>CM070037.1:86191611-86213441 GCA_036250615.1 Ptychadena robeensis
ACTGTCCATCTCCACCAGTGTCCTCCATAAAATTAAAATGCACCTTTTAAGCTGTAGGCACCGTGGAAAGCAGATCTTAATTTCGTTTCAGCTGGAATTCACACAGGCATTTACCAACCATGTTGTTTAGTGCTCTCCGGCTCCCCTCTTATGTTCAAATCCCATTGACTATCATTGTAGAAATCCTTTGTGCGGATGTATTGCGTGAAAAAAATATTTCTTTGGAGTTTTGCCATGGATCCATGGATGTCATTGTCCAGGTGTTAGTCCCCTTGAAATAACTTTGCCAACACTATTGTGGCCAGAAAGGGTCCCTTTGTTTTTTAATGTTCGCCTGCCCATTGAAGTTTATGGGGTCCGCCGGGTCCGCCAGGTTCGCGGACATTTGCGGAGGTTCGCATTTGCGAACAGCAAATTCCGTGTTCGCGAAATCACTATTCACATGTCTTTCTACCATTTCTCATATGGCATATCTCATTCTGTGTTTTCACGTTAATATCTATATTAGACAGAAATACTCATTATGAAGCTTTTAAAAATGTGATCTTAGGCTACTAAGAAAGGATGTAGGATAGACTGAAAAAATATATATCTGCACTTTTAGGGTTGCTTCCTTTTTGTAAGGATGGCTTTATGTCTTGCATATGACTGTAAAGCATACTCAGAAGAAGAAAGAAAGCAAGTGCAATTACTACTATAAAGCCAGGCAATTGAGAGAGCAGAAGCTGACAAACACCAAGATTCCTCCAGAATCATGCTTAAACGATAATGGACCTTGCAAAGTTCAAGATTGTTTCTAAAGAATTTCAACATGTTGAGGATGGTTTATGTAACTGTCAGGTGTAGACAATGACCGATTTAGTGGAACTTAATGTGTACCACTTATGTGTACCAATTTGTCGTTTGTCTCTGCACTTCCTGCTTCAATAACTACCTGGGACATGAGTAGGAATGCCCCCAAAATAATACTATTTGCAATCATTACCTTAAGGAGAATTGAAGAGGAAAAAAGAATCAAAGACAATGTAGGTTCAGAAACAATCGGTGCACTTGACCATAAAGTGATTACACTTCTTAATACATTTTGACAGTCTAATTTTAAGTAAAACTTTGCAAGGCCTAACAGCAATAACAATTTTTAATTGACTGAACTGGAACGTGTAATCAAATAAAGATAATTAAGACATAAACCTAGTCAGAATCAATATGAAGTTATTAATTACTCTGAAAGGTTTATATACATTTATTACACACCTGTTAAACACCTGATGTGAGATTCACGCCACATTAACCCTAATTCACATTTGAGACAAAGTCATTGAAACAGGACAAGAAACACATATTTATGGGGAATAAAGTGATAAAGCACTTTATTAAACATAGCAATATCTATTGGGACCCTGATGGGGTGAACTTGACATGGTTATATTTTGAGCTAGGATTCCCCTTCATACACTGTCGTGTTTTAGCGTCCTGAGGACACAGTGCTGATAGTAAATGTATTAATAGTCATGGGATAGCATATTTGGAGCTATGGTTGAAGGAAGTATCTGTTTTCCAATAGTGAATGGGTTGTAGGAGGGTTTTCTTTGACTGGTTGGAGGACTGAAGGGACAGTTATTCCTGGCTTACAGGGACCTCTGCTTCCCAAGCTGACCTCCTTCCGGGATGTTGCCGCTTTTCCTCCAGACGGCCCCTGTTGACATTGTCTAGAAGCTCTAACAAAAGACTTCCTTTGCTGCAGTTGAATGGGTCTGGTCCTTCACATGGTGGTACATAGTCAAAGCTCTCTGGCTCGAGATACCTCTTACCTGGGTGTTGGCGTTTGTCTACCTCTTGGAAGTCTCCAAAATCCATATCTTCCTCCTCATCCCAAGCTCTCTTGCCTGGATGTTGACGCTTGGAATAGCCCAATCCACGCTTACCGGGATGCTGCCGCTTAGATACATCAGTCATAAGGCCCATAGGTGGGTTTAAATTATCAAGCAGCTGATCTCCAAAAATGGATCTTCTTCCAGGATGTTGCCTCTTGGGCAGATCAAGATACCAGTCTCCTTCCTCTCTTTTTCCTGGGTGTTGTCTCTTCTCTACTTCTTCAAGAAGCCTTTTCCCTGGGTGCTGGCGTTTTGAGATGGATTCCAGTGCAGGAATGTCAGAGTCTGGAAAGATCAAATACATTTTAAAATAATAAGCATCAATGCATTGAATGTTTTTTTGGCCACATCAAACCATTCTAGCTTTCTCCATTTGTTTATTTAAAAAAGAGTTTTTAAATTAAGGTTGTGTGATCTGACCAAATGCACAACTCCAGATTGTTCTGTTACGTTTATCTAGCCACTACAGCAGTGGTGGTCAACTGAGTTGATATGGAGGGCCACAAGTGCGGCCCTCAATATCACTGTACATAGGGCTGCACATAAAATTCTTAATCTCTACTGACTTGTAAAAAGCACATTAAAATGGAAGAAAAGGCCAGCATACATAGCTAGAAGACAATATTTTTCATTTTTAAATGACAAAACTTGTTTTTAACCATACGTCAAGCATTAGGGAACACTTTAGTATGGTAATGCACATTTTGTGTCATGTGATCATAAGGATGTGTTGGGGGGTTTTTTACGCAGCCCAGCGTAATAAACTGAGATAAGAATGTGTAGTGACAATCATTGTCAGTTGTTTCCTTGCTGCCCCAATTTGGTGTAAGCAGTAAAATTATAAAGAACAGCAGTAAAGTGTAAAAGATGTTGAAAGTATGCAATGCTTCTAGTAGTCACCCTGAGTATAATAAAGTTTAAACACACAATTATGTAAAAATTAATTGCTAATTAAACAAAATAAACACAACACTTAGCTGTAACAAGAACAAATCCTGGCAATCAATTTGTTGATGGACCAGGACCACTTCTCACTGACCTCGATAGAGTTGCTGTATTGATCGTTATATTTGATGAGATGGAAAAATGTTGGCCAAGTCTTTTATTTTGGACCCTGAGTATTCGATTTTCACACCACTGATCTAGAATGTTCCATATCATTTTTCTACTGGTTGTAGGGCTGATTCATAGGTTTGTCTGGTGTAAATAGTAGACTTGCTGAATTTGTGAGTTATTTGCAAGGCTTCTAAACATCATATCATTACCAAAAATGCTGGAGATATAGAGAATGGTTGGGGGAACACTACAAATAATAAAGTATTGCTCTACCATGCAGTTTTTGCATAAATTAAATTCAAATATAAGTGGAAAATGCAATGTTACAACGTTCTAATACGGCCACTAGATGGCACTGCTGTCTAAATCTATCTACATGTCAGGAATACCCAGAAAGAAATAAAAAGATCAGGCAGCCAGGAGCGGCGGGCCCCCAGGTGAGGTGTTGTCAGAGGAAGATCGGCCGATAGGTGAGTTCCTAGGCCAGGGGCTGCAAGTGGAGGACCAAAGGGGGCTGCCAATTAAAACTTAACAGGCCGCTGACGGGATGGGCACCTTCAGTGTGAGTACAGAATAAATTTGAGGGGGGGGGGGGGGGGGGGGGGGGGGGGTGAATATGTACGTATGAAAATGTAAGTATTTATTTCCTTATTTATATATAGAGGACATTTTTCTAGTATTTATATTAGTGCTTGGATGCTATTGTAGAACTGATGCTATCCCTTTGTATAGTGATACAAACTTTCTAATACTAGTTTGGATAACGATGTCTCTAAATTGTGTCTATTTCTGTTTGTATATCATTAGGGAACCTCCATTTCACTGTTCTAGAGAAACAATATAACATGAGAGGATATTTGTTGAGGGAAGATTGCCTCAATAGTTTTTTTCTGTAGATATTTTCAACAGAGCATGTGTTTCCATAATAAGATTTATCCACTGTTGATATCCTATTTATATGTATAAGATTTATGTTTTTTAAGCATACATTATGTTTAAAGTTACACTTTTCATGTTAGAATGTTGACTTAAACTGCAACTTAATTTATGCAAAAATGACATGTGCTAGAGCAAAACGTTTTGGGGGTTTTTTTCAGTATTCAGCAAAGCCATTCAGAACCCTAGGAGCAGGCAGATCAGCAGTGGCAAAATATATAAATGTTGATGATAAATTTGAATAAATGTCAGCATACACCTAAACATGTTTCCCACCTAACCTGACTAATACAACCTGACTATAGGGGTCTAACCCACCTCTATCAGCCTGTTCCTCTTCGATCCTTCGGAGAATACTGCGGATCAACGCACCTTGTGCTCTCTTCAATGTATTACCAAGATCTCCACCATCTTCAGACGATGAGTCCTCAATGTCAGGCAAGGGCTGCTCCTGTGCCGCCACTATATGTGTTAAAGCCACTCCAACAAGTAGCAGCCACCAAGTGGATGTCATCGCAGCTGGAAGACACATATAAGTATATATAAAAATAGTTTTCATGTACTGATACTTTGCATATAAAAAAACAGAATATTGCTTCTTTTCAGGACATCTCAATAGCATTAACCTGCAGGTACCCAGATACTGGTGACTCATTTTCTAATTTGCATATAATTATAACACAACATCCCAATTACACATAGCTGTTAAAACTGCCTTCACAGTGTAACACACACTGTAATTTTATCTGTAGAGATCACCCTAAAATCCCAAATCACATTGACAGTGAAGCCAGGTTTAACACTGCAGTTGTTTAAGGGAACATGATATTTCAGAGATTTCAAATATGCAAATAATTGCAGAAAAAAAATACAAGATAAACTTTTCTTTGTAAAGCTAGCCATACATGTGTCGACTTGTGAGCGATCGATCGCCCATCCGATCGATTCCGGTGAAGCCACAGGCGTCGATCGATCGCCCAATCAAGTCTGTGCCTACCACCTTAGGCCACCGATTCCTGGACGATTCTGTGCCTGATCGATCGCTTCACAAATATCAACTCCCCTTGATGTGTGCTCAATCGATCAGAAAAGACCAACAGGTTGGTTCTCTGGCCGATCCGATTTGGGGACCATGTCGATCGGTCAAGGTGGGCTGCACTCAATTCCTCTCCGATCGATCGGCGTGCACGCGCCCGGTGATCGATTGGCCAGGAATCGTGTGGGGAATCGACCCGTGAATGGCTACCTTAAGACCTTAAGAAATCTTGAGTGAGTAATCTAAAAGTAATCTAGTTTACCGTAACTATCATCACAATGAAGAAAAAGCAGCACAGCACTAATAGGAGGAGGGGTCAAAATGACAGAGATCTTTGGCCTGCTGCTTCTTCTTTCACAGGGCAGGGTATTTTTTTTATCTCTTTATATTACTACTAATAGTTTTAAAATAACTAGTATATGCTAACTAGTTTTAAGTAATATATTTTATAATATACAGTTTTATATAATCTGTTGTGTCTGTCTGAATTCTATTGTGATTTACTAACTTGGTTATGCAGTTTATGTTACTCTTTTGTATTAGGTTAAACCATTTATATTAGTTAAGATGGTGATGTGCATAGTATATAGAGATGGTCAAATTTTTTGACTTGCTAACTTTGTGAGATGATTGCAAAGCCTCTGAAAATGGTATCATCACCAAAATAGCTGGAGATGTAGAGAAGGGTTGTGGGAACATTTTAAAAAATAGGTTTTGTTCTAACACCGATTTTTGAAACTTTAACTTGATTTTGAACTTAATTTGTGTAAAAACTATTTGTGTTAGAGACATACTTTGTTTTTTATAGTATACCCCCAACCCTTCTGTACATCTCTAGCAAATTTGGTGATGATACTATGTTCAGGGACTTTGCAATTAATTCGAAATCGTCAATTAAAAAAAAAATATATCTATAATTGCATTTAGATCTAATTTTTTTCCATAATCCTACAAGAAGGGTATATCAACAAACACACTCCCCTAAGGCTGAACAGTTAAGAAATCCAAATACTTCTGTTTTTTGTAAAAATGTATCATTTGTAAACTTCTTGCATGCACCTATAAAGGAATATGTATGTGTTTTTATTCATGAGAATAGGGAGAAATAGAATGCTGCCATTACTAAAATGTTTAAATATCAGGAACATGTCTGCTGTTTGAAATAATGGAAAATATTAGGAAATATACATATCAGTTCAGTGACATTGGATACTTGAAAGCCTGTCATATTACAGTTATTATTATTTTTACTCCAAATAACAGTATCATGTGTTCTAATTTCCAAAATCTGAAGAAAAAAAACTCAGCTGTCAACCTAATTCCAAAATATAGCTTTTAGCCATCAGAATAAAATATGACCCATGTAAACACCCCCAGCAATCTAATATTTTTGTCTCAACCTCTGTAACTTTCTCTGGACAACTTGTTTGTAGATTAAAAACAATGGGTCTATTGATAAAATCAACACGTTCCAAATGTAGACTTTAACTTCTTTTCTTGCAAGTGGGGTGAAGCTAAATGCCATCTTGAATTGATTCTGAAAATGGTAGTGTCTGTTCACCCTCTTTGACCGCAGTGAGAGCGAGCTTTAATGGTTTGCAAATCAAAGCAGCTTTTTTTTCTGGTTTAGAACAGGATCCTATACCGTTAGGAAAAAATAATTAGTTGCAGCTTTTACATTTCTGTAAGAATACGTACACTTGATTGTGCTTAGCGGGGCTCTTACTAATTACCTGATTTCTTGTAGTTAAAGCAATGAGGATGTTTCCATATTGTCCATGAAACCGTAAATAGTATAATGGGGAGTACCTGACTGACTGAAGATTCATCTATAGATCTTTTGGTTTATCCAATTTACAGGTCGATAAGTATAGATAATGTGCTGTGCCATTCATTAGGCTCATCAAAGCCATTGTGTTCAATGAATTGATTTTACTTAGAATAAGTAAATATATCCTAATTGCCAAACCTTAAGTCCCCCATACACCACATACAATTACCATGCAATTTCTGTACAAACAACTTTTCTTCTACCAAAACCATGTAATATGAGGACCTTTCTACACCTTCCAATCACTATGTATTCTATCAGGGAGGTCACTATACTACATAGTTGTTGGTATATCTGATGGAAATTGTATCGAGGAATCTGAAGGTGTATGGGGGGCTTTAGTAAACAAATGGGGGCACTAGAGGAAAATGAGCTCCGCATGAGATATGCATTTTTATAGCTTTGTGTCCAATTAACGTGTTGGTAAAAGTGAAACTGTTGTCATTTTGTGTGGTACCGGTAGTTGTAGACCTGGTAAGTGACTGGTTAATAAAAAAATATCCCTATCATTTTTCATTTGGATTGTCTACACTGAGGGCATCACTTCTCAGTTTGTAGAACACTAATGCAGAAAGGGATACAACATAATGTATGGCTATTTTTTGGAAATGTTTATGACTGTCAACTGTTCCAAAGATCAGAGTGTAGGACAAGATTTCCTCTCACGTTAGAAATTGTAACTAGGAAAAAAAAGCAAAAATAAATATTTTCTCCAATACTAAAAATATAATTTGTGATATATTTGTCATGTTATCACCTCTTGATGTTCAATATATGTAGTGAAGTGTAGACTAAAGAAATCAAGGTCACAGACTGAAGACAGATGAGATACTGCTGAACACTGAGATACTGTGGAACTTAACATAAAACACAGGGGTTTATAGTGATCCTGAATTTAGCAGTTTACAAAATTAGTACTTCCAATGCAACTATTATCATGTATTAATATAGCGCCAACATATTACACAGGGCTGTACAATCATAGAGTTGAGATGCCACACAAGATAACACACAGGTAGGTTATCATACAGGAAAAGTAGAGGACCCTGCCTGATTGGACTTACAATCTAATAAGTTAGGAAAAAGAGAATACAATAGGTGGGGGGGTGGGGGGGGGGTGTACATGGGACTGGCATGGTGATTATGTTAGGAATGAGAGGATGGGTAGACCAAACTGAAGAGGGGGGTTTTCAGGGCTTTTTTAAAAGCGCCAAAGGTAGGAGCAAGTCTAATGGGACAAGGGAGAGAGTTCTAGAGAGTAGCAGCCCTAGAGAAGCCGATGTGATGATGTTATGAGTGGGGATGTCAATAGTAGGTCAGTGGAGGAGCGGAGGGGCGGGTAGGGGTGTATTTATGTACCATGTTGGAGATCTAAGTGGGGCAGGAGGTGTGTGGTAATTTAATTTTATTCTCTGGAACTACAGATTACTTATCAAAGACCACAAAACAAGTGCCAAAAGCCACAGTAAGGGTGATTGCCACCGCTAAGAACCGCCGCCGCTAAGAACCGCATCTCATGCGGTTTTTAGCGGCGGCCATTCACCTCTATGGCCGTGGTCAGTGCTGGCCGGGGACTAGCCCATTGAACAGAATGGGCGTGGATGTATCCACGCCGTGCACAACCGCGGGCTTCCGCTTAAGTGGAAACAAGCCCTAACACAGTGATAAATACACACTGTGTATACACATGTCTTTGAAAGGAATTCTCCTATCCTGTTGTCAAATGATAAAAAAGCTGACATACCTTTAACCCTTCCTTACTCTAATATGAACACAAAGGTTGTAAATACACATTGTGGTAACATTATGGAGAGGTAATCTGCTTAACCGGGATGAAAACAGTGACCCATCAAACCCTTGCAATTTCATTGAAGAACAGGCAACATTATGACATTCTCGACAGGCAGGGAGTTCTGGCATGCTCAAAAATATTCTTTGGATTTGTATTTCATATGGGGCATGATGTAGTATTTACATCATGTTTTGTATTTCTCAGGTTACATATACTTTTTTTAAACAAAGTCTTATTTAAATAACGGTCTTATTTAAATAACTGTCTTATTTAAATAACTGGCATGCAACATACAGGCATGCAAATACAGGAAGGAGCTTGGCAAGAACATTCCTCATCATTTCTTTCTTTCTGA
Organism: Ptychadena robeensis; assembly: GCA_036250615.1. Lineage (NCBI taxonomy): Eukaryota > Metazoa > Chordata > Amphibia > Anura > Ptychadenidae > Ptychadena > Ptychadena robeensis. Next base: position 86,200,492 of record CM070037.1, read on the forward strand.
TACAGCGTGCTCTTTCAGCCTTGTCCATTACATGGACCACAAAGACAAGGTGGTCAGGTGGTTGGTAAATAGAAGTGAACTCAACTTTATCTCACTTTGAGAGTAGTCTCTAAGCCTTTAGTAAAATAGCTATACAAACGTAATGTGTACAATAAAGTATAATATACATTTCAAATGGACACACACTTCCTTGGTATCTTTTATATGTAAATGTTCTGGCGACTCACACAGTTTTACCTGGTTACAGGGTGCAACCTTTTCCTAAAATATTTGTTTTGTTCTACCTAAATAGCATGATTGATTTGTCAAAATCAGTAAGTGTAAGACTGCTATAATAATGCTAACTTTAGATTTCAAGCTGCAAAAATGTTCCTTTACTCTAAGAGCTCTGAAAATGTAAACTGGTCTTCTATGGGAGCCAGTTGTAGCTGATAGTGTAGATTGTTTAAGCATGGGTAAAAATCTTTATACTTCATAAAATGTTAATTAAGTGATGTTTTCATCTGGCAACAGAAGTTTACTCTTAGGAATGTTAAGAATAATGAGCAGACTGCAAAAGCTTGCTCAGGAACATCTTGGGTTTCTGATTATGCAGATTTGTTTCACTGAATACTTTTAAACCTTACTGTATATATTCCAGAGGTACAGTTTGATCAAAAAGTTGCTCTCCTAAAATGTTGTGTAAAGTATTACTTCCTTGCTCATCTCCTCTTGCAGGTTTTTTAGGTATTGTAACAAATTTACAATTTAATTTAGAAAAAACAGTTATAAGAATAACAGCTACAAGGTAATCTAAAATCTTGTTATCCTTGAGAATTAAATATACCTGTGAATAATATATTTACCTTGTATAAACCCACCACTGTATTGGATTTTGTATGCAGAGCTGTGTAACAGCACCAGGATGCAGCCAATACATACACTTAGTCTCCCTCCCCACTGCTCACAATCTTGTATTGTTGCAGGCTGCTGATGAGAATAGGAACAGATAGATGAACATGTATACCCCAGTGTCATGGACATGGATGGGATGTATTACCTGTAAAGTGTGTGCTCTGCTTCTCTCCACTCAGTTGGCTCAGGGACAGTCTGTGAATAGTAGTTGCTATGCTGCCTCCTCAGTGCTGTTAGAGCATCCTGCCTCCCTTATTTATACCTCCCCTGGCCCAATGATGGAGCTGCCAGTGATATAATTTGGGGTACGTCTTCATCTTTCTCCTCTATATGTTTGATGTCATAAAAGCAGACTCTAAATGAAAACACATTAACCTTTTCTGTTCCAAAAGAGAGGAATACAAGATCAGACAGAAATCTAAAAGAAATGTATTGCTTCAAACATTGTCACAATCAATGTAGTGCAATGAGAAATCTAATAGAGGGCTGTTATTCCACTTTGCCCGGGATATTATTTAATAACGGAAGCAGAGAAAAATTAGGAAATTAAATATGATATAATCTATAGCAACCTGTTGCTATAATTAGATACATTTGACCATACTAAAGTCTTTAGTAAACTAATTTCTGTTTAATGCTGTAAGAGGCTGAATGCCACACCTTGACTTAAATAAATGTATTCAGTTATAAATTGTCCACTAAATTGTATTCCTATTTAACCCCAAGAGCAAAAAAATTTTAAATTGCAGCTCTACTCAAATGTATTGTCTGTTTTTGCCTTTTTCTCAAGGCTTTTTCAATTCATTTCACCTGGTGATCCTTCAATTAACAAATGTACAGTTGAAAGGTGACAATAGATACTGAATATTACCATCTTAGGCCAGGGTACACTGCTTAAAGATTAGTCACATCTTATTTCTTCTAAAGCTGGCCATACACATTGTGATCTGCGGCCGATTGGTCGATTATTCCACTAATTGACAGTGGAATTATTGTTCTGCCATTAACTCTCATTTCACAAAAGGTATTTCATCTCACCTGCCTGCAACCTTTTTGTATATCCATATACAGTTGAGGCCCCTTATCAAATTAGACAACAGCGGCCATCACAGTCAAAAATGTGACTGAACTGGAGGCTTTTGCCCATAAAGAATAGGCTAAGATACGCGTGGATCGCTGCAAGACACTTGTGTCAAGCTATGCTTCACATTTAAAAGCTGGAAAAGGATGTTGTACTAAGTACTTAGAATGAATGTCACTTGGGGGTTGAATAAAACTGATAATGATGTGAGCACAGAAAAGACATTTGTGGTTATTTTATTATTAATGTTATGTTATATTTGTCTGACTTACAAGTGCCTCACTGATTTCATTGTAAACAAGATGACTGAAATTATCAAAATCCATGTCAAAATGGCCAAAACACTAAATTTTAGTGGGGGTTGAATAATTTTGAACACAACTGTATCTAGTACTGGAGACACATGAAAAATGTAAAATGGCCGCCAGCCAGCTTCTTTTGTAGGGGGGGGGGGGTGTCCTCCAGGAGGGAAAATGTGTTATCGGCTGTACTGTCCCACCTGACTGTGGGGTGAGGGTTCAAACTTTGTCTCCATGTTAAGGTAGAGGGTCGGGTAGAACACCCATAATGTTCGCTGGCCTTGCAAACTGTGAACATGCTATGTTCACTGCAAACTGTCCGCCAAGTGAACTTTTCGGCCATCACTTTTAACAGCAAATGTTTGCTATTTTGGAAAGAAATAAACTATGAAAACAACGTCCACTAAGTTTTTTAAGGATATTTTATTGATAGACAAAGAAGACAAGAAAGGGCAAAAATTGTACATTACAAAAGGATTTATCCCCTTGGCTATTAATAGACAATAGTTTACCATTTCTGAGCCACAAATAACAACAATCTTTTAATAGTTCTTTGCTAAGTTGACACTTGTCTCTTGAGGGATTTTGGCCCATTCTTCCATCAATTGTTCTAGCCAATCTAAATTGTATGGTTTTCAAGCATGGAAAATCACTTTCAGCACCCATCACAAATTCACAATAGGATTGAGGTCTGGGCTCTGTGCAAGCCACTCCAGAATCTTGGTTTTGTCAATATTCTTTTTTTATGCTTCCTGTAGAGGAAAATAGTCAGAGATGTCAGAAAGAAAGACATCAGCCAGGATTTTTTTTGGTGACCTCGCCTGGAGTTGATGTTTCAAGGAACACAGTTATTAGGTCTCTTCACCATGGTGGGATGTAGGACCATTATTCCAGAAGAACCCCTACATACACATTTAAGTATTGGACAACCCTCAAAATCACTGGTTTTCCATGATTTCCATGGTCACGGCTGTATTAGAAATTGGCAAAACTCTACAAAACTTTGTGAAAGGATTGTTTGAAGAACAGTGCATATTTAGCTTCATAATATGGGTTTCCATGGCCAAGCTGCTGCGTTCAAGATTTACACCACCAACATCTAGGATAGAGTAATATAAAAGTACACCACCACTGAACCCTACAGCAGTGGAAACTTGTCTCTGTAGTGACTTAGCATGTTTTTCTTCCTGTCAATCAGATGGATGAGCCTGGGTTTGAAGAATGGAAGGAGAGAAGCACTTGCATGACCACATTGTGCCAAGTGTAAATGGTGCATTATGGTGTTGGGTTGTATACAAGGGACTCCTTGGTCCCCACAGAACACAGAATGTTTCAGACGGCCAAGACATTTTGGACAATTTTATGATCCCAATTTTGAAGGATTAGTTTGGAATGGCACTGAGGAGAGAGTCAAATGTATTATCCAATCTAACTTCCATTTATTTGTGCACTCATATTTGCTTGTGCTTGGTAGATTTTTTCATCGTACTGCCATTTATTTCTGCACCCATATATGTTTGTGTTTGGTATGTCATCTTATCTTATATTTTTTTAATATACTGGAATTATTTTTTTTGAAATCCAAAAGCTTCAGAGAACAATAAATACACATCTTCTTTGTGTTTTACTACACCAGTTGCTAATCGAGTACATATCAAGTACAAAAGGCAATGCAGAGTCCCAAACAGGTCATATTCCTGCATATAAAGTAATTGAAACAGAACTTCAAGAATGAAGCATATCAGCAGTTCCCTCTACTGTAAGGGCTTTTATAGCATTTTTTCAAATTGAATTCAGTAGTTAGAAAGAGGAGAGGAAGATTGCTATCTATTTTTCATATGCTTAGTCAGTGACCTTTTTTTCAAAAGACTTACAGAATTACTTAACCCTAACTCCCTACTTAAACCCCCCCTTTAATCAGGCTTTTGAACTTCACAATCAACTTAAAGTGGTTTTAAACTCAAAATAAAAAAAAGACACATACATGACATAGATATAATAGTCATCTAGTTCACATTTGCGAACTGTTACCCCAAAAAAACACAACACAAAACGAAAAAAAAAAATCATCAAATTGTCCTTCCACCACTTTTTCATTCCGGGACGGCCCCATGTTTAGTTGATGGCGCGAAACCCGAATTTTTGATGTTCGCAACGGCGAACCAGCCTCCGCAGTTCGCGAAGCCCCGCGAACCCCATAGAACTTCAATGGGCAGCGAACATTAAAAACAAAGGGACCCTTTCTGGCCACAATATGTTGTAAAAGTTATTTCAAGGGAGACTAACACCTGTACAATGACATGACATGGGATCCATGGCAAAACTCCGCAAGAATTTTTTTTTTCACAGCAATAACTCTGCACAAGGATTCTACAATGATAGTCAATGGGATTTAAACATAAGAGGGGACCTGAGAGCACGAAACAGGTGCCTGTGTGAATTCCACCTGAAACAACCTGTGAAGATCTGCTTTCCACGTTGCCTACAGCTTAAAAGGTGAATTTTAATTTTATAGTTATATGCGAAGTTAACACTGGTGGTAGATGGATCAGTGTGTGAGACACTGGGGAAGATGTCTTAGTATGGCGTACACTGTGTGGAATGTCATTATGGCACACAGTATGTATTGTCATGTGGAACACTGGTGGTGGATGGTCATGTGGAGGACACTGGTGGATGTCAGTTGGAGACCCTGGTGGGTGATGGTCTGTGAGAGCACTGGTGGAGGGTCATGTGGAGGACACTGGTGGTGATGGTCAGTAATGGCGGACACTGGGGGAGATGGACAGTGTGAGAGGACCCTGTGGTGATGATCAGTTGGAGGACACTGGGGGAGATGGATATTCCCCATGGATGGATGGATGGGATATTCAGTGAGACTGTAGATCACACAGAACACTGCCCTAGCTAATGGTTCCCTATGCAATCAGCAGCAGCAGCAGCAGCAGCAGCAGCTCTCTTTCCTAACTCTCTCCTCTTCTTCACAAATGTTAATGGCATCCTGTACTTGATATTTATATGGGGTGTGAGGGCCTGTGAGGTGGGGGGTGGTGCTCATTGGCTGATTATGTCTGCTGACTGTACACTCACAGGGTCAAATTTTCTGCAATGTTTAAAGATAGGGGGCGAACCAAACTCGCCATATGTTCGCGAACATGGCGAACGCCGAACATGCAATGTTCGCCAACGAATAGTTTCTACGGCGAAGCCATTTCCTCCGCCAAACTTCCTGTAACACTGGCGCTTGTCAGTTTACAAAATCGGCACCAATGGAGCCGCTTTGATTAACTCACCTGCTGCTTTAAATACACTACAAAAGCAGAACAGAGTATGCACATAATATTAAAAGAATAAATTGCTCTAGGCAAACATAACCCTAATGCTCCTTCCAACCAATATACTTCCCTGGGAGACAGAAGAATGCTATTTCTATGTGGAGAACTGCACTGGGGGTGTTTTCTCAAAGAAAAGTCTCATATATTGCAGATACTTGGTGCACTTGCACAAGGTGAAGCCATTGAGACAGCAATGTGCCAGCAACCTGCACTCTTTCAGAGCAGTACATCTGTCTAAAGAAACTGACCCCCCCCCCCCCCCTGTCATCACTGGCAGAGAGTGAGAATTCAGCCAGAGGTAACAGCCGGTTTGCTGTACCCTCTGACCAGTCTCATTTGTCTCTCTCCTCCACACAGCCTTACACAACCCCCTTATCAGCACCACATCACCACTGTAGAGCTGAGAGGGGGGTGCAGTTGGCCTGCGAGTCCCTCTGCAGCCAGAACTCTCGTGTCTCTCTCCTCCTCTCAATTCCCCCCTCCCCTCCCTTAACAGCCTTCTTCTCACTGTCGGGCATGAAGGCGAGGGGCGGGCTGTCACAGATGCACACAGCCTCGGGGATTGTGACACTGACATCACACTCTCCTGGGACTGTCTTCCTGTCACATCTCTCCCAGGTGCCCTTGCGGCTAGTGTTTGCCTAACACCCACCGCGGCGCCATGTCACACAGAGGGAGGGGAGAACTCGGACTTATGGCCCCTCCAGCTGTCAGAAATGTTTTTCTTTATTTTCAAGCAGGGATCTCCCTAACTATCGGCAGTGCTGCTGCCGATAGTGCAAAGTACCCTGCTAGGTGGTAGGTCCACTTTAAGATTAAAGTTGCCTACTCTGAACCAAGGTTTAACGATCTTTCCTCTGCCTTCAAAACTCTTCACCTTCTTCTACAGACCTATTATTCTCCTACTCCCCTCTGTGTTGGCGCTCCCCAAGGTTCACTACGCGTACCTGTAATATTTTCTATTTACATTTCCTCCCTTTGTAATCTCATCTCCAACTTTGGCCTGCAATACAATTTGTATGCTGATGAAACTCAAAATGACTTATCTAACCATGCCTTTACTCCATCTATACTGAAGTTGACATCTCTTAATGGATTGCTGAAAGAAACCTTAAACACACCCTTGGTAAAACTGAACTCTATATATTCATCCTTCTTCTTCTAAGCCTTCCCCTAACATTTCATAATTAATAACACAGTAATTTCCCCTAACCCAGAAGTTTGCTATCTTGGTGTAACCCTCAACTTAGGACTCTGCTTGAAACCCCACATACAGAACATTGCTAGATCATGCTACTTTCATCTGTGCAACCATTCCAAGATACACCTGTTCCTTTACCTAGAAAACCATTAAAGACCCACAACATACATTTCTGTTGTTTGCCTTTAAATCACACCACTCCTCCTGTACATTTATGGAATCCTAATTAATCCCCCTGCACCTCCATTGTCCTACTCAAGGTGTCCCCATTTATAAAATTTTTACATGTTCTCTACGGCCATCTCAATTTTCTAATTATCTCCCTTGTCACATTAGACTTGCTCCCACATTTCAAACAAACCCAGATAACCCACATCTTGCAAGTCTACCTAAACAACACTAGTTAGCCACACTTCCATAACCCCTCACCGCTTAGATCTTGAACTTGATTTGGTAGGTAAAACATAGGTAAGTATAAGCAGCATCTTCAAGGTGAGGTGGAGACAAGCCCAAAGACAGCTGAGGACAAAGCTTTCTAATAAGAGTGCAGAACATTACATTATGAGTTGCAAGATATCTCGCAGGATCAACAGGTATGTTCTTACACTTTATCAAGGTTTATATTTACAGTAGGATTTATATATATATATATATATATATATATATATATATATATATATATATATATATATATATATATATATATATATATATATATATATATATATGATAACACATTTGCAAGCAAAAGGATTCAAAATGAGAGATGAAGCATGTCTGCATAGAGCCAACTTATGTCGCAAAAAGAAGGCTCGTCCCACAGAGGGTAGACTCATTACACATTTGTATTTAAGCAGATCATAGAGGGTTAGCAGTTTTGGACTGGTCACACATAATCTTTAATCTTTAAAAAAACATGTTTTGTATTTCTTGTAATACCAATTAAAACTTACTTTCAATGAATATCCTTCCTAGTAGCTGCATTTGGCTTCACTGTAACACAGCAGGACCCATCAGGATAGGATGTGGCAGCTACTAGCAGTATGTGCCCCCATTTTAATTTTGCAGGATGGGTGTTTTAGGGTGCTTCTTTTTACTGAACTGCAGATAAGGAAGGTGTGAATAAGCTAAGGGCTTCTTTAGAGCTTTAAAAAAAAATTAATTCTGCTAAAAATCCCTGTGTAAGTTTCACTTTTCCATTCACATGAGGAAATAAAATGCCTTCCTTGAAAAATGGGTGGTCACAAAAAGTCAGGTCTGCCAAGCAGGTACCATATAATTAACCTTCAGAAAGCTCCAAAAAACATTGTAAAAACAATTGCTAAATATAAATATTTCCAGGAAAGGAGGGAAGTGGCCTGACACACACTTCAATCTCCCTGTACAATATCCTTTAGATCTATCAAGTATGTAATGAAAGGGCCTCCATGATTGGATTGGATTCAAATGTTTAGAAAGACCCTCATATAACATACTTTTGGTAAATCAAAAGCTGATTGTATATTTTGGTTGTAAAGTGTATGTTGACATTTAAAGATCTTACTGTAGGCAATTTTCACAAGGAAACCATAGTGATTGTCAGTCGATTAGTTGTTTCCCAAAGAGTGGCTTGCTAGATCTGAAGTCATTGTCTGTCGGTAACCAATATCTCTCTCTCTTCTCCCAGTACAAACCAAAAAAACACAACAGTTGTTTGCTCTCCTTTTCTTTGCCTCTTCCCTTTCTTCTCACCTATTTGTCTTGTCTTCTTCCCTCTGTACTCTTTTTTCACTTGCTGACATCTATTTCACCAACCTCTAAATCTATTTTTCACATTTCTGTCCCTCATTTCCTACCCATATCAAACTATATACACTCCCTTTCAGTACCCCAATCTCATGATTTTTCTCTATTTCCTTTCCATCAGTCACCTCTCAATCACGCTCATCTCTCCTTATATCCACTCCCCCAGCTTTTCCTACCAGATTTCACTCTATACTCTCCTTTTCACCTCTTCATTTTTGTCCCCAATGTCATTCTCTTTGCCATCTTCATCCTTCCATATTCCACATTTTCCAGATGTCTCCTCACACCCTGTGACTCTTCAGTATATATGAATATAAAATGTATAAAGGAGACATGTAGCTCTATACCTTATGCATTAAAAATGGAGTAAGGTATTATATTGTTGGTAAATTATAATCCAATATTTGTTCTCTACTATTACCTACAAAATTTGAACTAGAAAAGAGTTGCATGCTTGCAGTATGCTTTTAGAGAAGAAAAGTGCTCTTCACTGTGATTTTTGGGAAATAACAGAAGAATACTAATATATGTCTGAATGTCTGCACTTAACATAAAAAATATATTTGATACAAGCTGTGGAATTATCCTCCCTAGCGCACTGCTGAGGTCCAGATTCCTGTACCAAAAGCGCACCATAGACTCTAATGGAATTTTTTAATGTTGTAGGCCTGTAACTTCCCAAAATATGTCCGTACAATGGTCTAGTAGATATCCTGAATATAATAATGTTTGAAACACACAATTATTCTAAAAAAAGTAAAAAAAAAAATGAATAAAAGGTATAAATTGAATGATAAAATCTCTTAAATACTTATTTGGTATGAAAGATTTTAAAACAGTATGTATTCCTATTTATGTTTTGTTTATAATAATGTTTATAATAACATTTTTATTACAATTGGAAATGTGTTTTGTTTTTGTATTACTTTGATTGTTATCACTGTATCCAATACAATGCCTTTTGGCACCCTCTGAAAGGGTTAACTTTAAAGTGCACACCTGGAAATCACACGGGGGGCAGATGTGCTCTTTGAAGTTAACCTAATTTACATTTGAATGTCCCGCGGCCCCCCTGCCCCCCCCCCATGTGACGTCATCACATCACCGAGGGGGGAGAGGGGTGACATTAGCTTGCTTCAGTGAAGAAGCCAGCTAAGAGGAACGGATCCACCGGGACAGCACAGAAGAGTATGTGCTGCCGGGGATCTGATCTTCGCTGGACCCCTCCATCTTGTCCACTGCAATACTGACAGGAAAGCGTTGGACGAGATGGAGCCGTCAGAAGCGCTGGGGGGTTAAGTAATAGCACCAAAAATGTTTTTATTTGTTAGCAACAATTCTAAAGAATTCTAAAATGTGTTTTTTGCTGCTTTACTCAAGAATTCAGAAGTGATAGACATGTCAGTACGTCTTTTTGAACCTAAATATGATTTCAGGACCACAGACAGCAATTCTAGTCTTATCCAAGCAACAATGAGCTTCATATAAACCACAAACACGAATTGTATGTCATGGTTTTTGTTTTCTTGGAAGCAGACATCTGGTTGCTATACGCAGCAGAGACATTTATCTCTCACACTAGATGCATATGCAAATGTTAGGTCTCCTTTTATATCTTTCCTATAGACATATGCAGCCCTTCTTTGCCACAGCAACAGCTTACAATCTTCAGTTCCTCATTACCACAGTCCCCTATATACTCATTATTGGAAGTTGTTATTGAAGTTATATGGTTTATGTAGAGTTATTGATAAAAGGAAGCAATGGTGGAAATTGTTCTTCATTAGCACACTGCCCCTCATGTCTCGTTGAAGCCACCTACTACAGCACTCAGATAGGTTTGTTTGTTGTATTTCCCTAGGGCCCAACAAAAGCATTGTTTGCATCACTGCATACAAAAAAAAGTTAAATAAGGAGTGGAATTCAAAGCTCAATCTTGCAAAGAATAAAAACAGTAAACATTTGTAATTACTTTTGGAAGTCATACATGCCCCGTCCTCTAGAATAAAGACGGAAGGAACCGTCTAGCTTGTTACCAGTGCACAATTTACAAGCCAAAGTCTGTGATGATATCAGGGGTGGATTTATGTAGCAACATGGCTAGCTTGCACCTCTGAAAAGATGTCATTATTGCTGAAAGATATATACATATTTCAGTTAAATTGGTCTGCACTGCAAATCTGTGTACAACTACATGACGTAGAGAGGTTTATGCTAGGGGACCTCTGAAAAACACTGTCGTTGCTCATCCAATTTCCATTGTGCTGTAGTCACCTACAGCCCTCTCCCCTAACCGGTATAAGTATCCGTAGGGTCAAATAGCAGAAAATTCGTAGAAAAAAATGGTTTTCTTTATAAAGCAACCAGGGTTTTCCAAGGGAAAGTAACCAAACCAAGGGAATTTACATTCATATGTACTGTATATAAAGTTTCAAAGAACCATGGGTATATCAAAAAACTTTTTCCATTTTATTTAGATTCATAAAAAAAAATTCTTGGTACAGTACATTGATTAGCTTTAAAAATACAGTATACAATAAATTATTTTCTAGGGTGAAAAGGGGGCTCTCACAAATTGGAGCATCCCGTTCTCCCCTTCACAAAGATATATTATGAGTAACCATCCGTGTCCCTCACATTTAGTGCTTTTATTCCGACATGTTTCGCCGAATGGCTTTATCAAGGAACACAATGTTGCACTATTAAGAGTAAAAAACAAATAAATATCACTTTAATTATTAACAGAGTTACCTTTGGTGCGTGTCTCTTCCATGAAAACCTGTTGTGATCAGTTTCTCCCAGTTAGTATCCCCCTCTCTTGTCCAAAGCAGGTCCAAGTGTATCCAGGTTAGGGTTTGTTTCTTTTCTTCTCTTTTTTGTCAGCGAGATATTCTTTTTTTATACTGTTAACAATAATGAACCTCATATTAATCTTGATATATATGTATATATAATATGAAGGAATCTCTATAGGAGGTCATTTCTCTCAAATTAATCTTCCACCCATCAATGGTTATCTCTATCATTTTTGCCCCCCTTTTTTATCAAACTTATTCTGATTTTATTTATTAGATCTATCAATCTTATTCTTTAAAATTACTTCTATTGTAAAAAAAATGTTTGAATCATTTTTCTAACAAAGGAAGTGGGCAATAGACATCACCCTCCCCCCCCCCCCACACACACACACACATAACACCCCCCCCCCCTTTTTTTTAGGAATGATTGTGTACTTTAATTTGAAAAGGTGAAGTTATAGTGTTTATATGAATTCCGTGTGGTCCTAAATTGAGCATCTAATATCAATTCATATTTTTCATTGGATTTATAACACAATAAATAATAAATAAATCAGGATAAGGTTGATAAAAAAAAAAGGGGGGCAAAAATTATAGAGATAATAACCATTGATGGGTGGAAGATTAATTGATGAAACTTTTCTTAAACATGTTTGTTGTGCAATCAATGATACTATATAAACTTCAAAAAAGTAGTTGGTTTCACCCATTTCAAATTACAGCAGGTAAAAGAAGGCTACCTCTGCATTACAAAGCTAACCCATCTCCACTCTTAACAAATCTAGTTTTTTATGTAAATATAAAAAAAAAACTCTTTGATGCTCGGGTCAGTAAAGACTGGTGATAGAAGAAATTACTTGTGGTGTGTCCTGGGTCCCAGCACCACGACCACCACATCTTAATTTATTTACCCACCCACCGAGAAGAATGTTTAAGCCCCACCTTGACATGCAATGTTGGACTATTTCTATTAGCTTAGGTGCAATGCTAAAGGTTGATTTTCAAGTATCTGACAGCTTTTCTTTGGTATTTTAATCAATTTGTATCCTACATGCTGGAGCATGTGTACAAAGATAAGGAAATGAAATAATTGGTTGTGAATTGATCACATTATGTGCTCCAAAACTACTCGCAAACCTTCTGGACCTCACACCCCAACACTGCTCTGTTCCTGAAAGGTGGGACCTAAGAATTAACCCCCCTGGTGGTCCGATACAGTCCAGTTTTTTTGTACCAAAAGCGGTATGAAAAATGTAACCACCCTGGCAATCCACTGAGATCCAGATTTCTGTATCAAAAGGGGTACATAGGGTTTGGATGAATTTAAGTTATATATTGTAGGCCTATAACTTACTGAAATATGTCCAAGCCAGGGTCTAGTAGTCATTCTTACTAAAATAACATATGAAGGTATTAAGTAAAATAAACACAAAAATCTGCCCAAGTAAGAATCATAATCATGGCAATTTGTTGATGGACCAGTACCTCTTCTTACTAACCTACATACAGGGAGTGCAGAATTATTAGGCAAGTGGTATTTTTGAGGAATAATTTTAT
>CM070037.1:86258549-86278884 GCA_036250615.1 Ptychadena robeensis
CTCCCTCTGTGGTCGGTTCCACTCGAGAACCACCTAGAACCCCGCGTAGAAGCTTACAACAAGTAAAGTAAAGGTGGCAATACACTATTTGATATTACTGTTTGATCGACTTTAAACATGATTACAATAAAAAAAAAAAAAGTAATCAGACATGTTGGTAAATTTTACTAGATCACACAAATATCTGACTTTTTTTCTAGGTATTTCGTTCAATTTGTTTCCAATCATACTTAATTAAGATTGTATTTTTTATCAGAATTACAATCAGAATTAAGATCATAAAAAAATTGTACTACGCATGTGATCCATAGTACGATCATAAATTTAAAGTGTTTAAATTGATCACACTGTGTTGTAGTACAATCAATTGATATTAGACTGGGGCACGATCATGAAATCTCACAACTCGATCGAATCTAAGATTGATTGCGCAATTTCAACCCGTGTATGGCTAGTATAATCAGAGACAGCAGTAGGAGAGAATATTCATTCTCCAAAGAGATTAATACTGCTTAAGACTGTAGGATATAACTGCAACATAAGTTTTATTGTCATTCTTGTACTACTGGTCACGTTTTTGGACTGCTAGTGGATTTAGAAGTTTGACTTAACGTAAAGTAGAATAGTTCTTAACAAATTGTGTCACAAGTTCGGTCTGTGTGGATGTACATTAAAAGGGCTTAGTAGAATTTGTCTTTAATCCTCTAGAATCAGGAAGGAAGGAGAAATTACATGAGTTAACATGGGGGATGGGTACAAATTGACCCTAATTGTACCCTTCTGCCCAGAAACAGGACACTTCCTGCCAGGATAACATAAGGAGTGCTTTGTGCACAGCGTCTGTGCCCACCTAGGCTGCTGGTTCATTAAGGTGTGAGCTAGTCTACCTGTCAGCGCTGCAGGGGCTTCGTGTTTTTAATGTGCTGAGAATAATTCTTCACACTGTTCTCAAGACTCTGGGAATCAACAAAACGTCAATGACTGATGTCAATACCTTTCGCTGCTTTTTCACCCAAGCATTTTTAAGACAAACAGCTGTAAAGGAAGTCTAGCTAGTTAATCTAATATGTTAACAGAATATGGAAACGTATATCCTATCCATATTTCTGTTACAAAAAGTACACCAAACTTTCTCTCACAATGACACTTCAAGTTAACAAAGTAAAAAAAGAGATGTCCACACTGGGTAGCAATGGAGAATTTTATGACAACAATTATATGGACAGAATGTGAGGGCAATCTATCTAATTGGGACAAAGAAATGCTTTTATACAATGTATCTGTGTATATTATCTAATAGCCAAGTCAGCTATCCTAATAAAGCAGGGTACAGACATGTAGATATAGGCCTGATCGATGGCCACTTCGAGCGCCGTGCACGCTCATGGCCATCTATCTGGCCCATATAATATGCGGCCATCGCTGTTTTCGAGCAGGACCAATCAATCCCGCTTGAAAACAGCCATATTGGACATGACCAATAAATACGCTTGATATCTGTTGCTTTGCATGGAAACCGTGGGTCTGCATGCAAAGCATCGGCTGAGCTGGAGAGAGAGCAGAGCTGTCTCCCCAGCTCCGCCGATATCGGACAGCAGCGTGATGACGTCATCACGCTGCTGCAGGGAACATCAAACGGCTCAAATATTGATGTTTGATGTTAAAAACAGGGAACCTGCTTTACACTCCTTAGTTCTTATATATCTTATAGATTACCCCTTTTGATAGCTATTTTTCTTCAAATACTAACAAATATGTCATTTTTTAATGATTGAATTCCTCATTATATAAAATATGGTTACTATATATCCAATATATTCCCACAGCTCTCTGCCAATGTGTCATATGGCTTAGCTTCATGTGGAAGCAAAGAATGGTGGAACTTTCATTGACTTGGCGTAGTTAAAGTTTTGTCCTTCCTGATTGGCTTGAAGAACTATCTCTGTGCAGAGATAAAAAGCACCAGGAATTGAAGGACTCTTATAGAGTTGAGGGTGTTTCAAGTGCCCTTAATGCTTAATGCATGTGGTCTTTATCATTATGTAAGAGATGGCGAGGATGAAACCCTGTACTTTTTAATGTACCTGTCTGCTCTGTCACAGCAGAAGATAAACATAAAAGCATTATGGGCATATTTAAACAAAAGGTGCGCAATTCATGTTCAGTGGAAACCCCTGTTTTCTGCTAGCAAACTGAAGTATCATTCTTCTCTGTGGAAGCAGGAGTCTCTACGACAAGATTTCCAATACCCCCTACTGCTTCAGATTACTTTTGTTCCTCTGGAGGCGGGTGGGTTATATACACATTACATATGTGTTTGCATTTTTGAACAAGTCAATGAAAAATGAATAAAAAAAATGCATACAGCAAGGCAATTAAAAAAAAATGCATGTGGAAACATTACATTTTTAAAAACACAACACGTGCAGTATGAATGGTAACATTGTTTGTCTATGTAAAAATGTAAGCGGTAAAAAAACATGCACGATAAAAAAATGTGCAAATTTTTAAAGCGCAATGCATGTAGTGTAAAAGGGCCCTATAGAAGCTCTCCTACTCTCTACTACAGCCTTCCTAAAGATTGTTCCCAGCCAGTGTCTGAGTGATAATACCTCCACTACAAGTGTAACCACTCACAAGGAATGCCATTCTTCCACTGGGGACCTACACATCACATCAACACCATGAGCATCTTTTGTCACTGCTGTCACATCGATGGGGCAGGGTCCCAGGGGGAGGCGGAATGGGGGCCAGCCCCCCGACCAACACACCGCTCAGTGGTAGATGGCTTTGGAATAACGGGGGATCACAAGGAGTCCATAGCGCCAGGCACTCGTTTGCCTGCGGATGAAGGTGGTCTGTGGGTTAATGCAAATACGGCCCCCCATGTTGGGGCCTATCTAGCCTATTATTGTGACGACCCCCAAGACAAAAAAGTGTTGAAAAAAATGTGAGAAAATGTGCATCCTAAATATGTGTATGTGTGTGCTGGGGAGTAAGGTGGTGTAGTGGAAATGTGATGTGTAGGTCCCCCAACCAAAACAGGGTGGAAGGGTACAGGATTGGGTTAATTACCTAGTGTGAGTCTGGTGTGTAGGTGAAATGTGTGATAACTGAGTGAAAACTAATGTGTATGTCTGTTGTGAAAAAATTATATGTGAGTGTGTATGCATAGACCCACAAGCTAATAAACTCAAAAAAGTCAGTGTGACTGAAGTGAAGTCAAGTTAGGTGTCTGCGAGATGACAAAAATAAGCGTCCCATATAGGGGCTGCTTTGCGTCCGCGAATCCCGTTGCCCATCCACCTGAAGAGAACTGGCTAGTGGGCATAGACGTGACCCCCGCCCCCCGGTGGGCCCCCCCACCAGTGATTAAAGTTCCAACTACATGAAAATTGATTCATCATAAGTGTAAATCGTGTTTGATAAATTTTTACCATTGAGTTTATGCACTAATAAGTCACATAGTCTATTAAATACAATACTGAGTTGATTGTAAAGAATAATAGGTAGATAATTTGTTAGATATATTTGTACTGTCTTCTAAGGACTAAAGGGTAATTTAGGTAATCGTCAAATTAGCTATAGTTGATGTTTGTACTGTTTAAGGATGTCTTAAGCTGGCCATACACATGCCGATAAGCGGCCGATTTTTAACCTGGCCGACGGGCGTGCGCGCTCACGCCGTCGGTCAGGTTAAAAATTGGCCGCTTATCGGCATGTGCCCACATGGGGCGACAGATCCCTGTCGCCCCACTTCTCGGCCAGCCAGAGATCCGACATGTCGGAAAATCTCTGGCCGGCGCGAGCCGATGGGAGCCGATGCCATAAGCTACAATGAAGCGGCCGCTTCATTGTAGCTTATGGCCGGCACACAAAGGGTGCCCAGCCGACTGAAGCGCCCCAGAATGCAATGGGATTGTAAACGTGATGACGTCATCACGTTTACAATCCCGGAAGAAATCGGCGGCAGATGTTGGCGATGGTCGCCGTGTGTATGCCCAGCTTAAATATAGTGGGGTCTAAGGAAGGCGTCTTGTGAAAACTCTGAAGTGGTCCTGCAAGATCACTCCAATGATCGTGTGTATACTTGATATCCTACGATGATTTGTATGTAGTTTGGCCATAGCCTCCCCTTGGAAGGGTTAATAGGGTAGCACACTCAGTCTATAATCCAAAGTGGCTACTTAGATATCCTTATACATTGACATCAAGTTATAAGATGCTTGATCCCTGGTGTTTTTGTTGAAGACACGTGTAAATAGCCTAACATGAGTCGTAATTCAACAGTTTGTCCTTTTTACCACAATTCAAAGATTTGAAGTGCAAAAAGCACTGTATTAGTGCATGTATAGAGGAAAGGGGGCTAGTTCCCTAGTATATGGGTGTCTTCCACCCTTTAAAATCGAAAGTGGAGAATTTTTTCTAACACCCTGTTCCATGTTAAGTATTGTGCCACATCCCATATATATATATGTACAAAAAGAAAGAAAGAGAATCACGAAGAAGCGATGTTCTACACATCAGCATCCTCATCTCCCATTGTGAAGACTAGGGGCTTCAGGGGACTTTTAAGGCACAAGGTATAAACAGCATTGTCATAGAGCGTATATAAATTTTATTCCCAGCAGTTAATATGTGAGCAATACAGTCATGATAAGTACAGTGTGGTCAATAATAGCAGTATAACATGATAAAATTCAGTGTACAAACAAGCATTTACAAGCGCCAATCTGGGTACATAAAACACAGGTTGGGGCCAGACACGGGACAACATTTTTCTCGACGCGTTTCGCTGTTAGGCTTCTTCAGGAGATATTCTGTGTTCCCATCTAACAAATAAATTATGTTGTAAATTTTGCAAATCGAAAATACAATTGATGCGTACATTTGCTTCATAAAGAGCAGAGACCTGTGTATACTCACAACCTGCCTATGTAGTATGGGTCAACTAAGGTGGGCTGAGAGCTCATCATCGATGGGGCAGGGTCCCAGGGGGAGGCGGAATGGGGGCCAGCCCCCCGACCAACACACCGCTCAGTGGTAGATGGCTTCGGAATAACGGGGGACCACAAGGAGTCCATAGCGCCGGGCACTCGTTTGACTGTGGATGGAGGTGGTCCGTGGGTTAATGCAAATACGGCCCCCGGGTGTAGACAAAGTAAACCTCCCCATGTTGGGGCCTATCTAGCCTATTACTGCTGGAGAGCACTCTGGAAGGGGGGTGGTGGGGAGTCACTGACTAAAGGTAACAATACACATATTGATTTTTCATTAGATTCCCAAATGCACGTTTGCAGCGGTCGATAATTCGGGAATCATAGGCTGCGTACCTGGAGTGTTGGTAAATTCCCATTGGATCCCTATTACTTTGTATAGGGACCTTCGATACCCATTCAAAGTAACGACTCAATCACCTAAAGTGGTGTGAATCAAATTGCAGAAGATTGGCATTAATCATTTTTTGCGTCACCATTCCGATCGTTCATTGATCGCACACAAAGCGATGACTTTATAGGCACCTTTACCTTTACTCTGTGATTCACCAGCACTCCTCTAGAGAAAATTTTCTCTCTCCCCTGGTGGCTGTGCACTTGACAGGCAGGCACATTGGGGGAGAGGCATCTGGACATCGAAAATGCTGCCCCCCCTTGGCATGATGCCGACCTGGGCTACTGCACATATTGCCCCTATATAAAAACACCACTGCCCCCAAGGCTGATGAGTTTTCCAGGCTCAAGGTCGCCTAGATCTGGTTTCTAAAGCCTGGACGCTTCCTTTCCCAAAGGGGCTGCCCAAATCCTTCTCCCAGTGTATCAAATATGTATATGCAACAAATAATTATATATAATATTAATACCACCCAGTCAAATTGAAGCATTAAAACAATACTTTACAGAAGGAGTAAGGTTATGAGCTTTGTAATTTGTGTGACCAGATACATTATTTTTTCAGATTGGTTGTATTTTATGCAGTTGTTAAAAAGTACATTCACAAATCACCTGAGGGTGGGAGGGATTCAAATCTCCAAGCTATGTCTTTTAAACTAATTTGGTTTAAAAGTTAATTTCTTATCATATGTTTTGCATTTCAGCCCCAAAACAACCTATTTCTAGGAATTGCAGTGGGGTGGGGGGTGAGGCCAGAGGGTGCTGGCCTATCCGCCCACCTGGTTTTCCTTGCGAGAAACAAGGCGAGGAGACTTTGACGGGGCCCCCCTACATTTACAAACGTACCTCGAAGTCGAGGATTTAAAGAGCAAAAAGGTCAAAAAGGGTAATGAACAAATATTACATGGATAACATACAAAAAATGGTTAGTACAGCAAGGTTCAGGTGCCCCAGTGTAGGAGGCTCAAACAGATATAATTTAGGTATACCTATTATTATATACTTGAATTCTATACCTAATTATACTAATCTTATTTATGATAGGATTGCAATCTATATTGCATTGCCACCCTACTGATCGCACTCGATAGCCTTAATATACCTGTCATCCAATCTCTTGACCATTGTTATATGTATACATCTTTATTTACTGTATATGTTTTTCATCTAATTGTATGCTTTATAGGGATATGGCCCCATTAATGTTCATGCCCAGTCAGACAGCATAGACATATCTATAACCTGATTTTACTCCATTTACCCTGTTGGGGGACAGGGGACTGCCCGGGGGCCACTATCGAGGTTGCGGACGCCAAGTACGCCCGATGTATAAAATTGATCTAAAAGGGATTGGTCATGTTGGTAAATGTTAGTCCATTGTACAAGCATGTGATTGGTTTTCTTGGTATTTCAAGTGATTTGTATGCAATCATACTATGGAGCATACGCATCAATCAAAGTAAAGGAATTGATCATGTTGATCACACTGTGTGGTGGTACAATCGATCAATGTAAGACTGACTATCAATATTTAAATTGCACAAGTTGATTGAATCTGAGATCAATCTGGCAAAAGCCGACTTTTGTATGGCTAGCTTTAGATGTATGGCTAGCTTGTTTCTGCGAGTGCTGGTGGAGGCCGAAGAACAATCAGGTGGAGTTACAGGGAAAAGTGCAGGTTTAGAAGAAAAAATATTTTCCATGCCTCCTCAAGATAAATGACCAATTAAATCTTTCAGTGCAGTCAGAGACTTTATATTTTAACTTGCTCTTCGGTAGCTAGTTGATATTGACAGTCTTCATTCTATGTAGCAGTATCTCCCCTTTTACTATGGACGAGCCCTTTAAATAGTCTTCAGGTCTCAGAAAACCTCCACTAAAATAATTACCGTATATCTGAAACTCATGCTACATTAGAGTGATCAGTAGGTTGGAGAGAATATTAAATAAAAAAAATGTTTATTTCACTTGCTCCAAATTAATGTTAGTAATAATCATTACTGAGGGCTAAAAGTAATGTGCGTTGTGCAGTAGATTATGAAATATAATTTTCATATTTTATTTGATAAATGTTTTAATTGATTGATTTAAATAAATAAGTAATGTTTTCTCTTTCTCTGATTTTAGTATCATAATTATTCTCACATACATTCACGCAAGCATATGTGGAAGTCTAATGCCTATATATTTAATATAATTTTGATGCCTTTATTTGCTT
Organism: Ptychadena robeensis; assembly: GCA_036250615.1. Classification (NCBI taxonomy): domain Eukaryota; kingdom Metazoa; phylum Chordata; class Amphibia; order Anura; family Ptychadenidae; genus Ptychadena; species Ptychadena robeensis. Next base: position 86,266,158 of record CM070037.1, read on the forward strand.
TTCTTTCAGAGCTTTCACACCAGCTGCATTGCAGTATAGTACCACAGCGTGGGGCAGCTAGGGTTCCACGTACACAGGGTTTGCATAGCAATTTTTAAATACAGTATATTTGAAACTCCTCATGAACCCCTAATGCCATGTCATTTACAGCCTTTGCAAAGCAGTTTTTACTGCCCAGGGTGTCAAGTTTATGTCAAGAGAAGCCAAGTTTTTAGTAAAGGGTCCGACAGGCCTAAATAAACAGCATTTAGGAGGTATGACAAAAACAGAAAAGTTTTCACTTACAAGGCATATAAATAATGTAATCTGATAGGGTACACTAAGAGAGCTAAGCCAAAATGATCTGGTTTCCTGAAACCTTTCTATGTTTGACCAATCCAGAGCCTTGACTTAGTCAGGAAGGAATATTTCTGTTGATAGGTGTATGGTTGGCTTTAGGTTTCTCGCCAACAATCACTTTAGCAACATTCGAGCCGTCCGATGGTTCCTGCAGCAGCGTGATGATGTCATGCATCATCACGCTGCTGTCAGATATCGGCGGAGCTGGGGAGACAGCTCTGCTCTCCCCAGCTCAGCCGATGCTTTGCCTAGAGTCTCTAGGCAAAGCAACGGACATCGGCCGTATTAACGGTCATGTCCGATATGGCTGTTTTCGAACGGGATTGATTGGTCCCACTCGAAAACAGCGATGGCTGCATATTATATGGGCCAGATAGATGGCCGTGAGCACGCACGGCGCTCGAAGCGGCCATTGATCTGGCCCATATCTGTATGTCTGTACCCTGCTTTATTGTAGCCTTTCCTTTTTCTACCTCAATCAGTTCTTTTTGTTTTGTTTCCTTTGTTTCACTCATTTAGATGTAACATTGCACCTTTATAGCAAATAAAACTCACAAGGTAATAAGCTGCAGCAGAACACAATATGTCAGACATTTGTAGCCAAAGTCAAGGGTTGCACAGAAACAACTGAAAGCATATGGCGAAAAAGCATGCCTTTAAACATCTGAAGAGTAAATTAGATGAAAGTGTCGTCAAGAAATGTACTGTGATTTGTGGTAGGCATCAGCTACAAAATATTCTGGTTAAAAGACACCGTTTTTTACATGATATATAAAATCCAATTTTACAAAACCTTTTTTCTTTGTATAGTATCTTAGAAAATGACCTGGGCTGTTCCTGGGACCATCCCCCAAAGTGATAATTAGAGGCAGAACTAGACTTGTTGACAACACACGGCTATGTGGCTCCCCTTTAGTTAGTTCGCAGTTATGTCCTCATTATACATCTCAGCGACAGACAGCAATGAAGTCACAGATTATTGGATTAATAAGGACGTCACGAAGACCTCTCTGCAAGCCCTGTGACAGGCCTGGGGGAAATCAAAGCCTATTAAGTTTACACATGCACCCTACAACGCCAAGAAGTCCCTGACATAGAACCAAGGGATTGTGAATTAATTTCAGGTCTAAATGGAGAAAATAGAAAGAGACCTCATTAGTGTTCCAGAACTTCAGATAAGACCCTTAACATAAAACATACCTACAATGCTGACAAGAGAGTTCTCAGCCGCTGAGGAGGTACATGTTTAAGCAGATCAGTTTTGATGCAAAGGTAAACCTTAACTGAATGCCCTTAAGCCTGGCATACACACGCCGATTAGCGGCCGATTTTCCCGCTGACCGACGGGCGTGCGCGCTCGCGCCGTCGGTTGGCGGCAAAATCATCCGCCAATCGGCGTGTGCCCACATGGGGCGACAGATCCCTGTCGCCCCACAGCTCGGCCGGCCAGAGAACGGACATGTCCGATGTTCTCTGGCCGATGCCATTAACTTCAATGAAGACCGGCGTCTTCATTGAAGGTAATTGCCGGCACACAAAGGGTGCCCGGCCGATTAAAGCAGCCCCAGAATGCAACGTGATGACATCGTCATGTTGCATTCTGGGGCTCATCGGAGCTCGTCTGTCTGCACCCGTCTGTGGGTGTATGGCAGGCATTACAGTAGTGTGCAATGACCACACTGATCATCTCCTGCTGATATGCTACCTCCTTATGCCTATCGCCTGCTTCTGACTACACTCAGAAATAAGTCACATTCTAAAGGCAAAAAAAGTGGGTAAGCAGGTACACAGGTAAAGGAGGTACTAATTAAGGCGAGTAAAAGGCCTCATCCCTATCTATATCTTTTTTATATTATATAAACCATTCTAACCTTGTGTAGGCTTTAAGGCAGGATCCTTAGGTATTATATGCATGAACCTATATAAATTATTCAACTTTATTATTAAAGGGACAATATGCATAAATCATGAACATCTTATTATATACATATTTTGAAAAAGCAGTAAAACAATTAATTCTGTATCTATTAAGGATTGGGAAAGAAATTATCCTCTAAAGTTCACAAGTTGTCCAAGAAAGGCATGGAGATCTTTTTCTTCAATGAGGGCAGAATCATGTCAGCTTCCTAATACAGTCAGGTCCATAAAAATTTTGGCTCTATACACTACCGCAATGGATTCAGAATGAAACAAGCACAATGTGCTTTAACTGTAGACTGTCCGCTTTAATTTAGGGGAATATACATCCAAATCAGGTGAACGGTGTAGGTATTACAACAGTTTGCAAATGTGCTTCCCACTTGTTAAGGGATCAAAAGTTATGGGACAAAATAGTAATCATAAATTAAAACTTTTCCTTTTTAATACTTGGTTACAAATCCTTTGCAGTCAATTACAGCCTGAAGTCTGGGCCTCTACTGCAACTGTCTTCAGTTCCTGCTTTTTCTTGGGGCATTTTACCTTCAGTATTGTCTAGAGCAAATGAAATGCATGCTCATTTGTATTCAGGTCAGGTGATTGACTTGACCATTGCATAACATTCCACTTCTTTCCCTTCAAAAACTCTGGTTGCTTTTGCAGTTTGTTTTGGCTCATTGTCCATCTGCATTGTGAAGCTCTGTCCAATGAGCATTTGGGTGAATATGAGCGGATAATATAGCCTGAAACACTTCAGAATTCATCCTGCTGCTTTTGTTAGCAGTCACATAATCGATAAATACAAGAGAACCAGTTCTATTTGCAGCCATACATGTCCACCCCATGACACTACCACCACCATGCTTCACTGATTAGGTGGTATGCTTAGGATCAGGGTCAGTTCCTTTTCTTCTCCATACTCTTCTTTCCCAGAACTCATATTTTTCAGCCTAATGATGGCTTGCTTCACTGATAGTGACAGCTCTTTGGATCTCATCTTGAGAGTTGACAGCAACAGATTCCAAAAGCAAATAGCACACTTGAAATGTGAAACTCTGGACCTTTTATCTGCACATTGTTAATGGGATAATGAGGGAATATCATACACCTGATCATGGAACAGCTGAGAAGCCAAACATGTATAGTCCATGTTTAACTTTAACCAATGTGTTAGGCTTAAAGAATGCTCAGACTCCTAAAGCATAACTCATAGCAACAGCAAGGGCACCCAAACACTGGTAAATGCACAATATTTCTTTCTCTTGGGAGCCTCAAGTTCTCTCATGTATGTAAAAGCCTTATGGTTTGCAGTGGTGTAAGAAAGTGGGCCGTGTATTATGTGTATTAGTTACCAGAGTTGGGAGTTTAATGAGTTAACTGTGCTTTGCTAGGATTCTGTAAGGGGATGTAACAGGATCTTGTTGCTGGGCAAAGCAGGTGCCTGGTGAGTCAGTGTTTTGTCTTTGTAAAGGTCAAGTAACATGCCAGAAAGTTCTATCTGATGTAACTATGACATGTCATCTGGGAGTGACCAGCCTGGGGGAGAGGCATTATTTGTCCCCGTTAAGGGAAGAGTTAGGGTTCACCAGGAGAATATTGCAGAGAGTAGAGCTCTGTTGGTTCCAGTGGGAAGCAGGCCATGTATGCCTGAGGAACCAGAGACCCTGAGATAGCCGAGATGTGATTAATGACATCCACCCTTGTCACCCAGCTAAACGGGCAAGGGATACCTAACCCTGCAGAGTGTCAGTAAGTTGGAGGCATGCTAGGCCAGCTGCCTAGTAACCGGCAGCGGCTGCTCCCAGATGTCGAATGTCGATGGCATGGACTGTGCTGCTTAACCACGATGACATCTAATAAACGTGTACCGGATCTTACACCAAACTTCCTTGTGTGTGGAACCTTTATTGGGATGTTTGTAATGACCTGCATTGGGGGACACTGCCCCTGCTACTAGTGAGAGACTGTGTTGGCAGGGCTGCTCCAGGCACTGCTGCAAAGCTGCTGGGGTGAATCAAATTAAATGGTCAGGGAATTGCAGTAAACACCAACACACAGTGTTGAGCAGATTCTTAGAAGATGATGAGGTGAATATAAATACCAGTTTTACCCAGATTACATATAAGGTATCTGTCAGTAAGGAGCAATGAGACAGGAAGGTATGTTTATGCTTTATAAAATGTACAACTATGAGAACTTAGCACAGTTCCCCATAGGCACTTTCAGCATCCAAAGACATTGTTCATCCTGAAATCTGTGACTTCAGCCAGCAAGTTTAGCATGAAGTGTGATGATGAAGTGAGACTTTAATGAAACACTGAGTCATTGTGACATGCTGTGACAGGTGCTGGGACTATGCCTGGAGAGATGTAGTGGATGGATAATTGACAGGATGGGTCTTGGCTGAAATGTCAGACGAACAAAGAAGACTGTTTTGAAGATTGAAATGTCCCCGCTCTAATATATCGTTTAGAAGAGCCACATGTATTACAGCACATTGTGTGTTCAACATATTTCCAGGGAGGGAGAGTGTGATCATATGGCGTGAGGGGAGAAGAGGATGAGGGATAGAAGGGAGAAGTGCTACATAAGGAAGAGGGATTTAAGGAATTAGCAGAGGAAAGAAACACAACCTAAAGAGACACCATAAGCAAAAATCAAAAAATGTTACTGTATAAGTTTATTTCTGTAATAAAAATATATATATACAAATTACAAAAATTCAACAAACTACAAATATAACACAACAATAAAACATAGAAATGTTGCAGCTGATAGGTAGCATACATTAACCAAACATTAATGCTTCAAGCGTGTAAAGGCAAGTGGTTTTTCCCCAAAAGAACGTCATCATTGTGGTCTATTCTGTATAAATATGATATGTTAAAAAGTCAATTATTTCTATGGAGGATACAGATTTTTTCACATGATTGTATAAAACATTTACAAGATACAGGTGACAGATACCTATTCTATTCAAAGGCTCCTGAAGATAACCATCATAGCCCACTGTTGACAAATGTATACGGCACAGAACTGTAACAAATAGCTGTATTAAGCAGCGAGACTAATTCCAGGCTGTGCCATGTGCTGTCTCATCTCTGCATGCAGTGGCAGGAGCTAATTAGTGCTCTGGGGTGGTGATGAACTGTAATAAATAGATTTCATTACAGCTTCATGTAAATAAATATAATTTCATAACCATTAGGATTACAGGCTGCAATTTCCGTCTAACCCTTCAATAATTGCTGGACATTTTTTATGGTAATCCTAGGGCAAATTTCTGGATAAACAGTACTATTTAAAATGTATGTAAACCCCAAACTTTTTTTTTAGTATATGGAATATATTTCAGTATACAGCTAAGGGTCCATGGTCCATTCTTCATTGCCAGGCGCCTATGCTGTCTTTTAATCGAAAAATCAATATCACTATAGTCAGAGGGCAATGATAATATCAGGTTGCTAAGTTAGAAGTCTGCAAGTGATCTCAACAGATCAACACATTTGTGAACTTGCAGAAAAATGTTAAATACTGGAGAAGAAAAGGCAGAAGCAAACAGAAAAAATAGAGAGATGAGGCATAGAGCTGGGATACCACAGGGATGAGTATGAAACAGAAAGGTAGGGGTTTAACAAGTGTATAATTGGTTTTTATGATTGGTTAGTGATAACAGCAAGTGATGCCTTACCTAATTGAGCATAGGGTAGGGGCAGGTGTGGCTGTAGTGACATGCACCTGCAGAATCAGGGCAGTGTCCCTTTTAAATTTCTTGACCATGCTCTTCAAGCTGATATAAGGGAGGGTTCCGCCACCAGGAAGTTGCTCAGTTGTGAAGAGTCCGATAGAGTTCCTCGCCATCTTCCAGTGGCAGGTTTCCAGTGGGGTGGCGTGCTGCCCTGACCGCGTGGAGCAGATTGGATTGCCAGTGGGGATACTGCTTGTGTTGTGCACCTGCTGGACCATTGTATCTGTTCCCAGGACACGCAAGTACCAGCCACTGTTGGCTTTACTTCCCCTGGTGGTGTGAACTGTGTGGGTACCCCAGGTAAAGCAGGTTAGTCTTTTCTTTAATTTTTCTTAAGGACAGTTATTGTTCCAGGTTACGTTGTCACAGCCGATTCAAATTAAAAGTTGGTTTAAGCATAAGCTTCCTCTTGTCATTAAGTCGGTTGATTCCTGAACCTTTACACGGCTTGTAGTGGTCTGTTGAGTGGGACATCAGTCCGCATTTTCAGTTGCCATGAGGTAGAAGCACTGAAAGTTTTCCTCCCTCTTGCCCTGTAATTTGTGTTTTTCACCGGTCTGTTGGTAACATCTATTAGGTTTAACATTTGACCTTTTTTAGCGGTCACAGTGGCTGGCAGTTGGAGTGGAGAGCGTTTTTTTGGTCAACAAGTGGTAATTTTAAGTGATTTGTGTCTGCGGTAACATGTAGTTGGTGTTTATTGTGACTGGGGACCTAATCTAGGTTGTAGCTGCAGAATTATGAGATTACCCTTTAGCCTTAAGAGACCTGTAACCTGATCAGAGATACTGTTGGTTTATATTAATGTTATATACAGTTTTATAATGTTTAAACTTCAATTCTGGTCATGTGCCTTATTACAGACAATTTTTTGGAAAGTATGGGGTACTTATTACTTACTTACTTACAGGACTTATAATATGAATGGAGGTTCTGTGGCACTACCCATGTCATGTAAAGCAAATATTCTAGCCACAATGCCACCATACAGAAGAGAGTGTTATCGATTATCTTAAACATGTCAAAATTAGAAAGCGTGACTGGGAAGCTGACTGGGAAGGTTTAGGTCTGTCTTTATACATTTCCTACTTTATATAAGAGTACTGTATATAGAAATATCTATGTATATAGCCCAAAGAATGGTCTGAAAACTACCCCCTTGACTTAAACTTGGGTCAGGAGACAGGGTTCCACTTACCTGTCTGGGTGTTCGCTGGTCTCTCTGATGGCGCTGGCAGCCTCTGTGGGTGGTCTGGTCAAATGTTCTTCTCCTCCGAGCCTGCACTCTCCTTCTTCGGCTGCAGCTGGCGGTCTCCAGTGCGGGCAATCAATGTACCCAGAATCGTAAGAACTACCATAGCAGCCCCAGCAGCCACTATGGAGTCCATAGCTACAAGGAGGCCCACCATTCCGGATGACTGTTGTTTCTTCTATATGCAGTATTCTATCTGAAGTATTTCTGGTCTGGAATCTGCTTCTGAAATGTAAACTTTGGCAGTAGTGCCATCTTGTAGTCATATTGTTAATATTTACCAGAGATGGTGGTGTAATTCATTTTAAAAACTCCACTATCTGCAAGTATCTGCTGCATTGCCCCCCTAGGCTAAAACTTGAGTAAGTTTCTTAGTTTTTGTAGATAAAAATAGGTACCTTGGCTTATACTCAACTCCATCTACTACCATGGGCAAGACCAAAGAACTGTCAAAAGACACCAGATACATAGTTGTGTATCTCCACAAGGCTTTAAAGGGTTATGGGGCAAATGCTAAACAGCTTGGTAAAAATAAATCAACTGTTGAGAATGTCATTAGAAAATGGAAGAGGTTAAAGACGACTGTCAGTCTCCCTCGGACTGGGGCTCCAAGTAAGATCTCACCTCATGGGTTATCACTGATGATAAGAAAGGTGAGGAATCAGCCCAGAACTACACAGGATGAGTTGGTCAATTACATGAAGAGAGCTGGGACCACAGTTTCAAAGGTCACCATCGATAGAAGACTAGGCCTTCATGGTTTTAAATCATGCACTGCATGGAAGGTTCCGCTGCTCAAGTCATAACATGTCCAGGCCCGTCTGAAGTTTGCCAAAGACCATCTGGATAATCCAGAGGAGGCATGGGAACACTCATGTGGTCAGATGAGACCAAAGTAGAACTTTTTGGTCTAAACTTGACTTGATGTGTTTGGAGAAAAACACCATCCCTGCTGTGAAGCATGGGGGTGGTAACATCATGCTTTGGTGGTGCTTTTCTGTGAAGGATACAGGATGACTGCACTATATTAAGAGGAGCATGAATTGGGCCATGTATTGTGAGATTTTGAGCACCAACCTCCTTCCCTCAGTCAGAGCATTGAAGCCCATCTTCAATGCTCTGACTGAGGGAAGGAGGTTGTGGCTGGGTTTTTCAACAAAACAATGACCCGAAGCACACAGCCAGGATAACCGTAAGAAGCATATCAAGGTTCTGGGGTGGCCTAGAATGTCTGCAGACCTAAATCCAGACAATCTTTGCAGGAAGCTGAAATGCCATGTTGCTCAGTGACAGCCCAGAAACCTGACAGATCTGGAGGAGATCTGTGTGGAGGAGTGGGCCAAAATCCCTGTTGTAGTTTGTGCAAACCTGGTCAAGAACTGCAGAAAACGTCTGACCAAATATTAACACTGATTTTCTCAGGTGTTATGTGAAGTAGTGCAATACAAATAGATTCTTCTAAAAATAGACAATGAGATATCCTGAATTGTTTTTTAAATGCTGTGTCTCACAGTGGGGATGCACCTACAATGTGAATTTCAGACCCTTCTAAGTGGGAGAACTTGCAAAATCAATGTTCAAATACTTATGTTCCTCACTGTATATACGGTAGGTTTACTATACACGCTGCATGATGAAGTCAGACATTACACTCCGGATCTCTCCATGTGGCTGTATTGAAATGGAGAGTGTCATTAATGGAAGTCCTAATGACAGAGCATAGTTTGAGTGGGTGCAGTCTGCACATTTCTGCTTCAGTGTTGAAGATTCATCAATAATGTTAACAGAAGCGGCCTGTCAATGGGAGAAAAATCCCTAACTGCTGAAAGAAAACTAATATAGAGAGCTAGTGTGAAAGAAGGTTAATTAAAAAAAGGAAAAATTACTAATATCTTAGAGGTAATCTCATGGTAGATATAAAGATGTATATGCTGACAAAATTTAATGCAGCTCTGCATTACTTAAAATACTATGAAATGTATTTTTAATAACACTATTCAAGTACCTGAATTTTTATATCAGCGTTTTAAATTAAACAATGATGTCTCACCAATATCACCAAAGCTGGGCATAGGCGTGCGGATTCCTGCACGACCTGACCGCCGATCGGATGCTGTGTGCGTTCCCGCATCCGTTTGGGATCGGGTCGTGCAGGAATCAGGTGCAGCAACTAGCAAGATTGGGCTAAAATCAGCCATCATGTCGGATCGCACATTGATCCGACATGATGGATAATTTTGCTCCAATCCCATTTGTTCGGCTGGGGATGGCTGCCCCCAGCCAAAGTAATGGGTGGCACACAAAGGGTGCTGGCCGATTCTCGGCACTAGCGGACGGGCGTAATGACGTCATCACGCCCGCCCCTAGTGCCGAAATCGTGTCGGGAGTCGACAGGAAATCCATCTATTCCTAGCTCAATATATACATTAAAACTAGACATAGTCTTCATGATGTTATTCATAAGGAATACACAAACTACCAGTTATTGGTCAGTCTTTACCAGTTAAATTGTCCATTGTTCTCAACTTGATACCATGTATGTGACAATCTACCAAGCCGTTGGAAAGGAACGGGGCTCCTTGGATTGCATCTAACTTCCAAATACATAGAGATTGATGTACAAAGATTTGATCACTTTGCAAAAGATGACTTTGTACCTAGTGGCCTAACTCTTATTGGTAATCTAGGGCCGCCATCACGGGGAGACACTGGCACCCGACCCCCCCCCCACTCAACAAGTCTTGTCATGGGGCTCGGACATTTTTGCTGTACCGGGCCCCATGATTTCTGACGGCAGCCCTGGACAGACGCAGGCATTCATACAAGTATGGGATTTGTGTCAGGAGCACAAGACAAGACAAGTCTTATGCTTCTGACACAAATGCCGTACTTTGTATGAATGCCTCTTTGGCATTTTCTGTTCTCTTTTTCTAAAACTTTCTAATGATTATGGGATCAGTCGCCAGGACAATTAAGGTCAGAAGACCAGTGCTATAAATAGTGATTTACCCCCCACTTAGCTCATTTGGGGCATAATCATGTTTTTACCTGCCTGTATTACTATACAGGTATATGGAGATTGCAGCCCACCACCTCTCCAGCATCAGCACTAAAGTCAGGGAGGTGGGTCCAGCAACAAGCCCAGAGAGCACCAATGCTACAGCATAGTGTTGGCATGGTTGGAGAAGGTAAGATTCTAGTGTGGCTCAGGGTTACCAATATTGGTAATGAAAATCTACCAGGAGCCAAACTAGGGAATGCTAGCGGGTTACTGTTGCCACAGAAGACCTGGCTTCAACAACAATTGCACTAACCTATGCTTCCATTTCTGCTTTTTTTCATGGAACAGAACGAGCATATGTTCATTCTGCGTTTGCTGGAAATGTTTTAACCAACAAACCTGATATATCTGAACACTATAATTACAATTCTTTTATAACAGAAATCTTAGTTGTATATTGTTGCATATACAACCTATCCTGTTCTCCATAAGTTCCCTATCTCAACCTAATGTGGCCTTGTAGCCCCTCTGTAACGGCAGCTGCTGTATGCCGCCGTTGCCTCCTTACTTACCGTTGCAGATCTAGGTGCCCTGTTCAGCGGTGATTCTGATACACTTGGGGGGGGGAGGGGGGGGAAAGAGGTGAAGGGGGGGGGGAGGTGGTGGGGGGTGGAGAGGGGGGGGGAAGAGGAGTGTGAGGGGGGGGGAGGAGTTGGGAGTGTAAGTGCGGAGCCCTAGTGTGGACGGGTCCCGACTCCTGAGTAGTCACCATTGATTGGTTCATTCTTGTGCGTCGCTACCACTAATTAGAGTATCATATCAGGTCCTTCATAGGTGTCCTTCGCCTCTTTAGGACTGGACCCTGCCCCAATTCGGCTCCCATTTTTTTTTCGTATAGATGGACTTGCACACTGAGGCGGTCCATCCCTGCAGGTGTTCGAACCCAGAGCAATTAAAGCAAATTGGGTCTTCAATAGTTTTAAAACTGGTACATTCACCATACACACTTGATCTACGCTTTGGGTGATTAAGGTTAGGGTTTGGTTCAATCCGCTACAAACTATTGTTTTATCATCCTTTCATGCTTTACAGGTTGTTCACACGGAGGTACACCATTTGGAATTTAGGACACATTCATCTTATGTGGTTCTTGAGCGCCAAGTCGCAGGGCAACAGTGCATCTGTGGCGAAAAAACAAAACTCTGATGCAATGCTGCAGTGAGGATGAGGTTGACATTGGGTGGGTTTGGTTTCTCCCTGCCTTAGGCTGGGTTGGTTTGAACAACCTTGCATAACCCACCACTCTACTGCGACCAACGCGGGAGGCGCCCTTTGCCCTTTGACTCTGCACTCATACCTTTCAGGTACAGGCCTATCCCAGCTAATTTTTCGCTCTAGTTTACATGGATTTTGGCTTGGCGGGGGATGTTGTGGGACATCTCAGTATGTGATGAGGAAGTGATGGTCCAGGTTACAGGAGGTAGGGGTTTTTGTCGGGGGGTTGGGGTGATGTTGCACCACTATGGCGTAGCATGTGTTGGAACAAATTGAGTAAGTTTGTTAGTTAGGTTTTTTTTTTGGGGGGGGGGGTGGGGGGTGCGCCTCTGGCTAATAAGGTGTTGTGTGGATTGTTGTTTGGTTGGGTTTACTGGGAAGGATTGTTCATGAAGGAGGGGGATGTGTTTGTTCATAAGGCATCAATTTTGGACTGATCACAGGGTTTGGGGGTTGTGTCAGTTTTTTGGGATGGGGGGGGATTATGTCCAGTGCAGATGTTTTGATAACTTTGCTCGGATCCGGATTTTTTGGGGTGAGTTATTTTTTGTTTTATGCCGGGGGTCTTGACTGTTGGGGTTATCAGGTGTGTGTGTGGGACTAAATTGTGTCGGGGTTTTATCTTCTAGGTCGAGCTGCTTTTGCATAGTCTTTGGATACTCGGCCATTCCTACCTGGATTTTGGGCAGAGCAAGGAGCGGGGTTTGACGCAAGGGAAAATGCTCGGTTCTCCAGACGTGGCAGATCGTATTCACGGGCTTTTGTTTGCATGTGCAGGTGGGAGTCTTTGCTGGTCGCTACAGGGGGTTTCCAGCAGGTGTGTCACTTTTGGACCTGATCAGCTTGTTTGCGGGACCCCTTTTATCGTGACTAGGTCACTTGCATTATTCATGCAGGTGGGAAGCTAGATAAAGTCTGTGCTATAACCTATCTATGAATGTGCATGATACGCTGATATGGGACATTAAGATCTTTTTAAATCGTTCTGTGTCCATTGAGAACTTCACTCCAGCTTAGTATGCATATCTGAGTGCAGAGATGTGTTCTGCGCTGTGCACTGTGCGTTCTGTGATCCCCTTCAAGGTTTAGATGTGTTTTAAGTGGTGGGTCCTGTGTGAGGGTCCTTGAGGCAGGCTTTCTTCGCTGTGGCTGGGCATTCAGTATTGGGGGAGTATGGGGGGGGGGGGGTAAAGGT
>CM070037.1:86297683-86311961 GCA_036250615.1 Ptychadena robeensis
CAAACATGCGATGTTCGCCGCGAATAGTTCTCCGGCGAACAGTTCGGGCCATCACTATTTCTGAGTAGAGATGGTCGAATCATTTCCACGATTTAGAGTTAATTGCAAAGCCCTTGAGCAGGGTATAATCACCAAACTTGCTCTTACATTGCTCTAATACAAACAGTTTTTGCACAAATTAAGTTCAACTCAAGTAAAAATTTTGAAAATCGAAATTTTTACTTTGATTTTAAACCTAATTAATGCAAAAACTACATGTGCTAGAGCACATGATGATGGTGATGATATAATTTTCAGAGGTTTTGCAATCAGCTCACAAAGTCAGCTAGTCGAAAAATTCGACCATCTATAGTTCTGAGAGAGCTGCTGAAAAATTTCCTGGATAAATTTATTGTCAGCCTCAGCCCACCTTGGAAAAAACACCCAATAGATTCATCCAAAACATGGAACTCCACGTAGTAAACATGGAGTGGACACTGTCCCATTCATGAGAGGTACTCAAATGCAGTGGGGACATGGCTATAGCAAACTCCAATCTGTGTCAGCATTTGGGTTTTCCTGTGTCTCCTGCCATATACTGTTGTACCCTGTGCATGCAGGTCAAATTGAATTTGTCTAGTAGTAGAATAAGTTGATTCTTTATGCACCATCCAATCAAATCAAATGTCATCAATGTTTCTCTTTCATCCATATCCAGAGAGATTTGTTAAGGTCCCTTATGCTGTAAACTATTTTACAAGATTGCTTACAGTGGACACAGGAACATTAAGGCCACGGTATAACATGTTCCAAAAATTGTGCCAGGGGATGCACGCACATCTCGGGTATGCCCCCTTTCAAAATGAATAGAGCATGTACAAAAGATGCCTGCCACTACATTTTACCCTGTTTTGCCAAAACGTAGTGGAGCCTCAGTCTAAAATCCTTTGAAGCCTTTGGACTGTCCATGCTTTTCTATAACTTTCTACAACCCATGCCCAATGTGCTACACATTGTGGTACACAGGCAGACTGAAAACAAGATTAATTGAACAATTCTCCATTTTTCCAGGTGCTGCCTTATTGCCAGCACCTAATAATTGCTACAGGTGAAAGACACATGCTTGAAATATATGATGACTTTGTACAACAACAATTTTGTCCAGGCCAATTTTCATGTGATGTGTTCGAAGTTTTTCTTTTCTTAGCCTTTTTTTTCAGTGATACCGGAATCGTGCTGGGCATCGCTTGCAATCGCCCGTGCTCTAAAAAAAAAACGCCCCACATGCATCATGCCCAGGAGGTTAATAACTTAAGAAGTAACTGCAACATGGGTGAGAATCTTTTTTTGCACTTAATTAGAAAAAACAGATTTGCAAAAAAAAAAAAAGGGGGGGTTATCTTTGAAAGCTGGCACTGTTCTTGATGGTTATCAGTGTAATTCAAAAAAGAAAAAAAGTACCTGAAAAAAAAGCAATGAAAATGTGACTTATCAATAATACCACCTAAGCCATCACAATTAGCTTACTCTGCTGCCCAAAATATCCACATATCATTCTGCTGTCTTTTGTCCAGCGTTCATTTGAAAAAATAAAACTTTATGTTCTATTTGGGGGAAGACAGTAAACACTTTACACCTAAATAGTTTCTGAGATATGGAAGTGAACTTCTGTCATTCCCAGCCTCATCTATATCAAGTGCTAATCTCTTTGAGGAGATTATCAGGTTGGTGTCCTTTAGATTTGGCAACTGCACAGTGGTTGAGTGCTGATGGTGACAGAAGCAACCATGGTGAGGGTTTTAAGTATCCTTCCTCTTCTGTTCAAATCTGCCTTGACTTGCAATGGCACCACTGCTGAGCTTTACTGATTGCCAACAGAGCAGCAAAGTGTGTGCGTGAGCTAGGCCAGGCTTCATTTATTAGAAAGGCACCCCTCGGCGTGAGTAACATGAGCTTGAGCCCAGGACAGGCACGCAGAATTCGCTACCAGTCAATTTAATCAGTGTGCTCACACGCATCAGAAAAACACAAAATATGGACCAATCATATCAAGTAAGAGGTAGAACTGTGAAGACATTATCCTGGTCAAAGCTTTCCTTATGTTTACTATTAATGCTTGATATACCAGGTCACTTAGTGTAAAAGCACAAGGCTATATCAGGTAAGATAGCTAGCCTCTGGGATTATTAAAAGGCGAGGATCAAAAAAGGGAACTCCAAGGTGTGAAGTGAATAATTTATATTCAAATAGGTCAAAAGTCCAGACATAAGAGCCAGTAAAAGAACAAACAAATTAAATAAAAAAGGATATGCTTGACAATAGTGTACACAACATATTACTCATTCCTAGGCACCATCATCACAGGAGACATATGAAAGATTGCAGCCATAGGGGAGAGGTCTAAAGGCAACTACCACTCCCTTAAATTCCCTCGATGCGATTGCATGAAGTCAAAGTGTTCAAATGGTTAACCTAAATTATAGTATGGTTATCTGTATCCAACAAACATTAAGTCAGTAAACAAACATTTATAAAATATAACAATGCAGTAAGAGTCTTCACAATCCAAGATGGCATCAGAGTGCCCAAGTGGTCAAGGTTAACCATACATATTCTGTTTCACCTATGGCAGACTACAAATGAGTAATTCCTAGGACAGTGCTCCTGACTTATCCGTGAGGTAAATGTAGGTTTGTATCCCCATAAATTAGACAGATAGCTTACTCAGTCACACTGGTACGATGAAAGATCCAAGAGGTTTATTTTCCTGTATGTAGATCTTGTACTGTACATCAATAATGACAGGTAAAAAGCAATTGAATTGCCCAGCTCAGCAGGAGATGTTATGAGGTGAGAGATGATGAAGAAGAAAATGGCTACTGAGGAGAAAAAGAGGGGAGGGGCTAAGCATCACAAGACTGAGTATGGAAAGCTGGCTGGGACAATTCTCTCAACATGCACTTCTTAAAGGAGCATAACACAAAATTAACTTTCAAAGGTCGTGAGACATAACAATACACATTAAAAACACATTTAAAAATCACAGTAACAGCACTAGATAAACACAGTGTATGTACTAGAATACCCCAGATTACCCATGCAGGCTAACACAATCCACAAACAGGCCACTCACTCAGTATAGATATAGAATAATCAGTAGAGGGGTTTGTCAAATGGAAGAGGAATGAAGAATAGAGATGGTCGAATATTTTTTCAAAAATTTTACCATTTCGACAGTTTCGAGTATTGCTCTAACACAAATAGTTTTTCATAAATTAAGTTCAAAGTCAAGTCAAAAGTTCGAAAATCGGAGTTTGAACTTAATTTATGCAAAAACTACATATGCTAGAGCAAAAGGTTATTTTTTTTCCAATACTCCCACAGCCCTTGTCTACATCTCCACAAAATGTGGTGCTAATACCATGTTCAGGGGCTTTGCAATCAGCAAATTCGACCATCTCTAGTGAAGACTTTTTTTTACATCATCGTGTATTTATTTGGGGTCGCCCGCCGCAGAGTGGAACATTTTTTTAATGGCTTTTTTATGGATCATCCAATGGAAGTTTTTAACATCGTGGACAACAATTTATTTTTTTGGGGGCGAAGTGTGTATGCTGCTATACAGCTAGCTAAACAGTTGTACAATCTTTAATTAAGGAAACAAGACACTCTCTCTGTGTAATACAAATAGAATACATGAATACATACACATAATAAACAATACAAATAATTAGAACCCTAATTAAAGTCCCCATATGAGAGTACTATTTATTTGTGTTGTTGAATGGCTGAGTATGGGCACCCTAACTATACAGTGAAATTGTTTATCGCTCCTTGCTTCTCTCAATATAATCTGTATCTCTAAACCATTTCCCAGTATGAACAGATTGCTGGACATTCCCAAAAAATGTGATAAAATGTTATATTGATTCTCCTTGTATAGAATACATATCAATGATCTATTAGCATTATGTAAAATCCGTCTTAAATTTCATAACCTAGGTATTTCTACCATCTAATCATATATATATTAGATATCAAATGTTTACCGAGTGGTCCTTCTATACATAACCTTCAAACATTCAAAAAGTTGTACATATAAAAAAACTGCAAAATATTTGTTTTGTAAATATGAAAATAAAAAAGTAAGTTCAAAAATTAAACGAGTCCCCTCTCTCGCGTCGATGATATCTATACATCTAAATAAAGACTTAGAAACCCAAGGCAAGAATCTCTTAACCGAGAACCCTGGAGGGAATGCTGGATTTCCTATAAATGGGATTAACAAGAATACCTTAGAAATAAGTGGAAAACATTTATGATTATATTGCCAAATCTTCTGTGTGTATAGCATTTGGGCCACTAGAGTTGTATATTTCTTAATACAGTTGCAAGAAAAAGTATGTGCACCCTTTGGGATTGCATGGTGTTTTGCATGAATTGGTCATAAAATGTGCTCTGATCTTAATCTAAGTCACACCAATAGAAAAACAGAGTCTGCTTAAAATAATACTACATTATATGTTTTTATTGAACAAAACATGTAAACATTCACAGTGCAGCGTGGAAAAGGTATGTGAACCTTAGGACTTAATAACTGGTTGACCCTCCTTTAGCAGCAATAACCTCAACCAAAGGTTTCCTGTAGTTACAGATCAGACCTGCACAACGATCTGGCGTCATTTTGGACCACTCTTCTTCAAAAAACTGTTTCAGTGTAGCAATATTTGTAGGAGGTCTGGTGTGAATTGCTCTCTTAAGGTCATGCCACAGCATTTCAATCAGGTTGAGATCAGAACTCTGACTGGGCCAGTCCAGAAGGCGAATTTTGTTAAGTTGAAGCTATTCTTTTGTTAAATGACTCGTCCTGTTGTCTTTCATTTTTGGTCATTGTACTGTTGCATCACCCATCCTCTGTGGAGCTTCAGTTGACAGACAGATGGTCTTACATTTTCCTGCAAAATGTCTTGATAAATTCTGGAATTTCATTTTTCCATCAATGACAACAATCCATGCAGGCCCCGAGGCAGAAATGCTGTGCCTTTTTTTCTCCACACAAAGTGTTGTGTGTTTTTTTCCAAACAACTCAGTTTTGGATTCATCTGTCCACAAAATTTTTTGCCAGTAGTGCTGGGAAACGTGCAGGTGCTCTTTTGCAAACTTCAAACATGCTGCAATATTTTTTTGGACAGCAATGGCTTCCTCCATGGTGTCCTCCCATGTCCTCCATTCTTGTTTAATGTTTTCCTTATTGTAGATGTGTCAACAAAAATGTAAGCATGTGCCAGAGATTTATGTCTTTAGCTGACACTCTAGGATTCTTCTTTACCTTCTTAAGCATTCTGTGCTGTGCTCTTGCAGTCATCTTTACAGGACAGCCACGTCTAAGGAGAGTAGCAACAGTGCTAAACTTTGTAGACAGTCTGTCTTACCGTCGACACATGAACATCAAACCTTTTGGAGATACTATTTTAATCCTTTCCAGCTTCATGCAAGTTAGCCATTCTTGATCGTAGGTCTTCTGGGAGCTCTTTTCTGTGAGGCATGTTTCACATCAGACAGTGCTTATTGAAACCAGTAAACCCAAAACTTGTTTTTAAAGTTTTAAACAGCTTTCAGCAATACATCCAATATCATCACACTGATTGGTGGTTGGCTCACTTCTGGCTCTAATTAGCTCTTGGAGGGGTCATTAGGCTAGGAATTCGTATACTTTTTTCACCCTGCACTGTGAATTTTTATATGTTATTATCAATAAAAACATGAAAACATAATGTTTGTGTAGTATTATTTTAAGCAGACTGTGTTTTTCTATTGGTGTAATGAAGATCAAAGCACATTTTATGACCAATTCATGCAAAACTCCACATAATCCCTAAGGATTCAAATACTTTTTCTTGTAACTGTATGATTTTTCCACCATTATACCATAGCAAGGCTGCTGGGTGGACAGGGTGTAACCATGCTGTCTCAAGTTCTACCCATCTGCTCTCAGATACCCAGGTTGACCATACTGGAATATGTCTAAACTGTGCTGACAGATAACACTTGCTGAGTCTGAAAAGTCAAGAGGACTTAATTAGCAACTCTGTGGGATTTATAATATATATAACATAATAAAAAATCTCTCTTTGCAATTTTTTCAGTGTTATCATAGATAGTTTTACTGAAACATCAATTGTGGGAGAAGAGTCATTTTGATGTGAGCCATCCTTCCCAGCCACGAAAGCTTATATGACCTCCATTTCTGGAGAAGTTAAAACATAACTCAGAGGTTTAGCCTTTTAGGTTTCTTTTTTTTCTGTTCTGGAACTCCGGGTATTCCCGACATGTAAATACATTTAGGCAGGAGCACAATCTAGTGGACATATTAGTCATTTTCCACTTCATTTAGGAAGTTCCACTATCTGACTTTGTGAATTAATTACAAAGCCCCTGATCAAGGTATCATCCCCCAAGTTGCTCGAAATGTAGAGAAGAGTTGGAGAAATATTATAAAAAGTATTGCTGTAGTGCTTGTAGTTTTTTAATGAATAATAATAAAAGAAAAATCCTGTTGAATTTTCCACTTACATTTTCATAAAATTTATGCAAAAACTGCACATGCTGGAGCAATACTTTTTGTAGTGTTCCCCCAACCATTCTCTATATCTCCAGCAATTTTGGTGAGGATATCATGTTTAGGGGCTTTGCAAATAACTCAAAAAATTCAGAAAGTCAACTAATTACACCAGACGAACATATGAATCAGCCCTACATAAACAGGAGAGGAGTAATAAGGAATATTCTAAATCAGAGGTGTGACAATCAAATACTTAGGGGGCCAAAATAAAAAAATTGGACAACATTGGTATTTACTGAAAATTTTTTGAAAATTTGTGAAGTGTTCCTGGTCCATCAACAATCTGACTGCCAGGATTTATTCTAGTTTGAGTTGATTTTTGTGTTTATTTAGTTTAATTAGCATTTTTAATGTGTATAACAAATCTTTATTTACACATGACATAAAATATGCATTACCATACTACAGTGTTCCCCAATGCTTGGTTGTTTAAAAGGTTTTGTTATTTAAAAATGAAAAATAATGTCTAACAGCCATGCATACTATCCTGCAGTATACAGTATAGATTGAAACTGTTATGTGCTGCCCTTTAGTGATGTTCTTGTATCAACTCTGTTGGCCACCACTGCTTTTGCTGGTTAAGTTTTTATTTAGCCAACAAAGCATTTGTTAAAGCAATACATGGTGAGCCTGTCATGTTAGGCAGTCACACCTGTTACCATTCACACTGCAAACATTTTACAATGCACTCCAAAACTCACAGTGTGCTTTGACAGTGTAAAAAATATAAAAGACCAGGCATCAGGCATGGTATGGTTCTGGAGAGAGGGGGTGCAAACTCTTTACTCTCTCTTTTCTGGCTGTCCAATTCTGCCATAGGTCGTGGTATGGACTGCCAGACCCTCTGCAAAAAAGGTTATGAAATGACGGGGATTGAGGGGGAACATGAGTATTTTAAAGAATATGTCACTCCTCTTTGCACATGCAGCTTCATATGCATTTGAAAATTGGTTTTTACAGGTTGTGTCCTTTGCTTTGTCTCCTGTCCTTTGCTTTAATGACAATAGCAAAAAATACCTAAATAGCACAGGGCCTAGCCTTACTCTATTATTCCATGTTATGCCAACCTCCCTACAAGGTGACAATTCTTCTGTCCAAGGGTGTCTGCATTTCTGCTCCTGGTAAAGCAAGCATCAAAAGACAAATCATAAAATCACCATGGTACAATATTAAAATGCTTAACATGTGCTAAACAGCTCTGGTAGACATTCCTGCAGTCAGCATGCCAATTGCTCACTACCTCAAACGTTGCAATATCTGTGGCATTGTGCTGTGTGATCAAACTGCACATTTCAGAGTGGCCTTTTATTGTGGGCAGTCTAAGGCACACATGCACAATATTCATGCTGTCTAATCAACACCTTGATATGCCACAATTGTGAGGTGGGATGGGTTATCTCAGACAGATTTGTGAACAATATATGAGATTTTGTGGTGTCAGGGATCTAAAAAGGTTGAAATACCACAGTATTTAAAATTGTTGTTGGAAAGTTTAGATACAGTCAGGGTTATGTTAGCAACAGCTTTATAACCTTTAGGAACCATAAAATGTATAAACAGGGGGTTCCAGAGATGGACAAAATTTCACTTAACAGAATTCAAATATAGTGAATATGATTAAGATTGTGTAATCAACAAAACAGAGCAGAAATAATCACACAAAAATATACATTTATTTAGCATACACAGAGATACATGCACATATAATAAAAGATAATAATACTGCAAGATATATATTACCAGAAAGTCAGATATCAAAATGACAACATCAACATATAATTAACTCAGCATACAGTATATGTATTTATGGCTGAATGCAGACGAGGCATTTAAAAAACTCTCAGTTATATAACAGATCACACAAGCAGGCAAAACATGAAACTTAGACTCTGCAAGATCTATGCCAAAATCTCAGATAAAGGCAATTATTTCTCAAGCTAACAAGCTATGGCCGTGATACAGGCTTAAGGCAAACAGCCAGAGTTTCACTATAAGTCTATAGAAGCAGCCTGGTTGGTGTATGCATTTCACCAAGAGGTTTTTCTTACCATAGACTATTCTAGCTCAAACCTCTGCAAAAAAAAACAGAGCACTTCTAAGTATCACGCCAGCTTGTTGAGAAATGTAATATAAAATATATACTTTCCCAAGATAGTGGACAATGAAACCTTGTGTTTCAGTGGCTTGATTCCCCTAGTGTTGTGATGGCTGGATCTTTCTTTGGTATGGTGATGGCTGGAACCTAAGTATCCCTGTGCATCACTTTTTAGTGAAACTTTACCTAACAGTTACACCCCGAAAACATTAAAGTTGTCCAATCAAATTTGGACAACTACCCATATCATAATTAGATTTTAACCGTTAAAATTTTAGGCCAAAATAATATAATGTCACCATTAGGTTGCTGGATGGCAGTATGGTATAACTATACAGTAAAATAAACATTTTTATATTAGTAAATAGAACAACAGGTGTTAAAGTTACAATGTTTCAGAATAGGTATTTGTAAACAATGACTGCTTGATTCTAGGATGAATCACATGTCTGTTAAAATAACTAAGAATTTTATGTATCAATATTCTACACCTAGACAGGTATCACAGGCCTTTCCCAACGCTCTATAATGTTTCATGGACAGGACTGATAATATTATAAGAACGTCTATTGTTCTCACATGAACCACCTGGAAACATGTCTTGCATAGTTCTCCTCAAACTAAAAAATGGAGAATACAAAACAAAATGGCTTATGTATATATGCCAATAGATATTATACTAAGAATATACATAAAACGTCATACCCCTTATAAAAGGCACGACAATACACTTTAACTTGCAGCAGGAGATAGTCATCAAAGTAGCTTGGATATTACCAAAATATATGCCCAGCTGGGCAGGAGGCTGTGAAGAGGTTAACAACTAGACCATTGTTTCTTTACATTATAAATTCTGGGTCACTGTACTGATAACACCATCCATCATGAGACAGTCCTGGATGCTCAATAATGTGAAAAGGTTAAAGGACTCTTCAGCCTCTCTGGGGAAGTTGTTGTTTGTGCATACAGAGACGTAAGGGGCCCTTAATTGTGCTTCTTAAAGTCATGGGGGGACTGACCTTTAAATCAAAGATCACTTAAAGAATGAAAAATTGGATTGTGTTGCAAAATGATGAGGTGATAAGAATAAGATGTTTAGAATATGGAGATTCAATCACTTGCTGTGATCTTTACTGTAATTGTGCAACAATCTTACACAGAAACTGTTTCTTGCAGATAGGCCACAGTTTTTTTAAGGAGAAGATTAAATCATTTGGAAAAGGGGATTTCTTGCCTTTAATAAATTAAACTTGGATAAGCTTTACAAGGCTACATTAATTCCTAATATAGCGAAATTGACATCAGCAAAAACATCCTCAACCTCTCGCCAAGTGTCTTGGCCTTGACCGAAATCATCTGTCTGCAGCATGTAGGAGTAAGCATTTCCTCAGTCGCTTCTTACATTGATCATATTGCAACAAAGTTACTTTACAAGTTGCAAGTTGAGAGGCTATAACAGGGGCTCAACTACCAGTATGTCCTACATCTGTGAAAACAAATACAAAAATGACCAGGCAGCAGAACTTACATAATTGTGTCACCTCTGAGCTGCCACCTCAGCCCAGGATCTATATGGTGACCCTGGATGAAGAACAAAGACTTTTCAGCTAAAACATAGTAAGGACTATTCTCAGACAGGCAAAAATCTCAAATCTGCAGGTCATATTTGTAGTCACAATACTATTAAAAAAGTGTCAAAAGTGTCCAAGCACATGGACAGTGTTCATGCCAGATGGGAATCAATGCTGCACGGCGCTCAATTGTGCTCAAATCTATTTAGAAATCTACCCGTGTAGGCCCAGCTTAACAGCTATCCCCCTTAGTGACCTTTGCATAGTATATGTAATCTGATAGAACAGTAGAAGTGTCAACTCCTCTGTTATGAATAGTCACTGTGTGTGCATTTACATCTCATTGGCCTGTCCCCAGAATATAGCCATTAACCCTTTTTTAACCCTGTAAAAAAAACCTCTACATTCATCCCATGTGCATTTGCTTTTCAGAAGCACATCTGTAGTGACCAGTAAATGGAACTTTTTGTATATACCATTGCATTGCTATAAATGCTTGTATATTCATGTGTATGTCCCTTTATTCTGTATATTGCAACTGCCTGTGGACTTTCTAGAAGGCAAGGCCAGTTTTTCCCTCCCTTCTACTATACTTCGTAGCAGTCCTTTTCTACCTGGAGACAGGAGTTAGCCACACTGTCCTAGGAATTAAAATCAAAGAACCTTCTAGTGCTGTTTGTCTGACCTTCTGTTCTTGGGTGCATCCTGTTTCAGGACACCTGCAGCCACTGGCAATGCTCCCAGTGAGGAAAATCTAGGAAGAGGAAGCCGCAGCTTGGCACCAAACTTTTCCAAAGATCTGGAACGTCTGGCTAACCTTACACCTTGGATTGCTTATTCTCGGGAGGTGGCCTCAGCCCTGAAAGGTACCCAGCAGGGACACTATTTGAACCTGTAGCTCCTAAGATTTATAGCCCATCCCTGCCATTTTGATTTGGTGTTGAAGATGTACATACTCCTCTCCTAGTAAAAACCTGTAAATATCCCCCTACTCGGCTGCCTGGACATTCTGTTTATTTGTGTAAAAGCTTGGATGATCGTGTGTCTGAACATTACAAAGAACATGGTCGTGTAGAGAAGAGTTACCCTCCACAACACTACACATCTTTAAATAGACCTCCTGAGAAAGAATTATGGCTCCACACATAATTTAAGAAGAATATCTTTAACCCTGTTACGCACCACTCCCTACAACTTTGGGACCACATTTAACATAAGGGAAAGCTGATCTCACCACACCTACAGCATTTATGCCAGGCTACTCACCTATGGGCCAATCAAAAACCTGACAAATGCTTACACCTGTTTGATAGAGGTTGAAAAAGATGAAATTATTACAGGATGTAGTGGACCAGCACCACCTGGTAAATATTGAAATGATTAGGTATCTAAATATATAGGTATATACAGTGCATTTAGAAACTATTCACACATGTTTCCACACTGTTCCCACTGTTACAGCCCCAGTCTAAAATGAATTCTACACACAACATCCCATAATAACAACGTGAAAAAGTTTACTTGAGGATTTGGCAAATTTTGTAAAAAAAAAGAAATCACATGAATAATTATTCAACTACTTTGCTCAATACTTTGTTGATGCACCTTTGGTGGCATTTACATCCTCAAGTCTTTTTTGAGCTTGGCACACCTTTCCTTGGCCAGTTTCGCCCATTCCTCTTTGCAGCACCTCTCAAACTCCATCAGATTGGATGGGAAGCGTTGGTGCCCAGTAGTGATGGCTGAACTTCGGCCGTGTCCATCCGCGAACGTGCGGAGCGGACTTTTAAAAAAGTCCGCCGTCCGCCTGTTCGCGGACAGTTTCAAATTCCCCGCCTCTAGGCAGGGAATTTGAATCGGATAACCCGGATGTGACGTCAGTGACGTCACATCCGGCACCTGGAACGCATAGTTCCTGGTTGTGTTAACCGGATGTGACGTCACTGACGTCACATCCGTGTTTACAAGCCGGAATTTCACTGAAAGACCGGGTTCTCTACCCAGTCTTTAGTGAAATATTCTTCCTGCGGTGGGATCTCGCTGCTAATGATCCCACCGGAGGAAGAATAGAGGGCTCCTTCTTGCCGGCGAACAGGGCGGGTCGAACACCCGTACTGTCCGCCGGTGAAAGGAGGGCGAACCTGCTTGTTCGCGGCCGAACTGTCCGCCTTGCGGGCAGTTCGGCCATCACTAGTGCCCAGCCTTTTTGAGATATCCCCAGAGATGTTTATTCATATTCAGATCTGGGCTCTGGCTGGGCCACTCAAGGACATTCATTGAGTTATCCGGAAGCCACTTTTTTTTTATATCTTTGCTGTCCTGCTAAAAGATTAACCGTCACCCCAGTGTGAGTTCATGAGCGCTCTGGAGCAGGTTTTCATCCAGAATGTCTCTGTACATTGCTGCAGTCACCTTTCCTTTATCCTAACTAATCTCCCAGTTCCTGCCGCTGAAAAACATCCTCACAGCATGATGCTTCCACCACCATGATTCACTGCAGGGATGAAATTGGTCTGGATATAAGCCTTGTCTGGTTTCCTCCAAACATGGTTCCTGGCATTAACACCAAAGAGTTCAATCTTAGTCTCTTGAGATCAGAGAATATTGTTTCTTATAGTCTGAGAGTCCTTCATGTGCCTTTTGGCAAACTCCAGGGGGGCTGCCATGTGCATTTTCAAAGAAGTGGCTTCTGTCTCGCCACTCTACTATACAGGCCTGATTGGTAGATTGCTGGTTGATTGCTGCAGAGATGGCTGTCCTTCTATAAAGGTTCTCCTCTCTCCACAAAGGACCTCTGGTGCTCTGGCAGAGTAACCATCAGGTTCTTAGTCATCTTTCTGACTAAGGCCCTTCTCTCTTGATTGTTCAGTTTAGATAGCTGGCCAGCTCTAGGAAGAGTCCTGGTGGTTCTTCTACTTATGGATGATGGTGGCAACTGTGCTCATTTGGCAGTTTTTCTGGAACCTTCTCCATATTTGTGCCTAGAGACAATCCTGTCTCAGAGGTCTACAGACATTCATTTGAATTCATGCTTGGCTTATGCTCTGACATGAACCACCAACTTAGGCAGATGTGTGCATTTCCAATAGATGTCTAATCAACTGAATTTACCATGATTGGACTCCTATTAAAGCAAGCCTACCAACTTGGTATTTGCTTTCTATGATCGGCAAAAAAAAAAAAAAATTACCTGGCAAAATCTGTAATAATGCGGGGGTGCCCAGCCCCTCCTGTGGCGTGTGGCCAGTTTTGGCCATGGCCAGCTCCAGCCGCAAGTGGATGTTGGGAAAGTAGACGTCAGTTCTGACATCTGCCTCCCAAGAGGCCTGAGTGCCAGATCTGAATCCAGTGTTGCTGGAGGGGTGAAGCATCACCAGATTCAGATCTGGATCGGTGGAGAAAGACAGGAAGAGTCTCACTCCTCCATCTAAAGCTAGGCATATACGGTTCAGATTTAGCATTTTAATTTTCAGCATTCATTTTCAGCATTTTACGATTTTAGATCTTGAACTTTTCATCGGGCACCAAACGTAATCAAATCCAAAGTAGTACCACATGGAAGGTTTGATTGTGCTATGATAGTAATACAACCAAAATCGACAATTATAGTTTGGATCAAAAAACACAGGAAAGAGTCATATATAAATATGTTCATCGAATACAATTACCCCAACCAACAAACAAAATGCTACGATTTAAGTTCGATCGTTGTACAATCAACACAAATTTTTCAACATGTCTGATAACTTTTCAATCGATGTTTTGATCGGTATCGAACAATATTGCTGATCAAGCCATGTGTGCAGTATGCGATTTAAGTTCGATCGATGTAAACTTAGGTCGGTCTAATGCTAAAATCGAACTGTGTATGCCTAGCTTTACATGCTGAAGGATCAGACACTCCAGGCCTGTCTGCGCTGGAGCGAGGAAGGGGGGAGAAGATAAGTATGCGATTTTTCCTCTACAGGGATCGCTTTGCCTGGATCAAGACCCATGTAGGTAAGTAAGTTT
>CM070037.1:86323604-86338484 GCA_036250615.1 Ptychadena robeensis
TCACCGTTAGTTGGCTTGGCATCCATGAGCTCGGCATCCTGGGCATCCGGTGAAGAGGACCGTGTAGCAGCTGCGTCCCTGTGATGTGAAGGATGGCGCTGGGTTCGTCTCAACTCGGCCGCCGCATCGATGGCATCTGCGACCTGAGAGGACATAAAGAGCACAGCCACCCCAGTAGTACGCCGCGCGGCAGTAGGTCCCCCGGCCGTAGCAGGAACAGAACGTGGGCCCAGTGGGACAGTAGAACGATCCACCCGCTGCGAACCCGAACTCCCGGCAACCGCAGGCCAATCATCAGCGCAAGAGTCCTGTGCATCCCAAGAAGCAGGAAAGTCCCCCAGGGAATCATCCAAAGGCGATATGGACCGAGGAGGAGGAGGTGCCCGATGTCCTGCGCCCCCCCTGATCCCTGAAGTAGAGGCCCGGCGGCAAGAAGTGCTCCTACCGGCCATAACGTGGACCCCATCGATGGCATGCCCGGCCATGTTCCCAGCCCTGGCAGCGCGATCATCCAGCTCCAGTCCAGGCTCCAGCAACTGAGCCCCAGAGGCTTCTAGGCGTCCATCTCGTGACAAGGCCGCAGGGGGCCTAGCCTCCCTGCGCCTGCTAGCGCGGCCTGCTGTTGGTGACATGCGGGTGGGCGGAGCTACAGGCACGGCGCGCGAACGAGGCGCCCTCTGAGATGCCCTCCGGGAGGCCACAGCGCGAGGGGGGGAGGGGTCTGCTGTGTCCCGGGACCCGTGGGCGGAGAGGGGACTGCGACTAACACGCCTGGCGTGGCCCGGTCTGGCGGAGGGGCCACGCCAGGCGTGTCACTAGAGGCGACTACGGACTGTCACTAGAGGCGATCTTCTCTCTCCCCAGACGGCCATGCGCTGGATAGGTGGTTGCGCTTAGGGTAAGTCATCTAGGCAAAACAAAATTCCAAGATGCCGCCCTCCCAGCATGATGCCATTCTGGGCAACTGCCCATATTGCCAAAACCAAATATCTAAAACCACCACTGCCTGCAAGATTAGTTTTTTTTTACATTTAATTATGGAACGAATGTCACAGATATGTCTTACATCTGACATTTGTTATCACATATGTTTAGGTATTACACTCTAGTTCATTCTATTCCCATGAAGAATAAAAGGGGTCCCCTTTGGACCAGGACAGCCTCTTCCTCATTTTGTCCAAGTGGGTGCAGGCAACTACAAGCCTAATGAACTACAGATACACTAAAGGAGTGTACACGAGCCAGGGTCTGGGTGAGCAGAACGTATCTCCTCAGTAAACTTCGCCTTCGTCAAGACCATCTGTCCCTTCTGCAATTCTGTGTAAGAGCCTCAGCACCTTCCAGCAGCTGGTAGAGAACTGTTAAAGGTCCCATACATGGAATACATCGATCACTGCACATGTTTCTGGTTCTGCTCACCCTGAATGATCGAAAATCAGAATCGACAACAAATTGGATTGGACATTAATCCAACATGTCGGGTTTTTTTGTGGATCAATAGGCAATCAAAGCACATTGGTGGACCCATAGCTCCCTTTGCAGCAGCCTTTCCGTTCTATGGATTTTGTGGAATTGCCCATTTTGGAGAACAGCTCATGTCCAAATCGACCACAAATCAGATTCCCAAGGTGACATTCCATCGATTCCAAAATGATCAATCGCCGATTCCCGGAAATGATCAGATCGGTAAGCGATCAATGACAAATCGAGGCATCTAAGGGGAACTTTAGAAACGTAGATCCTAAGCTTTGGACCCTATCCCTGTCTTATGGGTGATGGAAATTTGAACTATATATATTCCCTATAGTAAAGAGTTATTGCCCTAACCAGCTTGTGTGGACATTCATTCCCTGTGTGCAGCCGTATCAATGACAGTACACCTGGTTGCTCCGGTCCGTTACTTCGGGCAATGCTACAAATGTAAAGGCAGCAAAACAAAGTTTGATTAAAGCAGGGTACAGGGTACAGGGTACAGTGCTCACGGCCATCTATTTGGCCCATATAATATGCGGCCATCGCTGTTTTCGAGTGAGATTGATTTGTCCAATATTGGACATGACCGTTAAATACGGCCGATGTCCGATGCTTTGCCTAGAGATCGCCGGTCTCCAGGCAAAGCATCAGCTGAGCTGAGGAGAGCAGAGACATCATCATGATACCTGACAGCAGCGACATCATCACGCTGCTGCAGGGTACATCGGATGGCTTGAATATCGGGCCGTCTATACCCTGCTTTACTCATACAAACCAGGGACGTTAAAGCCTGAACTCCCTCTGTAATGTCACAATACTTCAGTGACACTTCCAGCACTTGATCTAAGGCCCAGTTACTTGTTTTTCTTATCACTCCTGACAATGGTTGGGCCCCTCATACAAGGCAGGACGCAATGTTTTGGCAGCTGCCTCCCTGTGCTCTCTCCGGCACAACAAAAGGGAAAAGGAGAGTTGTTTTTGGGAAGTGACTGTTAGTGAAGCCAACTTACGGGGCGCCAGTTTCATGACTGTAATCCCCAGGGGAGACTCAAATATGCCAATAAAAGAGAGAGAGGAAAAAACAGATAGGGCCAGAAATGACCAGCCACCCGCCCTGACACCTCTCAGCGCTAAGCCTATTGTACTATGCTGCTAAATACAGCTACTGCCTTCTCATACTGATCCCCATAACATTCTGTTTTTCCAGGAGAACAATTGTGAATGTTCCTGTCCATTCTACACTCATTGACCTGGCACCCCTCGGAGCCTGGAAGTCATACAGTCTGGCAGCAGACATGGATGACATTTCATCTCTGTTGTGCTTATATTTTTGTTGTTACCTATGTGACAGTATTTTTGATTAAGAGAAAAGTTTTTGGTGAAGGTCTGTTTTAGCTGAATACTTAAATCCCTAACAATTCTTTCTTGTAATCGTTCTTAATTGAAAAATTCATCCAATGATGGCTTTTGCATTTTTTGTCACTTAAATTTGTATCACCTTAGGTACTACGGGATAAGAAATGTATTGCAGCACAGGAAAATTGAAAAAAAAAAACTGTGAAAATAAACTAAAGCCCCCATAAATGCTTCGATCAATGCGAGATCGGTCGCTCATTACATGTGATCGAGTCATTAATGCTCAATCGTTCAACGATCGAAGAGCATACCACTAGCACTAAACAATTCCCCACCGATTTGGGCCCCAGATCGTTCACCGGTTAAAAAAGAGGATCAATTCCTCAGTATTCCAAGTAGCTGGCAGATAGAAAGGTAGATTAGGCCAAAAGGGTTGATTGTACAGCCAGTGATCAAAGGTATCCACCAACGTAGTTTGTTTGATGAACGATCAGCAACTGACTGATATTTTATTAAATTTTTATTTTGGACAGTCAATTGCTCAAGGTGGGCAGGCTTCGATTCCCGAACGACCAATCGATTAGATCTTTCCCTTTATAGAATAGATAAACTCAAAAAATTTTGTATAAAGCTATTTAGAACAAAATAAAGATCCATATTCCCCTTCCAACTTTATTATTTATGCTGACATGACATTTATCTGCCTCTAAAAAGCCAGGTTGTGTTGGACAGACACACAGACATGGACCCAAAAAAGTAGCCCTGTTAAAGAGAGCTGGACAGACACACTGGAAAAAGCCCTGTTAATGTGAATGCCTACTCCTATAGGCATAACTATTAAGCCCCCCATGGGGCCGATTCCCGGCCATAGTTGCAGCCGACCAACCGGCGTGCTCGCTCATGCCGAGCACATAAAGGTTGGTCGGCCACAACTATAAGGGAGCCCACCTTGATTTTGTTAGAAAAAAAGCCGGGAGGTCAGATCACACACGGATCCGTCCTGCTGGTTCTTTTTCTGCACGATCCTGCTGCAGGCTGTTAACTCGGAGGGGAAGTCTTCTCCCCCTCCAAGTTAATTGGCTACAGTCTGACAGGAATCGCGTGTGTTAGTGGAACACACAGGATTCCTGTCCTCTCTGTAGCCGACTCCTCATAGCTAGTGATGGCTGAACTGTCCGCAAGCATGTTCGCCCATCCTCTCGCCGGCGGACAGTACGGGTGTTCGACCCACCCCGTTCGCCGGCGAGAAGAAGATCTATATTCTTCCTCCGGCAGGATCAGAACCTGCGAGATCGTGCCGGAGGAAGAATCTTTTCACTACAAGACCGGGCATGAAGCCGGTCTTGTAGTGAAAATACCGGCTCGGAACAGGAAGTGACGTCAGTGATGTCACATCCGGCTCCCGTAACCAGGAACTATGCGTTCCAGGATGCGGTCCAGGGACCGGATGTGACGTCACTGGTTTTTCCGATTCAAATTCCCCGCCTAGAGGGAATTTGAATGTGTCCGCGAACAGGCGGACGGCGGACTTCTTTAAAAGTCCGACCCGCCGGTTCGCGGACAGTCCAGGCCGATGTTTGGCCATCACTACTCATAGCATGGTGACGTCACCACGCAGTGAAGAGTCTGCTAAAAGTCGGCCATAGATCAGGACATCTATGGCCGGCTTTAGTGAGGTTAGGCTTCCCCTTACACGTTTCAATTTTCCTGTTCGATTGACCTAAACTAAGTCAATCAACAAAAATCGATGCCTGTCCACATGGTTTGATCGAACTAAGTTAACAAAAAAAATCGATCAAAAAGTGATGGGACATGTCGGAAAACTTTTATCAATCGAGTATACATTAAATGTTATTTTGTTGTGCCTGACCGATTTTGGTTTAATTTAAATATTAGGCATACTTATGATCGATCAAATATCGGTTTCTCCATGTGGGAGGTTGTTCGATCCTACTTTGATCGATCAAACCCATGCCAATCATGAATTTCGATTGAATCTGAGATCTTAGGAAAATTAAAACCTGTATGGGGGCTTTTACTTTCTTTTACAGGATTAACTGTACATATTGCACAGTCCAGACTAGTCCAGTCCAGACTAGGAATATTACAAACAAGAATACATATCATCCTACCAAATCAACCCTACTAAATCTGCCCAAGTGCCAGGAGTTAAGTGACCCATGTCACCACGCTGCTTTCAGCTGTCTGCCGAACGTACAGGAATTGAGATGTGTGCAACTCACACATCATTTTCTTTAAGATACTTTGGATACCCTGGCCCCCATCCAAAGTATAGCGATTATCAAGAAAAGAACAATCATGGTGGATCGTGGTATGACTTGCGGTGCTATGCTGGCCTCCTTTTTGCAGACAATTGACCCCCCTAGGGAGTGGCTCAAACACGCATGACAGTTGATCATCCTCGAAATCACCCGCGGATGGATACGTGTATGGGGGCCCTTCCATATTATCCTTAATTGACCTGAGCTCATGGCACTTTGTGTTCCTGGACTGCGCCTAATTTAAAGTGAGCATTTCAGTAACACATTTTGTAAACTATCATTGCTGAACTAATTCTAAGGAATGCTAATTGCCCGAATGAGAAGATGATATTTTGCCTACAGTAGTTTCAGTGCCACGCCTGACAGAAGCATGCATGTAACTGCAACATATGCTGCACATAGCTGAACACCTAAGCTGCATACTCATTGTGGGTCCTTTCAGGGAAGCAGGACTATCAGATTCACCCAACAATGGCAACTCACTTAAGGTACCTATACACGTTGCGATTTTTCGGGGACCGATGCGATATTCGATTTTGACGCCTGATTTTTGCTTTAGTGTTCTTTTTAAAAGTCGGTTGGATGCCCGATTTTTCGGCCTCCGATTAGTCGCCGACCGATCGGCTGGTTGGATTGGGAATCTTTTAAAAGTGGCAGACTGACTGAAAATTACAGGCATCCTCATTCGGGACCCGACCGACTTTCTGGCTGATTTTTCAAAAAACAGCATCGGTCGGACTACATTTGCATGTTAGGAATCCCAAACGATCGACCTACCCGACCAACCTAAAATCACACGAAAAATCGCCACGTGTATGGGTACCTTTATGTACAAGCTTGTCCAGGTATATTAAACCATAAATTGTATAGATTAGCAGATCATCAATCAATGACCTTACAGGGGGCATTGTCTAGTCAGTCTCCTGCACTAAGCAAGTATTTGTATGGACACTTATTGGTCACTTCATAAGCTCAGCTGCTTACTAACACTATTATGTTATCAGTGAAAACATGTCAGAAAAGCAATGCATTTAGACATGTACCTATTTTCCAGACACCCTACTGAAGTTTAAACTAAGCATGAGATTGGGGAAGAAAGATGATTTAAATGACTTTAAATATGATTTGATTCTTGGTGCTGGTCTATTTCTGAGGCTACTATGGGACTTTTGTACACCACCAACTCTATGGTTTATACTGTATAGAATAGTTAACAAAAAGGAAAATATCCACTGAACAGCAGTGAAAATGCCTTTTTGATGACATGTTCAAAGGTCCAAAATGATGTAAGGCAACAGTTACTCAAATAACCTTGATTATTGTATTGTCATCAGATCTTAATCCAATAAAGAACTTTTGGGAAATGGGGTATAAATTCCCATTTTGCATGAGCAGCCGACACATTTAGATTGGTTGTATGGCTACCCTGACATCCTGGACCACAATTCTAGGAATGTATCTAGTGCCTTGTAAAATCATGTCACAAATGATTATGGAACCTGGTACTGTAAATACAACTATGAATAAAAGGCTTGACCTCCTGTTTACATTTGTATGCAGTAAGCAGGTCAAAAAAAATTTTAAGTAGACACCTTGACTTGCCTTTTGCTTCTATTTTACTCCTAGGAAGTGTCATTTCCACAAGTTGCCACTAGGTGGTGCTGTTATATGTCAAACATTTCCCTGGTCCACTTACTTTCTATGTACCGGGAGGAAATGTCACTATGCGGGGATATTACGTTCTTTATTGGACTACAATATTGCCTGCCAGCCACAGAGCGGTCAATTATCTGACAATATAGAACTTAGAAGCTCAACTCTGGGAATTACAAAAATTCCATATAATAATATACATTATAATAGTCATGAATGATATAAATTCACTTTGTGTTTACCAAAATAATTAACAAACTAAAGACATTCATACATGCATGGATCTGCGGGCGATTTTCTGGCCAATCAATTGGCGTGTATGTTTATGGCAATCGATTGCCCATGGATCTCAGTTGGCCACCTGGAGCAACCGATCCAGTGGCCCAAATAGCGATCGTTTTTTCTCTGGCCAAACAGCAAGGGTGCATTCCTATTCCCTGAGCGACCGGCTGCAGGGTGATGACTATTGATCCCGCTCAAAGAAAGGCTGCATGTCTCTATTTTCAATAAATTCGAGCACAATCAAGTATCGCGAACAAGCACAGCGCGCAATTGCGCTTAACTCTATTAAAAATAGAGCCATGCATGCCTAGCTTAATATACTGACTAATCTACATGAAAAGTTAAAAGTGGTATACTGGGGAAGGGGCCACAATGGGTGCAGGCATGCTAGAGTGTATTTTTGTTTGTGGAAGCTTTGTCTACTTTTTTAAAGAGCTGGGTTTTGGTGGACAATAATTAGTATGTTAATGATGGAATAATATCTTTATCTTATGCTGTGCTGCTGTCCACAAACTAGTTACAGTATGGTCTCCCAGCTGTATATGGTGATCAGTTATGGGGGCTACACCTTAATGATGGCTAATAATTATCCAAGGAGCTTTTCTAAAAACAAATAATCAATTTGATCAGCTAATTAGTTCTGCTTTTACTGGCTTATCCTGTTTCAGCACAATCAAATGTTCCTTACCAGGAAATCAGCTGATCACATTGATCATGTGCTTTTCCATGCAATGTCTTGGCTAAGAACATTTCCTAGGAGAATTTGCCTGCACCATTGCTGTTTAAAGCAGTCTGAAAGATCCACTTTTTTGTTGTTGTCCTGAACATAAAGGACAACTCAATTGTTCCTTTGATACAGATGTAAAGCCCCCCATACACCTTTAGATCAATCCATACAATCTCCATTAGATTTACCAACAACTGTGTAGTATAGTGGCCTCCCTGATAGAATACATAGTGATTGGAAGGATTAGAAAGGTCCTCATATTACATGGTTTTGGTAGAACTGAATTTGATTGTACAGAAATTGTATGGAAAGATTGTACGGTGTATGGGGGCCTTAAGAGATGAACAGTAAAGGAGGGGTAAAGACAGAAAGATTTGGGTCCAGGGAAGATGGATGCTATGTGTAAAGTACATGTAGGGCCTGAGATGCACCCACTCAGTGACACTGGACGCCAGAACTGAAGAGTTGGCAGCCACGGATTTCTTCCATAACAAACCACAGGATTCTATAAGAACAAGGCTTTGTGTCTGATGTTGGCACCCCGTGTTAAACGGAAGCACACGGATTGCGACCAGTGCCGGGAAAAGGAGCGTCATACTCCGGGGCATTTCATATGATATTGATGCAGCCGTTGTATTGTCAAATGCCTGCCTGAGGAATGTTTGTGTTTACACGCGTTAATAACGAAACTAACTCAGTGTTTATAAATGACTTATGTTGAAATCAGACAGAAAGGGGAAGAGAGTGGTCAACAAACAAGTTCCTGGTAACTGATTAAAGCAGAACCCCAACGGCTTAATACTCTGAAAAACTACAATGTTAATTCCTTTACTTGCTCTACATTCCCTGGTTCTTGTGCATTGTATAAGAAAAAGACCTTATGGAAGCTATTCTTACCTGTGTGCACATGGACTGTTCAGTTGGTCTTGTGATTCAAATTGCAGTACTTCATGCAACAGGACTAGAGATGGTCACGAAGTTTCGACATGTTTTTTTGTGAGTTGATTGTAAAGCATTTTAACATGGTAGCATCACTAATATTGCTGGAGATGTAGTGAAGGGTGTGGCAACTTAAGTAGGGTACAGACGTGGAGATATGGGTCAAATCGATGGCCGTTTCGAGTGCCATGCACACTCACGGCCATCTTTCTGACCCATATATTGTGTCCCCATCGCTGTTTTCTAGCGGGACAAATCAATCCCGCTTGAAAACAGCCTTATTGGACATGACCGTTAATACAGCCGATGTCCGATGCTTTGCATAGAGACTGCGGGTCTCCAGGCAAAGCTCGGCTGAACCGGGGAGAACAGTCTCTCCCCGGCTCCTCCGATATCTGACAGCAGCGTGATGTCGATATCGAGCCATCTGTACCCTTTAGCCAGAAAAGTATTGTTCTAGCATGTGAATTGTACAGGTTCAAGATCAACCACGACAAGAGGCGGACATGCTGCTAAAACTAGTTTATTTTTAACTTTAATATAACAACTCACTAACAACAGGTGAATGGGTCATGCTTCCAAGCCCCTTTAACTCTGGTTTGGGCACGTCGCTCAGCCAACTGCAACTACAGGTCCTCCCGGCCAGGGTTGTCCTCGTCCCTCTTGGAGTCAAGCTGGAAACGTCCAAGAGCCGCGTGCTCGCCACCAGTCAGGGCCTGGAAAGCAAGGGACTCTCTAACCCACTTGAGCAGCGTACGAGGAATGGCCCTAACAGCTGACAGACGTACTGCAACTGGGGCTGACAGAAGTAGCGCAGGCTATTATGTCCACCGGCTGCCTGCATGCTGTTTCCCTGGAGACAGCTAGTGTGCCCAGCTGCTGCCGCCTCATCAGGAATCGTGCCTCTGGACTGCCCCTCCTCATGCCAGGGAGCATATGTATACTGTGGGGCCCGTGGGGCTGATGAGAATTTTCCTTTAAGGGGTCAGTGTCCTGGTTTGGTAGGGTGACTACACTACAGTAACTTTTGTAAAAATTAATTTAATGAACTTAATGTATGAAAAAACTTTATTCGGCATAGCGGGAGAAACAGCCCTGAATTTTATTTATTGTTCCCTCAACCCTTCTAAACATCACCAGCAATTTTGGTAAACTATGATAACAGGCTTTGCAATCAGCTCAGCAATTGACATTTTTAGGGTCACCTCAGCAATTGCAGCTTCAGGTCTATTTTAATTAACACAATCACTGCTCCTTCCTGTCCTGGAAATCAAGTGCAGAACCTGGAAATTAAATACAAAATAAGTGAAATAACTTCAAAATGAAAGGAAATTCCCTGCTAAATGATCGTCAATTACAAATTTGCCTGCATTGGATTCTACGTAGAACAGGAAATCTGTTTATGTGATGCCATGAGTGAGTATTTAACTTACTTTATGACCCTCACTAGCAAGCACCCGATTATTGTATTACTGTACTGAGATAAGCTTAAACGTCCCTCATCGCCCCCCCTCTCCCTTAAAAAAACACAGCTAGGATATAGAAAATGTAATCACATCTGCATACAGGTCCATTGAAAACAATATATGTGTGGCCCTCAGTGGCCGTACACATTATTGCCGTACACTTAAGCCCCCCATACACCTTTAGATCACTCCATACAATTTCAATATACAACTATGTAGTGCCGGGTCCTCCCTGATAGAATACACAGTGATTGGAAGGATTAGAAAGGTCCTCATATTACATGGTTTTGGCAGAACAAAAGTTGATTGTACAGAAATTGTATGGTAGGATTGTAATGTGTATGGGGGCCTTGAACCCCAGACGACATTTATAGAGTGTAAACATGGTGACTGCTACAGACAAGAACAGAGTAGGTAAGTATATACTTTTATTATTATTTTTGGTTTGGTTTCTGATATTGGGTGCGCTTTTAGTGATTTTGCCCTATTGACTTGTGACAGTCCAAACACACTATCCACATGAAGTTACTCATAGTAAAGTAGGTGAAAGGTCTCTATATTTTCCTGTGAAGTTATCCGCCACATTCCTGAGAATTATTGATGTCATAACCACGAGCTGCACTGATAACATATCTATAGGTTCTGGCTATCTGCTCTGTCAATAAAGACGAAGGGCCTGATAATTGCACAAAACATTTTCTGTATGGCCAATTACCCACACAAAACACTTGATGTATTATATCATGTGAATATGTGATCATGCGGATATTGCTGCTCATACTTTATTTACAAGTCTTTTTTTTTGCATCGCTGTACTTTAATGACACAATTTTAGTTACTGAAGCATGTAGACGTAATGAGCGGCTACAGGTGGACAGGCCCTGGATAGGGTCTACAGAGCAAACGGGCAAAGTGATTTTTTGACATTGATCAGGTTTAGGTAAGAAAGTGAGGGAAATAAGTATTTGATCCCCAGTGTGTTTGGTATGTTTGCCCATCAGGATATAGGGCTCTCAGAAATCTTCACTAATGAGCTGAGATTCGGAGACACTTCCCTAAGGGCCCATTCACACTATATGCGTTTTTTAAAGGCATGCATTTTTTTAAGACATGTGTTTCTGCATATATACAAAAACGCATGCGTTTTTGAACAGATCAATGAAAAATGCAAAAAAAAGTTAATCAAAAATGCGGAAATGCGCTGCATTTTTAAAAACGCAAGGCATGTAGTATGAATGGTAACATTGGATGTCTATGTAAAAACGCACGCAGTAAAAAAAAAGCATGCCTTTTTAAAATGCCAAAAGACATCTTTTGGAAAGGGACTGAATACTTTTTCCCTCATTGCAATAAGCATTAATCTCTTACTTATGTGCACTGAGTTTGCAGGGGTTTATTAGTTATAAATCAGTCCCTCACAGCTACTATAAACCTCCCATAACAAAAACACACACAACACTGACAACAGACTGATCATTTCTGTCAGAACCCAAACGTACAAAATCAGTTGGGGTTTAAATACTTATTCCCCTTATTTTACAAAAAAGTTATAGATTTGCAGTCAGATAAACCTTGTTCTAACAACCTCTTTTTTCAGCCCTGCATTTTTGGGTTGCAGTATTTGTGCTGGGCGCCTACACATGACTGTGGTGTCCAAATGCCACTAGTGCTATACCAAGTAATCAGCATGTACTAAAGCTAGGCACACAGGGGTAGATCTGTAAAAAGATTTTAAGAACAATCAATCAATGTGTGTGCTTGATTGGAGGAGCTGCTGCTCCTGCCTCCTGCACAGCCGTCCGCTGTCAGTGTGTAGGGGGCGGAGCCAGCACTCCTTGCTCCTGAAGCTATGAGAGGCAGGCTGCTTCTCCCCAGCTTGCAGTGTGTGACGTGGCGTCACCACCCATGTGTGCCTAGCTTAAGAGGCATGGCCATTACCCAACTCTGCCATCACAGAGCACTGCGAACATCAGCCCTACAAAGAGACCATTCAATAAACCTCAAATTATAACACACAGAGACACAGAGCTATAATAACATAAAAGGTGTGAGAATTAATTTTGGCTTTTAGGGCCAACATTAAATTAGCTGGTATCAGGAAGAGATTAGAGGCTTATAATTAATTCTGTAGACACATTATATAAATATTGCTTTGTGGATGAGAACAATACAAATCTATTTCTGATGCTTAGTCATACTTCCCAACGCAGTGGGACACCATTAGCCACTGCCCTATGTATAATCTGTAATTTTTACATCTAGGATAACAAATCATTTCATTCAGAGTATGTGTAACAGGATTTGGGCTCTTTCACACTACATGTGCTGCATTGCATTGCCCAGAATGCATGTGTTGTTATACCTTACATGCATTATCCAGTTTGCCTATACACTTGTATTGTAAGTGCAAACGCCAACGCATACAAAAATGCATACAGGGGGTACCATCCAATGCACCTTGCATAATGTGTGTACTGTCAAAAAACAGAATCAAAATCAGTTTTGTATAACACTTATATTTATCTCTATCTTTATATGATCTATACATAAAACAGACACACGAAGGCCTAGACCCCATTTGGTTTTATGCATGTGTAAGGATTACCAGTCCATACCTATGGAGCGTTGGGGCTGCATTTAGAGTATGGAATTGCAGAATGCAGCAATAATTCCCCCATTTTTAAACAATGGGTGTGAAACATACAAAACTTATCTGTCACTAAGACTCTCCCATTGTTTCTCAGTGGTTACGTCCCGGTACATACATCTCTACCAACCAGTTAGGTTTTCGCCTATGGGGTCCTTATCTAGACGACCAGCGAGCGCCTGCACATTTTAGCCAGTGCTCGCAGGCAGTCGTTTCTTGTGCGGCTGCCAGAGCGCACTGTAATTTCCCAAGCCTCTGTCAGCCTGCCAACAAATATGTAAATTTAGCCTTAAGTTTGACTAGTATAAACTACACCTGACCTACTAGCCGGTCACAGTCATTTATACAGAATTCCTTGAGGCAGATTTCCTTAGGTGGGGCAGTATTCTTGACAGACAGGGGTCATCAGTAATAAGAGGGAAAATATCAAAATAAGGTAAGAGCAGAAAGTCGACCTCTTCAGTCTGACCATCAGTCTGTAACTCCTTCACAGACAGTGGCAGGAATGCTTTAGAGAAAAGTTAAAGACTAGATTGGCATGGCTTTTTTTCAGACCTGTAAAGGTCTGAGTATAGTAGATACAGAAATTTAAATAATTTGACATATAAAAAGTACCCATACGTGTTAAATAATGGCGTAATCAGCTTTTAGCTTGAAGTTTAGCTTTAAGGTGCTGGAGCTTAGTGTCAGGATTCTGGAAGCATGCTCTGTTTAATGGACACAGAGATAAATACAGTTTGGGAATGTTTCCACAGAAGGTCTACAGGATTACAGCACGGACCTCGGCATGGAAGAAAAGCACGAGAGCTTCCAATGCTATCATCTCCTAGTCTAGAACAGAATGTAACACCGTAATCACGGCTTCTGTACTAGTTCCAGGCAACAATCCAAAGGTGGCCCATGACACGCTGAAGATCACCCTGGCTATGGCTCAGCGTGTCCCTCTCACATGGCTGCAGCCCATCAAAGAACACAGTGTGTGGGCAAAAAGGCCTGCCCAGCTCTCCTGGCGGGACCTCACCCTGCAGGAGGGAGGCCAGCACATGTCCAGACCACACAGAGACGCAGGGAAGAGCCCTCCACACTGGGGCTTGGGAATGTGTATCCCACTGCATGAGAGATCCTGTCATGTTTCTCTAACAGCAAACTATATTTTATGAATTCTTGAAATTTTAAAAATACTTTTTGGATGGGTCAGCAAAAAAAAAGGTTGCACCACCAGCCCACACAGTTTTTTCTCTTATTTTCCATTTTGTCTCATAGCAGCTATAGTGGAAAAAAGGGTGTTTGGAGGTCGGTTCAAACTCATTATATGTATAGGGTAGGGAGCCCATCTAACGGTATGGTACTCTCCAAGGCTGTAAAGCTGGGCATACACGGGTAGACTGCCGTGTAATTGACCCGCGATCAATTGAACAGGAATCAATGTGCACCACTTTGCACATCAATTCCAGATTAGATGCGGAACTGGTACACCCGGTGTGAGAGCTTCTGCGGTGTCGCTCTTACTGGCTGACACTGCTCCCCCCCTCAAACAGACAACAAACAGAGTGGGAGCTGATAACAGCTTGTAGGGACGCCTTGATTCCCCTCCAATCAACTGCCACAATGGTCACAGCGAGGTGACGTGACCATGTTGCACTCAAAAGGGTCATCTATCGAGCACCCATCGTTGCGTGTATGGGCACCTTAAGACAAGTAGCCAGATGCTGGCACAGACATGTACACAATCCTCCATTCCAAAAGAAGGAAGATCCTAAGAGCCTCCCTGAAAATGCGTGACAATCTGCGGCCAAATAGCAGCATAGTAGCATAGAAATACCAAGAATGATATAAGGCATAGGTCTTCTATCAGTCAGATCACAGGATCCATATGCTATTAGTGATGGACCGAACTGTTCGCTGGCGAACTATTCGCGGCGAACATCGCATGTTCGCGTTCACGCATTTTCGCAAACATATGGCGAGTTCGACACGCCCCCTATCTTTTTACACTGGTTAAACTTTGACCCTGTGAGTCACAGTCAGCAGACATAATCCAGCCAATCAGCACCC
>CM070037.1:86347222-86381893 GCA_036250615.1 Ptychadena robeensis
AAAAGAACAAATTTTGAGAATTGATGAGAGAGGGACGGGGACTTTAGGTTTAAAAAGAGATGAGCTTCCAATGATCAGTGGTCAACTGTGTATGAGGAGACTTGTAATTGTTTAGTTAGTAGGCCAACCCCACTCTATAAAAACAAGACAGCTTTGCCTATATCAAAGGGCAACGAGGTACGATATGATGTTTTGTTACAGAGGAGTTTACAGGAATCCATGCCTGAGCTGCACTTTAGTCAGCAATACGGGAGAAAGTTCATAAACATATCAGGTGCGGAGGCGATAGGGCATAACCTGACAGAAGGACAGCAGGAGGATTGGGTTAATAGGATAAAGATTAATCTTACACAGTAATATGTGTTAAAGATGGAATCTTATCCTGGCTGGCCAGCCTTGTGTAATCCCTGACACGTCATAGGAACACTTGGACAAAGAAAATGTTCCAGTGTGAGGTCAGCTTGCATGACCTGGGTGGCAATCTAAAGGGGGTCATACACGGATAAATCAAAAGGGAACCACCATGTTGGTAAATTCCTGTTCGATTGACGTTCCAAAGTAGGGAACTGGATTGTTTGTGCTAAGTGGTGTGCATCGATTCTCTATACAATAGACGGATGCTCAAGGGCAGCGTGATGATGTCATCACACTGTGCACAAGGATTTATTGATTGAATGAACATCGATTAAAGTATGCCCACCATGGTATGGGACCACAGTGGGATTGAAACAAACTGTGCCACTATGTGCTGTGTTGTGCACATTGGGCGGACTACCAGCAGGTTGTCACTCATTGACAACTGTCCAAGTGTCATCACTACTGGCAATTGCCCGGAGACTACCTAGCAAATGTTACATCTGCCAGGCAATTTTTTTTATGGAATATGAATGAACCTCTGTCAAGTGTTAATGCTATTTGTGTCCCTTCTTAGAATTACTACTCATTTGACAATGGCCCCACTGAGTTAAACCATGCTTAATACCAAACCTCAACCCCACCTTAAGGTAGTGGGGCCTCTTTTTCAAAAACATGCTTGTGGGGGGTCTGCAGGATGAAGATTCATTAATGATTAGTGGGACCGCCCTATAGAATAAGTAAAGTGGTACTCCTTACCCACTC
Source organism: Ptychadena robeensis (assembly GCA_036250615.1). Lineage (NCBI taxonomy): Eukaryota > Metazoa > Chordata > Amphibia > Anura > Ptychadenidae > Ptychadena > Ptychadena robeensis. The sequence goes on from CM070037.1 coordinate 86,348,342, forward strand.
TTATGCCTAAAAATAAACACACAACACTGTACATAAAACATTTATATTGAATTAAAGACACAAGATGTCCAGGCTTTATTGAAAAGGGTCCCTTGATGTAATCCTCTGGAAACACATTCCCTGTCATTGTCATTCCGTGCTGAGCATGGGGTAGGGAAGTAGTGGCAGTGTGTCAGGTGACGCATCCAACACCGCCTTCCTGCAACAAGCCAACCACAAAATGACGGACGGGGTGTGCATCAGCAAGTTACCCCAATTTGTATACTAATAACTGTATTTTGTGATGCCCAAGATACACTATGTATACCAGCAGAAAATAGGATTATTGATATCCCAGAATCCACCCTGGTATACTGGGACAGGATATGAAGAACGATCTTAGTGACAAATAAAAAAAGAAGCGGCAGGTTTAGATGATGCCCTAATCTGTCAATTGGGTGCCAAGGCAGTAGAAAATCACCTTTGTGTTTGTACACAGAATAATTATTGGAAATGTTGAATAAGCCTTTGAGGAAATGTAAAAAAACAAATGTTTTTCGCACATTAGCAGTTCCAGGGACAAATAATTGTAAACACAAAAAATGTTGAGCTATGACATAGTTGCCACAAGAATCATGACTGCACTGGACTTGACCTCTTACCTCTACTGCCAATTCCATAGTGTAAGGGCTTCGCTGGAAATGATTTCAAAAGTTTGTTAACTATGCTAAGGCATTCCATAGCTGATTCAGCTATAACTACATTTGTTTGAACTCCAGTTAGAAGAAATGCACCACAGATAATTGTTCCCGGAACATCTGCTGCCTGTTATCATTATGTTGTGTTAGCTGTAAATAGTTTGTTTCCTCTGCTGTGTGCTGCAGCTGGTCCTGGTACAGTCAGTACAGTCGGCAAGTTCTGAGCAACATGCCAAATTGTCTTCAATGACCAAAATAAATGTTTTGTAGAGCTTCGCTGGTCTCTGCCAATGTGCAGTAATCTCTGACAACAGGACAACTGTGTGGGTGATTGTCAGAGTGCTGCCCTCCTGCCAAGGGAGAAAGGGAGCTGCTTTGGGTCTTCGTCATACTGTAGTCAAGTGGTTAGTTGTGTCAGCTCTCTGCTTACAGGGACAATAAATGAGGAGCAACGAAATCTGCTATGAAAGGCAGCTGATGTAAGGGCATAACAAAGGTTTCAATTGATTTCATTGCCAGTTAGGATTCAGACATTTGCTTGAGAATGGCGAAAGGTCTGAATCTGAGTATCCACAGCACACATATGGCATCCATAGCAGGCAGACAAACTGCTGTATGTGCCACCAACTGGGACCTTGCAATTGGCTTTTGTACCATTGGTGGTAATTTAGCAGATTTGGGTTGGGGGTAACAATTAAGTATAAAAGAGCACTAACACTGTAGGCCTCCAAGACCACATTTGTTTCAATTCTCCTACTCAGCAGCATCCAGCAAATAATTTTTAAAGATTTAAATATTAACTAAATTAAGCTGCGAATAAACGGTACGATTTACGTCTATTCTTTATGTGATTCTCTGCATTAAGAGCGGTGTTATGATGTCATCGCGGCCTCCCACTAGTGCCGAGAATCAGACAGCACTCTTAATGTGCAGCTTATTACTTCGGCTGGGAGCAGCCGTCCCCAGCCGAACTAATGGGATCGGGCTCAAATTTACCGTCCTGTCGGATCTCTGTGCGGTCCGACAGGACGGCTGATTTCAACCAGATCCTCGTCAGTTGCTGCATCTAATTCCTGCTCCCTAAGGGATGCAGGCGCGAGCACGGCATCGGATCGGGGATCGTACAGGAATTGGAACGTGTATGCCCAGCTTTACATTTAGTTGTCTTAACATTTGTCATTTTAAAAAAAAAGTTGTATTACTTTTTTACTTTTTTGTAATCATTGTTGAATCTCAATAAATCTGATCACCTATATAGACCCTAGAGATGTAGGCATAGAAGTCCCCATTGTGGGGTTCTAAATGGTGACAACCATAGTCACATATTGTGCAGTGAAGCAGCCACAGGGAGACAGGGTGAAAAAGCACAAAGCTTAAAGTAGGAATACACTTATAGATTTTTGGACAATCGACGATAGATAAATAAGCAAGGACCTTCATTGGAGTATCACTAGATATCATTCTAATGTAAGCTTTAGATTAAATGAAAAAAATGTAAGCTTTTATGAGATTTTAATGAGTTTCCATCTATTTAAAAATTCTGGCTTATAAACTAGGATGGATATGCCATCCTGCGATTCCACCCCTGCCTCCTGCTCTAAGGAATTTACCGGGAGCCTGTCTATCGGATGATGCCAGGCCCTGGGCATGCACAGTATGTGGGTGTGGTAGCAGTGGCAGCATTTGGGGGGAACGTGATCGCAGTCACAGTAGCAGCATCAAAGACTAGCTGTCTGTCAGCAGCAGGGGAAAGGGCATTTGATGGCTTTGTGTGTTTACTATCTGAGCCTCAGTGATAAGCCACATGTGCTGATCATTTTGCTTTGATGTTGGAAGTCAGCTTGAGCTGTATGGGGAATCCGCAGCGCCTTTAACCCAAGTATGATCCATGGAAAACCATATTTTGTCCAGAATCAGACAGCATGTGTTTAAGCTTCCATGTGTTTCCATTTTCCTCAGGATATCTCTGGAATTACTAGCAGAAAATTCCTTAACACCTTCATGACCATGATCCAGCTGTATTTTTTTAAATAGATTACAGTGTGCTTAAAGACCCCCATATACATCTAGATTTTTAATCAATCAATTTTTGGAGGGTCAGGGAAATCAGTGATTTTTTTTAAATCTATGCCAACTGTAGTAACAGATGTTTGATCAAATTTTTTTATGAAAGCGAAATTTAATTAAAGTTTAATTTCAATACAACAGATTAAAAATTTCCAGAATGTCCGATCATTTTTCGATTGAAAATTTTCCTAATATTAATTGTTTTAGGTCGATTTAACCATGTGGGCTGCCATAGATTTTCAATCAATCAACAAAAAAAATGTACCGAATTAAGTTTAAGATTGAATGAAAAAACTATGGGGACCTTTAGGCTTTGCCTATGGCTTGGTTGACATGTGACTAAAGGCTCCCATACATGTCTTGATTTTTGGTGCCAACGCCGGCTCGATCATCCAGGAATTAAACACTTAATGGCAAGCTTTATTGGATGCAATATTAGAAGACTCAGAGATGTCATTCAACTCTACTTCTACATGGGTCGATGCTGTGACATCACCCCACTGTGCTCAAGTGGTGAATCTACATGCACCACTTTGAGAAATCGATTCCCGTTCGATACTTTGGATGGGGACCCTTGTAAAGATATTAAATATAAGGCTATGTTTCTACATAGGCAACCAGCCGCGAGGCTGATGCGATTTTAATTGCGTGCGGATGATCACCTCTCTTTAGTTGAATGGGCCTGTGCCCTGATGGTGGCCATAGACCTGAATGGGCGCGGTTAAAAATTGTGTGTCATTTCAACTGCGCCCATTCACTCTCTATGGGTGTGATCAGGCAGGGAGGGGCAAGATGTCCTGCTCCACCCCCACTTCCTGGCTGCAGTCACTCAGTCCTGATTCTTATTGCGGGAGCCAGAGGGAGATCACTGGGTGCTAGCGATCTCCTGCAGCTCCGTGTCGCAATTAGGATCGTGGAAGTGGGAACATAGCCTTAGACTTGTTGAAGACATGTCATGTGTATGCACTAAACGCAGCATGTGTGGAAAATGTAAGGTTCAATTTGAGTGTACAACATAGTTGACAATACCCTACACAGGAAAGAGAACCTGTCAAATTATTTAGCATCAGAGACAGATAAAGGCAGAGGGATCTTGCAAGGCAAAGGCGTCTATCCACATGCAAGATTGCAAATGGAGCAAAAAAGTTGTCCCATTGTCATAGACCAATTGATCAGACACCACCACCTTATGGAAAACACTCCATTGTGAAATGACCGTGCACAGCTTAATGAAAAGCTTAATTTAGTTATTCCCTTTAGTTTATTGCAAGTATCTATAGCTAGGAAATATGTACTGTAGTTGTTGGTATTTACTATTCTGTTGACAAGGCTGCCTTATTGATGATCGAGCTCTTGTCTCCAGTTGCTTAAGACCGCATAGGACAAAAACACATAAAAACGTAAATAGATCAACTAAGAACTGGCAGCTTCCCCGTGCTAGTTGAGTTTTTAGCATGGTAGACTGATGACGTGGACCCTTTAGTCTAGTATATTTCAGCAATGTCTACAGCAGCCAGAGGAGGACAGAAAGCCCAAACTATTTTTTGTACTTCATTGATTTATTAGTTTACATTGTAAGTATTACATCTCAGGGCCAAACAGACAGTAATACATTAATGTAAAGTAGAATCCCTGTTACATAGAAGAGATCAAGAAAACTCTCAAGCAACCAAAATGTGACCCATCCACGATAAAAAAAAACTGTTTAAACTTGGCTGTGTACACATATACTGCATTGCTATTGTGCCTCTAGTTGAGGTGTTAAAATATGTATACAGTATATACAGTATATACTGTGATGTGGTTTACTTGGACATGTAATCCTACAAGTTTGGAATCCTAGTCATTAATATTGATTCTCCAGCAATGGAAAGTACATTTATCCCCAATCTACCAATTCCCATGGTAGTTGGAAAATTGGGAGTCTACTGTATTTGCAACAATGTTCAAAGTGTGTAACTGACAGGTGATGCCAACTAATTTATGTCATATGGCGCCCATCCCTATTTTTACATATCATACAAACAAAAAGAACCCTACCCTCATTGTGGGACTTTGAATGGCACAATATGCAGACCTATACTTGGATCAAAAGGATTACTCAGTAAGGCCTTTGGATGTATATGGAAAGTAACATTGTAACAGTATTGTGATACTAGGGAGATTTTGGAGGGTATCTGATTTGCCTCCTCCTCCTATCCATACGTGCCTGACTTGAAGGGGAACATTGTGCCCCCCCCCCTTTCTCTTTCATCTGTGGGAGTATGATCCCTTATGGGGATTTTTAAAAACTGGTGTATGCAATATCACGCTTTGATAAATGGGTACGGGGCCTTTCAAAGTCCCACAATTAGGGTAGGAATATTCTTCTTTACATAGTGTATTTCATTGCACTCGTCTCCAAACTGATCCTATTCATGTTATGAGCAAAAGATTGTCATTAAATTAAGTAATCAGCTTCCATGTAAATGCTGGGCCTGTTAGTTAGTGAGTTTATTTCACAAGATCCTGAATGAGAAAGGGTTAAAGCAAGCCTTCCTACTCTTCATAGATATTCAAGGGAGCGTAGGCCAAAACGCTTTCCTCATCCTGTGCACTTTTAAACTCCCTCTATGCTGGCATTGAAAGAAAGGCGATACTCATACATTTCTCCTGAGTGGAGGCCAACTGAGGACAAAGGGGAATGAGAAAAAAAAAACGATCCCACGCCTTATGCGGCCCGTCATATGGCTTTGATTGGAAGTATTTTAATCTGTTTCTGCAAAACGATAAGCGAGATACCTTTCAGATGTCACACACACACATTTCTGCAGACATGACGTAGGGTGTAACTCTATACGGCTGTGCAGAGCCGCAATAAATGAATTGTGGCAGCAACCGGTTATCATACATCGGGAACCCTCACCAAATGACACATTCTTAACCCACGTTAAATATTTGGAAGAGGAGGGTGGATTTAGGTTGGGGATGGGTGGGGAGTATTCTGCAGAATTGCTAAAATATTTGATGGTGTGAATATTATAGTCATTTTTTTAAAGAATTTAATTAATTGTTTTTGTCAGACAAGAATGGCCAAAAGGTGTGAAAGACAACATTCTGCTTAGTTCAATGTTAATCTGAGTTTTGTTTAAAACTGAATCAATCCTTACCATTAGTATGGATCTATTACATTGGCAGCTCTCCTATACTGAAATAGCTTATATTGTCATTTTCAGTGCAGCAAGTCAGAATTAGTGATGGCCGAACTGCCCGCAAGGCGGACAGTTCGGCCGCGAACAAGCATGTTCTTCTCGCCGGCGGACAGTACGGGTGTTCGACCCACCCTGTCCGCCGGCGAAAAGGAACCCTCTATTCTTCCTCCGGTGGGATCATTAGCAGCGAGATCCCGCCGCAGGAAGAATATTTCACTGAAGACCGGGTAGAGAACCCGGTCTTTCAGTGAAATGCCGGCTTATGAAACCCGGATGTGACGTCAGTGACATCACATCCGGTTAGCACAACCAGGAACTATGCGTTCCAGGTGCCGGATGTGACGTCACTGACGTCACATCCGGGTTTTCCGATTCAAATTCCCCGCCTAGAGGCGGGGAATTTGAATGTGCCCGCGGACGGCGGACTTTTTTAAAAGTCCGCTCCGCCCATTCGCGGACGGACACGGCCGAAGTTCGCCCATCACTAGTCAGAATGATTCTGCCTCATGCTGTGGAAGATTTAAAGCATCATTTACCTTTTTCCCCAGCCTTGCTGTCCTTGGCCTCCCAAGAGCCACCCCACTGCAATACTATTAAAGCGGACCTACCATCTTCGATTCTGCCTCCTATTATCGGCACCATTATTCCACAAAGCTCCACCTCCACTTCTGACGTCTACTTTCCCATGTCCCCATGCACTAGCTGACAGCCTTATCTGAATCAGGTGACGCATAGCACTCTCAGCATGGCGGCGCTGGAACGAAGACCTAATGTAGGTTATTTTTTGTTTTAAGGCTCTTTAGAGTAGTATTGTTAGTGGGATGTGAAAGGAAGCTATGTATAACCTTCTTCCGGCTCATCCTACCTACTTTCATATTCTTGCATTGCTCAGAAGCACTTACTGATGTTCAAAAAAGTTATATCTACAGTAGTTACTGTAAAAACTGAATCAATCCTTACCATTAGTAAAACTGAATCAATCCTTACCATTAGTATTAGTATAGTATGGTATGGTTAGAGTAAGTAACCATACTCAAAATGTCTTTCCCTAATCATTCAAAGGATTTTGCTCCAATCAGTAGAATCTATTTATGATTATAAAGATACAGTCAACTAACTATGTATAGAATATAAATCTCCATATAAGTTGTAAATAAAAATATTATAAAAATTTAGGTGTTGGCCATCTATACACAGTCTTGGGACAGTCATTGAGTGTATAGCAATAGTTAAGCCAGTCAGGGCAAAAAACAACATTGTATATCAGGGCAAAGTACAGTGAGGAACATAGCAACAATATAGTATATCTGTACAAAACTCAGTGGGGTGCAGATCCCAAATATGGTATAACAGGATAAGGCCCAATAAGACAAAGGGTAGAAATATGATACAGAAGGACAAAATTTAATGGGGCACAATGCAGCAAAATGACATCACAGGCCTAGATTAAATGGGTAGAGAGCAGCAATATGGTAAATCAGGTGAAGGTCCAATGGGGTACATGGCAGTAATAGGGTACAGTAATTTTACTTTTGCCAATAGGCATAGTGAGGATTTGACTACTTAGCTCCCTTACACATACAGTAGGACATGTGGCTAACTAGGAGGTCTCTAGGAGATTAGAAGGTATTTTTCTCCCTTCACATACCTTTCCAATCCATGCCCCTTGCTTGTGAAGAGAGATCAAAGAGAGGGATCATAACAGAGAAAGGGAGGTCAAGGAGCGGATCAGTGACACTGTGTTTTACATGATACCGGGAAGGGTGTTAAAACAGCACTGTATATGCAGACAACTCTTCCACCTTTATTGGCAAGACATCTAGGTTGATTTCTTCATTTCACTCCACTCATATGTGGTTTCTTTTACTCCTCTTTTGACCCAGTCCTGCTTTGCGACAACAATGTAAACTTGACTGCGCTTACACAACTATCAGTTTTTCTTTAGCTGTAGGCACTCTGCTGGGTCCTGGTTGTCTCCTCTGTCCCGGGGCATACACTAATTCACTCACTTGAATGCTCTGTGTGCTGAAATTCAGAGATCTTCATAAAACAAAACCACTATCAACCATAGGGCAGGACTGTCAGGTTTGTCTGGCTCTGCACTCTCAAAGCAGTGTCAATGGCTACGGGTTCATAGGTATGATGGTTATGTGGGTAAGTGTGCTCCTGATACATGTGTTTATTGTCATGCATTGTCAAAGCCTGTTTGTTTGCTAATACAGTTATCAGAAAAACAATGTCCACTCCAGTTCTAAGGTTTTATATTTAAAGAAAAAATGAAAAAACATTTGGGTCTATAGAAGGTCCCAAATTATTGTAATCTAATCTCAGGTATAAAGCAACATTTTACACATTTAACAAAAATTAAGTCAAATTAAGCCATGTGTGAATAACTAAGTACACCTTGAGCAGAAACAATCTTAAATATTCATTTCTGAATTACTTTATTTCACATTATCATGGAAAAATGTTCGCCCACTCTTTTTTACAACATTGTTTCAGTTTATTGTGCAACACAACACTGTTAGGGCTAAACTATTTCAGTGAGATTTGGACTTTGACTGGGCCATTTCAACACATTCTATTCTTTTCTAACCATTATTTGTTTTGCATTTTTGTTCTACTGCTTGACAACATTTTGGGTAAAGTTTCCTTTAACACAGATTGACCAACCTTATAACGGAGTTATATGGAGATCCAGGATGCTGGATAACTGCCTTCAAGGAACCTTCATTTTAATTTGTGTGAGTCTCAATTATTCCAGTTAGGTTTTTGGTGAGTGAATGTTGTTGAACAATTCAAAAACAAAGAGACAGCTATCTTTTATAACAAAACAGGCTCAAATTATCACCCTATCATCACCACGATGGACAGTTAGGGCTCATCTACACGGGTGGTTTTGAAATGCAGTCACCCAGTGAGCACAACATGAGATGTTTGCTGGGCAGTTTTCAGGCTTTTGCCTGTTAGACCTGTCATGGGGGAATAATCTAAACACTCCCCAAGTGTCGGCTTCCAGCAGCCCGTAAAGTGCCCGTGTAAATCTAGCATTAGTATGGAGCATTTGTGCTGATATGCCGTGTTTAGTTTTTGCCAAACATGGCGCTTGACATTATGGCCAAACTTCTCCACCTTTCTCCACTCCAAAAGACATTGTTCCAGAAGTCTTATGATATGTTCACATGCAGCTTTGCAAACATATTCTGTGCAACCCTTACAAGCAAGAGATACTTGTTCAGCCTACTTTTGATTGTACTGTAGAACTTTGGTCTTGTTTTTTGGTTATTTTTCTGAGCATTAATAATCTGACCTTGGGGTGAAGTTGTTGTGATGTCCATTCCTAGACACACTGACAAGGTTTTGAAGGTTTTCAACTTTGTAAACGATCTTACTAAATAAATAATGGACTTCAAAATGTTGGGCAATAGCATGAGAGCCATTCCCATACTAATAGGGAGATACAATTATTTGTCTGAGATCATTATTGGTGTCTTTCCTCTTAACACGTACCTCAACTCTCCAGAATAGCAAACAGCTAAAACCTCTGCTTTTATTAGAAATAGTCATAATGCCTGATGTTCCGGTAAATTAGCAGCAAATAGCTGATATTTATTCTGTAAACTCTGTTTCTGTAATTTGTCTTCATTTTTGTTGAACTAAATGATGATACAGAGTAATATTTCAGGTGTTGTCAACTTAATCTTGGCAAACACAAATCAAATTCAGAGCGTCTTCAAACTTGCATAAGTCTTAGAAGAATATCCTCATCACCAGTGGCTCTGGAAAAGACAGGGGTGATACTTAGACTATGTGTAGTTCCAGTCAGACCAGTAAGCTTGCCCCTGTACTCCTTTCTCCCAACATCATGGTTTCATTCAACCCTGACAGAAAATGAATGAAATGATATGAGCTCTGCTATGCAGGTATTGTAGGAGGATTATACCATGTCACATTCAGTTATGTCACCTGCACCCATACATTTAAATATATAGTTATACCATCTTCATTTATTCAGATAGGTAGCTACTGTTTCCTTTGGATGTCCAAAACATAAGCTGCATAGAAATTATTGTGGCTGCTATTGAATAGACTAAAGATGTCAAATATATGAACATGTACTTAATTACGCTTCCATGGCTATGACAAACAATGTTCGGTGTATTGTGGTGGGTTATTATAAAGGAATGAAAAGGCAGCTTGCGGAGATGAGTTTTTATGAATTGAAAATGTGTCTGACTAAAACAAAAAGGAAAAACAAAATCACAAAGAAGTAGGACTGGTGTCAGGCTGAGCTCCAGATTGTGCTTATGATGTGGAGCACGATGTGCAAGCATGAGAGATAAGATGACAAAGACGCAGTGACGTCACAGAGGGAGTGTTGTTGTATATCTCACACAAGCCATGCACACAGGACAAATGACATTTCATCTTACAGCCCCCAATAATGACTTTGCATGTTAACAAAACCTTCAGTCACTCAGCGTGAGTCAGCAAATGGTTCTCCTGATTCATATAATTAACTAGGTCATATAGACTGTACCTAAAAATTGTCTTCCTAATAAAGTGAAAAGGGGGAAAGCAAATGCAATCATCACTCACAAAACTAGAGGTAAAGGGTCTTATTGCAATGTGTCTTTGGGCTTAAAGGGGAGCCCTTTACATCACATTAAACTGTAATTGTATTGTCACTGGTGCTACCAGTCCCTCATGTTGATGGATTGGGCTCCCCCGTGGCTTTCAGTGTAAGAAGAGATCCTTCACTAAATTCCCCTGTCTGACATCCCAGGGCCACAGTCTTTATGTTTATTATGACAGATAATGAGGTGACATACAGCAGAGGAGAAGTACTGATTTACAAACATGAACATCATCAACAGGGTGGACAGAGGACTGAAGAAAAGTCAAGGATGAGGGGAGGACTGGAGGGGGAAAAGAGAAGACATTGAAAATTTTGTGGGGGTGTCTCAGAGGAGCTTTAGGGCCCTTTCACACTATACGTGCTGCATCAAGTTTTTACAGTACTGTGTTTTCTATGACCAATTTTACCAATCACACATTTTTTTAAAATGCAGCCATGGCACGTGCATATTTTATAATGCTCTGCTGAATTATTGATGCTTTATTCAATGTTGTGATGTACAAAATGCATGCGTTAATGTATATGTGTTAACACATACAGTTGTGTTCAAAATTATTCAACCCCCACTGAAATTGAGTGTTTTGGCCATTTTGACATTGATTTTGATCATTTACAGGCACTTGTAAGTCAAATATAACATAACATTAATAATGAAATAACCACAAATGTCTTTTCTGTGCTCACATCATTATTAGTTTTATTCAACCCCCAAGTGCCATTCATTCTTAGTACTTAGTAGAACATCCTTTTTCAGTTATAACAGCTTTTAAATGTGAAGCATAGCTTGGCACATGTGTTTTGCATCGATCTACGGGTATCTTAGCTGATTCTTCATGGGCAAAAGCCTCCAGTTCAGTCACATTCTTAGGCTTGAGTGCTGCAACTGCTTTCTTCAAGTCCCACCAGAGGTTCTCAATCAGATTTAAGTCTGGTGACTGTGATGGCCACTCCAAAATGTTCCAGCCTTTAATCTGCAACCATGCTCTAGTGGACGTGGAGGTATGCTTGGGATCATTGTCCTGAGGCGAGAAGAGGGGCGGGAAGGATGATTAATGGGAATAAAAGAAATAAAATGATTCCATACATCAATTATTTCACCTGAGTAGGAACATCAAGTGCTGTGTACCCTTGTATTACATTGTGCAATCATTACCACATATAAACACAAAATAATTATACAGGAATTCAGAAAAAAACACACAGTTGCAATGTGACATTGCAACACAGCTACTCTGTGAAATAAACATACAGGGTGACATTAACGCCTCAGAATAGCAAATAGTGTATGATGTCTTTTCCGAATCACATTTTATAAATCAGGTCCATTAAGATGTCATGATATTTAAAAGATGTAAAGCATTTCTTGAAAAAAAGGCATTACCATCTCTTTTAATAATGTTATCTGTCATGCTCTCACTTTATCAGATGGTGGGACAAAGTATGCAGATCGCCAGTTATGACACAGCTCAGAGCTTTAAATTGTGATAACCAGGCAATTAGTATTTTAATAGAGTGCCAGTAGCCAGGGCAAACAGGGACAGACAAAATCTTTCCTACCTACACAGGAACGGTGTCTGTCCAGCAGATGCCAAATCTTGCATTCTCCTATGGTTGTCCATAAGGATAATATGGGGGCAGTGATTGACATTTGCCCGCTAACTGCCCACATATGTGCAAACACAAAGCAATGCACTTTTGGCTTTAGGACTCATTAACAACAAGTGCAGCCGATGCAACATGAGGCGTTTTTTTGGCTTTGAGCCATTAGACCTGTCATAGGGTTGTTATCAAATGACCTGTGAGCACCTGCACAATTTTGCAGGAGCTCAAAACAGGTTGTTTCCTGAGCTGCTGTAGGAGCGCCCAACATTTCCTGGGTTGCAGCGGACTGACAGCAGCCCCGGAAACAACAATATAAATCTAGCCTTAAGCATGATTGTGTGAATTCAGCCTTGTCTACACACCTCCGTCTTGTTTGGATTTGTCTAGTTTAATAAAGGTGGCCATATACACATCAACTTTTGCTGCACCATAGTGCAACCTGACAGACACTTTTCCGATCAACTGAAATTTAGCAACATGTCCGATCATTTTGCGATTGTTGTTCTGTCTGGATTCTTTGGTTGATCTACCATGTGGTCAGGAATCGATTCCTGTTTAATCGCTGTAAAGGGATTGAGTTTTTGGTTGATTGAACAAAGTAAGAAATATTGAACTGTGTATGGCTACCAGAACATTGAACATTGGTATGTGATCAATTAAAAACTGACAAATTCCTTTCCAAAGCCCTGTGCTCATTTTTCATTAAATACAAATCCATCGAATCAAGAAATTTCAATGATCAACTGAAATTGACCAACATGTCCAAACACTGCTCAATCGATTTTATGTTTCATTTCCATCACTCGATCCATTTAGGTAAAAAAGAATACATTTTCCAATGATGGACTGATGGAATGGAAAAAAAATCAAACCATGTATGTCCACTAGTGATGAGCGGCATAGGTAACATTTCTATTCAACATCTTTGCGAATTTTCGAATTGCCGATATTCACGATTAATATTCGGAATCTGAATATTCTCGATCATCACTAATGTCCACCTCAACCTTTACAAATTGCGCCAGTGTCAGTGATTTCAGCTCTTCTAATGAAAAGGGCAATAGTTTGCGGTTAATTATTACAGTATTCTTTCTTATCAGCAGGTGTACATTGGGCAGATATTTATGGATTCTTTTGTTTTTATTATGGTTACTTTCTAGATCAGTTTTTACATCTCCCAATATGGGAGGTTGCGTGTTATTTACGAGGGTGATAATTTATTAGTCATCCTTATGATGATTACTACAATAACAGCCCGGGAAGGCTGCCAAGTGAATTGTTTTTAAACAGCGTAGTAGTGATAAAGGCTTTGACTTTGAAACTGCTTTTGTTTACATTCTTGTTTTGTGTAATAGTTTTTCTTTCTGGTTTAGATGACCCCATCCCATCAAAGAGGAAATTAAGAAGCCACAGTTATACCACTCAACAGTTTCAAGAAAAAATCTGGAATATTTTAATATTAATGAATATATTGCATGGATTTAGGAAGTTTTGCAGAATCTACCCTACCTCTGTTCTGGGCGACCATAGAAACTACTTCTGGCTTTTTCTCATGTGTCATGTTTTAAATAACTTTATAATCTTGCATGTATAATTGTACTGGAGGTATGTCTCTGGACTCCATTTAGGACAGATGGTTCCTAGATGCTGCTTCCTCGGAACAAACAACTCCCTAAGGAAGCCCCTTCTGGAGAGAAACGCGTCGGAGGGACAAACAAGTGGCTTTGAGGCCCCTCAGATGGTTAACTATTTTATCTTGCTGTATAGGGATACTTTTCACCCCTTTTTTGTTACATAATTAGGGTTTTTTGTTTATTTTTGTTTATTTTTAAATATTTAAATATTTGGTATTTTACAACACTGTATTGATTGATCTTACTGCTCATAATATATGACCCTTTTTATTGATTTTCACATTTGTTTTCGTGTGTCCTGACTATTTAGAGTGCATTTAAAGCCCAATTCTGTGCCTAGGTATCTCTATCGGTGTGGCACTTTAAAACTACAATTGAGCAACATTAAGGGGAATCTATTTTCTATGGTGTTCTTTTCATGAATTGAAGGTGCTGACTCTGGAAAATGGCTAAAAACATACACTGGAAATATCCAGAAATCTTAATGTAAATAATATAATTAGCATGCATGTTCCTAAAAATAGAGACAACAAACCATAGAAAAGTTATAGTACAGCGGACCCATGACTTATAAAGAAAATTGGTTCCCCATGGTTGCTTGGAAGTCAAGTTGGTTGACTTCAAGTTGGTATGAAATAATGAAAATAGCCAAAATGTGTTTTGAACCTCCCAAAGCACCCTTGACCTAACCTTTTCATGGTAACAAGTGTTCTTTAATATGTGTAATTTACAAGAAACACCAATCATTTTCCTGGTGTCCTCGCCAAAAAGTTAAAATGAGCTAGCTTACCAGAAACCAGAAATCATTTGTAATCACCATTCAAGGCGACATCTTTGGCTTTGTGGAAGAAAGGATGACATGGAAGGTGGTTATTTTTGGACATCAGGAACATCAACATCAAGAACATCAGGAATCTGGCCATGTAGAATTATGTAGATGGTCCACATGAATCAGGACACATGAATGTCACCATGCAAGCAGAAACATGTTTTGGCCTTGGCCATAATTCTTGTTGTAATTCAAATCTATGGTTGTAAATTAAACCTAAAATGTTGGGTGTAACTCAGACCTGTCAAGCCTCCCGTTTTGGCCGGGAAAGTAACGTTTTTATGTGGCTTTCCCGGCCAAAACCCGATTTCTAGAAATCCTGGATTTTTCCTGGATTCTTGAAATCTAGCTGATCTAGCAGGGAGAGGGCGTTACGCTCTCTGATAATGTCCCACCCCGCACATTATCAGCACAAGCGCGGTGGGACATTAGCAGGGAGAGTAACGCCCTCTCCCTGCTAGATCAGGAAAAAGGCTGGCGGATGCAGGAAGTGGCATCAGTGAAGTCACTTCCGGTACGTGGAACGCGGAAGAACCATGATCCATATACCGGAAGTGACATCACTGACGTCACTTCCTGTACGTCCCCCGGTTTTTTAATGCCCAAACTTGACATGTATGGTGTAACACAAGTTGGTCTTGAGTAACTCAAGGGTCCACTGTATACTATTTAGGCAAAATGCAATGTTACAGGCTATGCTCTACCTGGTCAGAACCAAGGAAGAACCAACCCAAGCAGGTCTGCCCTCTCTACTTGCCTCCTGCAAGCAAAAATGCCGGATTAGACTGACAGTACTGCACAAGCATAAAAATCCCATTTGACTCTGAGCTTTATATGGACATCTCAAACTTTTACTACTGTTTGTTTTCTCTTCAAGTGACATGTCCTGTCCTTTCACACAGCACGCTGATGAAATGCATTTTACTTGTGTAAGGATTTCCTTTATTAGATTTCCAAGAAGAGATGTCATCCTTGCGGTCTCTGTTAAGGCTTGCTTCTCTCTTTTTAATCTAAATGGAGTTGTTCAAGTTTCACAAGTGGCCAGCTTACCGTTTCCCGCTCTGGCCTTCCAGTAAAAAGGCCTTGTGGTTATGATGGCGGTTATCCAAGAGGAAGCGTTTCAGAAGGTCATCTCCTACCAACAGGAAGTTGAGGGCTTTCCTGTTTTTCATCTGTCCTCTTATGTTACGAGACACAAGGGTAGCGCCAACAATGATGGAACATCTGTACGGCTCCAACGCAGCTGGAATTAGAGGTCTCAGACTGTCTCCTGCTTTCCGCTCATCTTTGCCCATCTATCTACAGCCTTTATTTTTGTAGGTCCAGGACAAGACCCATAGTCAGAGTCTAAAATGAAACATCTCAGACTACAAAACACATTGTTTTGAAAGAATTATAGGATATGCAGTTAAGGTGGCCAAACGTGGTTCAATATTTTTGTTCGATCAACCTAAAATGATTGTACAGAAATTTATTCCAGCACACCTGGTACGGTCAATCAAAAGTGATAGAAATCAAACAAAATATCGGTCGAAAAGTGATCGCACATGTTGGTACGCATTCCCTTCATAGTACGATAATCGATCATGTTTTGCTGCTGCTGAAATAATGGCAGATATCAAAGAGCACTTTCAGAGGTCTTGGAGGGTCCATGCCTCTACAGGTCAGGTCTGCTTTGATAGCACCAGGTGGTCCTGCACAATTTTAGGGAAGTAGTACTGCTCAGCTTATCAGTCATGCTATATGAAAACATTTACAAATCTATAATTTCCTATTATGGAAGTTTCCTGGCATAATTTAAACAAATCTTTTAAAGTATCTCTTCCATGGACAGACTTTTTACCAGAAATTAGTGCAAATGTTTGCAGAGAGCTGGCATGAACTTCTTGTGAGCTTTCAGGAAGTTATTTGAAGAATTAGAGTGCCTTAAAATAGCAACAGAAGAACAAAATGGAACAAAGCCAACTTAGAGTTCAAGAAGGCATCTGCTAAAGAGCCATGTTTACCCATTGGGCCAGTGTTTTCACTCTGCAGGAAGGGCACCAGTTTCCGATTCTTATCCCAAAACTCCCAGAATCCTCTGAGAACTGAGAGCGACGTGACCAAGTGGCACAAACCCTACTGCCATGAGAAAGAAACAATGCAACATCAAAGAATTTGAGACAATGAGTGTTGCCTAAAGGTAGCCCAGGCTCTTCTTGTGTCTATTATAGCATTACTTAGTGGACCCAGACAGCTGGGGAGACCCATAAGTGACAATGACGTATTTGTCCTGCATGCCAGCCCATAAACAATGCTGATAATGTATATACTATGTGTTATTAGCCAGTAACGCACGGTGAGATGGCGAGACCCCACCTGTCAGTTGCTAGGCCTTGTTAATTCTTTACTGTGTCTTAGCACCATTGATCTGCTCCACTATACAACTATAATATTTAAAAGAAAAAACTAAAACTTCAGAAATTGTAGAACGTGATAACCTCTAATTATATTAAGACAAAAATACACCTTTGCTGAACTATCCTGGCTCAGATTGGATTGGTTGCTCCTGAATTCCAAGGACTGAGTATTGGTAAAGCCTCAGCAAGCATCACAGATTGCCCAAGACTAGTATAGTTAATGGTCACACTTCTGTTGGTCAGTTGGGTAACCAGGCTTCGCAAGTTTTGTTTATATACAATGAAATACCTTCAGCAGAGAGGAGATTAACCTGTACCAACAAAAGATTCCAGCAAACATCCGTATCAGTGAGAAATCTATTCCAGTAAGCCACATCCTTCTTCCCTTTTCTTTTTTTTTCACTTTCTGAAGAATGTTCCTTTATTTGCATATAGGAAGCTGTGTATTTCTTTCCTCAATGAGAAAGTTGACCAACTGACCCGTTTTGTTTCTGGGAACTGAAATTTCCAATCAGGCCCTTGACAGAAGTGTTTTTTCAACAGCAAATATTGCGCTGGAACAATCTGTTTTTACTGCAACTGCATTCCTTACTCGTCCAGTGGAGGGGAGGCATCTTCTTGTAACAAACATACTATCTATTGTATAAGCATTAGTCATATCCTTTTATCCTGACCCCCCCCCCTGTGGGGACAGCACCTATATTACATTCAGATCACATTTTCCCTCTTTTCATCTGCTCTATAGGCTTTCATAGAGAGGTGCTATTAAAAATTTATCTAAATTAAAAATGTACTATATGACAGTAAGCAGCCACCCTAAAACCGCAGCTTTGCCGATATATGCAGTGGGTGGCAGTTGTACTGGCACTCACCCCTATGTAATCCTTATGGAAAATAGTCATAAAACTAATGTGGAATGTTGGGTTCCTATGGTGCCAGTGGTTTTCAGATTTTCAGACATTGAGGTTAAGCTAGCACATATAAGATGAGGATAAATTGGGTGATACCACTTCTTAGCAGGAACAGTTATTCGATGAATATGTCTTTTTGACATGCTGCATTAAAACACTGCATTAAAACAGAGAAGAAAAAAAACTCTCTCTGACGCTGAATCAGAAATCCCTTAACACGCCCCCCTGCGGGAATGTGGATGCATTAACTCTAGCACATCCTAACAGATCCTCTCCCTATGCCACGTCATAAAAAGTGTGTCAATAATGCATACTGCATGGTCTTATGCATCAATTAAGCATTCCAATTCTACCCTTGCGTTTTTTGCACGCATTAACAGTAGTACATCCTAATGCAGAGTGGAGATTAACAGTACCTCTCATGGAAAACAATGTTTACAACAAGCAGGGGAGGCAGGGCTCCACAGTTAAGCTAGCCACACATGGTTCAATTTTGGTTCAATCGATGCATGATTAGATCGAGGAATTTAATCGTCTAATCGAAAATCGATCTTAATCGCATCAACATACACCCCACATTAAGTTTGCGATTGTGGTGAGATTTCGATTCCAAAATATTACTAAAATCGTCGATTTTGGTATTGAAACGTTTGAATTCCAGATTGAAGTGGTCTATGTTATGTATATCTAATCTAATCGATCCAGGAGAAACACCACAAACATTGACGATTATAAAACGATTTTGGCACAATCGACGATGATTTTCCAACATGTCCGATCAAAATTCGATTTGATTTTCTGCCTTCATCTAACAATTATCGTCGATCGTACCATGTGGGCATTTCTCGATTTTCGTTCAATCGATGAAAAAAATCATCTAATCGAGCATCGATTGAACCAAAATCGAACCGTGTGTGGCTAGCTTTAATGTGGTTTTGTGGCCACTATCCCCAAAAATATCCCAATAAAGATAATTTTAAACAAATTATATATACACACTTCTCAACTAGGTCAAGAACTATTCGGGTGGCCAAGCCCAGGGGACTTAACGTGGCCTAGAGCTGTGGACATAGCTAACATTTTGGATAGAAGAGAAGAAAGGTTTTTTAGGAAGAAATAACTGTAAAGTTGGTTCTTGACCTAGTCGAAAAGCGTGTATATATAATATCATGGAAAACTGTTTCTACCCTCTGGAACTCTCTCCCTCGCCCCATTAGACTTGCTCCTACCTTTGGCAGTTTCAAAAAAACTGAAAACCCACCTCTTCGGTCTCACCTACCCATCTTCTCACTCCTAATCCTAACATCACCACTTTTCCAGTCCCCCCCCCCCCATCTTTTGTATACTTTGTTTCCCAACCGATTAGATTGTAAGCCTGATCGGGAAGGGCCCTCTTCTCCTCCTGTGTCATAATCTTTACCTGTGTGTGTTATCCTATGTTCTGTCTCAACTCTTTATTATACAGCACTGCGTAATATGTTGGCGCTATATAAATAAATAATGATAATAATAAAAATTCAGAGGGTATACTCCAGGTTCTGCAAATCTATGCCTAACTATAATTTTAACAAAATGTTCAGAATGCTTACATTTATGTCCAACGTAATAAAGTTCTATTGTTAAAAGAGCAGAGCTGTAGCACAAGAAAGAGATCATATCTAGGCCTCTCCATTTCTGCTGAAGGCCTATTTCTCAGAAACAAAGTTGCGAGATTAATGATACCCTAATCACCTTCCCCATTTGAGTTACTTGGAACTGGGGCTGTGGCTACATTACATTTCTGCTTTCGAGTTTATCTCAGATTCCTAGCTTGTGGTCGCTTCTTCGGAAACTGCTGCAAGCATACGTCAAGCCCTGGACAATACACAGAGCTTGAAAGTTTATTCAAGCTGGGCCCGCCAGGAATTCCACTTATATTAACCCTTGGGCTCTACAAGGGGCCTAAATAATCTGTTACATTTCTAACCTTTTTCTAAAGCTGGCCAAAGACGTTTAGATTTGTGGCGGATATTGCTGCAGATTGACCACCGTGTGCGCTCATGGCGGTCAATCTGCCGTGAAATCGCCCGCAAATCTAATGCTTAAAGGAAAATTTGGCTGTATATCAGCCGGGAAATTGATCTAAGAAATTACGGACAGCGTCCCCATCCAAATTAATGGTCGGCACACAAATGGTGTCTGGCCGATTCTCTGCATGACTGGCCGTGTGTGATGACATTATCAAGCACAGTCAGAATTTAAAAAGAATCTACACGATGTCATGCACACTCACAGCCATCTATCTGGACCATATCATATGCGGCCATCCCATTTTTCCTGTGGGACCAATCAATCCCGCTCGAAAACTGGGATATCGGATATGACTGTAAAGCTGGCTGCACACAGCTCGATGAAGTAACAGGTTACAGGAACATTGGGCACTGTGCACGCTCACAGCGCCCAATGTTCCTCTAATCTGTTTCTTCATCTGAGCCATCCATGGTTCCTTCGAGCAGGATCAATGCACCTGACCAACGTCCGCGATTGCGCACGCACATTGGTCGGCGGCAAAATCACCCACCGCTCGTGTGTGGGGACCCTTACACCTTCTAATAGTAAGTGATTTTCAGAAGGCAGCCCTGACAATAAGAGTGCATCTGCATTTTAGAGGAATACTATCTTGAGATTTTTTTGATTTAATCGTTTTTATTAGGTAGTCATAGCACAACAATAAAAACAAAAGTACAAAAAGTAATAAGCCATTATTTGCAACTCGTTTCGTTCATCAACCACATAATTTCAAAGCATTTGACCAATTTGAGCGAAAGTCCACGCAGGCTGGTAGGGGCTATTTACAGTTTATTTGAGGGGTATATACATACAAGCTCCAACTCCCAAGGACAGAGAAGGGGTTCAGTCTTGGGAATAAACATTGCTAGCTTTGCTACCGAGCTGCTGGAACGCAAACAGGGGTGCTGTATGCTCTCTCCGTGGTGAAGCACGATGGCAGACCAGTCAGGGTGTCACACTGTGGAGTACAGGGTTACTTAACTGGGGACACAACTGAGGGAGCTGCAGGACTTCAGAGGGACAACACAGAAAAGCCCAGAACATTCTAAGAAACTACTATTAGACAGGGACTGGCTTAAGGCCTGTAGCTGGGCAGATCAGAATAGTTAAATTTTGGAGGGAAAGAGCTAATAACCCTGTTATAACTAAAAAGGTTCTAGCAACTTGTAAACAACAGGTGCAGCCCTTAAAGGGACATCCACCATACAGTGTTCACAATTGTGGAGCAGTCGGGAGTTTGAAAAATGCCCACATGTTGTCCCTACGGATAAATGCCCAATGAACACAATATATTTACTAGACGTGAGAAGCAATAGATGTCTGGTTTCCAAATACGCATCTCATTATATCCTAACAGCATATAGGGACTAAGGAGTGGTGGTGTTCTGTTTCTGAAGACAGTAACCAAGCATTATCTTACAGTTTCTTTTTCTGAGAAAAGGGAAGACTAATAGTTTCACCTCTTCAGACAGTTGGTAAGTGCTGCCCACAAAGATAAGCCAAACAACTACTATGCAGTTTTGTGTTTAAGGAAGCATAAAACTAAAAAACAGTCTGAGTGTACTGAAAGGAGACAATAGAATAAAGGCCTGAATCTGATTGGTAGCCTTATGACAAGTTAATGAAAAAAAATCTTTATATAGTCTGGACCAGTGGTTCTCGACCACTGCTGTGCAAAGCAGCAGTGCTGATACAATTCCAATTTACCACCCCGCTTGTGGACAAGTAATGCCCCGCCCCCACCCTTCCTAACTTAGCAGGGGTGGTGCATTAGTCTCCTTCATTACTAGTGTTGAGCGAGAATATTCGAAATCCGAATATATTAGACAAATGTCATTCGTCATTCGAGAATTCGCAATATTTCGCGAATGTGCGCTCGGATATTCGCAATGGCAGATATTGGTTCAACATTGTTTACATCACGCATATTTGTGCGCATTGCGAATGGATATGCACTATACTTACAGTGCTCGTCCTGGCTAAGATCACAGAATGAAGAAGAGAAGCTGTAAAGCTGCATTGTGAATCCATTCATTGCGAACGGCGCGCGCAATGAACAGGCATAGCATACAGTTGATCGCATTTTATGAAGTTTAAACTGTTTTCGTTCTTGTATATCCTCCCACAAAATAATTTGGTGCGAATTTGAATGCCAAACTTGGGTTGGTGAACATTGGATGGGGGACATTATACCTTACGCCTGATCGTTGCTGTAAGTGATGTTGGGCGGAGCGTCACTCTCGTGGTATTTAGAATGGAAACTGACACTTCGAACAGGTAACTCTAATTCCAACACAGGAAGTCGACCTTTGCAACTCACTTCCGAGGTCATGGATTAAAAGGTTGAGAGAACCACTGGTCCTAACTTGGTAAACCGCCATCTTTCAAATAAGCTGTGGCAGGACAGGGCCTTTTAATGGGTTCAGAGCTTGCATAAATTAAGTGCCATTTAACACGTCTTTAAAAACTGTTTAAGATGTTAAGGCCCCCATACACGTTTCGGATTCGCACTGGTATTTCCGGCACGATCTTTCCTGGGCGCGTGCACGCGAAACGATCGGCCGGAATCGCGTGCAGCTCCCCTTGTCTCGATCGATCAGATGTCCGCTCGTCCGGGCTCAGAAATCAGGATGCGACGGGAGAACCAACATGTGGTCTTTCTCATCCGATTCTGGCCCGGATCAGGGGAGTTGCCATTTTGTGAGTGGACAATCGGACACGGATCCCGTCCCGGAATCCGCTCCGACAGTGGTATGCGCGATGGATACTTTAATTGGCCTGATTAATCACACCCCTTCGATTCCCCGGCAGAATCGCCGGAATCGATCGGGTGAGTGATCAATTGGCCATGGAATCCTGCACGTGTATGGCTAGCTTTACACTGTGGATGTATTTGACCATTTGTATACATTGAGGTATAGTGCAAAAGCCTGAAAGTCTTCATGTAGTGGACTTTGTTTTTTCCCATGCTTTATGCATTCATTGCCAAAGCTTCATTTATGCCCTTATACTTGTTTGCCACTTGCAGAGCTCTACAAGTCACTTACTTAATACCTGTACCCAGTGTCATTATAGGGCATTTCTACCATAGGCCCCAAACTGTATTGCCCTGGATATTTACCTTGCTCAGTCTGATTACAGTACCTTTAAACCATCACTCAAGGTCACCAACCTTCCTCCATAAAATGGGGTGCAGATTGTCCAATATGGCCATAGAAACTGTCATCATGGATCACCATAATTCAGTCTTCATCATTGAATCAAAGAATATATATTTGTAAAAATGTGTGTTGACAGAACGCCTCAAATCCTTTTTACCAGCCTCTTGCACTTTCCATTACAGCAAGACTGGGAGAGGAGGCCTGCAAGACAATCTAGTCAGTCCTTACTACATTTCATAACAAAGGGATCTTGTTATAGTGGAGGTGAAAACACAAGGCTGACATCAGTAGTAGCTTGCTTATCCAACATTATCCAATCCCAAACAGGAGCAGAAGCTGTATTGCTGTAAATTAGATTGCACTAGGCAGTGGCGTAGCGTGGGCTTTCGTCGCATGGGCCCGACCGGAAATTTGCCGCCCCTTTAGTAACTTCACACGCCGCCGATATCTTCCGGGATTCTAAACGCACGTTTAGCCTCCCATTGCATTCTGGGGCCCTTCAATCGGCTGGGCACCCTTTGTGTGCCGGCCATAAGCTGCAATGAAGCCGCCGCTTCATTGCAGCTTATGGCATCGGCTTCCATCGGTTCGCGCCGGCCAGAGATTTTCCGACATGTCCGATCTCTGGCCAGCCGAAAAGTGGGGCGACAGGGATCGCAGCCGCTGCCCCTTTTGATACGCCGCCCGGGGCCATGGCCCCCTCGGCACCCCCCTCGCTACGCCACTGGCACTAGGAGATAGATTCGATTTAACATAATACATAAAACCATTGTGTACTCCTAAAAAGAAGAAGGATATGACTAGCCCCATATACAGTAATATTGGTAAAAAGTAGCTGCTTCCCTTTAAATCAGTTGTTTTTTTTTTTCTCTAGTGAAGTAAATGTTAATAATGTGGATGAAAGCTTATAGGGGCAGACTGAGCTGTTGCAGACAGAGCGGGATTCCTTTTGGATGCAGTCAAGTACCTTTGGCCAGAATTTTAACAGTAAAACTGTGTGTGCAAGACCAGGGCCAGCTCACAGTTTCCAAGCGGTGCGGTAAGCTGGCTGGCTGGCTGTCCTTAGGTTCTCCCAACCCAAAAACTAAATATACAGACCTCCACATCTTCTGGATTTAACTAAAAGGTAAATTCCAGTCAGGCATTAAATTAAACATGTCGCAAAGCTGAAGAATTCAGACTGAGCTCATGATAAAAGAATGCACAAGCAGAGGTCACTTTTGGTGAAATCTTCAAGTCGAATCAGAATATTCAGACAGAGGCAGCTGAAGGTGAATGAACTTAAATTACTGAGCTTGACTTTACCCTTTGTATCTCACAAACCTCCATAAAGATTAGTGACGCCATTGAGGCTCTGGTAATCAGCGTTGGCAATGGTAAGTTTAGGAGGTAGGAAGGAGTGGAATTAACTTTGCACAAACCATTGCCTAAGCTGGCCATAGACATCTCGATTTCTCATGCAACCCTTGTGCGATCTACCATTTTGATCGTATGCCAATCGATTGAGCAGAAATCAATGCATGCACAAAGTGTGCAATCGATCAATCGATCGATCAAAAAAACGGAATCGTGCAAAAAAACGATCGCTTAAGTATCTGACCTGTCTGTAAAATTCAGTCAATTGCTTGGGAATCACAGAATGTTAATGGAGACATGCGATCATTCCTATCGATCGACCTGTTGGTGTCCAACCCACATTACATAATTTCTGATCTAAAAGGTAGAGAACGATCGATCGCTCACTCTCTAAATGATTGATCATGGTGAGGGATTGGCGATTTATCGATAATCTAGCTATACCTTGGAGTTTGTCGACTTTTCTAATCTGGAAAACAGCCTGCTAATGAGAGAAGAGTAGAGCCTAGAGTTCAGATTTAACATTAGGGAATGTAACTTTCACCAAACTTGGTGGTAAATCTATCACTTTATTTCAAAACACATAAATGCAGCAGGGAAATTAACCGAAATATTTGATAAGTGTGAATGTCTTCTTTGCACCTACATTTCAAAATGTAATACGGTATTATCCAAAAGTAACCTTTACAATTACAAATACACAGTTCTTTATTAAGTTATGACAAAAACAAACCGTGTTGCCTGTTACGCCAGTATTTTTCGTGTCCTGTGAGTGAAATTTAGCACAATGTTCTGGCAACTGCAGTAATAGGAGTTGGAAAGCCATGCAAGGCCACGCCCTGGCAAAGCCACAGGGCAAAGGGCCTTTATTCTTGGTTTTGCCTGCCTATGGGTCCTGTGGGTAAACATTAACATGAGTCACTGTACCACGTTTCACCTCAGGGACAAACACGCTATTAAAATAATTAGCAACATGGATAGAACATCACAAGGTGTTCATACAGAGGAAGGAGAAACAGTAAATGTTGTGCAGCTTACATGCGTTCATATCCTGGAAAACCAAGGGCACTTGTTATAACATTAAATTAGGAGCTAAGACAGTCCCAAACAGGCTTTTTAAAATGTTTTATTTAAAAGGGACTCATGACCTAATTTTCAGACCTCGTGGAGCCCTGGCTTAACTTCATCTAGGTTCAGTGGGTAAACTGCTCCTTACATGGTGGCATGGTGGCAAAAATAAGTGCAAAATATGTCCCCCTTGGTAGTCACCCTCACAGGTAGCAGTGACCATTAAAAATATTAAGGCACCATCAGATAACAAGACCATCAGTGACAGCTGAAGGGACCCTATCAACCTATGGAGAAACCCTTTTGTAGAAACCCTGTACTGTACATAAAACCTTGTTTGAGAATGAAGAACTGAAATCTCATATTTCTGTTTTTATTGGACATTTAAGGGTTGAATGGTTAGGCGATGAATAGTACACCAACTGATAGTACCAACTGATGGCAGGTAAGTCATATACACAACACAGAGAAGTGCTTTAATTGTAACCAATGCAAAACAAAATTAAGCACGTTACATAGTTTACTTGCTTGGGGTACCATATTTTTCGGACTATATGACGCACCTAAAAATAAGACGCACCAAGTTTTTAAAGCAGGAAATCAGAAAAAATATTTCAGGTATTTAAAAAAATCCTAAGCAGTACCCAATTTCAGCCACAACAATGGTGTCACTAGAGAGCACACTTCGGCATCTTTTCTTCCTCATGCACGGGGAAGGGAGGGGAGGCTGGTGGGGCAATCTGCATTCTGGTCTCCCTGTCTCCTCTCCGCTGTGTATGTGAGAAAACTGCCAGCTTGCAGCTTTCCCCACACACACTCTGCATTGGTTATATCTGTGGGGCTCTGCCAATATAGCCAATACAGTTCAGATGGGAGATCAGCTGTGTGCAGATCTCCCATCTGCCGGGATAGCTGGCGGGGAGCCAAGTTGCGATCACCAGTGACCAAATGGCAAATTTTTCCCTTTGGTCAACTTCAAAAATCATGCTTAGTATGAAAAACTAATTATAAACTTTTTACCTGAATTCAAGACCAATAGCGATAATAATTTAGCATAAAAGTGACTGAGCAGTGAAAGGACATGTTGGTAAATTTCAATCGAACATTTAGATTATGTTTCTGATGGTATTATTGACCAGGGCTTTGTAAGGAATTTATTCACATTCCTGTGGTATTCCTGATCACATTCTGTGGTAGCATGGTCGATCAATGTTAGACTGAGAGTCGATATTTAAATCGCACAAGCTGATCTAATCTAAAGCAGGGAACAGACAGCTCGATATTGGAGCCATCGGCGGAGCTGGGGAGACAACTCTGCTCTCTCTCCAGCTCAGCCGATGCTTTACATGGAGACCCGCGGCTTCCATGCAAACCAACGGACATCGGCCGTATTTAACGGTCATGTCCGATATGGCTGTTTTTCAAGTGGGATTAATTGGTCCCGTTCAAAAACAGCGATGGGTCACAAAGATGGCCATGAGCGCACACGGCGCTCAAAGCGGCCATCGATCTGGCCCATATCTACATGTGTGTACCCTGCTTAAGATTGATTGAGCAAAAGTTGGTGTGTGATGCTAGCTTTAGGTAAACTGTTGGCAAAGGCCTCAGTGGTGTGTTGAGCTGTATAAATGAGGAGCCTGACGTTTGACAAAGTCCCTGCTAAGCAGTTATGGCACTGGTGCCCATCTATGGGGCAATAGAGAATAAATGTAGAGGTTTTTAGTCACATCTCCTCCCCCAGACAACTGATTAGACCAGGGGTGGGCAAACTAAGGCCCAGGGCCAGATGCGGCCCCTTTAGCATTCTTTTCGGCCCTTTGTCACCTTGTTGAAAAGATGCTCCCCTCTGCTTGTACTCTGCAATGAGTTCACATAATGCCTAGGGATTAGTGATGGCGCGAACCCGGATTTTCGCATTCGCGAACGGCGAACGCGAACTAGCGCAAAGGTTCGTGAACCCGCCATTGACTTCAATGGGAGGTGAATTTTAAAACACAAAGGGACCCTTTCTGGCCACAATAGTGTTGGGAAAGTTGTTTCAAAGCTAATACTGTTGTAAACGCAGGATCTGTACGTATATAATGTGACGCCTACTCCATTAGTTAAATAGCTGTTGAACAGCGGGTGAGTGAGAGTTACATTTACATAGCATGAGTTTGTTGTGTTTACCTTAACATTACTGCAAGTAAAATTAAGCAACACAGATTCATCTTATCCCTTTGTAACTAGACTCCTAGGTAAGTTTTTAGTGATAAAATTTAAAATGTTGGTCAGTGGTGAAATAGGCACGCTAGGTTGTATAAGGACGTACTTAAGTGTTTTCAGCCATTTCACACTACAGATTAGAACGAAGTCTGCCTCCTTAGTACTGGCCTTTATTTGAATTTGGCTAGTGTTATACATGGTCCAGCGCGGCCATCCCCTTTGTTGCGCTATATTCACTGATATGTAAATGGCGCCATATCTGACTCTCTCTCCAAAACCATGTGTCTATAGTGCGAAAAACTACAGTTAGGTCTAGGTATATACCTACAGTTAGGTATAGTAAGGTTCACGGATCAACCAAACTATAGAGGCGGCTTTAAAAAAATCAATTTGAAGAACTTTTTTCAAAAACAGTTCCACACCAGATCCAATGCTATAGCTATAAGCGGGTAAAACTTAAAGAGGGGACAGGCGAATCGGACACAAGCTAGTCTAACCCACGTGGGAGCAAGTGGGTAACAAGCCAGGGAGTGGGCCAGGAGGGTACTTGAGTGACCCAGGAGGCCTGGAAGGTCCTCAGGACCATGGAACGCGCGGCACAGTCCGTCATGAACCAAGGGAGGGAATAGGTAGTGGGGCCGCAGCACGCACCCCCCCCCACTGGAATGCTAGTTACAAGGCTGCTGCAAGGGCGGCTGAAGTGCGCGCCTGAGGTTAAAACTGGACCCTTCAGAAAACAATGTGTGCTATACGGCTCTCTGGCTGCCCGCAACACTAGAACAAATGGGTGTGGAATGGGTGTTGGAACCGTGAGGTTGTTATTAGCCTCGATATAAATACAGCAAAGTTTGGAGTTCAAGTTACCATTATGGCTAACATATAAAGGAATCTGTTGGTATACAGCCAGCTATCAGATACCATAGGATCTGCCGGAGACCACAGACCAGAAAGCCCACCTGGATAAACTCATGAGTGACTTCAGAAACCAGGGATACAATCCGGACACACCAAAGGCACAAAATCCAGAAAGCAGTGACCATTCCCAGAGCAACCTTTTACAATATAAGCAAAATGAAAAAGAGAATCGGATCCCCTAGTGGTCACATTAAACCCATTTCTGGACGTGTTACGGCGGATCATAAAAGAGCTACAACCAATTCTCCACAAGGACAAAAGACTCAAGGAAATATTTCCAGAACTACCTTCCTTGGGCTTAGACAACCAAAACCCCACTACAACAACTTATTGTGAGAAGTTCCCTGGGCAACCCCAAACACAGAACGGAGATGTGAGACCTGTACTCATAGCGACAGTGCAGACAGAGTACCAGTTTACCAGGGACCACCAGTTGGAGTATAGAGTACAGGGAGAACGTTCTCATGCAGATACTCCAATGTGGTGTACCTAATATCGTGCAAAAAAATGCCCCTACAGGACTCTATGTTGGGTTGATTGAGACAGGTCCAAACCCTTCGCCAGCGTATGAGCCTGCATTAGGTACCACTATCAACAACAAAGAAAACGATTTGTCCTGTGTAAGAGCCCCTTTCTGCAAAGCTGGCCACAGCATAGAGATTCTCAGGGTTATGGTACTGATGGGGATGTGTGGGAGATTGAGAAACACAGAAAGAGAGGAATGGGAGATGGGGAATGTAAATTCATAACAAAAATTCAAAACTATGGAAATACGGTTTAAATAGAGGACAAACACACTTCATTGTGCCATACAACTTTAAAATACATGAGTTAAGAAACACTCACATAATGTGTGTGATGTCCCCCCCCCCCCCCCTCCCCCCCCTCCCACCCCCCCTCTTTCTTCAAAAACTGATGGAAACTCTTCTCCACTGAAACATGTGTCTGGACTCCAACCTAACTTTATGTCAATAGCTATGCATGATAATCTCTGATAATTTAAAGACTATTTGCTATTTAGGCTCTCCAGAATATGATAGTATGATGTGTTGCACCATATTTCCTCTGCTTCCAAGGTTATGGACCAACCTCGTCTTCACTGAGACCTGGCTCTGCCTCCTCTGAATCTGCCTCATGCTGCTGCCCTATTCATATGGGAGGCCTGCACTTCACACACCACACCAGACCTGACAACAGGCCGGTGGTGGTTTTGTAGGGCATCCTTCTCTCTCCTCGCTGCCTGCATTCCCCACCGACGCGTACACGTACTACAAAATTCCCCTCCCTCCACCACTTGCGCTTCATTCGAGGTACCTCCATCCTCGTTTCACCCCATGCCCCTTCATTGTTGCTGTTATCTATCGCCCCCCTGGACGCTTCATCCCCAATTTCCATCCGACAACTTTACGTTGGACTCCCCACATTCTTGCCCACGAACACCTACCATTCTTAATCCATTGGTTGAATGTTTTTTTTTTCAATTGAATGGCATGCCCCAGCAACCCCCCCATCTGCAAACTCCGTATCTTTAACCAGACATCCCGCTCTACTCACGCATGCACAACCATACCAACTAGGCCCCAAACCACATCCGCTGGACCTATGTAGTCACTTGACCTGGGTATTTCTCCAACACTCTGCACCCTCACACCCAACGGGACACTTCTGCTTTCCTCTCTCTCTGACCACCCCCTTCTCTAGAACCCTTCGCCATAACACTTCATGCGACTTTGTCCACCCCAGCGACCTCACCCTCCGACAGCACACACACCAGGAGACGTGGAGACACAGAGGACCTCCACAACATGGCCCACGCTGATTCTCGACTCTTTATCTCACTTGCTTCCACTATCTCTAATCTCACAATCCCTGGACCAAGCTGCCTCTCACTATAATCTCACCTTTAACCTGTTCCTAAAAACAAAAGTGTCCTGCTTACCCTCCGCTCTCCCCGCACCCGCCCCCCCCAACCCCCGTCCTGGCACCCCTGTTGATAGCCCACAAGCGCTCGCCTCACAACGAAGATCGTTCGCAGGTAGAGCAGTTAACAATGTGCGAGAAAAGGTCTATAAGAGCACTGACACTTTCTCCATCATACAAGACCCATAACTCCAGCAATTCATATGCTTGAGTACTGCTGCCACACATAAACATTACTTGCCTCCTCCCCACTTATATCTCCAACCCCCACCCAGTTTCAACCCCTCACTGACTACTTCTCCAACCCTCAGCACCTCTCGCTCAATCTACACCCCCTCCTTCCCACTGCCACATTTCTGCCCAAGACTGGCCAAATTTACTTTCAATGCAACATTGAAGCATTCGAATCGATATTTCTGCCACCAATCCATACTAATACCCGGGGCAGGACCTCCTCTTGAAATCCCTTGGTTACATAGATTGCATTACTTTTCGGGGCACCTCCACTCGTGTGATTACATACATTTGATCCGTCTCGTGCTCCTGCAAACTCCTCCAGCCACTGTTCTGTTTACGACACAGAGCACTTTCCACTCCTGTTTGTGGGATTCCCATCCGGCTGGATGGTCTGTGGGGTGTAGGTTATGAGTTTTGTTTTGGTCTGGACCCACCATTGCCTCATGTTTTTGGTCGGGTCGTCCATCCTGGTTTTTGTGGTCTATTGTCCCTCACCTCACTTTCCCCTGTCAGTCTGGAGGAAGTCCACTCTCTGCTTCGCTCTTCTCTACCACCACCTGCCCACTTGACCCATTAACCTGCTGATCTTGTGTGGAAAGACCCATTCTATCACCCACTCGCCCCAGCATGACTGAACTATTTTAACATTCTCCCTTTCCTACTGTTATCTTCCCATCATTCCTTCAAAAATGGGGCAATAGTCCTCCCCCTACTAAAGAAACCATCGATTGATACCTCTCTTCCCTCCAATCTAGCCGGACGATCTCTCTTCTTCCTTTTGCTTCCCCAAAACTACTCGAGCGCCTCGTTTACAAAAAGACTCAATGACTATCTGACCTGTAAAATTCCCTCCTTGACCCATCAATCCGGCTTCTGACCTCTCATTCCACTGAAACAGCCACACTTAAGTTGCCAACGACTTGCTCAATGCCAAGGCCCAAGGCAAACTATTCCCTCCTGCTCATGTTGATTCTCTCCTCTGGCTTTTTTTGGACCACTGTTGACCGAAAACCGACTTCTTTACCGACCTTGAGCCTCTATCGGTATTCGTACTCTCCTCTTTCATGGTTCTCCTACTACCTGACTGAGCCGCCTCTTTCCAACCTGCGTCAATGGCCCTCTTTTCTTCCCCACCCCCTTTCCTGTTGGCATCTCCTCAAGTTCAGATCCTTGGACAAGACTTTTCTCCCTCTATACCCTCCTCCCTTGGAACAAAATCATCTCCATCCTTTGGTCTGCAATACCATTTATATGCTGACGAGACCAAATATACCTAATCCACCCCGGCCTTGTACTCCCATCTGTCCTGGACAACATCTCTCACTGCGCTATCGGACATATCTTCATGGTGGGCTGACAGATTCCTTAAACTCAACCTTGCAAAACAGAAAACTCATCATCTTTCCTCCATCACCCTTCAGCCTCCCCCCAACATCTCACTTCACAGTAAACAACACCGTATTCTCCCCCATTACCCAAGCTCGCTGACTTGGGGTCCACCCTTCGAACTCTGCGCTTCTTGATCTTTACTATGCCACATACAGAACATTGCGAGAACCTGCCACCTTTACATCTCAGCAAACATCTCCAAAATCCACCCCCTTCCTTCCCCAAGAGACCAGCCAAAAAAACCTGGTACACGGTCTCATCTATCTCTCGTCTGGACTACTTGACCATCATCTTTTGGTCTCCTCTTCTCTAGACTTTCACCTCTCCGGCCATCATTGAATGGCGTGCTAGGACTCATCTACTCACTCTAACCGCTCCTCATCTGCTGCTCCTCTCTGCAAATCTCTACACTGGCTTCCAGTTGTCCAGAGAATCAAATTCAAAGTCCTGTGCTTGCCTTTAAATCATCCCACACCTCCTGTCCTCATTACATCTCCCAACCTGGTAACCACAAATCACCCCCTCTAAACGCCCCTCCGCTCCTCCAGTGACCTACTAATGAATCCCTTGCTCATAACCTCATCACACGCAAGGGGGGGGGGGGGGGGGGGGGGGGAAAAACTTCAGGACTACTCTAGGGCCGCTTCTACTATCTGGAAACTCTCTCCCTCAACCCCCCACCATTATAGACTTGCTCCTACTTTTGGCACTTTAAAAAAGCCCCTAAAAACCCAACCTCTTCAGTTCTGGCCTTCCACCTTCTCTTTCCTAAACATCACACACCATACAGTCCAATCCCCCACCTTATTGTTATACTCTGTTCCCCAACCTATTAGACGTAAGCCACCGGGCAGGGTCCTCCTCTATTCCTCCTGTGTCTTACTGTTACCTGTGTGTTATGGTGTGTTGTATCTCCACTCTAATGGTATTGTATCAGGAGTTATGCGTTAATATTTGTTGGCATTGCGTATTTAATATATAATAATAATAATATATAATAATTAATAATATGGACATTTTATATTGCTGAAGAGGTGTAATATCACGAGCTTGCTTTGAACTTATAACTCTTATTGTATTATCCCAATAAAGTCTTCCATAACTCTGATCACTATCTCCAATTAACTAACCCTTCACTCTCACCTCCATTCAGTCATAGTGTTGTCAAGAACAAAACTGTTACTATTTGTTCAATATATTTTATTTATGACATGTTATTTTGTGATAAATGTAAGTTTCAAAGACCAAGAAATTGTATTAGCCGAAGGAGGGGATCTGCGATTTTATCCCACGAAAAGGCTTG
>CM070037.1:86394148-86420809 GCA_036250615.1 Ptychadena robeensis
ATTACATCGATTATTCGTCACAGGGCCCCATAATGCAACGGGGAGGCTAACGTGATGACGTCATCACGTTAGCCTCCTGGTAGCCACATCGGCGTGTGTATGGCAGGCTTAAGTCTATCCTTTTAAATTTGATTTCTCTTTACCTAAACTGATCGACCAAAAGTGATGGGAAACAAAAATAATATGGACCGAGCCACAATTGGTCATGTTGGTAAATCTCAGTCAATCGTTTAAGTATCTAACAGGTTTTCTAGGTATTTTGAGTTTGGATTTGTACATGTATGGAGCGTGTGTCCAGGACTTAGAAAATTAATCACTCAGTTTTGCATCAATCACACTGTGTGCTGGAATGATCAATCGATGATTGACGATAAATTACACAACCCGATCGAATTGTAATTTGTGCAAACGCAAACGTTTGTGAACCTTTACACTGTATGATTGCTACACCTGTTTAGGAGTGTCTTGAAGTAGAGTTGCTTCTTATTTGAATTTTAAAGAATTAAACTGTTGCAAAGAACTTTAAACAAAGAGCTGTTCAGAGTACACCCATGTAGGAGTCACACTAGTGCCAGATATACAATAGAACAAGCTGGTGGGATGTTATCTTGCGGCTGGCAAGCGATTGCCCAGAATTCCAGAAGTTTATATCTTGGATAACTGGAACACAATCAGTGTGCTTCCTATGCAACCCGAAAAGGTTACTGCAGAGTATTCACAAATATAGTAAGTAGGTGACAGAACATCATGTAATCCAAAGTTTGTAGCCAGCCACATATTTCAATAGAATGCAAAGAATGGGAACGAGCATTTATCTTAACCTGCGTCTCTCCCATACGGTACAAATGTTCCTCTGGGCGATGAGGACACCTGCACTTAAAAGCTGTGGGTCAGGGTTGAATATTGCTCATGTCTGGGGAATGCAGGTAGAATAGCAGCATAGGAGTAAATCCATTTCTCTGGGAGATGCAGAAACATGCAGTTCTCAAGACTTTTACAGAAAACATATTGGCAGCTGTCTGACTATAACCCTTCATCTGTTAATTGTGAAATAGGGCTATAAACCTCCTTCTCTATTGTTGTCTGCTAAATATCTCTAAATATATTTAACTTCTTGGTACATTTCCGCTTTATTGAAATACATTTCTGCATATTTGTAATGGTATATTGTATGGGTCCCAATTAAAACTTAGCAGTGATCTGAGACCCAGAAATTAAACACACACAAAATTAGACAAAATTTACTGCACGTTCATGTATGGGTTCAACAAATGCATAGTCTATGGAACACTGGTTAAGGGCCCCCATACTCCTTTAGATCTCCTTTTGTTTTACCCAAACCATGTAATGTGAGGGACTTTCTAAACAATCAAGTCTACCTGTGTTCAATCACAGAGGACCCTATTCTACATAGTTGTTGGTAGATCTAAAGGATATCTGACAGATGGATCTAAATGTGTATGGCCAGCTTAACTGTTTAACTAAAACAGGCTACAGACGTGAAGATATGGGACAGATTTATGGCCGTTTCGGGCGCCGTGCGCGCTCCCGGCCATCTATCTGGACCATATAATATGCGGCCATCTCTGCCATATCGGACATGACTGTTAAATACGGCCGATGTCCGTTGCTTTACATGAAAACCGCGGGTCTCCATGTAAAGCATCGCTGGGGAGAGAGCAGAGCTGTTCCTCCCGTCTCCGCCTATATCTGACAGCAGCGTGATGACGCCATCACACTGCTGCAGGGAACATCGGACGGCTCAAATGTCGAGCCGTCAATTCCCTGCTTTAGTGTTTTAAAGCAATCCACTCCTTTCTACATCCAAAACTTACAAGTAGCCATGAATAGACATTGTAATTATGACAGAAAGAAAATTCAGGATCTAAAGTGCACAGATACTAGATAACTGCCTTGAAATTTATTAAGCACCCTGGTCAAAAGTAGTGTTGAGCAAGAATATTCAAGATTTTTATTTATTCGACAAACATCCGACATTCAAGAATTCACAATATTTCACAAATGTGCGCTCGGATATTCCCATGGTGGATATTCATCATATTATGCTTCAACATTGTTTACCAGCATACATTGTGCATTGTGAATGTATATGTGCAATACGCATGAAGAAGAGAAGCTCTAAAGCTAGTTTTTGCGCACAGCTACTCGCGATGTAAGGCAATAGAATGAAGTCAAATTTAATTTTACGAATTTTGAAGGTTCCTTAATACATTCGCAAAATTACGCCAACTTGAATATACCATATCCCGCTAACCACTAGTCAAAAGCCCTTCTTATAAAGTAGAATGCAGTGAGGTGCTCATAACTTATGTTCCCCTTTTGACTGAACAGAATACAAATGCAATTTGTAGGTTCCAAGTGTCTTTTTTGATTGATCACAATTACAAAATTGATCTTTTAATTACCCCTAAATTGTTCTCCAAACATAAAGTCTGATCAATTGGTGTGTGAGTTTGCAGCAATCGGCCACAAAATCTCCCGTGGAACACATGACATCATCATGTTGCATTTGTATGTTCGAGGATCACCCACAGGGATCGTTGTGTGTATGGGTAGCTTTAGTGCATGTCTCATCAAATCGATCTAGATCTGCCAGATACTTGCTTAAGCAACAGAAGTTTTGTGACTTGACCAGTCCAGGTCTCTTTTGTTTTTGCACAAAATTTAGGTCAATGTTGGTCAATTAAATTCAAAAACAAAAGGGAATCAATTAATATAAGCCCCAATTCAACATTCTTCTACAGAAAGGCCCAATGTCCAGTATTTATTTATGAACTGACATGTTTGACTGATGAGCTAATGGCTTGTAAATCTTTCTGTCTGCAGGTGATAATGTCCCTTCTGAAGGCTCCAACATGCATATCTAGAGGAGTCTGTAGAAACCAACCAGTTTCTGTAAACATGTTGTTTTGAAAACAATTATCAGATTTGCTGCCCGCTCTCTAAATTACCATTTTAATTGACTTTTTTGGTCTTCAAACAATGAAGCTCAGTAGACAAGATAAACAGAGAATGGAGATGATAACACTCACACCCTACCTAAAGGCAACCATAGATGTGTTTTTTATTGATCATTACCCTACAGACATTAATGAATGTTTGACTGATGAAACTCTTAATAATTGGATTTAGGGAATGTTCATATGCATGTAGGACCCACAAAATCACGGGAGATATCTTTTACTGTTTAATATTTTTAGTTCCCCATGCAAACCCCTTATGTTTATACTAAAGGTAGCCATACACAGGTCGATTTCACACTTGATTCCTGGCCGATCGATCCCCAGGAGCGTGCACGCTGATGGATCGGCGAGGAATCGAGTGCAGCCCACCTTGACAGACCGACCCCGACCGATCGATATGACCCCCAAATCACATCGGCCAGGGAACCAACCTGTCAGTGTTTTCTGGTCGATCGAGCACACATCGAGGGACGTTGGTGGAGGCCCACGGATTGATCATCAGGATAATTTCTGATCGACTGGAAACAGAATCGTCCAGGAATCGGTGGCCTAAGGTGGTAGGCACAGACTTGTATGGTCGATCTGTGACTTCACCGGAATCAATCGGATCGTCAATCGATCACTCGGGAATTGTCAAGTCTATGGCTAGCTAAAGAGCTTTCTTATTAAAATAATATTAATTATATATATATTATTTTTATTATCTATTACATTTTATATATATATATATATATATATATATATATATATATATATATATATATTATAATATTATTATTCAGTGGTCGAAACTTGCACATCATATGGTGTTATTGTGTTTTTATATTGGTATAACATTTATATTTGATAAATATACAGGTAATATAGATCTACCAATATATACATAGTGGAACGCCTAGTAAGTCCAGCTATAACACATTTTAAATGCATAGCTTTCTCTATTGACCCCAATAGCCAATTGATCCAGAAGAGCATTTTTTATGTAAAACACTGCCTTTGAACAAGTAGGCCTGGTTCGTAATACCCATTCAAATTCATTCCAAAGAGGTTGAGCTCTGTTGCTTTAAGAAACAATCATGCAGGATCACCTTCCCCAAACTATTCCAACAAAGCTGGAATGCTGAAGCATTATGATGTTCTTAATAGTGAATGATGTCCTAGGGCACAATCCACACCCTGAAAAGAAACCAATAACCATTATTTTCACTTCTTCACCAAACTTTGCAGTTTACATAATGCACTCAGGCTGGTAATGTTATTGTGTTTTCCACCAAACACATACTGGTCCATGTTGCTCCACCCAACATGCATCCACTGCCCCAGAGTCTATTTCAGGAGTGGGCAAACTTTGTGACTTGTGGGCCACAATGGGGTTTTAATTGTAAATAGGAACCAAATTAAGAGCCTGCAAGTGCCGCCTTGCATAGGGGTCCTAAGTTCTCTTTTGGCGGTGCCCATACGCGCAGGCCGTGTTTGAGGCCCTACGACAAGAACTTACGCAGTACGTGTCACCGGCGGACGTCTCACACTTTGGTGTGCTGTACGGACTGTTCGAGGGCGCGTACACAGAGACTGAGATCAGCGGAGCATGGAGGGTGATTTGTTGTTTCAAGGACACTCTTTGGTGCGCACGGAAACGCATCATCCTCAGGAGAGAGAAGATGTCCATTGAGGACTGTCGCAGGCTGGTCCACAGCCTGCTCAGAGACTATGACCTTATGGACTCGCTGGAGGAGGTCGAGGAGGACTGAAGAGTTTTTCTCCCTTCCCCACTCTCTCCCCATGCGTGTGTCCTTTCAATAAAGCTTCAGGCCTGTCTTTCCCCCTCCCTGCACCCTCCTTCCCTTCCCCCATCACACCGTAGCTTCTATTGTTAGGATGTTTTTGTATTTTCTGAGGTTTATCGTATTTTCTTTACAGGTTCTTTGTGTGATTTTCATGCTTAGATCCCAGTGTGCAGGACGTTTAGTTTAGAGTAGGAGGGGAGTTAAGCTCGATGTGCGGGGTCTGGAGGCTTCTTCGGCAACGCACGTCAAGCACCTCTCTCCGGTTATCGGGTTATAGTGGGCCCTTATGGTGCCACATAGTCTAGTTGGGGGCACATGCGTGAGTGTAGTATTTATTATGCATGAATGTGTGAGTGGGTGGGCTGTACTGGGCGTGGGGCTTGTGCGCTGTGTCGCAGTATGGGCGGGATGTGCCTTCCTCGTAAAAGGTGTCAATAAAGTATTTCTTTTTCAATCGAAAAAGGGGTCCTAAGTTCTCGCAGCTAGGATAGGATATTTCCAAGAAAATATGT
The DNA here is from genome assembly GCA_036250615.1 of Ptychadena robeensis. Classification (NCBI taxonomy): domain Eukaryota; kingdom Metazoa; phylum Chordata; class Amphibia; order Anura; family Ptychadenidae; genus Ptychadena; species Ptychadena robeensis. Next base: position 86,399,432 of record CM070037.1, read on the forward strand.
AAAAAAAATTATAAATAGATGCTTTTGAAACTGAAACATTCTATTGCAGGCAAACAATAACCTCTAGACAACAATCCAAACAATTATCCCCTAGGTGTTATCTTCACTTACTGCAGGGAATGAGGGTAGCCAGAGCGTCTTGACACCAAGGTGACAACGGGGCCAAATTAAAAGACTAAAGGGACGATTTTGGCCCCGGGGCCTTAGTTTTCCCACGTCTGGTCTGATTGTACATTTCACTCCAACATCTGCCACTTGATATTGCCCTTGGTGAAGTTTGCAATTCACAGTTTTCTCTGGTAAATGGCAGACAAAGATTAAAACTGAAGTTATTTAGTCAATGGACTCAATTCATTTTCTATGAGTGCGTCAACGCACCCATACGTGTGTTGGCTTACATTGTGTTAATGTCAACATAGTGATTTGCGTTGATTTTAACGCAATGCAAGCTGACAGATTACACCAACAGATGTGTAGACACATCAATTGACTTTCAATGGCTGCGTCAACATCCCTGCGTTTGCCGTTTGGCCTTAAGCTAACTTTTCATTTTCCTTAGTCCTGTGTGCTGAAAAAATTGCACTGTAGTCATTGTATTTCTACCTAATGACAAAATTAATTAAGTAATTACGTAAGTAATTTATTTTCCTTCTGTTCCATCAAATGCTAAACTGTCTGCCGGCTTGCAGCATCCTCTGGCTACAGCAACCAAGGTGACATACTTTTGGCACAGTTTCTCAGCTGGGTAAGTTAAGTGTACAAACAAATATGTGCTTTCCTTTTGCATTGTAAAAATGTGGGTCATTTTGACTCCACCCTGGCTTAAGTTGATGATACACACAGATCCCAATAGGTGAAAGGCAATTCGCTGTGAAATAGAGATGTCTTAACCTCTTCTTGGCAAAGTGGTCTTTTAGAGTGTTGATTTTGTGCTATAGGGAAGCCTGGTTATTCAGGATTTGATTACACATCTTGGTATCATTTAATTTTCTTACTTTCTTGCTTACTGAGCCACAAAATTGATGCAACAGGTGTCAACTCCCCACCTGTCCTTTCTGAGCTGGGCTGTCAGCTGCGGCCAATACCACATGCGTTCCCGTAATGGAGATGGTGCCGGTGGACCTGTGCTAAACAGTGGCTAAGAATAGAAATGACAGTATCCCATTACACGCTTGGCTGTAGGACCTTATGCTGTATGTCAGAGGTTCTAAATTACCAGTATGTGTACTGCAGTGGTTACTTATGACAAGTTCAGTGGATACTTTTGAATCTAACACAAGATATCTCAAAACAGTTTTTTCAAAGTTTTAGTAAATAATCTATTCTATGACATTCTAATCTAATCATGTATTAGTAAAGTAATGTAGAAACAAAACACAAGCATTCAGGATGACACCCCTTCTTTTCTTTTTCATACTATCTTTTGTACAATTCTAGAAAAATGTAAGTCATTATTCTGGTTATGGTTCCCAAACTGGGGGGTGCAAAGGTATACCAGGGTGGCACGGACCGTAATTCTAAACCTGTGTTTGAATAGCGAGAGGGGGTCAATAATCTCCCTAAATAGAAAAGGGGGGCTCTACAAGGAAAGTTTGGGATCAACTGCCTTAAAAAAAACATTTTTATTATCTTAATTTAGCCAATAATAAACATGAATACAAAGTAATGTACACGTTTAACATGTATTCATTACTTTTTACAGATAATGTTACACAAATTTTACCAAAAATAGTGATTTCACCTCACTAAAAAGACAATTGTTCTAACCTATATGAAGGCTACAGAACCATATACTTCTATGTTGTACAGAGCTGAGGAAATCAGGGTTTTCTAGTCCATTCTCATTTCTGTTGTCCTAATGTAAAAGCAAGATTAGGTGGAGTCCTCCTAGCACTGGAGCCACCAGAAAACAAGACAACCTGTTTATTTTTTTGTTTTAGGGTTTCGCTCTTTAAATCCCTGGTCATCCGGAGTGTGGCCTCGGGGTAGATTTCAATTTACCACAGGCAGTAATCCTGAGCCACAGTCCAGCCAGCCATCCTCCATTTTCATTTCTGAATCCACCTCTGTAACAGTGATGACACCAGGGCCATGGAGAGAAGCCTTTGCCATTCACCTGAAGTCCCAAGTTATCCCAACATCCCCAGCATAATTGATAATGACAGAGATGTGTGAAGGAGGGAGCAGAGCGGGCAGGTAATTTAAACAATTAACCTATAATCTGTTCCAATTTCAGTACTGTTTAAAAGAAAAAAAACATTAATTGTACTGCCAGACAGGTTATTCTTTATTTTGTGGACAAGAAGATTTCCCAGTGGGGAAACATACAGTATTAAAAACTACACATTGGTTCTGTCTAAAAACACAAATCTTAAGCTAGCCATACACTGGTCGACTTTTGCTTAATCGAATGCCGATTCGATCGCCTTGTCCGAACATTGATCTATTGTACTACCACACTGTGTAATCGATTGTTTTACATATAGCGGTCTTTGGTATTGCGATCTTTCATATAACGATAGTTCAAATTAGGGTCGTTCACATTACGATCATAATATGAACGATAGTGATATGCATGCACTCCATAGCATGATCATAAATTGATCAAAAAACTAGAAAACCCAACAGATACTTGTAAGATCGACAAAAATTTACCAAAATGTCTAATCGTTTTTGATAAATTTCAATCACTTTTGGTCAATAGTACCACGTGGGCAGGAATCGATTTTAGACTTCTCGTTTTAAGTCGATCAAACTGACATATTGAACTATGTATTGCCACCTTTAAAGTTGCAATCTAAAGGTAGCCATAGTCATGCAGATTCTCCCTCGGTAGATGATGATGTCATCACACGCTGCATCAGGCACCTTCGAGGATCGGCCGGCACTCTAATGGGGTCAGCTGGGAATCTACCAACATGTCGGATCACTGTCCGATCCGATATGCAGGAGATTCCTGGTCGATCTCGCCAGGTGGGCTCTCCCAATTTGCATCCGAGCAACCTCTGGGCGATTGGCAGGAACGCGTACGATTGTCAATCGGACGGAAAATCGGGCAGGAATCTGTCCGTGTATGACTACCTTAAGTCAAATAAACTTTTACCTTTCCAGTGGTTCATCAGATGATCAAGAAGCAGTGGGGGCAGGTAAAATTGGGATAGACAATTAAAGGGAAAATAAAAATTCAGAATTTTACCACCTTCTATGCAAAACAAGCAAAAGGGAAAACATGAAAGAGTATAAAATAATTTTCTCCAGCATTCACAATTCAGGCAACATTCACATGACAGCCCCACAAACTCGACATTTGCGTTCTCTGGGCACTTTTCAGGTGTTCGCTCATAGGGTTAACATGGGCGCTGCCCAAGAATAATGTTTTTAAGTATTCGCCACACAGATAGTTTTTTTTTGTTTTTTTTATTAATCACTTATATTTTTTTAAAAGCTGAGACTTTTGTCTTAATTGACACTAAAGGGGTGGAGAAATTAAATTTGGCGTGGCCATGGCTAAAAGGTAGAGTGAATTAAAGCTACAGGGGTAGAAATAAGAACAGGCTCTTTAGAACTTTACTTCTCCTTAATGGTTGTCATATGTTTATTACGATAGAAAACATTTTTCTTTGCAATTGAAGTCTAACATTTTGTGGCAAGCAAAAATTGCATGGAAGGCCTCTTTAGATCTTGTAACAGTTTCATTATCTCTCTTGCCTGGGGTGATGCTAAAACAAAGTAGTCTTTGGTATAATTAGAAGCTGCTTTCAAACTTGCTGAAACCTATTATTTTATAACACAAGCAGTCTATGTATGTGGTATACTAAGAAGAATGCACAAAACAATATAAAAAGGTTAAAGTGAACTTTAAAAAGTTTATGTTACGGTAATGCACATTAAGGCAAGGTAATTAGAGGGTTATCTTACTGTTTGTTTATGAGCAGTTCTGGTGACAAAGTGTTTTTTAATCTAAGGAGGTGAAGGGATTTTTCTTTGCTTTTACCTGCATTTCTTAGGTTTATTACTTTTGCTCTTTAAAGTAGAACTTAACTTTAACTACATAACAATGGTTTGTCTTTAACAAATGATTGAATTTTTGAAAAATTCGACGATTTCGACGATTTTTAGTTAATTGCAAAGCCCCTGAACATGGTATCATGGTATAAATTCAAAGAAAGTCAAAATTTCGAAAATCAGAATTTCGACTTCGTTTAATTTATGCAAAAACTGCATGTGCTAGTGCCATACTATATTTTTTCAAATGTTCCCACAACCCTTCTCTATATCTCCAGCAATTGTGGTGATGATAACATTTTCAGAGGCTTTGCAATTAGCTCACAAAGTTAGCAAGTCAAAAAATTTGACCATCTCTACTGTCTACAGGCACACTCCAGCAGAAGCTGTACCTTGTTGCCATTCAACTGCTTCCTGATAGGCCGAGTCTCCACTAGAGTCAAAGTCCTGCATTTAAGGCATTACAAATGCTTCCATCAATAATCAACATAACGGTAAACACAGAACCCTTAGCTTCATGTTACCTCATGTGAGTAGGCACATTGGCCAGTGTTAGCCCATCCTAATGTGCAGTGTAGCGCGAACGCTACCCTTTCCAACTACTGTGTCAGTTACTAGCAGAAACACCAAGTTTTGCACTGTGGATGAGCTGCATCTGCAAAACTGCAGGGCGCTGCAATGACACATGTTACAGGCAAAGGGCACGTGTAAAAGGTACACAGATTTCCTATGTAAAAATGTGTCACTTGCGTTAACGCTAGATGCACTGCATTGTGGTAGTGCAATTCAAACGCACTAAAGGTTAAAGGGTCCTTAAACTCATTAAAAACACACATCTGTTAATGGCGCAATTTTCTTTTTTTAAGCAATAACATTTTTATTTAGAAAAGAAATCAACAGAACATACATACAGGTTGGACCTTTGTCCTTTTCCTTTTTTTTCTCCAATAGCATGTTAGTTCAACTGTTACAGTGTTATTATCAAGACAATCAGCTTCATCCATTATCTGTATCATAACCGGTAATCAACAAATTAATATGAAAGAACAGTAAAAACAATTATAAAAAGAAAAAAAGATTATAGATAGAAACAGAAGAATAAAGCAGGGAGCACACGGCTCGATATAGGAGCCATTCGAGGTTCTCGGCAGCAGGGCGATTGCTATGCTGCCCGATATAGGAGGAGCTGGAGACATAACATTGCTCAGCCGATGCTTTCAAAGCAATGGACATACGGCCATGTCAGATATCCCTGTTTTCGAGCGGGCTTGATTGGTCCTGCTCGAAAACAGGGATGGCCGCATTAAATATGGGCCAGATGATGGCCGTGAGCATGCAAAGCGCTTGAAGCGCCCATCGATCTGGCCCATAACTACACGGGTGTTCCCTGCTTAAGGGAGTAGATAGAAGGAAAAAGTGGGAGGGGAGAAAGGAGAAGATGCAGGACTGTACGTGGCAAACTATATCACAAAAATCAGATTAGGCAATTCAGCAATTTTAATCTCTTGATTTGAGTATAAGCCAAATCTTATTTTTCTTATGTGGCTTATATTTAAGTACATGTAGTTCATAGTCAAGTGGACAAAATAACTCACAAATTAATAGATAGATTACTTTTGAAATGACAATAAAATATCCAAGCTAATGTGTGATTTAAGGGATTGCATTTACGTCTTGTTTAACCCTACATATTAGAACAATGTGAGCTTCCTGCACAGGAAACCCGGAAGACACGACCACATTTATCTGATACTGGGCAGTCACAGCAGTCTTATTTCTTGGAAAGTGAGGTGCTCAGGCATTTTATAAAATGGAGGAAACCCATCCCCTCCAAATACTTGTCTGTAGACACTTATAAATACAATAAATAAAAAAACATGGTGGAATAAAAGGAAATTTTAAGACTATGTTTTACTTAAAGTTACATGAATGCATCATCTAGGTCTGGTTCACATTATATGCATAACATGCGTGGACATGCATTTTTAAGTGAACAGGCCCACTGGATAATATGTAAAATTTTTGGTCATGCCCAACATGTTTAAGAGCACTTTTACACCATACGTGCTGTCAAACCACTCCGCATACCGCATCTGACATGTTTTGAGAAGTGCTGTTTAGCAGTATGCGTTTTTGGAGGTGTTTGGGTTCCCAATTAATGTGTATTGGAGTTGCCAACATCAAACACAGCAAAAATACATATAATATGATATATTATATATGATATGGTATATGATATGGCAAAATGCACAATACAGTGTATAACAGTGTGTATGTAACACAGGTTTCCAATGGATATGAAAATCCCTCTGAAGATGGCCATATATCATTCTGTGTTTGGTTGAAATTGGTTGAAAAACATATTTTTACCACCACATTGTGTGAACGATTCTAATAACTTTACAAAGCCCTGTGTGCACGTTCCATAGGAGGGATACAAATCAATAGAAATATCTAGAAAACCAGATACATTATCAGGTACTTGAACAACCTAATCAAATTTACCAAGATGTCCAATCAAAGCTTGATCGATTTTATGTTTAACTATGATTACTTTGGGTCAATCCAGGTAAAAAAAGGAGTACATTTTTAAACAATTGATTTAAAATTATAATTTTCAATCAAGCAAGTAAATTGAACTATGTATGCCCATCATAAGACGTCATTCATTTGCACTGTGCTATGTACTGACTGAGGGAGAGTCTGGCTTGCAAAGTCTGTAGAGCTTGCAAAGCACATCACTTAGCTTTAGGCACGTGGTTCTCAAACTTTTTAGATCCACGATAGCTGAAGTGCCGTCGCCAAGTGTCACTTTCTGTATATGAAGGTCAGAAATGCTAATTGGGTGTCACTTCTACGGTCCAAATGCCGGAATTGACACTTCACAAAATCAAGTGTAATGCCCACCCTCCTCCTATTATACCACCCTTATCATTGTGTAAATTATTTAAGGGGTGGGAAGTAGCAATGCCACATCCCTTCTCGTAACTTCCCACCTTGCTTGTAGGCACAGCACTACTGCTTGTTAGCAGCAGCTTTGATCCTTTTAGTGAATGTGCCGACCCCTGTGAAATGGTAGTTCAACCCCTGACGGGGTTCAGACCCACAGATTGAGAACTAGTGCTTAAGCCTTAATTCACATGGTCACATAACAGGCGGTAGCCACTCTGAAACCACAGCCACGGTCTGTGTGCAATGGTTGCACACAGTGTACAGCCCCTTAGGCAAGGGTTATCAAATACTGACAACTATCCCTACATTAGATGACTATATATGCTTTGTAAAGCGCTGCATAATATGTTGCTGCGATATAAATACAAGATAATAATAATTAAAATCCTTAACACTGTTTATTAATCATCCAAGTGGAGCCTTATAATGGGTATATGGGTATGACAGATGGGGGAAATGGTGGGTGGGCAAATGAGTGGAGAGTGAACAAGGGAAGGAGAGAGAGAGAGAAGGATGGGGGGGGGGGGGGTTATAGTGGACAGAGGAACACAGGGGGAGAGTGATAGATTGCCTAAACCAGTTATTTTTGCATCTATAAACTTACATTTGTGTTAGTTATGCAATTATGTATCTTTGGCCTTTCCAATTAAGCTTATATTAAACTTAAATTTAGAGGGGGCAAGAGGGAGAGGGGGTGGAAGAGAGAGGGTGAAGGATAATGTAGATAGTGATGATGAAAGAGAGAAATTAGGAAACTAAAAACAAATAAAGAAGCAAGAGAGAGAGAAAACAATAGAAAAGTGAGGATAGAAAAAAAATAAGGAGAGGGCAGAGTGAAAAGCAAAGAGAAAAGCTTAGTAATCCACAATTCCAGGGTAGGAAATAGAAAAGGAAAAAATGCATGTGGTCCTGTTACCTCCCTCCTACCTCCTGCGGGATGTGAGGTTAAAGCAGGCCATTTTGGGTTCACTTCAATGGAATTCCAGACATTCCTCTCTCAAATTACAGCCATTCTCATGCATCCTCATCTGTCCCCATTAGCACAGTTGATGTTCATCAGATTTCACACAAAGCTTTCAGTCTCCAGACCCTTCATTGACATAGCACTGAGAAAACACACACAGAGCCAGGCACAAGGACATGCAGACAATATTGGAGAAATTCACAAAGATCCTAAACAAAAGTCTGGGTGGGACAAGAAAGTAATAGGAATGTGACAAGACTTTACAAGATACTTTTTGGAATGCTCTGAAGTGACTGACAAACATTCAACACACTGCCTACATAAGGCAGAGGGGGGTTTACTGTGAGATAAATTACCCTAAATAGCTACATTTATTCAAGGTCAAGACTTTCTTTTCAGAACTTCACCAAGGTAAATGGGTTACTCTGTTGTTTCACAGCACTAAGGTCCTGGCTTTGATCATCTGTGATCAAACAACCCGATTTAGGAATGGCAGTTATGAAAGAGGATGGGGTATAGTGAAAGTGTATCTTATGAGCAAAAAAAAACATTATGTACAGCCTTTCATCTTATTTTTTTCTTCTGTTTCTCCTGCCCGAAGGTGACGAATCTGTCTTCCTAAACTATGTAAGGGACAGCACTCTCCTCATCCATTATTTGTGCTTTTTCTGGATTGTCTGCCAGTCCAATAGGGAGCGTTACTTCTAGAGACAACACTAGAACTGACATGGTCCCTGTGGGAATTTTCATCTGAAATTCCAGTCTATAAGAATGCCTTGATGTCACCCGTAAAACCCAGCGCCCTCATGTAGTCACCCACTCTTTCTTCAGCTTTCAAAATAAAAATACACAATAGAAAGAAGAGACATTTTTTTCTGGTTTATAGAATGTTCAGGGCTGAGATTATCTTTGATCTTGTTGCCTACTGATTCATGTACCAGATTTAAAAGTAGCACTTTTAAAGAGGAGGTGCCAGCCCAAAGTAGACCAAACAAAGAAATTGTTTTTTAATACTCTTATACTTTCTAATTCCTGCAAATTGTTGACATGTACAGTGCATCCGAAAAGTATTACATCCTGACTCGCAATTCTACAGACAATTACTTTTGTATCCCTGTATGGTAGTTATTGACGCTAGTTAGGAGAGTCCTTCTTGCTCCAGTGTTCAGTCTTGTATGGTGCAACAGCCATGTCCCCGGTTGAAGGCACAGAAACCCCCAGCACAGATGCCTACTGATTTGAGTGGGATCTTCCTTGCCTGGGCTTAGGGCTGGGTTGAGAGGAACCTGCAGAATTTGTGCACTTGGGTTGGCACCCAAGACTAACATTTATTCATTGGGATTTGGGGACTCACCATAGTCATGTGACCAAATGCACCCTTTTTTTACACTATCCTTGGGCTGCCCATTTGGATAGACCAGAGGACTCTTTCTACCTTGTGCTAGCACTTGGCTACTTATTATATTTTTATCCATCCCCCCACACCCCTAGCAGTTTGTCTCATTATGAGTAAAGGGACAGTGCTTATAGACCAGCCCTTGGTGTGCGTGAGTGCTCTGGCCCAGTTCTCACTCATTCTTGGGGGACCTTGCTATGGAAAGGAAAACCTCAACTGACTGGGCCAAACAATTGCAAACCTCGGTTCCTGCCTTGTGCTCTGAGGGGATTTCAGAAATTTTTTCAGAATTCAGATTTTAGAAATTCCTTTTAGAAATGGTCTTACCCACAGATTAACTACCTATTTCTTGGTCTTGAGAACAGGTTTGAGAAACACTGTTTTCTATAGTGCACTGGTAATATGGATTTACATGACTGACAACCTGAGTTCAGGGTACACCAGGCCAACTAAATGCATCTGTATGACAGATCACTAAACTTCCACAGAAGCTGTAACATACTGGGTCAAGATCAGATCTTGCCAATCTTTTTAAATCTGCAGCTTTCATTTAAAGAACACCAGGTAAGCCTTCCATAAAGGTCCTTTTTCAAACACTACTTGCTATGTGATTACAACGGTCTATGTGCTATGTGATGACACGGTTATGTGTAGACATGGAAAACTGTTGTCAATATCATGAAGCTTTTGCAGAGCAATGACATGAAGCTGACAATGCAATAGAATGCAACAAAAGACAAAAATATTTGTTACAAAGTGCATTTGTTTATGATATACAATGCTTGTAAACTGTGGAGGTCGAACGACCGTTTTACAGGGATGACTGCACTCACTGAAAGCATCAAAACGGCAGAGTGATACTTCCGGTACTTGGAATGAGAAAGTGGCACTCCGCATTGGCACTTCTGTGTTCCAAATACAGGAAGTGACACTTTGCGACTTCACTTCTAGGGTCGCAGAACCACTGTAATAAACAATGCCTGGATTAATTGCCGCTTACCAACTGTCTTTGCCCAAACCAGCTGTGATTAAAACCTGGACATTGCAAGAAACTTATCTTGCCTGTTGGAGCAGTTTTGTGGTCTTGAAGGAAAAATTCAGTATTTGACATTGCGGTGTGGGGGGAATTTAAACTCTGCACATGACAATTTGTGTGGAACTCTGTGTCAGTAATTCCAACATTCCCCTGCCAAGAATGTTATCCACATGTCTCCTATAATCATCTGTTGCCTCATTTGGAGGTGGCAGAAACTATTATGAGCCTTGTGATAATGCAATATGAAATCACTCTGTACTGTGATTACAGGAACAGTGCTGTCTGATTGTTCTGTGTTAAGATACTGATTATATCATTTTTACACTTCTGAGTTCTCTAAATAAAGCATTACAAAGGGCAGCAATGTTGTGCAAAGGCCAGGAACCCGATATATCCTTTGTTCTAAATGCACTGTGTCCTCAGTTCTAAGAGAAATTATCGTTTCTTACTTTCTGACATTTTGGAACTAGAACTAATCATTTCTAGGTGGGACTTGACAGGGTCTCTTTAAGGCCACCCAAGAGTTTATACTGAATTGTCCTGGATCTCTCTTCCATAGTCCTTTCACACTGTTAGATAGTGTCACAGTTAACAAAGAGTTGATAGCCCTTAAGCCCCAGGTGCCCAACCTTCGGCCCAGGGGCTGCATGCAGCCCTTTGGGCGTTCTTCAGCTGCCCTCCTCTATCCTCCACTTGCGGCCCCCAAACCTAACTGGTTATAGGAAGTTACCTGTCCACCGTTCCTCACTGGCACGTCCTAGCCTGGGATCTTCTAAGAAGAGGAGGAGAAGCGAATGACTCGCACAGGGTCAGTGACCCAGATGGTGTCTGAGCAAGTCCCTTGCGTCTCCTCCTCTTTCTGCTCTAAGAAGATCCCGGGCAAACACTTGTTGGGGAGGTATTGGTGGACAAGTGAGTGGTGGACAAGTGTCTATGCTCCCACTATCCCAACAAATGGGAATTGATTGTATAATTTATATTGTGGCACATAACTTCAGAATAGGGGCAAATAACCTTTGAATTAAAGGTTATGTGCCCCATAGATAACATTAAAGGCTTTGATAATATATATCACACAAAATGTGCATAACCATACTATAGGGCTCCCTAATGCTTGAAATATCTTTTAAATCAAGTTTTAAAAATAATGTCTTCTAGCTTTAGTCCTGCTTTAGTGATGCCATGGGCCGCACTTGTGGCCCTCCATATCAACTCAATTGCTCACCACTGCCTTAAACCATACGTTTCAATCTGACTGTACAATTTTGTTTAGCTCTACCAACATCTATGTAGTGTAGGTGATTCTCTGATTCTCATCTGATATAGATTTATATCAAATGCAAAACCCATTAAAAGGGAATACAAATTATGTGAAAATGATGCAGGTATTTGAAAAGTACCAAGTCTGCTCTCCAAATTTCTTGTGCTCTTCCTATGAACTGCAAAACATTATCATAGTAAAGAAAATACAGGATCAACAGCACAATATATGGTACCTGTCCATAATTGCACTGTTTTTAAAGAGACTATAGAATATACTTGTATTTCACATAGAAGTATGTTAAAAACAGTATTTCTTGCTAAGCGAGGTAGCTTTTTTCTTAAATGTGTTTATTTGAGCAAACAGATGTAAGAAGAGGTATATATCTTAGCTCAGTAGAACATGCAGAAGCTATTTAGATCAGTTGACCTTCAACTCCCTTGAGTATAGCCAAATGACCGTCACATTGAGAAAGTTGACACCCCCCTAACAGAAAATCCAGCGGGAATGGCCATTGAACAAAAAAATTGCAATAACTTCCTCAAATGCACACTTTAGAGCAATTTCTGACACTGCCCAGATCCCAGAAGTGGAAGGATGGAAAAGGGGACTGGAAATGGAAGCTTAAGTATGTTTGGGAGTTTGAGCTTGATTGCTAGAAGGATTCTTCTTGAGGTTGTCTTATGCCAGATCAAATGTATCAGTTTGTGCAGCAGGTAATGTACCAGATGGTAAATGCAGAGCAAACATTATTAAATGTGCAAAAAAGGGGGTATGGGTGAACTAAACCCAAGTAAGAGGGTGGCCAACCCACAGTGGACTTTTAAGGTGAAAGAAATGGGTTTACCAAAAATGGAGTTCCAGTCGAAGGAGTGGGATTCACAATATTTATTTAAGTCCTTGATTGTGCAAATTCGTATCAAATCTTAAAATCACAACAACATAAATGAATAGAAAAGGAGAAGATCCATCAAACCCAGAGCGCGTCAAATTTGCCCCGGGTAGGGCTGTTTCAACACCAGATATTGAATGTCCGTCTCATTAGTCTCTGTTTCAGCAAGGCCACAAAGATATTCCGACGCGTTTCGTCCCACACTGGGGACTTCCTCAGGGACCTTTGGGCGTGGTCAAGTAATTTCCAGGATATTCTGTAATCATATACACGTCTCCTAAATCATAATAAATTTTCACATTATCATAGGGTTTTATAAGGTGCATTATCATTTTTATCAATTTCACAATCATATCAAGTGTTAATACAGTGCTCTTCTATTCCACTACCCATTCATCCTGTATAGTTGCCCATGGGTTGGTGGTTGCGAGTGCTACCAACCACCACCCCCCCATGGGCGATCCGACATTAGAATAAGAATTTGCACAGAACTATGTCATTTATTATTCCCACTCCACCATAATCATCACACTGAAGCATAAATTAAGAACTTTGTAGCTTACCGGTTCCAATCACTGTCAGTACTTTGGCATCACCAGGAGAACAACCACCAGCGCGCACTCCCGGCGCCAACACCGTGATCACCCCAGAGAAGCTCAGTATCCAGGGGATGGGAAAAGACACATGGGGCGACACTAGATAGGGGGGAAGGAATGAATCAAATGGTCTCAATACTACTTTATAGGTCCAACCCACCACCAAGTGGATGTAAATACAGTCAAGATAGCATAGAGTGGTCTAAATATGAACGAGTAGTAGGGAGAGGTCTAAATCGTGCGGTCAGTTAATCGGACCGGGAAAGGAGAAAAACCACCAATAACAATAGCCAATAGCCCTCCTCCAGTATCTGGAGGGGGTGAAAAAAGGTCTTACCCCAAACCGAGGTCTATGGTTTTGGTGGAGTCAGATCCTCCCTCCCACACTGATATGTCTGCAGTTTCCAGCAGATAGGGATTTCAAAGGGTTAAATAAGTACCCTGGGTGGAGCGCATAACAATCAGCCCTCCATTCAGGCTACCAAATCATGTATACATCAAAATGAGCTGGAAGCTCTCATTGAATTAAGGGTCCCGCTGAAGAGCCCTTTGCAGGGTATAGTGGCTTGCTCGCTAACCGACCTTAGTAAAGGCTCCCAGATTCACGTCTAGCCGTGTAGTCCTGATGCTGCTACCACTCCTAACATCTACCCTCTGACATCTGCAGTTTAATAGCTGTCCTTTCCCCGCCAATGGCATCCAATTGCGCTAATTAGCGTGGCCATGCTCTTCGCTCGCGCCGACGTAGCCGCGCATGCTCCGCGTCGCGGCGTCGCGCTCAGCATCCACACTGCTGCCTTGCCCTGGCGGTGCAATGCGTCCAAATGACGCATTTCCTCCGCCTCACACCACCATATCACTTCCGGCAGCTCATAGAGTCTACCAGGAAGTGTAGTGGGAGCCCTCAGGTTGCCTAGCAACCGAGGATTCTCCCCTGCCTCTAGGAACTCGGGTCCCACCAACACCACCCTTCTAAGCTACCTGCCCCCCTTGTGCTCTAACCTCAGCTAACCCTCACTACTGCTGTGATACACCCAGAGGCAGACAACCACCACCCTATCCACAAAACAAGAGACTTAAACAATAAGGAAGTACTTAGGAGGGGGTGACAATATGTGTGGCTACTATAGTGTATGTGTTATAAAGTGAGCAAAGTGGGGGGGGGCGCGGGAAAGAAAACCCTGCATGATCTTAGAACATGGTTGACAAATTGTAATATGGGGCTGTGTCGGTGTACTGATATGACGTGCTGATCTGTGAGACTAAAGTGAATGTGGTGAGATGGGGTTTATGTAAGGAGATACTCCTGGATGGGCCCATATTTGCGAGGAAGGCCTGTAAGTATGGGGTATATATGTCGGGACCAGGGAAGACGTGTCTGTGGTCGTATGTGATCAAAGAAAACGGGGATCATACCTCTGTGAAGTGACTGTGCTTACTATGGTCCCAGTTGTATATGGAAAATTGGAGGAAAAAATTCGGCCATAGGGAGGAGGACCCAAAGAGGGCAAAAAAACTTAAATGGACTTAATCCATATGTGAATCCCCACTCCTTCGACTGTAAACTCCATTTATTGGTAAACCCAATTTCTTGTCACCCCTTAAACGTCCACTGGGGTTGGCCACCCTCTTACTTGGGTTTAGTTCACCCATACCCCCTTTTTTCCTAATTTCTATCGGATGTGGTGAATGTAGCTTCCGAGTCCCCTCTATTATTTTTGCATCTTATTATTAAATGTGCTTCCAGCTTTCAGTACTCTTACATTGGTATAAGACCCCTTAGGTTAATGGAGTCTTAGGTGACCACTACACAGAATGAGACCCCCTGGGTCCTATACCAAATTTACAATTGTCATATTACGTTTTTGCGTTTTTTAGATGGTTTGTGATAGAACATCAGCCATTCTGCATGAGAGGTGACTACAAAGCCACAATTAATTGAGTGGTATGATTAAGTTGAGAGTATAGCGGGCTATACACTAGTCAGTGGTTGCACAACCAATTAAACCCTGTATTATTATTTATCTGTATAGTGTAAGTGCTATGCATGTTGGAAGTACTTCCTGTCCATCAGTATTTTTTTCCTTAGATTTTGAATAAATGGGTCATGGTAAAGTGGTGGCAAAGCAAAAGCTTTCACTATTCACTATTACAGGAGCAATGATGGAGAAAAAGAGAACACCATTGTCAGTTGATAGATGTTTGAGTTAGATCTCCATTCTGACACTACTTGCAGCATTCCATCAGTGTCCATTGAAAATGCATCCATTGCATATTTAACTCGTTTATGCCTTAAGCTGGGCATAGACATGTCTTTTTTGCCCGATGCTGCTGAAGTTCGATCAGATCTACAGCTGGTCATGCAGAGAATGCCTATGGGCACCCTTTGTGTGTTGGCCATTATCTTGTGGGATTTCACCGTGCGATCCAACATGCAGCAGATTCCTGGTCGGTCTTGCAAGGTGGGCGCACCCAATTTCTGGCCGGCCGTTTGGTGGAAACGTGCACAGCGGTTGATCGGACAAAATATTTGGTAGGAATTTGCCTGACTATGCCCAGCTTCAGAAATATATGGTCTTTTTTGCATCACGTTAATGTTGTATTAAAATAGTGGGAAAAAATGTTTTCGAGCGTGACGCTCCACTGAAGTCAGCGGAGACTAGGCAATAATCAAATGATTCAGACCCGCAAATCAAGTTCAATTTCTCCTTTAGTCCTCTTGCCAGAATTTCTGGCAGGAAAATCTTCAAAGTTGATCATTCAACCAACAAATGCCTGTGTCCATGAGCTGTGAAGCAGGTGAAGAATTTAAACAGGGAGAAAACAAGTATTTGTATTAGTAAAATAAAATGTTGCTTGGTCAGGGTTTAAAGAAATGGTTTTACAATAAGCATCTGATTTTTCTCCAAACTATTTTTCTATATTTTGTCCTGTTTGCACCTTTTCTCAGTCAATCTTTAACCCCCATTATTGATATTTTGAGCGTTCTTTGTGCTTCCACAACAACCGTTACAATGTTTATTGGCGATAAAGATAGCTGCAATGGAATGGGGAGAGGCTAGGGGTAATTGTACTCCTTCCTGGAATGAGGAAACAAAGTTATAAAAAACCTTCACACAAATATCACCTGCAATATATGAATGAAGATGGCAAAAGCAGTTGTTTTCTTACCTTCTGTAAACATGTTTATTGAGGATGTGGGTAACTGTATAGAGGTTGAGATTACCATATTTCATGGTGTTATAGCTTGTAAACTCTTTTTATAATTTTTTACTATGAAATTGTTTTAGAGATGTTTTTAATTGTCAGTTTATGCTCCATTATGTATAGGATCCCACTGAGTGGGAGCACTGGGTGCTTTGGAGGTTCAACTCTGGATCTTATGTTATACTGCCAACTGTTAACAGGGGCGCTATGATATTGTAAGCTGTTCCGGAGCGTCTGTCATTGCTGTCAAGGAACATCTTGGTGTGTAGGTAGTCATGGGCGTGTGGTGGATATAATTAGCTGACTTTAAACTCTACCTGTTGCCCCATCACAACTGAAGGGAAGCTGTGTGGGATATATCAGAGCAAAGAAAGAGGTTCCGTCTGCCTTTAACACCCAACAACAGATCATGTTGAGGCTGACCCCTGCAGCTGCACAAGGTGCATAGAGCTCAGAATCTCCTCTGCTCAGGTCTACACTCCTACTGAATTTGCAACATAACAAAACTGGCAGGTTGGTTCAATATTTCTTAATGTTGTGGGGGTGGTTTGGGGGGGTGGAGCTGCACAGTTAACACGCCTCTGTTGCCAAGTAGGGCATAAATCTAGGAGCCACAGGTTGAGTGTGGAAAACAAAGCAATCATTCTCAAAACTTTCTTTGTTTTGTATGAAACCTATTCAAAGTGAAATTGTTGATAAAGTTTTAAAATTAAGGGGCCCTAAACGTGTAACAGTAATACACATGACACATGTAAAAACAAAATGTACTAATAATCATGTCATGGAATGCAACTGGCTAGGCAGGTATCTTTACCTCATGTGACTGGGTGGTTTACTTTTGGATGTCAGGGGCCACAGGGAATGCCTGTCACTCTATCTCCATCTGGTCTGCTCAGATGGATCCCATTTCCAGCGCCTTGACCACTCCTGCCTTATTACTTTGGCACATTCCCAGGATACTGATGATGTCATGGAAGAGGCTGTAGAGAGGAGTGACGGGTGTGATAGGAACTGCTGGAGGGAGATGACAGCAAGGACTCAGTGTGATCTATTTGCTGAAATTTTATAGCTTAGATGAGGGTTAGCAGTTGCAAAACTAAAAGCATCCTAAATTACAAGTCACAGCATGAGTCGGTAGAGGTTTCATTTAAATCTGAACATTATTTTCACATAGTTGACTTTACACATTCAAATATGGTACAGTTTGTAAGCACAAAAGATTTCATAACCAAAAAAAAACTTTAATAAAAGAAATTTTGTTAAATTATTATCTGTGCCCACAAAAAAAATCTAAAGCCATAAGATGCTTGTACAATTAACAAAAATGCTCAAATCTGACTGAATGTGTTTTTTTTCGATTCTACACCACAAACATTTGGTTGATTGAACTCAATTTATTAACCATTTGATAATGGACAGTCATTCTTACAGCTCAACCGAACAGAAATATCAGCCTGTGTATGGCCAGCTTAATACCAGTTATGTATTACTTTTCACACAGATCACAGTACTCCCCCTGATAATGCCCCTGTATTTTCTCTTACCAAGAGACAGAGTCTTCTTTGTTCAGCCATAATGCAGGATCACCATCTACTCCCTAGACTGAAATGCCAGCCCAGAGATGGCACCATCATGTAAATTCTGAGACCAGTGTAGCTCAGAACTTAGCCATACACACATCAACTTTTGTTTGATCTACTTACAGTTCAATTGACTGAAATTTAAATAATGGCTGTAAATCTGATATCGGTAAATGGTACTACTACTCTGGAATTAATGCAAACCTGATTCCTTTAGTAAGATCCCAGGTGCAGTGGGCATTCCTCCCCTCTCTTCCTCAACTGGACCGCCTCTTCTTCTGAGCCTAGAAAAGAGCTATCAGCACCCACTCCTTTTAGCAGCTGGTTAGCAGACCCTATGCATGAACCCCATCCCTGCAGTGTGGGTGATGTAAGGCTGTATATATTCCCTTAGTAAAACGTTAACCCCCTAAACAGCTGTGTGGACATTCACTTTCTGTGTGACAGTGATTTGGAACATAGCTATTCTAAAAATCCAAAAATGACCTGAAAAGTTGATCCTGTGAGTTACCCTGGGCAACGCTACAATTGCAAAGCCCTATAACATAGTATCATCACCTATTAGATACTTGTACCATTGACTGACATTTTCCAGCTTCTCCTATCATGACTCTTTCCATTTTATACTTGTTTTCCATCCCTTGGTCATGGAAAAAACATAATGATTTCCTTTTTTAGTGGATCGCAAAACTTTACTCATGTATGGGTCATCTCCTCTCATTAGACTTGTAAGGGCTCTTTCACACTATCTGTGTTGTGTTACATGCTGGCAACTCATGTGTTATGCACTGTGTGTTGCTCAGTACACACCGTATGCTTTATTGGACACTTTTCATTAGAGTTTTCAATACAAGTGAATTGGAAACGTTAACAATAGTGCATTAAAAATGAGTGCAGTAGGGCATTATACAATAACACTACACCACACCAATGGAAACCTATGTAAGGTTTGCACATGATTTGTGTTTTGCTAAAGTGTGAAGGAGCCCTAAGACAAAATATTACTGAAGTAAAATTGTGTTTTTTATTTGGTGCTGGTGTTGTGGTATACTCAATAATTTTACATATTTGGTAAAGACTGCTCATTGGTCAACTTTAAACTGCACTTACTTGGTACGGACCTCTTGTGAGGTAATATTTTTTGTGGTTTCAAAATATATATGTAAATATAAGATGGTGGAATCTGTCTTCCAGAGAGCACTACAAGTCCCAGCCATAGCTGCCAATGCATTATAGGAACTTGGTGATGCTTTCAATTTGCAGATCCTATGCCCTCCCATCCCACCAACTGTTGTGTAATATTGCAGGGTTTCTTAGAGATGAAATTATGATGCATTGTCCTTGGATCGCTGTTTACATAGCAATACTCAAAATGATTTCATCATATACAGTGTGTATTATCGCAAGCTTGCTGATAAAAATAAAACACCGCTGTCTATGCAGGCCTCTCTCTGCGGAGTGATTGTTTAAATTTATGCATTACACTACTTATGGAAGCATGCCACAGGTTGTGTGTGACGTGGGTCCCTGAGCAAGACCAGATTAGAATGACCTGTGGCGACCCTAGGCCTTGTTCAAAGCCTTGTGACGTTCATGTATGTGTGTGGTGTGTGTGTGTGTGTGTATGTACATATTTAGTGCTGGAGGCTCCCTGGCCAATGGGAACAAATGGCTTCAGAACACCCTTTCATCACTCAAGGTTAATATCATGAGACTCCATCAGGCACTCCCAGGGCTGACGCTTCGATGCCACGAGAAACTTTACCCATAATTCTTTTAAACAGGCTAGCAAAGCATTGCTTATTAAAAGGAAATATGTAGACACGTTTCCCCTCAGTGATTAAAAGGCCATTCACATGGGTGGTGTGAAATTAGTAATTTACCACAACATGTTGCGTCTGCCAGATGGTCTCTGGGTGGTTGCCCATAGGTATAAGATGGAGGCAGTTGTCAGTAAGGCTTTGTGCCCACTTAGGCAATTAATCGGCTGCACTGGTGATTTTCAATCGCTGGCGGGCGATCACCAGGCAATTTTCACCGGCGATTGTTTTTTTAAAACGCCACCATTATCTAAAAAATTGCCTTCATACAGAATGAATGGACAAGTTTGTGAGCGCCTCCACGCACGTCTATGGGCAAAAAATAGGAAGGAAAATAATAGCGACCGCCGACCAATTTGATCTCTGCTCCCCACGTTCTGACTGCCGGCGATGCCACATCTTCAATGCCAATTTTCTGAGATATTTTCCTACCTGTGACGTCTTTCTACCCTTACAACTGCTCATGCGCAGATAGTCCTACTTTCTCAGAATAACAGGATTTATCTTTCGGGTTTCAGGTGTCAAGGTTACGGGTTTGGGTGGGTTACGGTTATGGTGTTTCGAGGGTTAAGGTTAGGGAATTGATAAATTTCAACTCTTCAAACCTAACCCCCAACCCCTAAAGCTCACCTCTACAGTTACACACCACTGCCCCTAACCCTAACCTTCAACCCCTAACCTTGACACTCCTGAAATGTATTACACACACAAAATCCATAAGATTAACCCTGTTATCCCGAAAAACTAGGGCTATATCTGCAGTCTTAAGGTAGCCATACGCAGTCCGATCCCCGCTAAATAATGGGGCAGGGATCGTACCGTGTATGGCTACCTTTAGACAACATTAAAAAGAACCTGGAATCATATGCAATGAAAAAAATGCTGCAAAACATTGTTAAGAGGGATAAAAAAATTGGACTTTTACTTTTTATTAAATTTTTTGTTATTTTCTGGCTGTTGTTAATGTGCGTGTGTGGCCTGTTGATTCTATCCTCTCTCAGTCCTGTCCAGTGTTTTGCTTTCTTTCCATCCAGGGATAATCTGTGTGTAAAGCACATTCCCAGGATTCCTCCAGCTACAAATCTCCTGCTTCTGTATACGGCTATAACAATTTATAATGATTTCAAAATAATGTGGCTGAATTTACGCAGTTGGGCCCACTGCAAACGTCACCAACCCGAGGGTTCCACCCTCTCGCTTGCATGAAACGCACTTCATTTCAGAAGACAGCATACTTAAAGTAACATTATTGTGGTTCCAGTGAATGCC
This sequence comes from Ptychadena robeensis, assembly GCA_036250615.1. NCBI lineage: Eukaryota > Metazoa > Chordata > Amphibia > Anura > Ptychadenidae > Ptychadena > Ptychadena robeensis. The sequence continues at coordinate 86,420,410 of CM070037.1, forward strand.
TTTTAGTAGAAATCCTTGTGACTTGGCTGATAAGAAAGCAGTATTGTTTTAAGACAGCCAGCAATGATAGCAAGGGCACATGTATGTGCATTCATACTGTGCATGACATGAATGTAAAAAAAATATATCTTTGTCATTTCTAAAGACATTTTAATTTGTTTAAAAAGGGAGATTTTACCAAATGGCTAATCGAGCAGCCTTGAAGCTCCTTCTCCGAGTACAGCATTCTGTCTTCTGCCTTCCAGTTACTTGCCTGCATCGTGCAGTATGTCACAATGACTTCCAATACAATACATTTTGTTAATGTGTGTTGGTTTAAAAGAAACGTGGCCATTCATATTTAAATGTATTATAGCTTATATACACAGGCTTTACTTGACTTGGATATGCGCTATAGACC
>CM070037.1:86438669-86456964 GCA_036250615.1 Ptychadena robeensis
ATAAAATTATTCCTCAAAAATACCACTTGCCTAATAATTCTGCACTCCCTGTATAACAGTGTACATATGCTGTCCCCTCAAAATAACTCAACACACAGCCATTAATGTCTAAACCTCTGGCAAAAAAGTAAGTACAACCCTATAGGAAAATGTTGAAATTGTGCCCAATAAAACTGGCCTTACACCTTTAAATCTCTCTGTCAGATTTCCTTTAGATCTACCAACAACTATGTAGTATAGGGTCCTCTGCGAATGGTAGACTTGACTTGATTGTTTACAAAGTCCCTCATATTACATGGTTTTGGTAAGACAAAAAGAGATCTAAAGGTGTATGGGGACCCTTAGGCATTCGAAAGCTAGCCACACACGGTTCGATTTTGTTTCAATCGATGCTCGATTAGATGAATTTTTTCATCGATTGAATGAAAATCGAGAAATGGCCACATGGTACGATCGACGATAATTGTTCGATGAAGGCAGAAAAATTTATCGAATTTTGATTGGACATGTTGGAAAATCATCGTCGATTGTGCCAATATCGTTTTATAATTGTTGATGTTTGTGGTGTTTCTCCTGGATTGATTAGATTCGATATAATAACATAGACCACTTCAATCTGAACTTCAATCGTTTCCATACCAAAATCGACGATTTAAGTAATATTTTGGAATCAAAATCTCACCACAATTGCAAACTTAATGTGGGGTGTATGTTGATGCGATTAAGAGATTTTTCGATTATACTATTGAATTCCTCGATCTAATCGAGCATTGATTGAACCAAAATTGAACCATGTGTGGCTAGCTTAAAGCTAGCCATACACGGCACGGATTCCCTGGCTGATCGATTCAGCATCCGATGGATTCCGGCGATTCCGCCGGCATCCACAGGTGAGAACGATTAGCCAATTAGGGAATCCGATAGTGGCAGCCCACCTTGTACGGCCGGATCCGGGAGGGATCCGTGTCCGATGGCTCGCCTCCCGGACCGCAACGCCCCCTGATCAGAGCAGAATCGGACCGAAAAGACCAACAGGTTGGTTCTTCCTCGGATCCGATTCTGTGCCCCTGATCCATCGGATGCGATCGGACGGGCAAGGTGGGCTGCAGGGGATTCCGGCACGATGGATCCGCGTGCACGCGCCCGGAATCCATCGCGCCAGAATCCGGCACGAATCCGTGCCGTGTATGGCAGCCTTTAGTGTCATGTGATTCGTTAGTGTTATTAGGTCTCAGGTAAGAATAAAGAGCAAAGTCCTCTCTGAGGACCTAAAAAAAAGAGTTTTTACTCAACATAAAGATAGCATGGGCTAAAAGAAGGTTGCCAACATCCTTTATGTGTCTCTTCTACATCGCAGACATAATATTACTGATGAGTATTTCCCATGTACTTATGCTTTAGGTCACATGCTGGTTTTTAGTTACGGTTGTCCACATTAAAAATAAGTTTCCTTTTTACTGACCAGGCCAATAAAATTCCAGACAGGTGGCAACCCAGAGGAACAACAACAAGCCCAGACAGATGACATTATCCCAGTCACTGAAACCACTGTTATTCATGATGAATTTCAGAGAATATCTGAAAAAAATACCGTTTTGTGTATTGTGACAATTAAGGAACATATTAACTGAAAAGTTTGGTCTGTTGACAATAAGCCCTTCCTCCCTTTTCCCTTTGTCCCTAAATCAGTTTGTTCTAAACAGGTTCTATATATTTTAAAGCTGTTTTAAGCCCCCACATACACCTTAAGATCGATCCATACAATCTCCATTAGATCTACCAACAACTGTGTAGTATAGTGGCCTCCCTGATAGAATACATAGTGATTGGAAGGATAAGAAAGATCCTCATATTACATGGGTTTGGTAGAACAAAATTTGATTGTACAGAAATTGTATGGAAAGATTGTAAGTTGTATGGGGGCCTTTATTCTGGTCATATGACCAGAATCCTTTTATTGTAACTGCAAGGACCTGGTCTGTGGGAGTACCTAGGATTTTACTTAACTTTTGGGATTTGTGATGGATTGGATCATGTAAGTACCATCTGTTTTTAGAAGGTTTGACTGTACTGTGCTACACACTGCTTGAGATGAGGGCTTTTCGATTCCTTAAAATGTCTCCACAGTGTTTTGTGATCCGTCTTTACCTGCTCGGCAGATGCTCTGTTCTCACAGCATTGAGCCGATCCTGTGCATCCAATGCAGGGGGTAACATAGTGCAGTATGTTAACCCTTGCATCGGCGGATATCTGAGTATTCGCTGTGCAGGTACAGTGTATGTGATCCATCTGGACCCCCGCCAAGCACTGTGCTTAACGTAGGGGTCCAGACGGATCACAAAACACTGTGGAAATATAGTCTTAATCACTTCTCACCACAACTTTCATGGTTGTGGGGCATGGATTGTGAATAATAGCACATTAATTTTAAAGGTAATTACGAGGCGATTATAACTGCAAATCTATATTCGCATTCGCGCGCAACGGTGCGTGATTACGAATATTCGCAAATATAGAATCGAATATTAGTAGAATTATTTGCGAAATATCGCAAATTCAAGTATTGCCTATGCTGCTCATCACTAATGATGATGAAACAGCTGTATGCACTTTGAAATAAATGGCTCTGTACCATAAGATTATATCTGTACTGTATACCAGCAGTTCTGGATGTGCATTTGGCTGATGGGGTGTAGGAATGATTTGCATGGCTCTGCCCACTGTCCTGAAGTGAGAATTTTCCCCTTAACTTTTGGGATTTGTGATGGATTGGAGCATGTGAATACCTTCTGTTTTAAGAAGGCTTGACTGTGCTACTTCTGTATTCAGAAGAATTTAGAAATAGAGTAGGATAAGGAGAATATTACATAAACAAAGTATTTTTCTAGCACATATGAATAAATTAGGTTCAACTTTATGTACAAAGGACATGTGATAGAGTAATACTTTTTGTGATTCAACACACCTGCGTGTTTCCACAAAGTATCTGTTGAAGGAAAAATAACTTTAGGGTAACCCCCAGTTTTTTTTGGGGGGGGGGGGGGTTGTGCACAAAAGGAAGCTTCTCAATCTTGAGAGATAAGGACAATTTATAAAAGGTGACCCTCTGAGAGATATGAAATCCCTTAAGTAAAACACAGACAAAGATGCAATTTGGTGCCCTTGTTATCAGTTCATATGTTTTAAGCAGGCCATAGACGTCCCGATCTATGGCTGACTTTTAGCAGACTCCTCACAGCGTGGTGAAGTCAAGTCGGCTACAGAGAGGACAGTATTCCCGTGTGTTCCACTAACACATGCAATTCCTGTCAGACTGTAGCCAATTAACTCGGAGGGGGAGGAGACTTGCAGGGGAGGAGACTCCCCCTCCGAGTTAACAGCCTGCAGCAGGATCAGGCAGAAAAAGAACCAGCAGGACGGATCCATGTGCGATCCGACCTGCCGGCTTTTTTTCTCAGAAACTCAAGGTGGGCCGACCTCAGAAACAATAGTTGTGGCCGACCAACCTTTATGTGTTCGGCGGGAGCGAGCACGCCGGTTGGTCGGCTGCAACTATGGCCGGGAATCGGCCTGTCTATGGGGGGCTTTAGGCACAATTTATGCAGTCAGTTTAGGTGAGAACGCAGCCCCATCGATGTGTGCAGGCGCTTGGTCGGCGATTGTCAAATGCTAACAACCACCCCAATGTAATCCTAATAGGCAACCACCTGAAAAGGGGTCGGGGAAATTTGGAAATGTTCAGTTTTCCTGGCTGCGGAGGTTTGGTGTGAAGTAGAACTTGCACTTGCCTGTAACAAATGTAGAAGAAGGAAGATAATGTTTTAAGTCATTGGAGAGATTTTAGTCAATGGGTTTACATCTTCTTTGAGGCAACATAGGTGAACTTTCTAACTATAGCACATTGGGTTGTTTGGATAATATGAGAACATCACAGACTGTTTGCACTTTTTGCCTGGAATTTCTGTTCAAAGCCTCCTTCACATAAAGCCGTCTGTAAAAATGTTGCAGTTAATGTTTATTAGTTGGAACGTTGGAACACTGGAAAATCCTACTGCTGTTTTGCCATGGACACATGGTCAAATTTAATAAGACCTACACATAAAGAGAATAATTACTAAAATGGTATTAAATAATCAATTATTAAATCATTTGTATCCAATCTGAGATGGGAAAAAAATGTATTTGCAGGATTACCATGTGAAAATAATAAGTTATAATATAATTGTTTTGTTATTGGGCTTGAATGCTCTTAAACATATACAAAATATAGTGAGAAGCAGGTAGTTACAATTTAAGTGCTATTGTCTTTGACATTATATATTCTGTCTAATGGGACATAATCCCACCCAGGGTTTCCCACTGTCAGAGGCCACTGTTGTGGACACACAGGAATGCACATGGATGCTTCAATCTCTTCAAATCAGTTTACTTGTCTTAACTAGTTTGACCTCTCTGGCCCAGAATGTTGTTCTCACAAGTTCACTGTGGTCCTTTGGAGCTGGAATCTGAGCAGTGAAGACATTAAACATAGGAAGCAATCACTATAGCCAGGGTCAAAGGGGTCGAGATGAGACGCTCCAACCAGTGGTCAAAGCACTTCAGTGTAGAGAGGGCCTGTCAACTCTACTTCAGAGCACAGGGCAAGATAGTTTCTTTAGGAAGCTGTTTTCTAGGTCTCTGCCTCCTCTTGCCCTCTGAGGGCTCAACCTCTTGGCCTGCTGGATTTGTCACAATAGCATCTCCATTGCAGACTCCATCCTAATGACAGATCTCCAAGTGAGACCCTGTGTCGAGGTCCGGATTAAGTTTGAAAGAATGCCATTCATTTCTTTTGCAGGTTTCTCATCCCTCTGAATTGAAAAAAAAGAAAAGGTTCTCAGGAGTATTTATTTCTTGAAAGGGAGAGGTTGAAAAAGCTGGATTTTCCTTTACCGTTAAGCTCTACTCAGTTAAAGCATAAAGCTGTAAAATTTTGGTCATTGCAAATAATCAATTGTAATCATTCTCAATGTCTAGAGAACAAATGAGCCTTGTACAAACATTCTCGTTCTGTTCTATGGAGAGGAGTTGGGTGATGATACAGTGGGGTACGGCTAATAAGAAACAACGGATAGTAAATGGCTCACCTGACAGCTGTACAGATGCTAGATATAAGCCTGAGACGATCACGACAAGCAACTATTATCTAACTTTTGTACCAACCTTTACTTGACCTATTTCACTTTTTTGGGGCAGATGAATTGGAGAAAACTTTACACTTCTTTGAGGTTTTATATCAGTTCCTGTCCCTGTCCCAAGAAACTAAAGCTAGGCATACATGGCTCCATTTTTTAATAGATAAGAGCACGTACCACAAATACCATACACTTTTCAATTTCCCTACAATCAATGTCATAATCATAATTTATGATCGCCGTTGGTTTGATCTAACAAAGTACGATCTAACTACCTCCCACATGGAGAAACCAATATTTGATAGATGTTGATTCGATCAATCACAAAAATAATTAAAGGAAGTTGATCATAAACACACCAAAATGTCTGCCAATGGATGTATAAGTACGCTTATTATTTAAATCGAGCCAAAATCGGTCAGGCACAACAAAATAACATTCGATGTACATTCGAACCATGGCACAACAAAATAACATTTGATCGAACTAGGTCAATCGAACCATGTGGGCAGGCATTGATTTTTGATCAATCGACTTTAAAATCGATCTGTTTAGGTCGATCGAACAGGAAAATGTAAACGTGTATGGGGGGCCTAAATGAACTGATGTAGATCACAATAGACCTCTCAACTGGAACAATTTGTATTGCTGCACTGTGACTGACATTGTTTCCCTACCAACTGCGCTTTACTGTTTTTTTTTGTAATGCATATTCTATTTGTAATGAAAAAGGTTTTCAATAAACTTTAAAATTTGAAAAAAAAAAAAAGATTAGAGCATAATCGAGCACTCGAAGCCCAGCCAAAGATGTTGGAAAACCTTGTTTCATTCCTATTACTTTGTATGGGGATTGTGGGTCCCCATTCAAAGTAGTGGCCGGGGGGGGGGGTGTCCATACTGCAGCCTCAGAATTAGCATCATAAATTAAGCCAGGTAAAATATGCTTTCACCTAAAAAGCATATCCAACACCAAGGACAGGTCCTGTAATGGGAAGAAGATCCCCAAGGAAGGAAGGAAGGAATCTTAATATATGCTTTAACAATCTGGGCGATTAGAATGCGTAATTCCAAGTACCGTATGTCCCTGATTACATTTGCAAAGTGTAGATATGTAATGGTGATCATATACGGTTTCATTTCTAAAAATTAAAAAATTATCCTACCACGCAATGCGATTCATACTACCTAAAACAATTGTTTGTTAAGTCGATCGAACAGAAAATAATCAAACCGTATGCCCACCTGAAGAGGAAATTTAACTCTTGTGCAAGCCTAGTTGCAGGGCCCTGTAGGATGTTAAAAATTTTCAGTTTCCGTGGATCATTCTGTCCCTTATTCTGACTCAAATGCAGCCATCCCTGTTTTCAAGCGTGATTGATTGGTCGAAAATCCCGCTCAAAAACAGGGAAATCGGACATGACCCTAAATCACGGTCGATGTACATTGTTTTGCATAGGGACCATGGGGCCTCCATGCAAAGCATCGGCTGAGCTGGAGACACAGCAGTGCTGCGCCTTCAGCTCCTTTGAAGTCAGGCAGCAGCATGATTATGTCATCGCTCTGCTGCCGGGGACCTGGAACGGCTCGTGTATCAGCTTTAGGCTTTGTTTCCATTGCGTTGGGACCCCTCCGGGAGGTCCCAACCTAACAGATAGACTTACCTGCTCGGCGGAGGGTCTGTCTTCATTGCGCTGAGCCGATTGCCAGTGTAAGGCTGAACGTAGTCGAGTACGTTCAGCCTTTACACCGGCGGATGTGTAAACAGACCATCCGCCGGCAGGCAAAGTCTGTGGGATACGTCGGGACCCCTGCTCAGCGCATACGCTTAGCGTAGGGGTCCCAACTTATAATGGAAACAAGCCCTTACACTTTCTTTACAAAGGTCTTAATGTATGGAGCCAGGCCACCAGATACATATAAACTTACCAATGCTGTACTATGAAAAGTCTGCAAGGTCACTCTTGGCCATCTTAGATCATTTGTAAGAATCATGTATTAGATATTAGACTACAAGAATGGAGCTCCCCACATCTGTAGATCCTAACCCCCTCCTTGCCCAGTCCCCTCTTCCCCCGCATCCTGTCACTCCTGACCCTTCTGTCTTTACGTCTTTTCTGCTTAGTCCTTGTCTCCAGGAACTGTAGTCCTTTGTATTTGTTTATTACGATTTTGTTCATAGAAATCTGGCCTCCCTGAATGACGCTAGAGGTCGGCACCACATCTGGCGAAAGACATGGAACCCTAGCCCTGCTAGTCCACAAGTTAGAAGGAGTCTGTACTAAGCATGTCCCCTTCCTGAGGTGGATGTTACTCACCTTCCTCCATGCAAATGTATAACCCATACCTGTCAACTTAAATCAGTAAAAAAAGGGGGACATACCAGGAAGTGATGGTACTGAAATCACTTTCGGTATTTGAAATGTGGTTCTTCCGTGTTCCAAATGCCGGAAGTGAAGTCACAGACATCTGGTAGTATTATTATTATGATTTATTTATATAGCGCCAACATATTACGAAGAGATGTACAATACATTAGAGTGGAGATACAAACACACAATAACACACAGGTACAGGCATGACATAGAAGGAGTAGAGGACCGTGCCCGGACGGGCTTACAATGGTATCGGACTTAAGGCTGCCACATACACATCGAGCAGCGACTTTGCCGCCAACCGGTGTGCGTGCGCGCTTGTGGCTGCCCGTCGGCAGCAAAATCGGCCACCGATCAGGGGTGCCCACATGGGGCCACAGATCCCTGTCGCCCCACAGCTCAGTCAGCCAGAGAACGGACATGTCCAATAATCTCTGTCCGATGCCGTTAGTTTCAATGGAGACCGGCGTCCATTGAAACTAACGGCCAGTACACAAAGGGTGCCCTCCGATGCTGTCAGAGATGGAGTGCAGTCTGATGCACTCCATCGCTGATCTGTCGGCCCCTACTCGGTACGTGTGTGGGGGCCTTAAGTTCCCAAATGATTTAGCAGAGAGAGGGCGTTACTTTCCCTGCTAATATCCGAACACACTTATGCTGATAATGTGCAGGGTGGGGCATTAGCAGGGAGAATAAAGCCCTCTCCCTGCTAAATTAAAAATCTGTGAAAAATTGAGAATCAAGATTTGGCTGGGGAAGCCTTAACCTAAAAAAGCAACTTTCCTGGCCAAAACGGGAATGTACACAAGTATGGAATAACCACTGCAAAAAATAAAAGGACCATTTATATCTTTGTACTGTGAAATTGCTCTGTGTTAAGCTGGGCATACACACGGCGACCATCGCCGACATCTGCCGCCGATTTCTTCCGGGATTGTAAACGTGATGACGTCATCACGTTTACAATCCCATTGCATTCTGGGGCGCTTCAGTCGGCTGGGCACCCTTTGTGTGCCGGCCATAAGCAACAATGAAGCGGCCGCTTCATTGTAGCTTATGGCATCGGCTCCCATCGGCTCGCGCCGGCCAGAGATTTTCCGACATGTCGGATCTCTGGCTGGCCGAGAAGTGGGGCGATCTGTCGCCCCATGTGGGCACATGCCGATAAGCGGCCGACTTTTAACCTGACCGACGGCGTGAGCGCACACGCCCGTCGGCCAGGTTAAAAATCGGCCGCTTATCGGCATGTGTATGGCCAGCTTTACAGTTCTGTGCCTTATCGAAGATGTTTTGCTTATTCCTGTTATCTTGTTTAAAACGAATACAAATGTATTGCATTTAAAAGCTGGACAGTGAGGACTTCAACCCAAAGAGGAAAAAGAAAAAACATGAAGGCTGCAAGGTAAATAATAAACTGACAGGGTCACTTGTCCTTCCTTATTCCATTAAGTGGAATTATGTTCTGCCAATTATTTCATTTTTCTTCCTGAGCTATCAGAATGACAACCAAGCACAAATACATTGGAAATCGTTGAACAGGGCACCTAACATTTCTTTGGTCATGTCTGACAGCACAGAATTGTCGTCACAGTTGGGTTGGAATTGAAGCCCAGCATCTCATCCACCGCTTGGCCAGGTTAGGGAGTTTGTATGCATGCATGTTTGTGTTTTTCATTTCCCTATGCTTTGCTCAGTGGCTACATCCATTAATTACTGCCTTATCATGTCACAGTCCCACAGACCGTTCCCAAGGCAACTGTCAACGTGGAGGACCGCCTCGCTGACATCACGCAAAGTGGTGACGCAGGCCCCTAGCAATTACTACCACTCTGTGTGTAGCTGGCGGGACAAGTCCTTTTACGTAGTATGAACAAGTAAGAAAGATGGAGCCGTAATCTGAGTGACTGCACCCTCATCATCTCCTCTGCCTGAACAGAGAAATAGAGGAAAGAATTGTACGCGGTCGGCCGGAGTCCATTTGTCAAATTCTTTCCATCATGCAATCAGCCTCTAAGCAGACATCATGCACAGTACTTTTTTGTGATGCATGGCGTGGTGAGTCAGTCTGCAGTCTGCAGTGATTACTTAATGATTCCTGGGAGCCTCCATGGAGTGTTTTCACTGTGTACTGGAAAAAAAGTATTTCTAACACTTTGCGTTTTTTCTCTTAAACCTAAAATAATATTATGTCTCCACAGACTGCTTTGCCAAACTGGAGACAGACGTCTGAGTTGGAAATTATAAGCACAGAAAGAGACTGTTAGCGTTTGCTCGATTTTCGTTGGTTGCAACATACACGGTGGTATCCATTACAGCTTTTTAGGGCAACAGCAAGGTTCCTAAGGACTTGGGGGTTGTGTTAGGGATGATGACGTTAGTTGTTCACAATAAAAGGATGCAGGATAGGAGTAAAACAGGCCGTACACAGAACATATTTTGTTTGATTATTCTTCAATTCGATTGACTTGTGCAATAGTGTTGAGCTCGAATATTAGATTTTCGAATATTTAGCTCGAATATTGCCATTTCGCAAACATTCGTGAATATATAGTCAGATATCCGATTTATTGCGATTTTCGCAATCCCATTCATAGCAATGGATCGCTATTATATAATCACGATGCAAATTTTTTAAATGGAAATGACGGATATTCTCCCAGTCGAATATCCGAGCTCCATTGACTTGCATGCATTGCGCATATTTGATCGCAATTCATGACCACAAGTACGGATATTTGAGATTACGAATATGGAATCGAATATTATGGCGGATATTCGCGAAATTACGCGAATTCGAATATTGCCTAGTCGCTCATCACTATTGTGTAATATGTATCAGTCGCATTTTTTTTAATGATACTACAACACAGTGTGATTGATGCAAAACCTTTCCAAAGTCCTGTGAGCATGCTCCAAAGTACGATTGAAACAAATCGATCAGATCAAATACTTGTACAACAGAAATTTTTTGACATGATCATGGCTCTTTCCATTTTATGCTCGGCTTTCATTACTTTTGTCTGATCGCCTCAGTAAAAAGAGAAATCATTTATTAAAACGATTAAATTTATTTGGCCGAACAAACGGAAACATCGAACAGTGTATGGCCACTTTATTGCCAACCTACTAGCTGTGATCGCCTCCACCATTTCTTGCCGAAGGCCTGTGCGCATGTTCCATAGAACGATCAGATACAAAATTCTTAAGCTGGACATAGACGGGTTGATTCCTGTCTGATTCGTTCGGCGGTCGGGTCGGTAGGGAATTGGGTGTGCCAACTGGTCATATTGACCAAGAATCTGCTGCATGTCAGATCTCACATTGATCCGACATGACGGATGTTTCAGATCCGATCCCATTAGTTCGGATGGGGACGGCAGACCCCATCCAAAGTAATGGCCGGCACACAAAGGGTGACCGGACGATTCTCTGCACTAGCGGTGCATGACGTCATCACGCCCACTAGGTCGGCTCGGCAGTCGACGGGAAATCGGCCCGTCGATGCCCAGCTTTAGAAATTTCTTGAAAACCCATCTACTGAAAGTTGAGCTGGCCATACACTTTTAGATCTCTCTGTCAGATATCCTTTAGATTTACCAACAACCATGTAGTCCTCTGCAATTAAACACAGGTAGACTTGATTGTTTAGAAAGTCTGTTATATTACATGGTTTTGGTAAAACAAAAGGAGATCTAAAGGAAATCTCACGGTGTATGGGGGCCCTAACCAACATGTCCGATCACTGCACTTTGCCTTTGCATGATTGTCCCAGGTCAACATTCCATTTCAAGGTCAGAGGCAGCCAATTATCCACCATTTTTAGAGAAGGGTCAGCATAGGCAGTACTCTTTTTTTTTTAAAGACTTAAGCCTGCCACACACCCACCAACTGGGTGCCCACAGACCAGTTCCGATGAGCGCTGGAATGCAGCGTGATGATGTCATCATGTTGCATTCCCGAGCTGCCTGCATAGGCGGGCACCCTTTATGTGCCGGCCATTAGCTTTAATGAAGACACTGGCCTTCATTGAAGTTAATGGCATCGGCCGGCATCGGCCAGAGAACATCGGACATGTCGAGCACGCACGCCCGTCGGCCAGTGGCAAAATTGGCTGCTAATTGGTGTGTGTATGGCAGGCATTAGGATCATACATGCAGTAATCTTTCGTATTTTAGATACACATTAAAGCAAAACAGTCATAAGTGTATGCACATGATTTTATATTTTTACATAAGGTAACCTTTTGAAGCTGGGAATGCACAGGTTGATGTTTCTGTTTAATTGAGCGGATTGTTTAATTGGATTGTTTCTAAATAGTATTTCTTTACCTGAATTTGATGACCAAAAGAATTCAAAATCATGCCCAGAGTCAAAAAAGGATCTGTGAGGTTGGAAAGTCTGTGTCAATTTTACAAAAATGTGCTTTTATTGTTTATCAATTTCTCGCAGAGCAGATTGTAGAGACTAGTATATTCAGAACAATCAAGTAAAATAATGTATGTGATTTGTTTTTATTTAGATATTTTAAAATAATCAAATTAATCGGTTGTGTATCGACTACACTGTTCGGTAGTATCTAATTATACATTAATCTAACAAAACCTGGTGTTTGCAATTTGCTAAATGTATCCTGCAGCACATTGACATCCAATTCCCCTCCAATCTTTGAAAATGGAGTGGGGACTGAGATGCACTTCGATGAAAGGGAAGTTTTGAGCCTCAAAAAACTAATGCTACCACTATTGATATCCTGTCCATTATTCACTTTCTGTGTACCCTGCATCCTGGGTGCACAGCAATCATGCCACAACCACTACTTTGACTTGGGCTCTGTCCAATCAAATGTTCCACAGTCAAATCAACTTTTCTTCATAGGCTTCATCACGCTGCACTCCAGAGCTTATCTGAGCTGCTCTGACGGCCCCCACTGGGTACCTGTGTGGGGGCCTTTAGGCTAATCTTGATGGTAATTGAAAGGAATATCCCATGTATTTATGGCCTTTGGGAAGAGGGCACCTTTTCATTACAGTAGTGATCAGTAGAAACAATACCACCCTTATAGTCAGCCAAAAGGTTGTTCACCTATTTCTGCTCACACTGTGACGTGGCATTGGGCCAGAAATTGGGCAAGCACTGTCAGGCTTGAGGTCAACTTGCCATTCACCAAGGAACCCCTAGTAGCTGCTAAAGCAGTCCTTTCCCACACATCTTTTTCTAAAACTATTGAGAAAGTTGGGGATATATCTTTCCAATGGGATCACAGACAGAACAGACTATAAGCAGAACCCTGGGTTTCCACCAACGTTGAATGGTATTTGACCACGCTCTCAGGATTTAGAAAGAAAAGAAAAATCTTTTATTGTTTAAAAAAATGAAGTTTCGAAGAATTTGTCAAAACTTATTTTTTTTCATTCCAGCCGTGGGGGCGGCATAGAATGGAATAGGATCTCTGCTGTGCACATACTGTAATGTTTACTGAGAGGTACAAGGCGTCTGGTTCACTGAGAACATCACATAACGATGAAGTGAGAGAGCACACAAGCTTAGCTCATGTGTATACAGTCACCATATTTTGGGTCTACCCGACACTGTCCTGTGCCAAGTACACCCACCTTCCCACAGGGCTTATAGGCAAAGCTGAGTTTGATGTAAGATGAGCAAACCAATCCACTGATTCATGTCTTTTTCATGAAGTCATTCACCCACGTCCCTCACGACTTATTTGCTACCATATTTTGTCTTCCTGTACTAAATGTTTGGGGTACCTTGCTACAACTACTGCAAGAGCTTGGGGGTACACAGAATTTGGTTTAGTCAGGACAAGCAGTGACGAGGCATGGGAAACCTGGGCGGCAAAATTTTTTCTCTCCCCAGGGGTACATATACTTTACAGAGGGGACGTATGGAGGAACAGAACATAGTCCGCCACCAGTGCATAGTCCTGCTTCTGGGTGGTACCAGTAAGTAATACTGCACCATGGCACAAGATATGCCATAACAATTTAGAATGCCTAGAAGTAGGCTGAATCTGAGCTATTCCTAAGGTGGCATGAAACTGGCATGGAAGTTGTCAATATAGGCTGCCTCCTGGAATGGGTCAGGCCTAGCCTGTCTGGCACCCTGGGTAATCCCCCCCCCCTCCGGTAACAGATATACCAGGGGTAGTGGTGCCTTACCGCGCTGAGAACGCTGATTAAGCTGCGAGAGGTAGTTATCCCAACCCCGTCCATGATGTCGGGGGCAGCAGCATGGGTGGGCAATGTTTTTTCCCTAAGATCATGATGCCACCCCCACCACGATGCTGCCCTGCCAGTTAAGGCAGTTGCTAATGCTTAAAGCACCATTGTCTACATGCCAACCACTAGAAACCCAGTGCTGAGCTGGAATAAAACTATTGAACACCCTCCTTTTTATACAGCCAGACCTCGCATTGAAGGCTTCTTGTTATTTTGGCAGCTTGTGCTTTAATATTTATCTGTGTAGAAGTTTGACCTCATCTGCAGCTCAGTTCTGGCAACTTTAGGTTTTGCCATGTTCTCAGTTACATCAGTCATTAATACTCACAGATGAATGCTCTGCACAATAAAAAAAAAGGGCCCTTTCTTTCACTAATTAGGGGAGTTACACCTACCGCTCACGAACAGGTATAATTAGCGACATTAATTATCTAGAGTTGGGCCTTTGCTTGCGTCACGGTCCTTGCACAGCGCAGAGGGGATTACAGAGAGACAAGTGTTGTGCAGTCAGGGGACCGAAAGCTCACTATTCACTGCTGTAACCTTTGTTTAAATAATGTCAGCAAGTCACACGCTCTATCCAGTGACTGACAAGGGCTGTGAATGGTAGTTATTCCGGTGAAGGGTCCCAGTAAACACTGGGACCAGAGTTCCAGAACTATACAAACCCCCAGGCAAGCCATGTGCAGAAAAAAACAATACCAGATGGAACCAGCAAGCTTTGAACATCCCTGACTTATTTACAAGTCAAAGGCAATATATATATTTTGATACTCATCTTGGTCACAACATAACATTAAGAAATAAAACACTGAGGCCTGTCTACTTTCTGTAGTTGAGCATTTCCTAAGCTGTTATTAATCCATCTTTGTACACAAGAATGCTTCTTTAAATGATATAAGCATTGTAAGCCCACTCGGTCAGGGTCCTCAATACCTCCTGTGTCATAACCTGTACCCGTGTGTTATCTTGTGCTGTATATCAACTCTAATTTAATGTATAGCGCTACAATATGTTGGCGCTACATATAAATTTAAGTTAATAATAATACGTTTCAGAATCCTGGAAACGATGTACAGCAGAGATCAGACTAAAGAATGTAAAAGGAGCATCAAGGTTGAGTCTAAATACTGGGGAAGAAGAGTCAGGCTATGTTTCCACAGCATTATGGGCTGCCACGATACCCCCTGCTTTAAACACATGCCTTGATAGGGATGTCAACACAGCCCATCCATATACATGCCTACCACACCACCTGTTTCCACTGTGTTTAGCCGGTCCGCCAGCTTGAGAGGTTAACGTAATGCATAATACCGTGGAAACATAGCCATACAGCTTTGACTCTATTATGCATCAAGGATTCGCTGCATTAACGGATCCAATTAGGATTTTGTTTACCATGAACAGATTAATCAACGCATCGAAAAACACATACTATTGCGTTTCAACTGACTCAATTACACTGTCGGTTCTACATATACACTGTCGGTTCTTAAGCTGTTATCAGCTCAGGAATCGACAGTGTGCTTCCGCAGCCGCGGGATAAACAACTCCCTGTGAACAACTGCAAAATAGTGCAGGCTTTCGCGGGTTGTCTAAACGCCCCCACACACGTATCGAATGGGGGCCGACAGAGCAGCTCAGATCAGCTCTGGAGTGCAGCGCCATGACGTCATCACGTTGCACTCCAGAGCTGAGAGCATCGACAGGCACCCTTTGTGCCCCATGAAGGCAGGCACCCCCGATTTTGCCCCCGACCGCCAGCCGGGAGCGTGCACGCCCATTGGTCGGCGGCAAAATAGGTGGCCGCTCGGTTTGTGTATGGCAGCCTTAAATAAGGACCCCATAGAGGTCCTATTAGGTGTAACCCTGTTGGTTACATTAAAGGGTCGTTTACCTGGCAGTTAAAAATCTCCAGTGTAAATGAGCACTAAATGTGTCCTTGCAGCAGATTGGTCATATCTCTCAAAAGGCAAAGTCAATGACCCTTGAAGATAATGACTAAAATTACACATCTGCCATACTGTATATTGTCACTTGTCAGGCAGACTTTTAAAAACGACTAAAATGCCCACTTTTAGCCACACCTTACCAGATAAATCGGTTTTATCTAGACAAAGGTTATACATGATATAAAATTGCAGCCTAACACTAAGGGATTCCAACATTTCATTAATTTAAATATGATTACTAACTTTGCACAGGGTTATCTGTCTGGTGTAGAAAATTGCTGTAATTGGCGCACCAGATGTAACGTCTGCACAGTGTTTGCCAAGACAGCCAGAGTCTGAGATCCGACAAGAAATGGCGTTGTTACATCACTGCAGAGGCAACATTATGCAATCTGTATTCCTGCACATTTGGGATTTGGTCACAGGAGTTATAATTATATTCATCTGTTTGCCCTGATCTGCTGGGGGCAAGCACTGCAAAAGAACAGACGTGTAAATCGAAGGGCAGTGTACATGCTGGGATGTTCCTCAACTGATACATAGAGGCAAATTTGTTCAACAACACATGTCATTTGTACACAACTGCATTAAGACATCCTATTTGCATCTTATTTGGCCAAAAAAGAAAAGATTTAGGAAGCTGCATCCCAATAAACAGTGTAGGAGTTGCAGACAGGCCAACACTAGGAGGATGTAGGACATAGGTATCAAACTCCAGCTCAGGGGCCAAATTTGGCCCACAACGCAAATATTTTTGGCCCACAGCAGATCTGTTAGATTTGCCATCTCAAAAGCCCACCTACCAGCTGCAATGGTAACTGGTACTCCATCCTTCCTATCTGGGAGTATAGAACTACAAGCCCTGGCTTGCTCAGCTGTGTGTTCCAGTGACGTTACAGTGATCACCAGTTGCCTGGAGTATTCTGGGATTGTACTTAGTGGATGGAAGGGGTGGTGAGTGCAGCTGGTAGGGGGGCTGCAGCAAAGGCAGAGCTGGGTAGAGGGGTACCAGGATTGGTTTAGGGAAAGCTAAAGTACAAAAACTGTACACACAGGGATGGGGGCACACATGACATACATACACTGTACACACAGAGATGGGAGCATACATGAACTACCCACACATTGTACACACAGGAATAGGGGCTCACATTAACTACACACACACTGTACACACAGGGATGGGGCGTACATGAACTACACACACACTGTACACACAGGGATGGGGTGTACATGAACTAGGCACACACTGTACACACAGGGATGGGGCATACATGGACTACACACACAAGTTTTTACATTTGGCCCTCTATGCATTTGGGTTTGACACCCCTAATAGGAGAGGGAGATAGGCCACAAATCAACAGAAGTTCCAGAAGTCCCAAAGCTTACTCATGTTTAAATGTATTCCTGATCCAATTCTGTTAGTCCTGCTTTACACCTATACATCCTCATGCCGATTGGCTAAAGCATGTCCTTAGTGTATCAAAAACACATCAGAGGTAAATTTGTGTACCAAAACTATAAAAACCTTGACACTGAGCCATCGCAACACTCATGTTAGTGTGTAGTATTTTAAATATTAACTTCAGGTTTTGTTAAAGGAGCTGTAATTATAACAGAGAGCCAGTGTGTGTTACCAGAAAATAAACTGTACTTGAACCTTCTGTATTCTGTGTTCTAGTGCTCTCCAGCTCTTGGGCTACAATTCTAAATCACTTTGTCCCCAACTCTTTACAGACAGCAAGTAGATCTTCTGACAGCTTGACATGTCAATATCCCCTATTACTTTTCATGGGTTTGTTTTTGTTCTAATTGCAGTTTTTGTCCAGAGTCACCTTTAAAAGTGTTCCCACATTCAGTGTGAATGTTTTTTTTAGCAGCATGGTTTGTAAAGAACACAGACCTAACAAGGGAGCAGGAACTCTATTCACAGAGCCAGATAAAAAATGAATGGGCAGAGATAGAGGTAAAAGGGTAACAGTCACCCAGACATGACTGCTCTATTGTGCCGCAGACTACATTATATTAATGCTGCTTACATTTGTCCCACAGAGATTTCACTCTGCTTCGCTGAACTTTTCTCGATTTAGACTGTGGCTGATGGACTGGAAGAGATGCACTATGGATGCCAATGCCAGACAGGAACCGCCGGATCCATCTACAGTAGTACATCTTCAGCAAACCTGCTCAATTTACAGCTGAATTGCTTGTAAATGGGCCACTTAAAATTATCCTGGGCAACCTTCATCTTAAACTAGCAGCATTGTACAACAGAAGAGTGCCTTGTTGGTTGAATTCTGATGTTAAGGGCATTATAGGCAGGGGTGCACATAATTTTTTTTGTGAGCTCCTCAGATGAGTACCAGGAGATGGTGTTTGGTACTCACCTAATATGTAGCGTGGTCTTCCTCACTGTCCTCTGCTTCAGCCTCCTACATGGCAGTCTCCGCTGCAGATGGACATCCCTGTTTTTGATTGATCCTCCGATCCGATCCGATTGGTCTCCATCCACAGGTCACCAGCTGGCTTTGGGTCACATGTAACTCTCATAGTACAAC
>CM070037.1:86481310-86510441 GCA_036250615.1 Ptychadena robeensis
TTTTTCTTTGCATACATCCTCCATGGCGTACGTGTGCGCTGTTCGTATGTGCTACCTGCCTGCAGCAAGCGGCTGCAGCTATTGATCTGGCTGGGGTGGGGGCCTCTTTGCAGATAAGCGGTGTGCTGCAGTGGAGTGTGGGTGTGGGGTGGTCTCCTCCTGAGGGAGGGGTTTCCCTGGGATACCCGCAGAGCTTTGCCTGGGAAGGGGTTTGCCTGTTCTGCAGGGAGTCTCCCTAATCCTGTTGTCTTCCTGGAGAAGATGCTGGTGTGTTGTATACAGATAGTCACCGCACACAGGAGGAATCATAATGACAGCATCATAGCGTTTCTGCATTGTGACTCACCCGCTGTATACGTTTATGAAATGTCTAGTGATGAGTAAGAGGCTCATGCTCTGAGATCATCAATTAACATGAGCAGATATAACAAGATGGGGGGGTCTGTGTGGACCTCACATCCTTCTAGTCCAGCCACTGCAGTGCCATGGATGTTCTTGCTGTACCTGCCCTTAGTATTCTTTCAGGTATATTTACTTCCTAAATGTAATGGTGCTTTGCTGGCATTAACTGTTTGGTAATCCTTTTTCTCAATCTTCCTTTGCAGTTAAAGAGCCTTTTGAGAAATGCTACCAGGTGGGGCCCGTGATTGGTACCGGGGGTTTCGGCACGGTCTATTCTGGAGTCCGACTAGCAGACAAGCTTCCGGTTAGTAATTCAGTTTTGTTTTCTATGATCGTATTATTTTTTTTATTTTTTTTTTGTGATTTCTATTGTGTTGATAGTACTAAGGAAGCTTCTTAATTACATCGGTGTATAACATAAAATCCAGTAGGAATTCAAGCTGACTTTAGTTTGTTTTGGATATTAAACAGTAAGTTGCGCCTCCTTTATAAGCAGTACAACTTATGTTTTTTTTTTTTTTTTTTTTTTTATATAAAGGTTGCTATCAAGCATGTGTCAAGGGACCGGATTGGAGAGTTTAAGCACATGGTATGTATTGTTATCTGTCCATGTTGCCTATTTTACTAAAAAGACGTGATACACCAGACTGGCTGCATGAGGCTCATGATGTTTGTTCTTTTTAGAATGGCACCCTGGTCCCTCTTGAAATCTTCCTTCTTAAGAAAGTGTCAACAGGCTGCCGGGGAGTAATCCGGCTTTTGGACTGGTATGAGCGGCCAGACGGCTTTATCATCATCATGGAGAGGCCAGAACCTGTGCAGGACCTGTTTGATTTCATCACTGAGCGGGGAGCTTTGGGCGAGGACCTCGCAGCTAACTTCTTCCGACAAGTGGTGGAGGCTGTGCGGCATTGCCATTCCTGCGACGTCGTGCACAGAGACATCAAAGATGAGAACATTCTGGTGGATCTCCGGACCGCTGAGCTCAAGCTGATCGATTTTGGCTCTGGCGCAATGCTGCGGGATGCGGTTTACACAGACTTTGATGGTTAGTCTGCAATTTGTTTGTTTTTAGTGTTGGCCCAGTAAGGATTTACTTTAAATGATGACTGTTATAGGGGGGTAGAAACTTTGTTGGAGTTAAGTGCTTGTTCTATTGGCAAGCATGATAAGGGGGTAAGACTGTACCGCTAAGGGCAAAAAGCATACATTAATCCCCATATGTTGATGTAACCTTTCAATTGAATGGCGTATATTGGCTTCCAGTAACTGGGTTGTGTATTGGTACTTTTCTCTGGGAAAACTCCCACCAAATTTATTTTTTTTGTGTCCATTTATTATATCATGTAATGTCTGGTCTAAATGTTGATTTTATTTGCAGGTACAAGAGTGTACAGCCCACCAGAATGGATCCGCTTCCACCGGTACCATGGCCGTTCAGCCACTGTGTGGTCCCTTGGCATTCTACTTTACGATATGGTGTGTGGCGATATCCCCTTTGAACATGATGATGAAATTCTTAAAGGAAAGATCCAGTACCGCTGCAGAGTTTCAAGAGGTAAGTCACTTCATTTGCACTTTGTGAAATCTGGGGTATTCTCCAAGTTGACCTCCTTGTTGGTCTGTATGACTCTTGTCACCTTTGGCAATTCTGCTTTTCTTTAGTGCAGTCTGGTGTTTTATTGACCTGCATCAGGTGTTAGCATGTCATTAAATTATCTTTCTATATAATGGGTTTCTTTTAATGAAGGGGTATGGCGCAGTTGTGCTATAGGTACCATATAGGTATAGGTGCTCTTTTGAGAATCTTTGTATAATTGTCCCTCAACACAGCTTTCAGGCATAAAGTTAATCATTGTGTGCTTGTTCTTTCTCCTACAGATTGTCAGCATTTGATCGAGTGGTGTCTGTCAAAGAGACCCTCAGACCGACCCACATTGGAACAGATCCTTTCACATCCCTGGATGTCACAACAAAAGCTTCTAGACCAAAAGGACAATGGCAAAGTAACAAGAAAGCTGGACCAAGAATCTAGCAGCTCAAGTCAGGAAAGCCTCTGAGCCTAAACGGACCTGGGAAAGGATATTACGCAGTCCTGGCACGGACAGGCTCAGGCTGGTGTGGACCGGAGATAGGTCCACAGGCTTGGATTCCCAGTGGGGACGGAAGGAGCTGTCCCACCCAAGTTATATACCTCGATGTGGGTGCATAGAAGGAACTTTGTTAGCCAAGGAACGTGGTGACTTCAGACTGTGGACCCTTGGAGACCCCTCACTTTACCAAGAACTTGTTGGGGGAGGGGGATAGAAGTAAAAAGAAAGGGCAGTTGGCCTACTATGTCATGAGGGGCTTCAGTGGCAAACATATTGCATCCTGCTTTTTATAAAAAAAAATTTGAAGGTCCTAATGTTGACAACACGTTAGAACACGTGCTTGCTTTTAGAAGTGCATCCCCTTAAATGATGTCCAAACTGTTCATTATGGACATATTCCTCCTACTTGAAGATGTCCATTCTCTGGTTTATGACCCTACTTGTAACCTTAGAATTTTTTTGTCTGTTTTAAGAGGATGCACTTTTTCAAGCAAACAGCGAGCTTTAATTGGGCTTTAGCTCCTAGTGTTAAAATGACCTGTTAAGGGATATTATTTTCCTTGTGTGTATTTCAGGATTGTATGTGCCAGTGGATGTGTGGGGTTTTTTCCAGCACAGATTGTTGAACTGTGTAATCCAGTCTTTTATATCAACTGTTAAGAATGCCAAGGCTCCACATTGTCCCATTGTATGATCAATGGAGGATTTATTTTTTTAATTTATCTGTTTCCCTCCTTGCTGCTAATAGGGGACTGTCACCATGGCATGGCATTGAGGGAGTTAACTGTAAAGCTTGCTCAGGGAAACCAGCTTAGTGCTGGTATTTCTGTGCCTGCATTCTCTAGGACCGCTTGTCAAACATCTACTCCACAGGAATGTATGCGGAACCTGGAAACCAAGGCTGGATCATTCATCTTTTATGATTAATGCATTGATTTTGGCAGAACTGGTTTACAATGAGTAAAAAAAAAAAAAGCATCATTGCTATTTCTTTTGCATTTTCAAAACTTAGTGACACTTGTTTTCTTAATTGCCTTAAATCTCTTTAAAGATCTTCCTGTCTTTTTGGGGTTTTTTATGTATTCTGAAATCCCTGGGTACACTTATGTGGGTCCATGGATGCAGACACATGCTACTCCAAGCATTGAGAGACACTTGCTGTTTTTGTGGACTTCAGTCCCTGGGGTGGGGTTTAAAAAGTAAGTTTACAGTTAAATACAATAGAGCATTGATTTGGGTCACAAATTTGCTCAATGTTTTTTTTAGTTCTGAGCTCACTGGGCCTTTTTAATGTCTACAATGTACCTGTTGGAGGCAGCAACCTTTTCAAGGGAGAAATATTTGGCAAAGAATTGTAGAGAGCTATGTCCCTTGATTCTCCTTGCAAGCATGTTGGCTGGTGATGGATGACTGCCTTTTAAAGACACTGAAGAACATCTTCACACTCACTCCTCAGTAACTTGCTGATCATTCCCACACTGAGCAAAAGGGTTTACTTTGCCTAAAATGAACCAGTTGTGTATACAATTGAATCTTGGGTACATCATGTACCTTACAGTGTTCACTGGTTATGTCCTAATTTATTTAATTTAATCTTTGTAACTTTCGCCTCAGTTTTTTTTTTTGTGGCAGACTTTATTTATAAAACAACTTTTTGTTTCTTATGAATATTTATAAGAATCTTTGTTACGTTCTGGACATCAGAATTTTTTTGGGTCAGTTTTATTTAATGTTTATATCTATATTTCTTTTAATAAAATTTTTTACAAAGTAAAAATTTCTGTTTTTGTGTTTGTGTAGATTGCACTTGTAAGTTTGACAATTACATAGTTAATGTGTAAAGTTCAGGTGCAGTGGTGTGAAGCATGCCATTACTGGACATGCTAAATGTATTTTAAGAAGCATCCATGGTTTTGGGGAGCTAATTTAAAGGGAAAACATTTAGCCCTTCACCCATTCCTGGCTACAATATGCACACGTTAATTAGCCATGAAGTTCTCGGACACTACTTGTCCTGGATGTACTTGTAAACCTCACCATGTGACATTCAGAGTGTAGACAAGGATTTAAGGTGGCCATGCATTGGTCTGTGGGTGCATGAACTGGTAATTGATATTCTTTTATAATGAATCATTTCCTAGGACTACAGCTGTGCATCAACCGACACATCAACTATTCAGTCCGGAGTAGAGATGAGTGCAAAAATTCAACTAGTTTATTTGTAAATTAATTAAAAAGCCCCTGAACATGGCCACTAAAATTATTTGTGGGAACATTTCATAAAAGTATGGCTCTAGCATGCATTCTTTATCAAGTTTCTACTTGAAAAAAAGTTTCTCTTTTTTGTGTAATTACTACATGCTAGAGCAATATTTTTTTCTTTGTACCCACAACCCTTTTCTGCATCTAACAATTTTGGTGATGATACCATGTCAGTTAAAATTTTGTGATCTTCTCTAGTCAACATCAATCCACCACCAATGGGAGCATTCCTTACTATTTACTATAATTGGAAGGATTAAAGCGGACGTATACTTAAAATCTAAAAAATATAAATGTAAAATGAAAGTTTGACTTGCCTCTGAGCTGGTATGATGGTGGCATAGCACTCCACAATCCTAAAAATGTATACTTCCCTCCATTCCTTGGAATTGTATGAGCTTTTCCATGTTTTTTACCAGGCTTCTGGGGGTTAACACCGGGTGCAATATGTGCGTGTGGCAACTGGGGACGTCCTATAATGGTTTTCTATTGGATTTCATGTAGAGCCGAAATTAGAGATTTAATCATTTATCTGTGCGGCAAGTACCAGGGGGAGTAGCGGCAGCTCGTCATCAGAGCCAGGTAAAGAGGAGGGGCTGCGAGGGATCTTGTTGAATTATTTTTTTTTTTTTTATGCATACCTTTCTATTATCAGCACATATCTATCTTTCTATTTATGAATTCATGGTGGTAGGATCCGCTTTAAGTTGATTATACTGGGAATTGCTAGGGGGAACCAATTTTACCTCTTGCAAATGCCATTTTCTTCTTAATGTTTGATCCAACATACAATTCCCATTATTTAAAAAAGATTTATACTTGGTTTAATGTCCTAACATTCTAAATCAACACCTTGGAAATTTTATAAAGTAAATGCTTGCCTTAAGTGTCCCCAAGTAAAAATGATTGCTGCAATAGGAGGAAAAGGATATATTCCTCTGTCCAGTATTAGAGCAAAAAAATACAGGCACAGTTTAACTTCCCATCATGTATGCACCAGTGTGATGCCCAACCTGCGGGTTGCCCACGTTTCAGGGTGCATTACTGCTGCATTCTTGTAATAAAAAAAACAACACTGATGGCATGGCAGTGGATCCCATCCCATTGTGTTGGGGCTTGATTGACTTAAAACGATCAAAGTTTACATCGATCAAATATAAATCATTTACTGCACACACGGTTAGATCTACAAAAAATGCTTGATAATGATCAAAACATTGATCGAAAAGTGTTCGGACATGTAGTCAATTGTACAACAATTAAACTAAAATCTTAGCAGTCGTGAACTAAAATCGTAGCAGTTTGTGGGTCGATTGTATTTGATAAACACATGTATACAGTTGTGTTCAAAATTATTCCATCCCCAATGCTGTAAAGGGTTTTAGGGAATTCAGTGTACATTTGTAATTGTGTTCAGAATGAAATCTTACAAGGACTTTTTATAGAACCAAATGCAAGTAAAATGTCATCAATTGTTTTTGTAATACAGTATAAAATGGTTTTTTTTTGTGATTTCTTCATTGACACAACTATTCAACCACAAAAACATGCTAGTATTTAGGGTGTATGTGTCATGGTTTGGTAATTGCCTCCCCTAATAAATAATATCTAAGAAAATAACTAGTCAGAGCATCGAAGGGCTCTGATGGGGTGATCCTACAAGGGTATACCGGCAAACTTGTGGTCAAGGAGTCGTCATTTTTTTTAGTCATAAAAAGTCTTTATTACACACAATGGACTATTTAGCTAGATAAAAAATAGTAAAAACATGGTACACAATAGTAAAAACAACATCAAAGGCTCCATGTATGGTTAAGGGGGCGGACTT
This sequence comes from Ptychadena robeensis, assembly GCA_036250615.1. NCBI lineage: Eukaryota > Metazoa > Chordata > Amphibia > Anura > Ptychadenidae > Ptychadena > Ptychadena robeensis. Next base: position 86,487,896 of record CM070037.1, read on the forward strand.
ACCATCTGTACCGCTCCCACTATACATGGTAGACTGTCAGGCTAGAGGGCGGGACCACCATCTTGCCGCCCCCCCCTGCCCTGCACTCTGCTCCAGCCAGGGCTTCCATCTGGACACACTGAGCTCAATCAGGGGACGTTGATTGATGCCCCCACATCGGGAGGTGCTGTGGCTGTCCACAGCCCCCGGTGTATATCTGAACCCAGGCAGAGAAATGAGTCTTCTTACCTAGCAACCGAGACTCATGGGGCAGCAAATGACGCCCCTTGATCTGACGGATACCAATGGGATAATGGGATCCTCCCACACCGGTAGCGGCCACGCCTCCACCACCTGGGCTTACCCAGCTGATAGCACTTCCCGATTACAGGGATATAAGGGTGGAGCAGGGAAGGGAGGTATGCTGCCACAACAAACTTTGCTTCAGGACTCTGAGGGGTAAGCTACCATCCCTACCTACCTCCACCACCACACCCCCCCCCCCCCCCCCCCCCCCTTCGTTGCTGGAGGACTAACCATCCATCTTCCTGCTTGTTGTTGCTCCCCCACAGGCAAAACCAACCTCCCTCCAATCATTCCATCTGGGTTTTTGGGCTCCATCGGTCCGCAGGTAAGGGGGGATCCACATGATGGGAGGCTGAAGCAAGGTGGGACAGCGGTTAACCTATCCCCCATCTCCACCTATCCCTAGGGTAGCCTAAGTGTACGGCGCAACAACCTGGCCGACTTTGACGGCCAACAATGAGGTGATCCAGCTCACCTCTCTCCCCCCGTCTGACCCCTGGTGGAGGTGGACGTATCCCGGTGGATACACCCTGATCTGATCGGTTAGCCATCCTCGGCCTGACTCTGGTTGTGTTGCCTGGTTTAGGCACTTTAGAGCACAAGGTGGAAACCCGTTTAGACAACATTTCACTGTGAGTATGATGATATGTGAACCCAGACATGCTTAGAAACTGTTTATTATGTACTCCCTTGTTCGTGCTATTAATTCAGCTGCCGAATACACTTTATGATCATTGGAGACTGTCCGGAAGGACACCTTCATTACCTTTGCATGTTAAAAATGTAAATCTAAGCAATCTATGTATATACATGTGTATGCAGACTCTTAATATAGTTTATGTCTACCACAGAAATACCCTCCCTGAGGAAGCCCAAGTGGGCGAAACATGTAGGAGGTCTTACCCTGTTTGTGGAAGTTGATCAATCAACAGATTGAACTTATCATCTATGTGGAACCACCCTATGTGCTCTTTATTGTAACCTGAATATGTTGTTTTTTAAAACAATTTTATCTAATTGTGTGTAATAAAGACTTTTTATGACAAAAAAAATGACGACTCCTTGACCACAAGTTTGCCGGTATACCCTTGTAGGATCACCCCATCAGAGCCCTTCGATGCTCTGACTAGTTATTTTCCTACAATTATTCAACCCCTTAACCTCCCTAGCGCACTGCCTGTACCGCACCGTTTTTAACAGTGGGGTACAGGCAATGGCAGCAGTGTACGAGGTACACTGCCTGCCATTTCCTCCCTCCCCTCTCCATACAGCCAGTGTCATTCATGACACCAGCTGGGAGGGCTGGAAAGCAGAAGCCCCTCCATTAACATGGAGGTCTATGGCACTGCTCACCCTCGCCCCCTTCCGCGTCACCGCACAACCCTGGAAATGCTGCGGCTGGAAGCAGCATTGCCGTAGCTTTCATGGGAGCCCAGCTCATCCAGAGTTTGTCCTTCACACAAACTCTGGACGAGATGGGCTCGTCATGAACACTAAGGAGGTTAAAGACTACCATGCTTAAGAGCAGAGGTTCATCCAAGTGTTGTCGATCAGGTATTTAAAACACCTGTGGATGTCGACGAGCAGCAATCAAGCATAATAACCACCAATTAGGCAGATTTAAAATCACTGTGATACTCAGCTCCTTCTAGACATTTACATGGTGAAGTCAAGAGAATGGTCCAGGAAGAGAAGAGGTGATTTCTCTTCACAGGAAGGGCAATGGCAATAAGAAGATTGCAAAGATGTTAAACATACCAAGAGACACCATAGGAAGCATCATTCGCAAATTCAAGGCAAAGGGCACTGTTGAAACGCTACCTGGTCGTGGGAGAAAGAAGATGCTGACTTTGACTGCTGTGCGCTACCTGAAGCCTAAAGTGGAGAAAAGTCCCCGTGTGACTGCTGAGGAACTAAAAAAAGATTTGTCAGATGCAGGTACTGAAGTTTCAGCTCAGACAATAAGGCGAACACTGCGTAATGAGGGCTTCCATGCCAGAATTCCCAGGTGCACCCCCTTGCTGTCTCCAAAGAATAAGAAGAGTCGACTGCAGTATGTGGACAAACCACAAAAGTTTGGGGATAGTATTCTGTGGACTGATGAAACAAAATTAGAACTGTTTGGGCCCATAGATAAACGCTATGTTTGGAGGAGGAAGAACAAGGCCTATGAAGAAATACACCTTGCCTACTGTGAAGCATGGCGGGGGGTCAATCATGCTTTGGGACTGTTTTGCTTCTGCAGGTACAGGGAAGCTTCAGCGTGTGCAAGGTACCATAAATTCTCTTCAGTTCCAGGAGATATTGGAAGGAAATGTGATGCAGTCTGTCACAAACCTGAGGCTTGGGACACGTTGGACCTTTCAACAGGACAGTGATCCCAAGCATACCTCCAAGTCCACTAGAGCATGGTTGCAGAATAATAGCTGGAACATTTTGGAGTGGCCATCACAGTCACCAAACTTAAATCCGATTGAGAACCTCTGGTGGGACTTGAAGAAAGCAGTTGCAGTGCACAAGCCTAAGAATGTGACAGAACTGGAGGCTTTTGCCCATGAAGAATGGGCTAAGATACTTGTAGATCGCTGCAAGACACTTGTGTCAAGCTATGCTTCATGTTTAAAAGCTGTTATAACTGGAAAAGGATGTTGTACTAAGAATGAATGTCACTTGTGGGTTAAATAAAACTGATAATGATGTGAGCACAGAAAAGACATTTGTGGTTATTTCATTATTAATGTTATGTTATATTTGTCTGACTTACAAGTGCCTATTTAATTTTATTGTAAACAAGATGACTGAAATGATCAAAATCAATGTCAAAATGGCCAAAACACTCAATTTCAGTGGGGGATGAATAATTTTGAACACAACTGTATATGGCTCTTTCCTGTGTTTTATGATCAAAACTAAAATCGTCCTAATGAAACCTTCCTTGTGGTACTACTTTGGATACATTTACGATCGATGTTCCATTAAAAGATCAAGATCTAAAATCGGATCGAAGATCAATTGTGCTAAAATCGAACCGTGTATGGCCAGCTTAAGCCATCAAGTGACAATGGAGTACGTTAATATAATTAAAGATACAGTAATGAAGGCTAAAGGAATATAAATTTAGACTCCCATTTTTTTAATTATTATTTGGCTTCAGGTCCTTTTTAAGTTGGTAATAAAACCACAAATATTCAAGGAAAACCTGGAAGCTCGGAAACCCCATTATATATATTCTGTTATCACAGAGTTGCATCCACAGTACACATGGACACATAATACAATGGTGGATCCACCGGCCCCCTCCAATGCACTCTCCACAGGCAAATTGTTTTCAGGAAGTGTTGACTAATTTTATCTGAATTATTGATCTGTCTCCCTCATGGACCACTTAGCACAGGCTGTTCTCTCAAAAGCTTGCAGGATGTGTCAGCTTTTACTGAAAAGACAAACAGATCATATACAGTATATCTGTTTATATATAGAAAAAATGATTTCCAAAAAAGGTATATATAAACCAACATAACATATTATGTTAATCTACAATTCATTTAAAACATATTTAGATTTAAAAAAGTAGAAAGACATGAAAGAAAGTATCAAAACTGTTATGTTTTCACAGTTTTCCAGATGTTTTAAATGCAGATTTCGTACTGTAGGGGGAAAAAACTATATACACATGTTTTATGTAGACTTCATGCTGGCAAACCAATACCCATACATAAAAAAACATATAAATTCCCCTCTTACCATTTCCTGCACAGCTATACTTAGATGGTCCAGTCCTATAAGGTCCGGACCCACTACTTCCACCAATTGTGAGCATTCTGATAATCTATTATAGAGATGGGTGCATTTTATTTAGAAAATCCCACTATTTGACTTTGAGAGTTTATCCCAAAGCCCATGAGCATGACATCATCCCCTAAATTGCTGGCGATGTAGAGACGGGTTTGATGAATATTACAAAAAAAGAAATATTGCTTTAGCACATGTAGTTTTTGCATAAATAAGTTGCTAGAGCAATACTATTTTTGGAGTGTTCCTCCAACCCTTCTTTATATCCCCAGCAATTTTGGTAATGATACAGTAAGGGGACAAATTTAGCAAATCCAAAACAATTTGACATGTGAATCAGCACTACATAATCAGGAGAGGAGTGGTATGGTATATTTTAGATCAGGGGTGTTACATTTAAATACTCAGGGGGCCGAAACAAAAGACTTAAGCTGGCCATACACTCCGAGATTAAAATTACGATCCATTAAAACAGACCAATGTATCCCAACGGCGGTATCGGTTTGGATCGTAATATTCGGCAAAAAAGCTACCACATTGAAAATTCAATTTAGGATCGTATTTTTTTTTTTACGAGAATGTCATCGAAATTAATTGCCGTTTATATCGGCCATTGTGATGTATTTTTTTTAAAGGGGAAGCCTCTGCAGTAATTGGTCGGTAAACACTATGAAAACAGTATGAAGTTTCCCGATGTTCCCAGACCAATTAAAATTTTTCAACATGTCCAATAAATTACGACTGTAAAAAAACGGCATTTACGATCGTATTTTATCGGTTGTACCATGTGGACATGTGCGGATTTCAGGCCGATAAAATGCTTTCATTGGTCGGTTTTAATGGATCATCATTTTAATCTCAGAGTGTATGGCCAGCATTAGACAACCTTGATATAAAATGTCTACAATTGTAGATTGTTTCTTTCTCATCAGATATAATGATGAACAGAGCAACTCTATAGTGGTTAGTGAGAAGTGGTCCATTGACAAACTGGTTGCCATGATTTATTAATTCTAGTTTGAGCTGATTTCAAGCTGTGTTTATTTAATTAGCAATTCATGTTTACATAATTGTGTGTTTTATACATTATTATAGTCAGGACGACTACTAGACCCTTGTTTGGACATATTTCAGTAAGCGACAGGCCTACAACATAAAATAAAATTAAAGAAAAACCTACAAGTACAGAAATCTGGATCTTAGTGGTGTGCTAGGGCAGTTACATTCTTCATACCACTTTTGGTACAGAAAACAGCACTCACTCAGACCATCTGGGGGGTTTATTCTTAGTTCCACCCATTTGGGAACAGAGCAGTGTTGAGGTGTGGGGTTTGGGGGAGGGAGGGAGGGAGGCAGGCCGAAGGAATAGCAGGGATTGGAGTGGCAGGGACAGGCAGAGGGTCCTAAAAAAATTGCTATGGGGCCCATTCATTTCTACCTACACCCCTAATCTGTAGTTCATTTTTTTAAACAATGAAGTAGGATAGCTTGATAAGGGAAATCCCAACCGGCAGCTCTTCCATCTCGCTCTGCCTATGTGAGCACTGTAAAGAACACTCGAGCGGTCATTTATTGAATAGCGAATTAATGCGCACCACTTTGTGCGCATACTTTGGACCCTGGTCCCTATTCAAAGTAATGGGTATTCAACAGGGATGAAAGGGTGGCCACGCTCGATTCCCAAATGATCGATCACCGCAAACATGCACAGCGATTGATCGCTCAGGAATCTAGCGAAAATGTTATCCGTGTAAGGCGACCTTAAGTCAGCCATCTGACTGATTACACAGTGCAAAGGAAAGACCTATCTGTGGGCAGATCTTTCCTATGGCTCTGTGCCCCCTGTCTGTGGCAGATGGGAGAGTCGCCATCTTTACTGTATGTGAGTTGGACTCAAGCTACCTGGTTCAGATAGAGCTCTGCCATTGGGGCTGGAGACATGGAAGCTGTCAGAGGCTTTTAACTCTTGCTCTGCTGGAGCAGCAGAGTGGGAGAAGGCAAATTATTTATCTGCCATCGGAGGCTCCAATGTATAGGTTGCATCTTAAACAGTAATGTACCCTTTACCTGCAGAGAAAAATGTGGTTGTGTGCTTACATAGCTACATTTTTTCTCTGCAGGTAAAGATTAACTACAGATTGGTTCTTGCTGGTGTTGGAAAGGTAATGGAATATCTAACACTTTGCTCACTCCTTCACTCAGCAATCTTGAAGTATTCTATGTTGAGTAAATTACTACAAACTGATTTACTTACATCCTTTCTTATCCCTTTCCAATCTAAATTGTAATGTACAGGGGATTTCAAAGTAAGCAGAAAAGTGTGAGCAGGCAGAGGATAGGGTTGGGGAACCAATTAAAAGCTAACTGTTCTAAAAATGCAATTATCCTTTAAGATACCCAAAACATCTTAGCAGGATTGTCCAAGATTTAAACTTCTAAGGGCTTGTCCCCACTTGCGCTGTCGGCTGCAGCGTGGAGTGGTTTTATACCGCGCTGTGGTGACCAGGGGCGGTCGACAGTGCGTGTTTTGTGAAGCGTTCATGCGCGATTCCAGACCATTTTGTTTTTTTATGATTGCTTGTTGGGTTGGCTTCTTCTCCTTTTAGTTTCACAGGAAGCTGAAAGGAGTTTACATTACAAGTTGATGGGTGTAAATATTGCAATTATTAAAATGAGCTGCAACCGCCCTCAATCGCGCTCATAGAGAATGAATAGACGCGGTTAAAAATTTAGTCCACATGTGTTTTTTGACCGCATCCATTCATGTCCGCAGCCAACTGTCCAAGTGGGGGCAAGGCCATTTAAATGAATGGAAGCAGTCTGCCACGGTCGCTGCGGCGCAGTTAAAAACCACAGCTCATGACCCTTAAGGTGGGCATACATGGGTAAAATTTGTGTGCAATTTTTTAAAAAAAGGGTTAGAGGATCAAAATCAGATTATGTGTATACACATCAAATGTAAGGATTCATATTGGATCAGTTTTGCATCTATTACACTGTGTGTGTTTTTGGTACCTGCTACCAAATATTAGATATCTGTTTATTACTATTACAACTAAAGCAGAGAAGCAGGAGGTACATTTCAGTAGCAATACAACAAGGATCTCACCTTTTTAGAGGGATGGAGAGGTCTTGGAGGTCTTGGAGGCGTAGAAGACTTGGTGACCCTGGAAAAGCTCCATTTAAACCTTTCCTTTTTAACATTTTATGGTCACATCATTGGAGCAGTTGTTTTAGTTTTTCATTTTAATATATACTGCTTCTTTTTTGTTATATGTTTAAATGAAGAATTCATGTTTAAACAGAGGTGGAGGAATGTGACTTCTATTGTCTCCCACCAATGACTCTATTTAAACACCTTTCCTGAGACAATGTAATACTACCTCAAAGCTCTTATCTCCAAATCTAATCATGGGTTACCAACATGATGAGCCTGATTCATATGGTGGTTATGGTAAACAGATTATGATTGGAGAATATCCCAGAGCAGTGCTGTTTCTAGCACTTTGCGGGCCCTTTGCAAGACACCCCCCCAACGGGAATTGATATATTCTGCATAGCGCAAGAAACAGCCATGACCCAGAATATTTATTGTCTCACAAAACTTTGACTTTGTTGTGCATGTGCTTTGTTTGTGTATTAATTCCCACAGGGCTGTAATAGAGGTGCGCGTCCAGAGAAATTTAGTTTTACACAGGCTTCGTGTTATAAGATGTGCCTTTAATAGCCTTTGGCCCTAATTCTTCTGTTGTATTTGTAGTTAAAGAGTTTCTGACATAAGGTTACTCTTGACTAGTGGTCAACACAAAAATTGTTGGCAAGTGCACTTTGGTGATTATGTTCACCATCGCTGAAGTATTTGGGTTGATTTTCATTCACATGGTTTAACAATCATTGTAGGAGGGATGGAGGCCATGGCTGGTCAGTGCCAGGACATTAACACCTGATGTAAACGTTTGCCCCTCTTTACCACTCAGACAATAGTAGAATGCATTCAGGCATTCTACTATTGCATTCTACTATCAGGCATTTAGTTGCTTCGTTTGGTTAATACTGGAGTGACATTTTTCCCTGGTTACAACAATGACATAAGTTCTGAGAACATATGTTTTCTATGTTAAAACCCAAACGATGTTAGTCTGCGGTGAACTCAGATTCTCTTTGTACTGAAGTCAGAGAAGATAATGTGAGTCATTCCAGGCCCGTATCAACCGCAACATTCCACTACGAAGGAGGGAGAGACACTTCAAGGACATTCTAACATTTTCTTTGTTCCTGTAACATGTATGATGCATTTTCTTGTTATACTTTATTTTGTTGACGCCTTACCAGTTATTGCTGTGATGCCCAAATCTGAAGGTATCTGGCAGAATCATCTTAAGCTGATTGAAAATGCAAGTTGTTCATAATGCATCTCACATCAGCCTGTTGGGAGTTTTGGAATTAATTTCAAAGCCCTATAACATGGTCACTCTACCAAAGTTCGGCTTAGTAGAATTTGTGCCCCTGCCCTGCCTCCTCGACTAGAAAAGGGTTGTGGGAATATTAAAAAAGAATTACTGCTCTAGCAAATGTATTTGTTGCCTAAATTAGGTATAAACTTTTCAAAGGGTCGCCACAACCCTTCTCTGCAGCCCCAGCAATTTTGGGGATGAAACCATGTACAAGGGATAACCTTGTTGAAAGATGGATCTTTCAACAACCATCCATTGTATTTTATAGTGTAGAACAGAGTGGTGGTGCTTGCTTTTCTTCCCCACTACCCGTGTCCTTTCTCCTGCTATGCGGAATATGAGTGCACATAGGGCCCGATAGGGGGGTGGGGGCTGGTTGGGGCGGGTTGTACAGGGTGTGTGGAGGTGTGTGTGTGGGTAGCACCCCAGCTCCTCACCCCTGGTTAAGAGCTTCGCCACTAGCACACACCCGTCCCCCATCCCCACACCCCCGGTCAGTGACATTCTCTGGTAACTGGCAGCTTTAAAACAAGAAAGCACACAAAGATATACAGCGGCCACCCATGGGTGGATCTTCACTCTGCCTCTACTGATGTCAGGGGGCAGCTGGAGCACTGCTGACATAAATAGCAGCAGCTGAACCAGAGAATCTCAGCTGTATAAGGTGTGTCCTATACAGAGCATCTAATGGTCCAAAAATACGGTATAATATATAAAAACTACATGTGCTAGCTCAATGTGTGCTTTTAATGTTCACACAACACTTCCCTACATCTCCAGGATTTTGGTGACGATACCATGTTCAGGGGCTTTGCAAATAACTAACAAATTCAACTAGTCGAACTTGGAAAATGCTGTTTCTTCCTTTTACCTCTGTCCGATATTACACAAAGAAGGACAGGCTGTTGGATCATGAAAGAGAGTTGTTGGCATTGATATTGTTAAATTCCTGACAGTGAGGTGGGAGAAGCGAATGGTTAGTCAGTCCTTACGAGAAGTATGTGTCACCGGGAGAGAACTCACATCTACTGTAAGGCAGAGTGGATGAGCACATGTTGGGGCAGGCTTTCATTGTCATCAGCGAGCAGCATCATGAATGTTTCCAGGGTCCACAGCGGTGCAGGTCAGCCCAAGGGCAAACAGACGCTTCCTCGCTCTGGGTGACATCAGCACTCCTTAGGCATGGATGAGACATTTTATTATTAAACTTGTATGAGCAAAGACAACATTCACAGACCATAAACACCCAGCCAGCAATTTGTCATTACTTTCACACAACGTTCTATATCTGGGGCTCGGAAAAGCAAAAAGAAGTCTAGACATCTGGCTTCTTTTGTTGTAAACTTGCATGGAAAGAAAAAAATGAGAGGCAACTCCTTCTGAAAAGCTAGTAGCCTGGCTGCCATCATCTTTAGTATTTCCTAAACAATCAGTTTGGAACAAGTTTGCAACAAGCTCTGTAAGATGGATCTGGCATGCTAAGCACCATAAAATTGTAACACAATTTCAAACTTATGACATGCCGCCTCCAAAAGAATGGAGCCATATCTGCTCAGGCATCATTGGTTGCCATCTACTTTCTGGATTAAGATGCTACAAATATGAGATGTTATAAATATCTGACACAGACCAGCCCCTTACTTGGGGAGTAAGAACTTGGCCATAACAACTTTTCCTGCCAAGGGTTTGGGGACTGTCCCTTCATTAAAGCTAGCCATACACGCACCGAGCTGATTTTGCCGCCGACCGATGGGTGTGCACGCTCGCAGCCGTCGGCAAAATCTTCATTAAAGCTAACGTCCGGCACACAAAGGGTGCCGGCCATGCTGTCAGCATGATGTTGTTATCACACTGCTTTCCAGAGCTGATCGGACCTGCTCTGTCGGCCCCCACTCTTCACGTGTGTGGGGGCCTTAAGACAGAGAAAACGAGTTTAAGAAAGATTAAAGGCCCTCGCACACGAGTGGGGGCCGACAGAGCAGGTCCATTCAGCCTTGTAAAGACGTCATCACGCTGCTATCCCGAGGTGACAGCATTGGCCTTGTAAAGACCCCATCGCGCTGCTACCCGATAACGCTTTCCCCCTCCCTGCTCGCTCTCCCAGAAGCCTTACAGTAGGATTTGTTTTCTTGGCAGAGATTATTTTTATATCTTGGCCTCCCAGGGGATATCTCTAGCTGGGACTCACAGGAAATGGAATCTGAAGATGCATTATTGATCTTAATGGATCTCCTGTCTTGCTGATATTTCCTTTTTTCACGGCTGTCCCTGTTCAGCCGCCATCTGTCTCCTTCCCAACCCTCATCCAGGGCCACAACTAAAAACTACCAGAGTGTCACTTAAAACCTTGGGTTGGACCCCTAGCATTGAAGCCCATTTAAAGCTCCCTGTTAGGCAGAGAGTGCCATAGCTACAGCCACATGGCAGCTAGACAGCTAGCAGGCCTGCCTTGGAATTTGTTGTCGCACGTCCCATTGCTCATGGATCTTAATGTATACATACATCTTGGAGGTTTCACACAGTCGAGCCCATAATAATTCATACCCCTGGCAAATTTTTCAAACAGCAAGTTAATATTTGACGGGAAATGACATAGGTGTCTCCCAAAAGATAATAAGACGATGTACAAGAGGCATTTTTGTGGAAAAAAAATTCTTAGCTTTTATTTACACTTGAGCAAAATTATTCATACCCTTCTCAATAATCAATAGAAAAGCCTTTATTGGCTATTACAGCAATCACACGCTTCCTATAATTGTAGACCAGCTTTTTGCTGGTCTACAAGTCAGGACTCTGGCTGGGCCACTCCAATACCTTAATGTTGTTGTCTGCTAACCATTTCTTCACCACTTGCTGTGTGTTTTGGATCATTGTCATGCTGAAATGTCCACTGGTGCCCAAGCCCAAGTTTTTTCTGCAGACTGCCTAATGTTATCATTGAGAATCCTCACGTATTGCTCTTTTTTCATTAGGTTCCCACCACCATGTTTGACATTTGTGGGGATCGTGTTCTTTGGGTTGAAGGCTTCTCCTTTTTTACGCCAAATGAAGGAAACATCATTGTGACCAAACAATTACATTTTTGTTTCATCTGACCATAAGACTAGAAGTCTTCTTCTTTGTCCAGTTAAGCATTTGCATTAGCAAAGGCCAAGTAAGCTTTTGTGTGCCTTATCTGGAGAAGTGGCGTCATCCTTCGTCTGTATCCATAGAACCCAGCAGTGTGCAGTGTCCGTTGCATTGTCTGCCTTGAGACACTGCCACCAGCAGAGCTCAGACTGACCAGGATGGCCTTGGTGGTGATTCTTGGATACTTTGTCACCTCCCTTACTATCCTCCTGGTCAGCACAGGTGTCACTTTTGGCTTCCGACCACGTCCTCCAAGATTTTCCACAGTGCGGAACATCTTGTATTTTTTTAATAATACTTTGCACTGTAGCCACTGGAACTTGAAAATATTTAGATATGGCCTTGTAGCCCTTTCCTGACTTGCTCCTTTGTCTTAGCCATGTCCACATGCACAATACACACAAGAAGCTGTAAAGCTGGTTCGTGAATCTTTGCGAATAATTCCAAACAGCTATGCACTATGTTAGGCAATAGAATACAGTTGAATCGAATTTTACAAATTTCACATGTTCCCTAATATATTCGCGAAATTACGCCAACTTGAATATACTATATGCCACTCAACACTAGTCTTATTATCTTTTGGGAGAAACCTATGTCATTTCCCGTCAAAAAATTACTTGCTGGTTGAATAATATTACAAGTAAATGCATATTACAATAAATTATAGATCACAGTACCACATGCATTATTATTATTATTATTAACATTTATTTATATAGCGCCAGCATATTACGCAGCGCTGTACAATACATTAGAGAGGAGATACAACACAGTATAACACACAGGTACAGGTATGACACAGGAGGAGTAGAGGACCCTGCCCAAACGGGCTTACAATCTAATAGGTTGGGGAACAAGGTATACAATAGGTGGGGGGGATGGGAACTGGCATGGAGGTGATGTTAGGAGGAGGATGGGTAGGAGAGGCTGTTGATGCCTAGGATGGCCTTTGTCTATTTGGTGTCAATCTTTTACATAAACTATTACTTAAAATGGTAAGTGATGAAATTCAGATGAAGTCCAATTACCCAATTTCTTCTGTAATCACTGGCATATGATTGATGGCAATGGATAGACAATTTACCTATTGGACTGCATTTTGAGTCAAGGCAGAAAGTCGGGAAGTCTCCCTAATGAAAAATAACTTTTTTTTGTATGATGTTTGTGGAATATTGTTATTAAAAGTTAGATCATCCTGAAGGTTTACCTACAGAAGAGCAGCTGCCCAGGTTACAAAAGCTCATACATGTTAATATGAGAGCTATAGACCTGCCTCAGTGGGATATGTCTTGGACATTTGTAGAGGGACCACTACTTATACGCCGAAATGAGGGTCTTCTTTGTAATAGGATTGGAGGAAACGTGAAATCAGGTGCAAATTGAAAGCTTAACCCCCCTGCCGTTCCTAACCTGTTGCTGTCCTGTCAGTACTGATCCGGACGAGAAGGTGCCGTCCAGCGAAGATCGGAGCCCCGGCAGCCCATACTTAAAGCTTCACGCTGATAACTGTATCCAATACAATTCAAAGTAAAAAAAAATGTTTTCATTATAAACAAAACATAAATATGAATACATACTGTTTTGAAATACAAAATAAGTATTTTAGAGATTTTATGATTCAAATTATACTTTTTTTTTTTTTTTTACATAATTGTGTGTTTCAAACATTATTATATTCAGGACGTCTATTAGACCCTTGTACGGACATACTTTGGGAAGTTACAGGCCTACAACATAAAAAAAACAAATTCCATTTAAGTCTATGGTGTGCTTTTGGTACAGCAATCTGGACCTCAGCAGTGCACTATGGGGGGGTTAACTTAAATCTTAAGCTTCAGCTAAAATCCAAGCATGTATGGGGGGCTTAAGGAACAGAAATAAATTAATTTGTGCAGAGAACAGATTTTCCTAATGGTTAAGAGCAGTGATGAAGGAAACTTTTTCCCTCGTGGGCAACAGTCGGTTCCTAAATTTCATAGAGACCAAGAGCAGAAATCACAAATGCGTCAAAAACTCATTCATTGTGCTAAGAGAATGTTTAATGCATTCAACATTTTAATGCTGGGCAAAACAGCGAGCTGCGTTGAATATTTATGCAATGCGATGTGAAGCGATGCTGAACCCTAAATATGTACTGTGCCACTGATAATCAATGGACCTTTTTTTAAAGTGTCAAAACACCCAGGTTTTGTTGTGTCAAACTAGCCTTTATACGCTATACACACTGCACACACTGAGCTGTTGTTAGTGTAAAACCTTTTCTAGAGTCTCTGTAGTGTTTAATTCAAATCAATTAACTAGTAAGACTAGTGAAACGTCTTCAAGAAACAAAACACAACAAGTCCACTTGATTTGAATTAAACACTAGGGACACAATGACCTGGAAGAATGAGAACCTTCACAGACTCTAGTATCCACACTTGCTGCATTATAAAACAAAGGTTATATAGCAAAGTGCTAATACACTGCATCAACTGAGGCATGCAGTGTGTACTGTGCAGCGTGTTAATCCCAGTGCTGTTATACAACTCAGCAAGAATAGTGTGAAAGAGCCTTTTTTGCACCATAACCGGTAAGTTGTGTACCAGCAAAGCTAACACATTGAACTCATTCACTTTAATGGTGTCTACACATGATCATTACAATGCTGTGTCCTCCCCATAGAGACAATGTGTGGACCCCATTTTTGATTTGTCCCATGCTGCGCTGGTTTACTTCAATGGCATACATAATTCAAGTGAATGAGTGAAGGAGAACACAGGGTAGCAAAGTACCCAGGGGCCATAGTTTGCTTATGCTAGGAATAGAGTATAGTAGTAGTACTGTACAGATTGAAGAATAGACCAATGACAGTAGGCGAGCGTACTGAAACACTAATTTATTCAACCAAAGAGAACTAACTAATGAACAGTAGAGGCTGAATTATAAGCAGAACAATAATACATCAGAAAATCAGCAAATTAGCCTGTGCCCAAATAGGGGGCAGGGCTTTCAGTAGTTAATACAGTAGCAGGTACTTGCACACCCCAGAGGAGAGCGACAGCAGCCGGTATCTTCTACAGGAGGATAGGGCATGTGAAGATGCCACCAGTAAATGCTGGATGCCCACGGGTAATGCCACCCCACTTCAATTGGGTATCCAGAATGATGGCAACACGTCTCTGTTGTGTCTTGCAAGCTTTAATCCAACAGGACAGTCTCCAACTGCATTCTTTTGGGTCTTATCCATGGAATATGTGCTACTGAGTCCACATTGGTATAAATATGTGCTACTGAGTCCACATTGGTATAATCAGCCCAGTTGCTGCTGCCTTTTCAGAACTGACTCCTCTGGACTGCCCCTCACCTTCCTCTGCATTTATATCATTACACCCCCGGGTCTTAAGGGACAAAGAATTAAAGAGCACAGCACCTACTCTTGCTTGAGTAGTTACACTACAGTACTAGTATAGTATAAAAAATATAAGAATAGAGGAATAACTGCTTGCACATGTTCACAAATATATTAGGTCATGACGCTATTCAGCATTTTTGATGCGTCAGCATTAACACACACAAATTCCCAAAATGTTTATGAGTTTTGTCATGTTTTTTAATGCAATGCAACATCCAATTCAGTCCTATGGGGAAAAAAAATGTGTTGTATCAATGTCAACGCAGGGATCGGAGTTTATATGCGACACTGACGTGGCTCTGTGGACGCGCCCATTGAATATTAGTGGATGGCTTGCCAATGCATTAAAATACCAACATTTGACGCACATCATTTTAACACAGTGGAGACTATCAGCCTATGACTGGGAATTGGAATGTTTTTTAATGACAATCTATAAATTATATTGTGGAATTTTTTGTCCTTTTGCAAACACTTATTTTCTCCTGTGTACAAGTACCTGCTCTCCAAACTCACACTGCTCTTAATTAATTATCGTAGGTCATTGTGCAATGTGACTCTTGTTAATATTTGCCTGCACAACCGGTGGCCATGTGTATTACATAACATTTACGAAATCTTCCAACTACAACGTTGGGTGGTCAGAATGGGGAACATTTCTCGTAAAATTCCATCAGGGAAAGTCTGGGAACCCAGGAAGGCAAATCTTTATCTTATCTAGGTGACTTAAGTGAATCACTGGAGAATTTTACTAGTTTGTGGACACAATTATGGCTGCCATACACACCCCGACGGGTGCAGACAGACCAGTCCCGATATGCACCGGGATGCAAACGTGATGACGTCATCAAGTTTGCACCCTGGTGCATTATGGGGCCCCTTCAGTCAGCCGGCACCCTTTGTGTGCCGGCCATTAGCTTCAATGAAGACTAGATTGAAGCTAATGCCATCGGCTTCCATCGGCCAGAGATTATCGGACATGTCCGTTCTCTGGCCGGCCGAGCTGTGGGGCGACAGGGCCTGTCGCCCCATGTGGGCACATACCGATAAGCGGCCGATTTTTCCGCTGACCGACGGCACGAGCGCGCACGCCGGTCAGGTGAAAAATCGGCCGTTTATCGGCATGTGTATGGCAGGCATTATGCCCCCCATACATACACAGATTTTAGCGTCCAACAGACTAAAAACAATCAATTTTTTTAAATCGTACAATTGGAGATTGATTGATGGAAAATAGAATATATTCCACATGGAATAACCAATTTTTGATTGATTTTTTATTTTTGATCGTAATTTGTACTCAAGTTGTACTCAACCGATCAAAATTTCCCGACATGTCCGATCATGTTTTGATCGATTTTTTTCACAATTACAATCAAATTTAGTTGATCGGACCATGTGGGCATGCACCAACTTTCAGTCGACTGATCTAACAATTGATCATTTTTAATCGGTCGGCTGCTAATATCTGTGCATGTATGGGGGCCATTAATCCTCTGAACTGTCATTGATGATGTCAGCATACCTCGGAATCCATAGTACTGTTTATGTTTTAAAGCCTTTTAACTTTTTATCTACTTTGAAGCAGAGTACACCATCCCAGACTATTTGTTTACAAAGGGGTAGGTCTGATATTTAGGAAACCTTATCTAAGTAAAATTCAGTCTCTGTATAAGGGTGGCCATACAGGGGTCAAAAAGTGTGGGATTTGAGGACTTAAGCAGGGTACAGACAGTCTCTAGGCAAAGCAACGGTCATGTCCGATATGGCTGTTTTCTAGCGGGATTGATTGGTCCCGCTCGAAAACAGAGATGGCCGCATATTATATGGGGCAGATAGATGGCCGTTAGTGCGCACAGTGCTTGAAACGGCCATCGATCTGGCCCATATCTTCACATCTGTACCCTGATTTAAGCTAGGCATACACTGCTCAATTTCTTAATAGATTTCTAGCTCAATCTAGCAACATGCACATTCTTGGCTCTTGATTGTGCTCAAAAGGCTCCACGATCGCATGGACATCGAGTCGTGTATGCCCAGCATTCCTGAAACCTGCTGTTTTCTATAGTGATTTCCTTGTCCTTTTCCCAAGCTTGTCAATGCAATTCTTGTCACTGGGAATGATAATAACAGTAACAATAAGTTGTTGTTTCCTACCCTGTAAACCGCTAATTAGCGTAACCAACCGGAGAGAGTGACATGAGGTATCTGCCAGTCGTTTTGGGTTTTGCCCAATAGACCTGTTATGGGGTCATTATCTAACGACCACATGTGCCTGCACAAGTTTTCAGACAGTAGCGCCTTGTCGTTCCCCAGGCTGCTGCATACTGACAGCAGCCCAGAAAACAACCTTTTAAATGTACCATACTGAAAGAAGCAATAACTGAATGTACACATGAGCCCATACAAAATGTCATATTTTCTTATATCTGATTATGGGCATCTGGAAAAGAACTGTGCTAAAGTGGAAAAAAACCTAAAAAAATTCAAATAAAAAAAGGACAGATACCATAGACCACCATCACTCTTGTTTGCGTTGTCACCCTGTCACACAGGATTCCAAAAAGGCTATTTTTACCCCAAAGGGTAAAAAACACACAAATTCCTGGCATGCAGTTCGGGAGCATTTACATATGCATCTGGAGACGCCAGTATAGATTGGCATGTCATTTCCCATAGGGAGGTAAATTACAGCACCGATTTCAGTACAGGGATCATTTTGGGACCATTATAGGAGGTGCACAGCACGAGCCACCGTGAGGCTCCAGGATGGTTATTTTCCATATTGTTGATGTAGGATCACTGATGCATGTGTCCTGGAGGTGCTGTTCTTGCTCACTGGTGTTCTGAGAATTGTTGTTTGCTGGTTAATTATTGATATTAAAAGGTGATGATTCCACACTTCCTTGCCTGGTCAAGTTATGGAAAATACAAAAAGGGCATTGATGTTCTTTGTTTTGGTATTGCCCTGCTGCTATTTATATATCCTGAATTTGATGGACTTGTTTTTTACTTTCTAAATCAGCATGATCATTTGTGTCTGTGAGCAATCGATGAAATGACAGACGTTAAAATGAAGCTGTAGTAGTTTAAAAAGGTTTTAAACTAAAACAAAAAAAACACACATACATGAAATAGGCACATTACTTACCTGTCAGCAGTTTAGATCCTGGAAAACTGCTACACAAAAACAAATAAAATGACTTGCCTTCCTTATGCTTTATCTGATGATGGGAATATGTTGATTATGGGCAGAGAAGCCACTTCCTGGTCTATCTTCTCCGGGCAGCAGCTAACAACAACCCCTCCCCTTCTCCCCCACACTCCTTCACAGACAGAGACTCTAACACAGCTCCATGTGTGGGGGAGAAGGGGGGGGGCATTCAGCTAGGTCATGTGAAGAGAGGCTTCTCTCTCCTCTCTTCACAAAGTCTCACAGACATGACGCTGACATCACATCTGTGAGACTCAGACACAGGGGCTTATGGGAGAGAATTCCCAGGATACCCTGCAGCTTGTTACCTCCTGCCTAGGCGTGATGTAACACAGTTGGAGAAGCTGTCTATAAAAAGACACCCCTCCAGCTGTCAGAATCAGAATCGGCTGATCTGAAGCTGGTACTGCAGAGAGACCTAAGGGCTCTTTTACACTATGTGTTGCCATCTGGTTTCAGTGATGCACACGGTGTATGTACACAGATTTCTATACAAATATTGTGTAAGATTTATACCAATATTTAGAATGTGTGTCTCCAAGCACAAATGGAAGTGCCGGTAAAAAAACATAGAAAACACAATTGTCCTCAAGCCGCACCACATTGCGTTTTCATGTGTGGTCTTACAATGCATATAGTGTAAAAAGGCCTTAAATATCAGCTCACTAACACACTGTACATGTACTTTGCACAAAATTAGAAAAGTTGCAGTATTCAGCAATTCAACTTTAGAGGTCAAAACTAATATATGAAATAGACTGATTACATGCACAGTGAGATATTTCCAGGATCCGTCTGTATGAAGTAGCTCTTGATGCACTAACTCCAGCCTCAGTCTACAATCCTCTCCAGGCTGTGGTCATCACTGCTGCTTGTGCACCTTTTTCTTTCACACTTTTCGCTTCCACATACCTTCCTATTAATGTGCTTTGTTCCAGCACTTTGGGAACATCCAACTCCCTTTGCAATTACCTTTTGAGGCTTTCCCTACTTATGGAGGGTGCTAATGATGATTTTCTGCACAACTGTCAGGTCAGCAGTCCTTACCATGATTGTGAATCCTACTGAAGCAGACCGAGAGACCATATGAAGGCTCAGGAACCCTTTGCAGGGGTTTTGGATTATTTAGCTGATTAAAGTCTCACACTTTGATCCTAGAGTATAGAACCTTTTCATAATATTCTAATTGTCTTTTTTCAGATTTTGATTTTGGGCTTAACCTTTAAGCCACAATATTATAACAAATAAAGGTATTTATCTTTTAAAGGTAATATCTGCATGTAATTAGTCTATATTATATATTAGTTTCACTTAATGAGTTAAATTAGTGCAATACAGGAACTTTTGGATGAAATAAAGATTATTTTTTTTCCTTTTTCCCTAATTTGTTGCATCTCTGTAACCACATCTTGTCAAATTGCATTTAGTGGCTACATGGCATTTCTTAGGGTGCATTGTAGCCACTTGTCAACTGTGTGACAAGGTTAGAACAACTGGGTGACAGGGACAAAGCATTACCATCCTATAACATGAAGTTAATGCCGATCTGTATTTTAAAAAACAATATACACAACATATAGGCTTAGTTTCCGCTGCTTCCTCGCAGTGGCCGCGCATCCGCTGCTAGGGAAAAAGATGCACTTCCCATTCTGAGAAATGAGACAGTGTCCACTCCATGTTCTTAGTGTCGCGTATTCATTGCGGTGCTATCGGAGATGCATCTGCATCCATTAAAGATAACTTTGTCATTGCGTCTTTGTCATGATAATTAATAGCGCGTGCTCCTGCCGATACAGTGGGAACGATAGGTCATGAGAAATCCATCCGCAAATCGGATGCAGGACATCCAGAGCAGGGATTAAGCAGTGGATACATGGTCATACATTATACTTACCTGTAAACCTGTGTTTACCACAACAACATCACAGAATTATCAGATATCGATTAAATTCAATCGAAGTCGGGCTTTGATTGCATACTTAATGTGGTGTGTACTTCGATTCAATTACAATCGACATACGATTAAATGATCGAAAACTTCGATCGAATTGATGATCGATTTGATGTCAATTGAACCATGTATGGCTAGCTAAAGGCACACAGGGGTTTAACTACTCAATCCAAGTCAAAAGGAAAACTTTATTAAGTTACTCGCTGGCACACATCATCCACGTGCGCCTAGCACAGTTTTTTTTACGTGCGATGCCTGATGCAATTCAGCTCATGATACCTCTTCATTGGTCACAAGTGCACCACGTGAAAGACTCAAACTCTACCATTGGGTTCTGCAGATGTTAGTGTTCTACTGCCATTGGTCGGCCTTACCGGTGTATTCTGGTGCTGGCTCTGATTGGCGCTTGAGTTTCCTTCTCTCTTTTTTTCCTCCCGGCTCCAAGATGGCGGCTGACTCGGTGTCTCTCTTCACTTCCATCGGGTTAAGCGAGCAGAAGGCGAGGGAGACGCTGAAGAATGAGGCGCTGGGTTCGGTGCTGAGGGACGCCGTGCTGAAGGTAAGAGTAGCCCCGCCCACATGTTCTTCCTCGTCTTCGCTGAAGAGGAGCTGTCACCGTACTAGTGTGCATGGAAAGATGGGATGCAGCCCAGTAATGGGGAAGCTGCAGTCCTTCATGGTGCTAACCACATCCATTCAGCTGAATAAATGTTCCCTGTCCCTTATAGGTAGGTTACTTGAGGTAGAAGAGCCAGGCCAGATATAAAATGGTGGGGTAGGTGACAGGTGCTCTTGAAGCATTAGTTGGTAATATACATGGGTCAGGATATTGGGAAGCCTCTCTGGATCTGTTTAGGTTTTTAATACATGCCTTTGTTACCTTTTGTGACAAGACATTCTCCCCTCCGCTTGTTCCCTGCAATGAGTAGAGATAATGCCTAGAGGAGGGTCGAACCCCATTATCTCCACTCATTGCAGGGAGTGAGTGGAGGGAAGCCAGAGCTTGACAATGGGTTTGATTTTAAAATAGGCTGATTTATGTGTGATTAGGCTCATTTTGTTAATTTTTTAATATATCATTCCATCTATCTGATCTTGGCCTGGTCCCTGTGTAAAATTTAACCTCTGTGGTGTTACGTCGAAGCCCGTGCCGGGATCAGGCATAATTGCCGGTTCTCCATGAACCAATAGCTTTGCTGCATCACCCCACTGACACTGAAGAGTGCGGTGCCAGACCTCAATGTTATTAAAGGGGGCGTCGCTGTTCCCCGCACACATTGCCAGCATCTAATTGACAGTATTGTGTAAAGAGGGGGGGGCAGGTAATCATGACGAAGTAAAGGGTACTTGGCTGCGATTGCCCGGACAGTGGCTTTTTGTGCCATTAAAAAATGGACCTAGTGTTGCACAGGATTCAAAAAGTTTGCCCACCCCCTGTTCTAATGGGATCAATCCATGCTGATGATGGTAGAAGCCTGGTTGTTAAGCTGTCATGTTAGATATATTTTTTATTAATAGAATAGCATGCAAGCTTTCTAATACAACAATGACCAGCTGCACAGGTATTTAAGCTTGGTTAGGCACCACTCTCTATTGTGGTTTTATTAAAAAAAACACACCCATACATTAAATGAACATAATACTCACCTGTCTGCAGTTTACAATCAGGAAAACTGCTACACCCAAAAAATAAGAAAAAAAAAACACACTTGCCTTCCTTACACTGCATTCCTGGCACCAGCATCTTAAGCATTGGCAAACCGAAGCCACTTCTGGATGCACAGAGTGGCTTTGGTTCCCCAGTACTTAAGATGCTGGCAGATGGTTGGCTGCAGTGATGAGAGGTGCGCATCCGGGGCAGAGAGACAAACTATCACTCATCTTGCGGATTCCCTTATTGGCTGTGAAGTGACCTACGAGGTGGTAGGTCCGCTTTACTCAACAAAACAAAAAATAAATAATGAGCATGCTGTTGCTTGTTGGCAGCCTATTCAGTTCACCCTAACACAACCCATATTAAAGTATAATTACAGCCTTAATAAACTTAAAAAGTTTTTTCCCAACTCCCTATTGCATATATAATTATTCTCCTAGCCTTTCACTAGTTATATTTGCGACATGGAAGTTGGCTGGGGACTGGAGAGTGGTGGCCTGGTCCTATACAGTCCCTGGGCTCATTTGCAGATTTCCAGGAGCTTGGGTCAATGAATCAGAATGCACACATTGCTGATCCTCTTGCTGTTCAGTTGCTGCAGAGTTTTGCCAAGATAATTAGTTAATCAAGGTTAGTTTCTTAATCTGGATTCCAGTGGACCACAGATTCT
>CM070037.1:86517217-86528177 GCA_036250615.1 Ptychadena robeensis
GCTATTTACGTTTTCACTCGGGAGGAGGCTCCAGATGTCACAGTAGTTACTGTTTACACCAGGAGTTAAAGCATGCTTATTGAAGGCTTCACAAAGTGTGTTGGAGATAAAAAAAAAAAATATTGTAGTTGTTATGCCTAACCTCCCCATACATACACACACACACACACATACACACACACACACACACAGTGGGTGTGAAACTTGCGTTAAAGCCGGAAGTGACTTATTGCACACTGGTACTACAGTCCTTATTCCATTATTGTTGGTGCATTGAGTTGCTGGCAGCAAAATGACGCCACTCCTTGTATTTAGCTACAAAAGTCTGAACTGGAGCATAATTAAGTATATTAATTGGGGGGAGAAGTGGAGGTTGCACAGTTCTAAGAGGAACTGTTATTTGATTGTTCCAATACAGAAAAGTCAATCCTTAAATAGTTGGGATCAACTAATAAAGTAAAAGTATGGCTAAAAAATTTAAAGGAATGGTTAATATACATGTTATTAGGTACTAAGTTCAGTTTTTCCCTAAGATTCTCCTTTAGGTAATGCCTGACAAAAGCAACATGACGTAATTTATAGTGCTCATCTGTGAGCTGGAAGCATGGGTGACGTGTGACAGAGAGACGGGGCTGGGTGTTTGAAGATATGCTGTCTATTAATAACTGGTGTTACATAGCCGTGTGCTAAATAAATCTATTACTATGAGCTCACCCACAACATCCGGGAGCCCACCTCTGCTGGGAGGAGGATTATGGGTGTCACTCCGGAGATGCAGGTTTTTCCACTGCAAAACTGGCTGTTCAACAATCACGTTCCAACTAGAGTAAGCGTGAAAGGATTTGCTGCGGAAACATCGCTGTGTTCAAGATTACCTGAAGCTAATAATTAAAGAAGCTGTAATTCCCATGACTTCATACAGCAATTTTGGTTGTGATGTTCATGTTTTTTACTTGTTGCTTCTTGTTCTAGATCGTAAGCTGCCAATACACCTTTACATCTGTCAGATATCCTTTAGATCTACCAACAACTATGTAGTGTTGGGTCCTCTGCGATTGAACACAGGTAGACTTGATGGTTTAGAAAGTCCTCATATTACATGGTTTTGGTAAAACAAAAGGAGATCTAAAGGAAATCTGACAGAGAAATCTAAAGGTGTATGAGGGCCCTTAAGGTGCCCATACACGCCTAGATATGCGCTAGGTCGATGGCCACTTTGAGCATCATGCGTGTTCACGGCCATGTATCTAGTGCGGCCTCCCCGTCTTCAAGCGGAATCAATCCCGCTCGAAGACAGGATTATCAGACATGATCGTAAATCATAAAGTAGATTGTAAAGTGCCAGGTTTGCCTAAAGTTAGGGGACAAATTAATATAAGTATACACATGGCCCCGTTAACCAGTTTAAAGCCATCACAGGACCCATTGAATCTGCAGTGGCTGTATACTCAGCTTTAGATACTCAGCAGTATATTAGAGTTGAGATTCAACACAAGAGAGGTGTTTTCAGGACTTTTTTGAAAGTGTTAAAAGTAGGAGCACATCTAATGGGACAAGGGAGGAAGTTCCAGAGAGTAGGAGCGTCCCTAGAGAAGTCCTGAAACTGCTCATGAGATGATGATATTGTCAGGGGTGTCATTAGTAGGTCACTGGCGGTTAGGGGTAAATTTATGTACAAGATTGAAAATGTAAGTGGGACAGTAGGTGTAGAGTGATTTTACAGAATGCTAGGCACGGAGGCTTAGGCTCCACTGCTAGGGCCAGAAACCACTTGCAAAAAAGCATGTGTTTTCTGTGCTGTTCTTTTTAAATGGACTAAAAATCCCACTGCATCCAATCCACGGCCACGCCTTTCAGGTGCAAATGTATTACCTGATGTATGTTTTTGGGAGTGCTTCAGACGTGTCTTTAAAAAAAATTTGCCTAACAAAAACACTTTGCCTTACAAAAACACCCAAGTGGAGCCTCAGCCTTAATTTTATTCTCTGGACAATTGGAAGCCAGTGTAGAGATTTGCAGAGAGGAGCAGCAGATGAGGAGTAGAAGAGTGGAGCAGCACCATTCATGATGGACTGAAGAGGTGATAGTCTCGTAAGAGGAAGACCAGAGAGGATGATGTTGCAGTAGTCCAGACAAGAAATGATGAGCGTGTACCAGGACTGTGGTGGTCTCTGGGAATATGAAGATGGAAGTGGCAGGATCTAGCAATGTTCTGTATGTGGGAAATAAAGGAGAGCGCAGAGTCAAATGGGACACAGAGGCAACGTGCTTGTGGGACAGGGGAGAGGACGGTGTTTACTGTGAGATGTTGGGGAGGCCTCCAAACACATAGCGAGCGGGGGGCCGACAGATGAGCTGTGGAGTGCAACGTGATGACGTCATCATGCTGCTTTACTTCGCTCACAGTATCGTTAGGCACCCTTTGTGTGCCGGCCATTAGTTTGAACGGGGACCGGGCGAGCACACTCGCATTGGTTGGTGGAAAAATCAGCAAAGGCTTGTTACATGTATGAGGACCTTAAGAAGTTGATGATGATGGGGGGGAGGGGGAAGATAATGAGTTCAGAATAGGTTTAAGGAATCTGTCGGCCATCCACGAAGCGCTTTAAGGTGATCTACACTCACAATATCTGCACGTTTGTTCCATGAGGAGTCTCAATTGGAATGTCTTGTGACCCTGCAGATACAAATAATGGAAATGACTTTTGAAATTATAGTGTTGCAGCGTATGAGATTTTACCTACTGGATTTACATACAGGATTTACTGTAACATAGAGTACTGGTTTAAGACCAAGCTGACCGGTCCTTTTAATAATGCCTGCTGACTCCAGGTTTAGACTGACTGGCTCCTGAATTCTATCTTGGCAGCCACCTGTTTACAGAAATTTGCTGTTGAGCACAGAATGTCGCCTTTTGCTGGCAAGGGTCCCTCACAGACCCCCTGGTGAGACCTTTCCGCATGTTGTTGCCTAGTGAAAATGAAATTGACCGGTGTAATAAATCGCTGGTACAGTAATCGTTGTCCAGCAGAGTGTTTTGTAACCTGATTCTGTAATTGGTTGCTTCCCGAAATAGTTTTGGGAGGCTCCAGTGACATCTGCTGATACACATGTAGAACTTTGCCAAGTCAACCCTTATTATATGTGAGCATCTCAAATTTGCACTTCCCAACAAGTCCATCCTTTACACAAAGTAGATCATAGCGAGTGCAATTATTAAATGTTATCCACATAGGACAAAACTATAAAAAGACTTACATAGGACTTTTCAGTTTACATCACCAAATACACAATGTTTTTTTTTAAAACCCCTCCAGTCGGTGTGGCCTCCCAGTGCACCTTATTTATGTAATGAGTATTAAATCTTAATTTTAAAACCATTAGATGACCACCTTTGCGTTTTAGATCCTATGAAGTCTATTCCAGCCACCACTGTAGCCTGCTCTGCATTTTACAGTTACAAAAACTCAAACCCTGCACAGTGGACATAAACCTTAAAGGTACCTATACACCAGTTGGCCCCCCTACATTCAAACTACACAGGTTTATAATTAGGGCCAGCACAATGTAGAAACACAGGGTTTTATTAAAGGTAATAAACGTGGTAGCAATACTGCTAGCAGGTCTGCTATGGTAAAGAAAATCTCACTACAGCCACAGCATGGCTAATGTGAAATATAACTCCTTTTTTTTTTTTTTTCATACACAGCAATCATGCAAAGAAATGCATCACACACACACTAGAGAAACGCACACACTACAAAAACATTCATCATTTACATAGAGACAAACACACACATTACATGCACTCTACCTACTCCAGTTCCCCCATGGTTGTCTTCCTGTTTGTCCATCTCTCAAGCTTGTCTGATTGGCTGGTAGTGGTAGGGGAGAGTGGGTGGACTGTGTGCAATTGCCAAAGGAAGAAAAGAACTGACAGCAGGGAGAGCCAATAGGCAGCTGAGTTTTGCAGCTTTCTCTCCCCCTCTTTCTGTCTGACAGCGAGATTGTCAAATAGAGGGCTCCAAGTGCCACCTGGGCTGCCCCCCTGGAATACCTCCGCACCCCCCAGTTTAGGAATCATTGCCATATACGGATGGACTTTTCATTTGGACAGGGCTCGATGCCCAAACAATCGGGATTCAACATAAGAAAGGTAATTAGTTGTGTGCACTTACCATTTACAGTACTATGTTGCACTAGGTTGTGCGACTTGTGTCCTTGTTCCTGTTTATCGAATGCTGTCCACCTGGAGCAATGAATCCCATGCCAAGAAAATGTGCATCGAACATAGATCCAACATGTTTGTAAATTCCTGTTCGATTGTCATTACTTCGGCCAGGGCCAGTGATCAACCGCCTACAGTGGTGCACATCGAATTGCCGAAGAATTGTTAGACGATTTTTGCATCACAGTGTTACGAACGATCACTCATCGAACGCATGCAAATTAATCCGTGAATGGCTATCTCAAGGTTCCATTTTCTAACAATCAACTTAAACTACTTTTTAAATCAATGGAACAGAATAAAAGTCCTGTGCATGGCCAGATTTTTATATCTGTCCATGAAGTCCAGGGAATTTTACCAAATTCTTCCCTTTCTGGGAGACCAGGGACCTGAGGTCAGGCAGCAGGCCCTCCTCAGCTTATGACTGGACATTGACAGATAAACAGAAGTTTGTTCCACACCAAATACTTTTAATGTCTTCTAAACGCAGAGCTGCATTAGTTTGCCTTTTCTATATGCAAAAAAAGAATCTGCAAATGGTTTATATTTTTACAAATCACTAATTCTGTTTATAAAGGTGATATTTCCTTCTGTTTCTCTATAGTAATGGGACACAAAGCAGCAGAATGAATGTGTTGCTTTGTGAAGATATACTGTGAGCAGTTTGAGTAATTCTTATGCTACCTGACGGTGACCCTCCTCAGACTTTTTCATCCATTCGGCAAGATCTTCTGGGTATTCTTTTTTATCACCCATTAGCTACATCCTGTAAGGATCGATAATTATTTCACTGCCAGCCGGTCAAACCAGGACACGCGTTACCTCCTGCGGCTCCGGCTTCCTCCGCAGCGAACGCTCAGAGTTCTGAGGTGGGCACTCTGTGCTTCAAAACTAAAGTGCTCTCTTGGCAGGAAGTGAAAAGTACGTTTTTATACTTCTTAATTTAATGTAGCAACGGACAAATTTAGTAGGGTTGAAAATTCCCTCCGCTACATGGGAGAATCTGAAGGATCTGATTTTAAGGCGTAATTGGAACCAGCAAGACCTCTATTTCCTTTGGGTAGACTGTGTTTTATTCTAAAGTGCTGAACACGAAGCAGGGTGAATGTATGAAGAAAGAAACCCCTTTCAGCGTTTTTGGTAACATATGCATTCTTCAAAGGGTATGTAAACCATAGCCATAGATAGATAGGGCCCACCTGTCTCTTAAATAACTGCATGTATTCACCTGTTGATCCTGCCAGAACTGATAGTTGCCGTGATAAGAGAGCCTTAGGGCTTGTTTCCATTATACATTGGGACCCCCTCAGCTAAGCGCATTGCTTGGCGGGGATCCCGACGTAGCACATAGACATTGCCTGCCGGCAAACACTGTTTACACATCCACCGATGCAGAGGCTCAACGCATTCGACTACGTTGAGCCTTTCATCGGCGGAGTGGCTCCACGCAGTAAAGATCAAGCATCCACTGAGCAGGTCTATGTGCTCCCAACGTATAATGGAGCCTTTTCTCACCAGACGCATTGCTGGTGCCTCATGGCAGAGTGCTGGCATTACTGTATATTACTATGGTTTCCATAGGATACGGGTTGCATTATCCATTAACACGCAATTAAGTACATTGCATAATGTAATACAGCATGCAATTTTAAAGCATATGGATTTTGCCTTTGATTCCCCAACGATCGATCAGCATGCTCATTGATCGATCGTTGGGGAATCCAATGCTGCTCATCTTGATTGATCCCACACAGTGGAAATCTAACAAAACATGGATTCAACAGGGGTCCGACAAGTCTGTATTTTCCTGTTCCATCTTCATTACTTTGGAAGGGGACACTTGATCACCATCCAAAGTATCGGCCAGGAATTGATTCCCCAAAGTGGAAGGCATTCCACAATCAATCCGTGCCTGATTGTTCAGCGTAGCATAGATCTTTTCTATGTATAACCCAGCGCATTGTGGCAAAGTGATGTTAACGCATGCATTGCCAGTAAACAACTGTAGGTGGCTTGTGTGAAAGGACCCTCCTAAAATGTATCCTCCTGGGCATTCCAGACTTTTCTGCAGCAAAAAGCTGCCATCCAGGCGATGTGTATTCCACCATGATCCCCCGCCCTTCCCCTGCCTTATTACACAATGCCGGCATAATCGAGACACCGGCTATGTGGGCTGGGAAAAGCAGCGCTATGGTGCAGCCTCTTCGGCGTCACAGGGGACCGGAAGCAATCAGCAAGCCTGCATCGATGCAGTATCAGGCTTCCAAAATAAAAAGCTACAATACTCCACCTTAAGGGATATTTGAACATAGATGTTAACATAGAAACCAATGACAGATTTTCCTTGCAAAAGTCTTCACAACATCCCAGAACCTGTGTTTCATAATCATGTTAAAGATTTTGATGATAAACGTTTTATGATTTTAGTTTTATAATTCCATTCAAGTGTCCCCTAATCCAGGACTTTATTATTTTATATTTCCAATCAGATTTTTATAGTTTGTGTATCTTTTAACACACACACACACACACACCTGTGACTCAAAAGTGAGATTAAACTCCAAAGCTCGCCAGAACAGTGATGAAGACTTTGTTCTGTAGATGATGATCGCTTTGTTATCCTAACTTGGTGAGTCACTGCCTCAGAAAAAGTAATTACACTCCTCTTCTAGGGCACTCGTGGTTCTGTGGATGCCAGCTCTAAAAAAAAAAACGTCACTGGATTTATAGAGAAAGAACGCAGGTTACTAACAATAGGATGAGAAGCTTTTGGACTTCCATGTTTCGTCACGATGACGCATGTGTGACATGTCTTTGTGTGTTAAGCCAGACATGGGAGCAGCAAAAGTAAATTGCCTCCCTGCTGCATGAAGTCCCAGCCCTGTGATACCAAACGGATGCTGATTGTCGTACATCTCCTGTATCCCTTTCCATGTGCCGCACGTTGTAAAGATGTGAAGCACTCCTCGTGTCTAAAATGGGAAAAGAACTGCAATTGAAGCTTTATTTTTTTTCCCCCGACCTTCCTTTGTTGGCTAAGGGTTAACATCTGTGTTAGCAGTTCTGTATGCCTATGATTGCTGTGGCTCTGTCTTTATTTCTGCCCCATTCATGCCTAGTATGATTGTCTGCATAGACGATTCCTGGTGATTCACGGCAGAATGTGTCTTAAGGTAGCCATACACAGGTTGATATTTCTAGGTATTTTGTTGGGTTTGTATTCTAATGTACTATGGAGTATGCACACCAATCTAAGTAAAGGAATCAATCTGTTTTAAATTGATGGCCCTGTGTGAGGTACAATCCAAGATTGAATTGCCGATCGATTTGCAAACAAAAAAAGACACGTGTATGGCTACCTTTAGGTAGAGATGCTGAAATTCCTTTTTCGAAAATTTAACCATGTGAGTTAATTGCAAAGCCCCTGATCATGGCATCATCCCCAAACTTGCTGGAGATGTAGATTGAGAGAGCAATACTTTCTTTGTTTACTAACGCATTGTTGCAATTTCAACTTTGAACTCCATTTATGCAAAAACTACATCTGCTATAGCCAGGGTGGATTTGATTTAAATCAAACCGATTTAAATCACTAGTCAGTAAGGCTCGATTTCAATCAAACTGATTTAAATCAATCATTCTTCCTAGAATAACTTTAAAATGCAAGTAGGTGAAGATTTTTAGAATAATAACTGTTCATATTAGTTTTTTTTATCCCAAGTTTAGGCTAATCATTCATATTTGGACAACTTTTCTGTTGCACTTAGTTTTGAGAACTAAACCAAGCATCTGTGATAATATCTTGTAGCAGAGAAACTGCTCAATAATCTTACAAAAACAGACAGAAGTTGGTGCTGGCATAAGCACATCACCCAAATTTCCCCTGTAATAGACATGGTTGAGGGGACACAAAAGCAATATATTTATTATACACCGTGCCAGAAATGAAGTAATGACAATCATATCAATCACAAACAATGCAGATGTCACATCTGTACAGGTGCTTAGACAATTAAAATAGTCCAAATTGCGCAAATTTCACCCCAACGCGTGTTTCGTTGAAGACTTCTTCAGGGGGTACGATATGTAATTTCATAGGCCAAAGCTACATAAAACAAACAGCCAACTCAAGAGGATCAGTCATACTGAATAACCAAATTCACATAAAAGTGGACACAGACCCTCAGGGGTTACTCACGTCCATAGATCAATATAGGGGAAAAGACATGATTTCTGAAGATGGCGTCCCCACTGGTGATCTGCATAACAACACCGACCCAAACCATCAACTGATCATGTTTACCAAAGTTAATGTATTAAAAATCGTTCTTGTTGTATGCAAAACACCAGGGCATTTATTTGGTTAAAGTCTGTCCGTTCCCCGTTGGTGCGGTGGGGACACCATCTTGAGAAGTCATGTCTTTCCACCCTATATAAAAAAAGTGACGTCACTGACGTCATTTCCTGTACGCCCCCTGGGTCTCCGACGAGGAATCTTGACACGTATGAGTATAGGGTCCTCTGTGATTGAACACAGGAACTTAATTGTTTAGAAAGCAGGACTGTGGAGTGGAGGATGCCGACTCCTACTAAATTTAAATGGGAAAAAATACAAATAATGCAAGTTCAAATACATGCAGTGCATAACATTACCGCAAAACTAACACGTTAAATGACCATGAAGCATGCTGCACATTGACTGTATGCGTCACTACATTGGACATAATGCACAGTGACGGTGTGGCACCGTTTTCCATTATGTTGTGTTCCGCTGTTACAGGGAACGCAGTGCCCACTGTGATCCTAGCCTAACTCTTACTGATAATGAAGTAAATGTTTTTTAAATGCCAGACTAGAGACGCTTGTATAAGTGAAGGGAATGGATCGCCAATAGTTCAGGACTGAAGCTGTAAAACATTTAAAAAAACACTGTACATTCAGCTGAGGCTACAAATGCTTACATTGTTCGTTTAAACGTTAAACATGAATATGGGATTCAAGGGGAATCATGAATCATGTTTGAAGTGCCCCTTCATTCTGCCTTTTCTTGGAGCCTTCCACTGCCCTATCTTCAGCAGAAGATCAGAACACTAAAGCTAGGCACACATGGGTAGATCTGTAAAAAGATTTGAGTACAGTCAATCAACTTGAGCGCTCACGGTGCTTGATTGTACTCTAATCTGTTTACAATCCTACCTGTGTGTGCCTTCCTTCGAGCGGGATCAATAGAGCCGGCACAAAGGAACTCAACTGAATGGAGTTCCAACATGTGGGAAAACCCCATTTAATTTCCAATACTTTGCATGGAGACGTGAGCATGGTGCCTTGCTTAAGGAAAAAGCAGCAGCATCTTCTGCCTAACTCCCTTTCTATGCTTTAATTGGCCATTACAGTCCAGTGTTGGCTTCCTGGACAGTAGTTCTGTGGTAATGTATGTTGCCTTCCTTACTTCAATGGCTATATAAAATACATTAGCATATTAAATACAGAGAAGTTGGAAGTTTCAGAAACTGAGCAGTCGGAGTCGGACAATTTATCGACTGACTCCACAGCCCTGTTAGAAAGTCCCTCCTATTGCATGGTTTTGGTAAAACAAAAGGAGATCTGACAGAGGAATCTAACCTAGACAATATGTCCATAGTTTTATGGGGCAAAGAAAGTACATTGATTTCCCTGCCAATTCTGTGTGTTGTAGAGAAAGAAATTGAGTAGCTTTCGCTCTTATGTCCATTCTTACAGGTTACGCTAGCCCTATATGGGTAAACTTTTGCACGATCATTTTTAGATTTGATTGTCTTGTGCTATTTAATTAACGACTGTCGGTCTAACATGGATCTAGCGTACTACTGCACAGTGTGATCGATTGCAAACCAATCGTCCCTGAAACCTATGTTCTATGTGACCATTTAATGATTACATAATGGAATGTATTTAGGGGTCGAATTGTACTCATTCCTAAAGGGTGAAAACCTAGCCGGCAATAGCATCTAATTGGAAAAAAAATTGTATTTTCAGAAACCTGAAACGTCCATGTATTAGCCTCCCTAGCGGTCATCTCCTGTGGTACGCTGCACTCTGCTTGAATTTGATTAGAATTAGAATGTCTGCTCCTGAGACCAGATAATCCCTGACATGAAACACAGATGAATAATACTTGCACGGCTAATGTTGGGATTGTAACATAAATTTCTATTAAACTGTAAATTCCCTGAACATGGTATCATTACCACAATTAAGGTGGGTTTACACGTGTAGATTTTTTGATAGATTTTTTTTGTCGAACATCGTTCGTCCATTCATTGAATGTAACATTAGATTTTTTGTTTGTCCATCCTGATATCGAATAAAAATACATTCGGAATTACTACGACCGATAAAGATTTACCAACCTGTTTGATGACCTTTTGAACGATTTTTTGTTCGAGATCAAACCAAATGTATCCATCGAACAAATTGGCCATTCTAGATTTTTGTTCAATCAACCAAAAAATCGTTTGCTCTTCATTGATTGAACGAAAAAATCTTCATGTATAAACTCGCCTTTACTGAGCATTTTGAGAAGATTTTTGGATGCATTTCAAAAAGTAAGACTGTAGAATTTGTAGTTTTTGAATAAATTACATCCGGTAACTCACAATTGAACAATTTTTTCTGATATTTTGTTTTGTTAATAATAGAGATGCTCCGATCAGCATTTTTGGGGCCGATTACCGATCACCAAGATTATGATCT
>CM070037.1:86538594-86553402 GCA_036250615.1 Ptychadena robeensis
TGCACACCCCTTCACAATAATCTCCTCCTCCAGCCAGGAGGCCTGCATACGCCAAATGTGTTCGACATGAGGGAGACCGGAGTGTAGGCACAATAGCAGAGGGGAGTGGTCCGAAATACTGTGGTCCTGGGCAAGTAAGACACAGAAGACACATGCGGCAGAACCTCAGGAGGGCAGAGAGCTAGATCTATACGTGACAGAGTGCAGTATGATTCTGAATATAATGAGAATGCGCTCTCCTTCGCGTGGCTTCACCGCCATATATCAGTAAACCCATATTTAAGTGACCAATCAGCATAGGATGCATTATGTCTGCCCCCTCCCCCGGACCTGTCCAAATTAGGATCAGGGGCCACATTAAAATCTCCTAGCAACAGGAGGCGGCCCTGAGCAAATTGCAAGGCCTTCAACATAATCTGGTCCAGAAGAGACATATCCAGAGGGGGAGGCAGATAAACATTAACCACAGTATAGATCTGGGAGTGAATACAAACATTTAACATTATAAAGCGCCCGTCGGGGTCTGAGAACATAGAAATTACTTCCATGGGACAAAATCTAGTAACCAGTATAGACACCCCCTGGAATACGTAGAGTGCGTGGAGTGAAATGACTTATGCTGGCCATACACATGCCGATAAACGGCCGGATTTTAATCTGACCGACGGGCGTGCGCGCTCTCGCCGTCGGTCAGGTTAAAATCCGGCCGTTTAACGGCATGTCCCCACATGGGGCGACAGATCCCTGTCGCCCCACTTCTCGGCTGGCCAGAGATCCGACATGTCGGAAAATCTGAGCCGATGGGAGCCGATGCCATAAGCAACAATGAAGCGGCTGCTTCATTGTAGCTTATGGCCGGCACACATCACGTTTACAATCCCGGAAGAAATCGGGGCAGATGTCGGCAATGGTCGCCGCGTGTATGCCTGGCATTAATGACCCAAGACTATTTAAGTGCTAATACTATAGACCCCATTAGATGGGTCTCTTGCAAGGAGATGATATGAGGCTTGTGCTTGCGGAGATAGAGGACTAGTGCCCGTTTAATAGCCACATTCAATCCCCTGACATTCCAGGAGATAAACTTCAGGGGGGGAGACCTAAGCGCTGCAAAAACCGGAACTGTAGCGGATTAAACAGAAGTAGAGCAAAGGGAGTGACCCTGACCGACATACAGCAAATTCGACAAATGGGACAATAAGTAAAACACAAACATAAACCCCAAAACCCCCCACCCTGCTTACCCCCCGAACTGTAGTAAGCCTATACCTGCAACAGTGAAAAACAAATCCCAACAAAAGGGGAACAATACTTGCCCCCCTGAACCGGTGCATCTTGCGTCTGGAACATGTAGAACCGATGTAGTCCGCCAGCAGCAGTTACCCTGCCGTTGTCTGGTGCAGGAGTGAAGAAACAAAAATAAAAATGACAAGAACCGCTGCCTCCGCATAAGAAAAAGATGGGGGTAAAGGGAGCCATGGGAATAGAGATGAAGATGGCGTACCACTCAAAAAGGCACACATGGTAAATCCAGGCAGGGGAAAGGAAACACCACAGGAACGGATTCAACGCGATCTGATATGCGCATCCAGCCAGGACTGTGCTTCCTCAGGGGTGGTGAAAAACGAAGCCCGGTCATTAACGACCACGCGCAGCTTGGCCGGAAACAACATGGGGTAGGGGATTTTTGCCTCTCGCAGCTGTGCCTTGATCCTGGTGAAGGTGAGGCGCTGACGCTGGATCTCCGCCGAGAAATCCGGGAAAATACCAATCCTGGAGCCGTTAGAGGATGGAATCCGCCGTTTATCACGGAAGTTGAAGATGCGTGGAGCAGCCCCAGGCGCTGGTGGACGAGGAGGAGTGCGATGAGCCCGCTCTATAGAAAAGGATGGAGTGACCTCCATATCTGGGAAGAATGAACGCAGCCATTGCTCCAAGAAGAGTTCAGGGGAGGATACCTCAGTGTGCTCCGGGAACCCCACGAAACGCAAATTATTGCGGCGAGACCGATTTTCCAGGTCATCCAGTTTGGTGCGTTGCGCCGCTACTTCACGGGTGATGGAACGGACTTCCCTCACCAAGGGAGCAACCGTGTCATCCAAGGTACTGACACGCCGCTCGACCTCGGTGGTGCGTTCGCGCAGATTGCGGAGATCCTGTTTTAGCAATGAGACTTCCAAATGGACACCTTCAATGCGGGATATGACGTCTGCCTGCTCTCCCGGATCGCGTCCATGAGGTCACCCAGCGAAAGCTCGGCCGCAGGGGTAGAAGCTGAGGATGACGCCAGCGGCTGGGGATCATCTGGAGCAGAGATCAGAGGATCAGTGGGAGAAGGAGGCACCTCAGAATCCTGGCTGCAGGCTGAAGAATCTGCAGGAGAAACGTGGCCTGAGGATCCAAGATGGCTGCCAGCGCTGCTGCTGCGAGTGTGCTGGAACTTTGCCAGCTTCTCCGCCACCGGGTGTACCCTGTCCTTGCTGGTCTTGCCCATGGCCCACTGCAGAAGAGGTTCAGGAGCAGCTGCAGGTAAGTAGAAACTGTTTCTATCGTTTCAGGATGGCTGCAGGATGGTGAGACGCAGGAGAGCTCTCCTACATGCCCCCTCTCGCGTCCGCCGCGTAGCCACGCCCCCGCAAATCCATTCTTTATTTGAAAATTACACAAAATTGTACATGTTTAATGGAGACTTTAAATATTTTGGACAGTTTAAGGTATTTACTATTTTGATGTTGCCTTCCTCCATCCCATTTGGCATATGTATTAATCTTTGGCTTTCTCCTCTGTTTTGCCCTCTAGGTTCTACATTTGCTTGGCCCAAAGACAGAGGCTGATCTTGAGAAGAAACCCAAGGTATTTTGTTTACCAGCTGTGTAAGCTTATCACATTTGTGACCCCTCTCATGAAGGTCACATGTATGCACCCTAATCCAGCACAACAACCACTAAGAAAGATCCTTGTACCTGCCTTCAGGGAAGACAGGCTGTCTGCTTTCCGAAGAGTAAATATTTTATTGATGTTAATGCTTTCTAGTTTAACTCCTTACCCACCAAAGTTAAATAGATCTTTGGTTACTTAGGGCAGCACCGCTAAGAGTAAAGTCAAAGGTGAGAGTTCCTGTGAAATGTCAAACCACCCACACCACCTTTAGTAGAAAATACCTGATACTGCCAAGTATAAAAACCATGTATGCAAAAAGCAGTGCTTGGACCTTGTGATCAATCCCACTGGGTCTGTTTAATGTAACATGTGTAAAAGAAGTGATCAGTAGGTATTTTGTCCTTAAAGGGACACTCCTACCCACCCCTTTTAAAACAATTGACATCTCAAATGTAAAACTACCAGTTCCATAGATATTGATACTGTGTGTACCTGAAAATCAGACATACCCAGCAGGTTTTCTAAGCATTTGCACAATATACAGTAAGCCATACCCAGAAAATTAAATCTGATGAGCGTGACTATGCAGTGTACCGGTATCTGCTTATGCATTTAGGCGCGGAGCGTTAAAGAAGCGGGCCGCCATTCTCATCTGTCTCATCGTGACAGCTGCTGTCTCGGAGGTGACCAGAGAGGTGCGGGCAGCCCCATCAACAAGATTAGCTCCCCCTGTCCAGTCCCGATCCTTCTGTGTGTGCTGCAAGCTGAGGTATAGAGGAAGACCTAGAAAGTGAAAGTTTCCTCAGTGAAGTGAGGAGCAGGACACAATGTTTTAGGTATTGTGTGTCCCCAGGGGGAAGAAGTAAAGCTGTGGTTGCCATTTTACTCAGCACTGCCAGCAACAGTCTGTGGGCCTCTCTCACCCCACACAAATACCCCCTGAAAATATACCACAGTGTGTCTTATTTTCAGCTAAACACAGTATGTTCACATAAATTATTATTAAATGAAAACCATAACCCGCATAGCTGCACTCAAATGTCCAATAAATAAGGTATATGTGAAAGTCTAACAATCGGTGTATAAATTACCCCGATCACACACCACCTCCATAAGTATCTTAACAATTCCCCAATCCCAATTCCTGTCCAGTGCCAAGCGAGCAAATGGATATCCATCCCCAACATATTACATTCAGTAAGCTTATTCCATTGCAAAAATATCCATCAGCAGAAAAGACTGTTCACTTAACCTACTTGGCATGCTTTTTTAAAAGTGCTTTTTAAGCCCACTTGGAGGTGCCCAGCATGATTCCAGCGTCACCGGTGACGCTGGAATTGCGTTGGAGAAAAAAAGCGACGCCCCTCCATTAACATGGAGGTCTATTCACCACCTACCCCTGTCCCTTTCGTGTCACCAGAAGAAAGGATCGGTGGCTAAGCTGATCTGGAGAATCGCCGGGGGATTCCAGCGGACAGGTATGTTTCCCTGTAGTTAACTCGGGCAGAATGCCAAGAAGGAATCATTTGCTCTGATATTTTTGTGATGAAATAATACCTTATTCTATATCATGTGCGGGACAGATGATCGATATTGTGCTTACTCTGTGTAATAAACTATACTTGTTGGCCAAAGATTACATCTTGTATGTGCTAGCGGTATGATAAGGTGAAGTCCAGTGCTGGTGCCAGATCCTCAATGCACGACAATAGCATCCTGTGCTATGTATTTTTGTAGTGCTGCTATTTTTTTTTCCTGTATGTTGTGTGTACCTATTGCCTCCAAAATCCGGGATGGAATAGTCTGACCATAGGTTGTGCCCGGATAAGAAGCCTCAAATGTCAATTTCTTCGCCATTATATTTTCCTTA
Source organism: Ptychadena robeensis (assembly GCA_036250615.1). Classification (NCBI taxonomy): domain Eukaryota; kingdom Metazoa; phylum Chordata; class Amphibia; order Anura; family Ptychadenidae; genus Ptychadena; species Ptychadena robeensis. The sequence continues at coordinate 86,543,345 of CM070037.1, forward strand.
TGCATAAACACCCAATGCATTGCATTAATTTATAACCCCCTGCTGCATGCATTTTGTTTACAGCTGCCAACGTTTACCATACACCATTGTATGAGAAGCAACAAAGCAGCACATGCGTCAATGCGTGCAGTGTCTTCTATATAACATATGCCTTAATTGCTAGTACGCAACATGTATAGTGTGAAAGAACCCTTATGGCCATGTGTATGCATATACTGGCAGGCCATGGGTGTGTATTTGGCATTAAACAATTATAATGTTTTTAAAAATCAAATCCCATTTTGTAAGCTAAAGCTCGTCAGGCAATTTCTTATCAAATGCTACACACCTAGTTATGGCAGATCGTGACTCAGAGGTGTAGTGAATCCTCTCTCCACTCCAACAGGACAGCGCCATCCAGGGGCTGTATGGTGTAACTGGAAAATTGCTGTCCGAGAATTATTGTGAAAAATTACGTTGGGTAAATCCCCATAGTAGAGTGTTGTACCGTGTTAGCCATCGATAAATAGAGCAAGTTTGGAGTTCAAGTGATACCGTTTATTGGCTAACTGAAGTCGTAAGAGAAGCAAGCTTTTGGGATGTCGCAGATCCTTTCTTCAGGCTTAATAAAATTCTGTTTTTTGAAACTCAGCCGTGATATTCTCCTCCTTCAGAACCTCTTATCTCTATTACCCCCAATAACTCTTCCTAACTCTGATCACTATCTCCATTAACTAACCCTTCACTTTCACCTCAATCATGTGTGTCAAGACAAAACTGTTACTTTTGTTAAAATATTTATGACTATGCCATTGTGTGTATAAATGTGAGTTTCAAAAACCAGAATTGTATTAGCCTGAAGAAGGGATCTGCGACATCCCGAAAGCTTGCTTCTCTAATGACTTCAGTTAGCCAATTACCAGTATCACTTGAACTCCGAACTTGCTGTAAATCCCAAAGTTTCCCAAAGTTTTGCCACTAGTTCAGGAAAATAGAAGTTGAACTAAGAAATTTCCAGGAGTTTTCCCTAATTGTCTCCTTTTATAGAACACAGAAACATTGGGGTTTTCTGTACTTGAAGCTCTTGGTAATATTCAAACCATTAATGATGTGCATGTATTGCAGAAATGGACATTTAAATTCTCTAGGAACTTCTTTCCATAAGTTATTTATTCTGTTATTATGTGTTTTTTTTATTGTAAAATGATATTACTACAAGCACAAGACTACCTAGCAACCTTAGGGCAGCATTCACACTTGTGCTTTCAGCAGCTCAGAAGGATTTTACTAGTGGTCCAATGACTGAAAAGTGTCCAGGAGACACCTCATGTTGTGTCTGCCTGGCTTCATCGCTTTTTGTGCTAAGCATCTGGTGATGGTTACAATGTCTCCTTAAGTCAGTGGTTCCCCATATATATCACTATATTGAAAAGGGAGACCCTCCAGGGAAAGTTTGGCAACTAAAGCTGGGCATAGACCTGCCCGATTCTTCAGCCGATTGACCACCGTGCGCATTTCTGCCAAGCGCTCAGCTGGCAGAAAATAGTGTGCCCACCTGGTCAGATTGACCAGGAATCTGCTGCATGTTGGATCGCACAGTGATCCAATATGCTGGTAGATTCCCGGACGATCCCATTAGGTAATGGCCGGCACACAAAGGGTGACAGGCTAATTCTCTGCACTAGTGGCCGTGCCTGATGGAGTCATCACGGCCAGTCGGTCGGCTGAGCAGTTGACGAGAAAAGGACCCGTCTATGCCCAGCTTACTGTATTTTTCCGACTATAAGACGTACCGTACCATAAGACGCACCCAGTTTTTAGGGCAGGAAAACCAGAAAAAAAGATTTAATAAGTTTTCACATCAATGAATTCCATGAATGCAATATTCAATTCAGCCAGAAGGGGTCACTAGCAGCGTACTCTGCAGCTCCCACGGTAACAGCCAGATAGGCAGAGACTGAGAGGAGAAGACTGCAGATGTCTGCCCCCATTCTCCTCCCGATCAGTGTAAAGTATGACGTTCTGCTGAGTGTACTTTTTGCCCCCAATTTTGGGGGTGAAAAAGTGTCCTATGGTCCGAGAAATACATTAAGTAGTTTAGTTGTTGGCAGCAAAGAATGCTTGAGCAAAGTAGTCTTGATGTGTACACAAGGGATACTTTTACAAATGAAATTGTAATGAAATATATAACCTGGGTACGTGGCATCTTTTATAACGAAACACTCGGTTTCTTCCTGGATTTTAATGGTTGGTTGTCATTGCACACATAACCAAAGAATTGGCAGTAATTGTAAAAGACTGTACACTAACTGAATATATCTGAAGAGCCTGGTGCTTCAGTCCAGTCTACCCAGACTTTCGTTCTTATTAAACAATGTCTTTATATAACAGTATTTTCATTTGAGAGCAAATAACCTCATAGTTCTACTATGGCATTTTTCTGTGTTTGTTTTAGGCCGCAAAGCAGAAAGTGCCGGAAACCGAGAAAAAAAACAATGAATTTGTAAATGGTGAGTCACAATTTTTTTTTTTCTTGGTTTGTTTTTTTCCTTTCACCATTTCATGTTAATGTTTCTGGTTTTACATTGCTTCAAGCATTGGATGAAAAGCCTTCCACATCTCATTTAGATGCTCAGGGCTCTCTGTCATCACATACTTGGCATTCTTGTCAGTCACTGCCCTAAGACTTGTCCGTTACAACCTGCATAACGCACTTCTCAAATATTTACCTCCTTCCGAGTTTAGGAAGAAAGCTTCAAACCAGTGTAGTTTCTTATCGGTAAGCCGTGTTTTTTGCAAGGAATTTGACTTTCAAGCTTGTAATTTGATATGTCGGATGTTTTGTTTCACATATGGTATGCGCTTGTGGAGGCCATCTATGAAGGAAAGTCAGTTGTAGCCTTCGGCTTTCCACTGTTTGGGATTTTTCCCGCGTTCGGGCCGCGCCGAATGCGGGGAAAAATGCAGGGGGGAGGGGCACCTGTCCGCCCTGTCACCTTGGTGCTTTGGTGAGTGAGCGCGGCAATGCTGTAATTACACACCCATTGAAAACCAATGGAAAAACATGCGGCGGTGTGAACATCAACAGGATGTGCCCATTGATTATCAGTAGATTGTCAGCAACTCAGAAATGCGACAGTGCTGCTTTGCCCAAATAAAAAATTAGAAAACATAGAAAATAGGTATATATTTTGGTTATTTGACAAGGTACCTGCGCATTCTAATGGAGGTGAAAGTTGTTCTGCTTATGTAATTCTTAGGTCTGATGGCAATCACCTTAAGACTATTTACAACATTTTGTCTTTTTTGAACGAGGTTTGCCTGTAATTAGCTTTACTAATTAGTCTGAATCTGTTTCCCAGATCAGCATTTTGGATCTTTAAGGTATTTGTCTGTCTCTAAATTGCAAGTCTGAAGAGTCACAGACACTACCACAGCTTTAGCATTAAGCATACCACTATCATTGCGTTATCTGTGAAGAGAAGTTTAGCAAATCTTGTCTTAATGTTTAGTCCTGGTCACTATTTACCATCCTGGGCTTAAACTGCACATACCCGCTTGATTGATGACCTGATAGAGCGCAGTGTGGGGATATCACCATGCAGCACCCTGGTCCCCATCCAAACGATGCAGATCAAGCCGGATTACAGACATGGGCACTAGATCGATGGCAGCGAACTCACACGGCGTAACGTCAGCGCTTGAATCAGCTGTTGGTCGAAAGCCAATCTATGCGTGTACGGGCACCTTTTAAGACTTGCCAGGCTGACTTCCTCAGCCAGCTTTGGTTTCATCCGGGGAACTGGTTGGTGCACCTGTGTTTGCAGATGATAAATGCTGTATGTGGACCTCATGGACACCAATGTTCAACAAGGTTGATTGGTAGAGACAGAAATGGTGGGGGGGTTTGCATCAAAACCAACATTGACTCTCTGCTTTTAAAGCAAATGTGTCAAAACTGCGCTTGTAGTGCAAATGGATCTCTATAAGCAGTCTGTGTTTAGATAACAGCAGAGTCATCCATCCAGCACGATTAGTAAAGCAGGCTTTGTCCTGTGTTTGTATGTTATAGACGTCAATCAAGTTCAAGAATAAATTTGTATTCTGTTTAAAAATGTTTTAGGTAAACAAAGCTGTACTATCTTGGATCCTCATGATGTATAAGAATTTGTTGGGTTTTTTTTTACCTAAAGGAATTAAATAAAAACGTTTTAAGTAAAATAAAATTTTATTAAATATTATAAAGGATTATACCGATCATCGACCGCCCTTGTGTCTTGGTTTACAAACAGTGATTCTTTCTCAGTTACTCTTTCCTTCCTCTGACATGGCACCATAGTGCCTTTTCTCTGCCAAATGCAGCCAAAGAGATCCATCCATATGTCTCATCATGACATGATGATGAACACATGTCATTAAAACTGCCCCGGGACCGCAGCTGCCCATAGGGATAACATGGGTCTGGCTGTTCCATGCTGGCTGCCGGGAAAGCTTGCCTAAGATTTCCAAAATATTAAGGGGTGTCCTCTACAATTCACTGTAGGTAATAATCCCCTGCATGTAGGGGACTACCAGGAGGAAGACCAGCTGCCAGAAAAGACATCTGTGCTGGGAGCTGCAGAAGGATTTTTTTTTTGGGGGGGGGGGGGGCTTCTACAGGGACAAAGGTTCCAAATGGTAGAATTAAAACACTGATTAAAAAGAATAGCCTCAATGATGAAAGTAAATGAGGTCAGAGGTGAGAGAGCCTATGATCGGACCCTACATCTAAAGGCTATGATCTGCGGGCGATTTTGTGGCTGATCGGCAGTTGCTCGGATGCAGCAGAATTTACTTGTTGGTAAATTCCAGCTGGTCCCCATCCAAGCTAATGTCCGGCACTCAAAGGGTGTGCTTTGATCCTCTGAGCAATTGTCCACTAGAGAATCAGGTGGGGATTGTGTGTGTGGCTGCCGTAAGATCCTGTTAAGCAGTGGTTCTCAACGTTTTTAAATCCACAACCCCAGAAAGCGTTCTTAGTGCCAGAAGTGGCACTCCACTACATCACTTCCCTCCCTTGTGCAATTGATGTGGGAGGTTAAAAAGGAGAGTTACTCCCCGAAGTTAGCAGGGAGGGGGCGTTACTCTCTCTCCTAATGTCCTACCCTGCTTGTCATCAGCTGATGATTTTACTGAAGTTGGCAACGCCTGTGAATTATTATAAATCAGTAGCAGTAAGCCAGCACACTTGCCCACTGTCAGCAGCCAGGAAAGCACCAAAAAATTTGCAGTTTTTATGTGTAAAGTGCTAGGTCCCTACACTTAATATGGTCAACGGTTTCATCCCCTACCCCTAAGGCTAGGTTTCCACTTGCACAAGCCGTCCTATGACAGCAATGGGGCTATGACAGAGCCTCTTAGGTTTTTTGATCCGTTGATCCTAGCCTCCGTCGCATTAATAACGATATTTATTGATTTAATGGGGCAGCATTATCGGCTGCCATGTAGCTCAGACAATAACGTGGATTTGACGTTGGCAAATCCAATCACATAGTGGAGCCCTAGCCTTAATCCATATTCTCTGTATTATAAGCTTGATTACAATATGTTAAGTTTGAACTTGTATTTAAGATTTTTTTGCCTAACCCCTATTTAAATTATAGTGTAGTATGTTGGTGCTTTAAAAAAAATTTAAGTAAATTACTATGTAATGCTTGTAAATTAAGTTGGTTACGTTATAGTGAGCTCCCTATATTGTACAACCTGCATTAAGCATGTAGCATGTGTGTACCAGATCTCCTACCTCGCACAATGCAGTGCTTGTGCCAGTCACTAGACCTTAGCATTGTCATTGTCTAGACCAGTGGTGGGCAACTGAGGTGATACGGAGGGCCACAAGTGCGGCCCTCGGCATCACTAAAGGGCTGCACATAACATTGATCCAGCGCCCGCTACCACTGCCGACAGATCTCAGCAGGCGGTGGACCAGATCACGGCAGGCAGTCAAAACCCAACAGCACCAACCCCCCCCCCCTCCCTTGTGCCCGGTGCAGCTGTCATATGTATACCTGGTGTCCAGATTAACATTGGACACGCAGAGGAGATACTGATGTAGGACCGCCAAAGTTGATTAGAAAAGCCGGGTCAGTGAGTGACCGCTACACATGGTGATATATGAAATGCCCCATATACCTCAACAAAGGTTATGTGCCTCATAGATGTTATCAAAGTATTATAGTGGAAGCATAGGCACTCAGGCACTGTCTGGGTCACTCATTAGTCCCTCTCCTCCTCTTACCACTCTAAAAAGTTCTAAGGACGTGTCGGTGGAGCAATGGTGAACAGGTGAGTTACTATGCATTAACAGGTTTTGGGGGCCACAAGTGGAGGACCAAGGGGGGCCGCCAAACACCCAAAGGGGGCCACATGCAGCCCCCGGGCCACAGGTTGGGCACCTGGGGTCTAGACTCATGCAATGCTGACTTAAATAGTCTGTATTGGCTTTTCATTATAGGGAGTCTTCATATGGGTGTTCACGCAATGTTCAAGGTTGAGACCGGTATTAGGGATTTGGTTACTGGGATTGCCAGTTGCAGTGTTTGGATGCCAGGGTAAAAAGTCAGTGGTCTCTTGTTGAAATGAAAAAGGGTCATGTTTAACTGGTCCTCATTTTAGGAGGTTTTCCTTTAACGTGTGTGTTCTAGAAATGTCCATTTTGTTTTTTTATATTTTTAGGTATAAACTGGTTATTGAAATGTGAGATGAGAACATGGCTGTCTCCAATGGAACTCAGACAATGTATGCTGTGTCTGTGTGGGCACACTGCTCTACACACAGCACCCCACTCCGTTCAGTCAGGGATTAAGTAACTGGAGAGACGGCGCAGAAAAATCTTTCACAACCGCACCTCAGGCAACTTTGTCTGGAGACCAGGCGGCAAGTTTTAATCTGAGAAGGGTCTTCAGTCCAACAACCCAGACTGTAAACATGGCCGACCTCACACTGCTCTACTGCCAACACCATGTCACTATGGTTACCAGTCGGGTGATGCTGGCCTGCTTTGACATTTTGGGCTTTCTGTAGAGCTCAGTTTGACCTTCCTAATTAATTTATTTTGAAAGGAACTCAATTTTCTATGCCCATAAATTGAGAGATAGGAAAAATGAATCAAGCATGCATATGTTGGTTAAAGTCTAGAGTCTTGCTAAGGTTTACCAGGGACAAGAGGTACTGAAATATTGAAAGAAATGCTACTTGTGAAGATAATTTTAACCTCTACGTGATATTACTGTTGAGCAAGTCTACAGAAGCTTTACATGGGCATTAATTACTTGATTACTTACAACACTGCCAAATAAGAAGTGTTTAGCAGGGTCATTGCTCTGTGCAGGCCACTTGTGTCCTTCCACGACATAACAATTTGTTCTGAATACTTTTCATCATGCAGTTGTCATTGTAGTTATTGTCAGAACAAAGAAACAGGGTTTTGGCCAGATAATTGTAATTTTTTTTTCTATTAACCGGATAATGCCTGCAGGAGGTGTCATCCAAACCTGTTTTTTTTTTATCTAAAATCTGCACAAAGTCTTCATAAAAAAATTAAAAGAAAGAAAACCCGAAAAAATAAATTATGTTCAGGACATGCTATTAGCATAGGATAGGATAGCATATTCAACTCAGGGTTTGGTCACAAAGAAGCTTTACTGATTTAGGATATTAACACCATTGGATGTTCTGGGGTACTATGGGTAATTAGTTGTTTGGTTCAGCCAATAATATTGCATATACACTTTGCCACTTCAGTTAGGAGTGGGCACTTTTGACTTTTGAGTTAGGGTTCTGCGATGTATACATGTTCCACTCTGTTGAATGAGTCAGATAAGCAGATAGAGAGCAGATAAAAGCCCCTTTTAAATGTTCTTGCTGTATGGAGCCAATCCATAAGTGAAAAGTTAAGGCTGTCATACACAGGTAAATGCCTGTGAGATGGATCGGCCTTCCAGCCCAGCGCGATGATGTCATCGCGCTGCAGCCCGATATTGAAGAAGCTGGTGGCGCAGCACTGCTGTGTCATCCAGTTCAGCCGATGCTTTGCATGGGGACCTGTGGTCCCCATCCTAAACAATGGATATCGACCGCGATTTACGGTCATGTCTGATAACCCTGTTTTCAAGTGGGATTGATGGGACTTGAAAACGGAGATCAAAGCGACCATCCATCTAGCGCACATCTATGCGTGTATGGGCACCTTCAGTCCTGAGCTTTCATACTAGAGATCCAATTCCCTCTGCAAACGAAATGTCGTGGAAACACCACATATTACATATTTACAGAAATTATGTTGATGTGGTTACCATCCTTAATCCAACTGTCAATCCAATATTCGTCAGTCCAACTACCACACTGTGCATTTGATTTTTTAGCGTGTGTGTGTGTGTGTTGTAACTTCCCATTTTTTTGGTACATTTTTATAGATTTCTTTCAGCTTTTATTGGTTTCTTTTTTTTTTTTTTACCCGTCTGCACTGGCAGTGCACAGGTTAATGCCCCCCAACTGTCAAAGCATATACAACCATCTATGCTTTCAGCTAGTGCTGAGCGTTTGTTTGTTTATTTAGCAATTAGAGCAGCCTGTTAACAAGATGCCCTAATTGCCAAGGAGGCCTCTGCGGGCTGCCGAGAGACTGAAGATATTCTGCTGAGGTTCTTGAAGGTGACATTAAGACGCTGCATTCTGCCAGCTGGGAGTGATGCCTGCGCACAAATAACACTGCATTATTGATTTTTTTTTTCTCCCCCACTCCCTCCTTCTCAACAGACTTGTACGTTTATGGACAGGACCTGGCTTCAGTGAAGTAACACATGTAAGGGAAAATGTTTGAGTGAGCCGAGTGTTCCTGGCCACAGTTGGAGCTTTAATTGCGCTTCATATTCTACTGTTCTCAAATGATGAAGCACGCATGTATTCTCACTCTGTGAGTACCATGAAAACCTGCAATATAGTATGTAGGGATTTGCCAAATAGGACCATGAGAGAAGCCTCAAACTGCTTTAGGGCTCATTTACACTAGTCACGTTGGTGTTGGGGTACCACAACGCAGAGTGACAATGGTGCCTTGACTAGGAACCTTACCTTAGTACATAGGACCCTTTTACTCTAGCCTAGGTAAATGCACTATTCTAGGCCTTACCCCAAATACTCTGCTGCATGCAGGTTTGCAGGCGTAGTACACATGTAGCAAGTGTAGCACCATGTAAACCGCTGGGATTTTGCCAGTAACGGCCATGGTAGCTGGTGCGTCCATTACCAGCCTGAAATTGCATCTCGGCCGCACCAGCTGCAGTGTGAAATGGCCCTTATTTTTTGTCTGGCCTATAAGCTGGGCATACACGGGTAGATTCCCCTGCAATCGATTGATCGTGGGTCAATTGAACGTTAATCAATATGCACCACATGGGCGTATCAATTCCTGTTCAATGGGGACCCAGTTTCTCTGTGGTCCCCGCTTTTCCCCAGCCTGTGTACGCCGGCTGGGTAAAAGTAGAGAGTGAGTCACAGTGCCCCCTCTCCCTTCGCAGAGAGACATGCTGGCACTGCCCCCATCACACTATCGGACTGCAGCTAGCTGATCACAGCTGCAGCCCGGCCATTACATTGAAAAGAAACCTGCTGTCCCCATTCAATGTAATGTATTTCGATCAAGGTTTTCCAACATGTTGGAAACTTGTTTGGTCGAGTTCCTTCGGGCAAGATCCATTGATCCTGCTCGAAGGAACCGTGGATGGCTCAAATGAAGAAATGGATTAGAGCAACATCAGATACCGTGACCACGCACCGCGCTTATCTTCGAGTCCTGTATGGCCAGCTTTAGACACTACAAGCCCCCATACACCATACAATTTCTGTACAATCATCTTTTCTTTTACCAAAACCATGTAATATGAGGACCTTTCTAAACCTCACTATTTATTCTATCAGGAAGGACCCGGCACTACATAATTGTTGGCAGATCTAAAGAAAATTGTATGGATTGATACACTTAAAGGTGGGTTTACACGTCAAGATTTTTGTTTCGTCCAACCTCCAATTACATTTTTTGT
>CM070037.1:86620135-86648995 GCA_036250615.1 Ptychadena robeensis
GGGGGGGGGGGGGGGGGGACTAGAACTAACCCAAGGTCCCACACTTCCATAACCCTATATTCAGCTGATCCCACATGGCCAATGTATCCCTTATTCCTGAATTGCGGCCCCATGGCTTCTTGTCCTACTATGAAAGGTGGTCAAATAGTGCCAGGTGTCTCCATAGTCCTATAAGAGTTTCCAAAGTTTGACGGTACCCTACGTAGTACCAGCTGATCTCACATGGTCAAATGTATTCCATATACCCAAAATATGGCCCCATGGTTTAATGTCCTACAATGATACGGGATCAAATAGTGCCAAGTGGTTCGATACTCCTATAAAAGTTTATTTTTATAGTTTCAGGTGGATCCTGTATTATAAGGTTTGGTTTAAGGAAACCCTAAAGTGTGAAGTGTTTCTGCATTTTCAAGTGACCCTAAGTGGTGCCATGGTTACAAAAGGTCCCAAAATCTTGTATGTCCCCATAGTTTCTGCAGTTCTAGGTCATGCAATAATAGGTCATGTCAAGATCCCAGAGTCTTGGGTGTCCCCACACTTTTTAAAGACTAATAGATCCCATAGATGTAGGCGACTCTATAGTCCAAAGCTCTCCAGTAGTGTTCTCTTGGTGTCAGGTGGCCACATAGTCCGCAGAGATCTGACAGCTCTAGATGACCCAATAGTGCCAGGAGCTCTCATATTTTACTGTGACCCTATAAGTGCATAGACCCAGGTGACCTTATACTGTTCGGAAACTCCACAACTTCACATGACCATATAGCCCAGTGGTTCTGAACCTTTTGTGATCTGTAACGTCGCAAAGTTTCAGTTCCTGTATATGGAACAAGAAGGTGCCAGTGCAGAGTTCCAAATGTCCGTTCCAAAAACTGACACTCTGCAATGCCACTGACTAGGCAAGTGTAATGTCCCCTCCCTCCTATTTTCCCTGCTTGTCGTAATGCTGTGTGGTGTGGGAAGTTAGTAAAGCAACACCCCACCTATCCTAAGTTAGTAAGGAGGGGCATTATGTTCCCACCCCCCAACAGAGCTGTTGTTTTCAGTGAAGGGGGTGGCCCCTGTGAAACCACTGATCTAGTCCTAAGACATACCACAGGGTAAGGTAGTCCCATACTGGCACAATATCAAGGACCTCCCATAGCTCCATTGCAGTTCAAAGTTTCAGATTATACCAAATACCCAGATAATCCCACAACTGCAATTTATTGGGTGTATATGCAGATGAATGAAACTGTTTAGATAAAAAGTAACAACGTTCCTTTGTATCTGCTTTGGATCTGAAAAGGTTTAGTGTCTGTATTTCCCAAGATACCTGGATATAACAGCCAGGAATTGCTGGGAAGAACAAGAAATGGAGGTGCACTCACTGGAGCATTTATTTTATTGCTGTAATTCATCAATTACAATTCTGATATAGCCCTGTTAGGTGGCATATTGCAATCCAATAGAAGTTTCAATGGAAAGGAAACACTTCATGAATTTCAAATGCATAGCAGACCTGCAAGGACCATACCTGTCAAGTTTTTCCTTAAATGACAGGAGGCTACGTCACTGACATCACTTCTGGTATCGGGAGATTTACCTCCCCTCCCTCCTATTTAGGAGGGAGTGTTGCTCTCCCTGCTAAATTCCCACCCCGCACATCATCTGCACAAGTGGGGTGGGAACTTAGGAGGGAAGGAAATGCCTACGCCCTGCTAAGTTACTCTGATTTAGAAAAACCCGGGATGTATTAAAATATGAATTTGGTCTGGAAAAGAACATAGACGTGACTTTCCTGGCCAAAACTGGATACATGACAGGTATGCAGGGATCTGAAGCCACATCTGGTATTACAGAGTGGTTTGAGAACACACAAGAGCCCGTTAAGTTTAGTAATAAAGTCAGGAGAAGTTGGGTCCTTGCAACAATAGGAAACATCAAGCCAGCGCTGAGATGGGCCGCATACTTGATAACACTTCCATCCAACGCTACATCATTTAATACATAATTCTGTGGACTTTGTTACCCTCCAAATGGCAAGAAACTGAGAACATTTGTTTCCTAAAGTACAATGCTGAGTTTGTTTGCTGTGGGAACAGTAAAAATTTTTGTTCTCTTTATTGTGTTACCCCAATTATGCCCATTGGTAACACAACTATCTATGTTACTATGTTATCTATTTTAGGTTACAATTCCTATGGAAACCTATGTACCTTGCGTTGACCCTAGCGGTATTATACCACACTGCAGCTGCAATGCAGCTAGGGCCCTTTCACACTATATGCGTTTTGTAAAGGTATGCGTTAACGGCAACGCTTATATAATAAAATGTATGCCTTTTTGAACAGAGCATCAAAAATGTGTGCAGCAGGGCATTATTAAAAAAAACATGCACTAATGCTGCATTTTTAAAACCGCAACGCATGCAGTGTGAATGTTAACATAGGTTTTAATTTTTTTAGTACTGAAAAAAACAAGCATGTTTCCAAAAACGCGGCGCCTTTTTATGTCTCATAAGTTCCTTCTAATTCAGTCTACTGTATTGTATAGTTTGACTGATTTTTTTTTCTCCCTTTACTAAACATAATACTAAAGGTGTTTTGTTTTTTTTTCCTTATTTCTATACACATTTCACACATCAAACTGAGGGTTTGTTTCCACACATGTAGCAGATAGTTACCTGCTCGGCGGAGGATCTGTCTTCACGGCGCGGAGAGAGGGTCCCGACGTATGTGGAAACAAACCCTAAGGCAATTTATTGCAAATAGTTTTACTTTTCTTATGATTTTTGTTTGAAATCCAATAAAATTGTATTTTGAAAACTGTAACACAAACCTGGCCGAATTGTACTGCTCCCTTAGTGTGTAAACCTAGGGAAGAAAAAGTTGTTCTACTTTGAAATCATTGACGCATAGTTCTGGCTGCCAAACGGTGACGTATTAGGAAGTTCTTTGCTGGTTGGCTTGTCACATGTCTCCGTTCTGCCAGAGACACAACACTGCCCCTGGCACTCTTTGAGGACTTTGATGATTGTTGTCACCCAGTCAGTGTGACTATATGATCAGATGAAGGCTTCCCCGTATATTCTCCTGAATTCATTTGTGAACACGGGCCGACCGTCTCACGGCTGATACTTGCTTCTAATCCAGTGGCTTTCTACTGTCATAGGGAGCCACTCCACCTGTCACTGGATCCCGTTACCGTAATCCAACACGTTCCCTAACTGACCTTTTCGGATATACCGCTAGTGGAATAAAACTACCAATCCTATAGGAGATGCAGGCCAATCTTAATTTATTAAAATAAATCACCACACCAAAAGATGGCTAAAGGGAAAACTTCTGATCAATGTAAGGAAAAACAAGGAGGTTCTCTATTGATAGTTAATATAGTCCTGCCCCTGTTCTGAGATATTCTCCTACCCTTACAGCTGCTCATGTGCGCAGATACACCTAGTTTTTTTAGAATAACAGGGTTAAACGTACGAATTTTGGGTGGGGGTTAAGGTTAGGGGATTGGAGAGGTTAGATTAATTTGAACCCCCCAACCCCTAAAACTCACCCTTAGAGTCAAACACCATTCCCCCTAAAGGCCCCCATAAACGCAGCAATTGCTGAGGGATTTTCCAGAGACCGATTGCAGTGTGATGATGGATCAGGGCACATCCTTTGTGTGTCGACTTTACCGACATGTCTGATTACCGCTTGATCCTACATGAGGGAGGATTGGCGTTCCTGATCTGCGGCCAAGCGGGAGCATGCACGGTGATTACCGCTTGATCCTACATGAGGGAGGATTGGCGTACCTGATCTGCGGCCAAGCGGGAGCGTGCACGAAGGACGATCAGGCTACTTTAACCCCACCCAAAACCCTAACCTTGGCACCCAAAATTCATAAAATTAACCCTGTAATTCAGAAAAGCTAGGGCTATCGGCGCATGTGCAGTTGTAAGGGTAGGAGAATATCTCGGAACACCCCCGTTGATTAGTGTATGTAGAAATCTACATTGAGACCGAGGCATTGTATTCTGCTTATCTTGTTTTAGATCAACTAAGGTTTTACAATCTGGATTGTGCAATAAAAAAAAACATTTTACTTTTTTAATATTTTGATATTTTTTGTTGTGAAGATTGGGCACTTCTTTCCGACTGGGGGTGCTTTCACACTATGCGCTGCGTTTTTTACTGTTTCTGCAAACCGTTACCAGCACGAAAAAAAAAAATACTGCGCTTGTGTCTCTGCTACAAGTGTATGGGAGGCACTTGCTTTGGGCCAGCAAAAGTGTAGACTGCAGGGCATTTGCAGTAACATGCCTAATTGCGCATTAGCGTTGGCGCAAACGCGGGTCTAGTGTGAAAGGTTTCCTATGCGTTAACCCTAGCTCTGCAGCTGCATTGCAGTACCACACTGCAGCTGCAGTGCTGCTAGTGTGTTAGAGCCCTGATACATACAGTTAAGGCTCATACACACACAATTTTTGATCACAACGGATTGTCTTGGGCCGATATAAAGTCTACATTCCAATGACTGAAAAAAATTATTGGGTTAAGTAGATCATTTGAAAATAAGTTCAATTTAATCTAAACTGATTTACTGGAAGTGATCAAAATTAAACTCAATCTGTCAGGTTTTGAACATTTCTGTCAATTGTAAGATAATCTGATGGGGTTTCTATGTATTCTGATAAATTGGTATCCATCTCCCAAAAACTTGGAGGACAAGCAAAAGGGCTAAGGAAAAGAATTGATCTGCTTAAGGCTATGTTTCCACATAGGGGATTATTCGCCGTTGATCTTGTCCATTCAGTTGAATGGGCTTGTTCCCACTCAACTGATGGCAGTGGCTGCGATTGGACCCGCGATTACAATGACGGGTGGTCGCGTTTTCTTTTTCTCTGAACGCGCCCATAGACCTGAATGGATGCAATTTTTTATCACATATGTATCTTTTTTATAATGGGGTTTTTTTTTTCTTTTAAAAATCGCTGGCAAAGATTACCTGGTCAATTGAGCCTGATTCAGTGAGCAATTGCACATGATCTGCCTCTCGCGACCGTTGCGTGCGATTTTAAATTACGGCCGTCCTGCGGCTGATTGCCTATGTGGAAACATGCCTAAAACTGTGTGGTGGTACCATTGACTTCATGTGCATTTTAAAAACCAATTGTCAGTTGCATATGTCACACAAATCAAAGATCTACCAAAACATAATGTGTATGTGCCCACCTTAAGGCCTACTGCCTTCTATGGTATATGAAGCACAGCAGGTGAAAGATCAGGGCGATAGATTGTACACATATTGGATAACAGTTGCTAGAAACCGTTTTTAACCCCCCAGTGTTCTGTTCAAAAATAGGATACTGCCATATGAGGTGAGTTATTTTTAGCTCACCTAAAGTCCATATACATACAAGTCTACATAGCTACTTTTTACCATTAAACATCTCAGTCTGTTCTATGCAATAGGCAAGGGACCACCAGCTTCTACTACTTTCACTGCATTTTGTGAAAATAAATGCTTCATATTTGTCTGATTTTCCTTGTAATGTGTTCTCATTTTCAGTGATTTCCTCATCCTTCCTGGGTACATCGACTTCACAGCTGATCAAGTGGTAAGTTGAAAAATATCCATCGGCTTTATCTTGAGTCTGGAAGGGTCTTCTGATCCTACAAGCTGTTTGGAAAGGGGGAGTTCATTATCTGTTTTCTTTGAAAAGAGAACATGAGAGATTTGATTTAAGCATGTTGTCTGCAACTTTTGTTGGAGGACGGTACTTCTGATCAATAGTCTCTGACATATTCCATCTCCCTGCCTAATGATGACCTAATGACCCATGAGGGCACTCCTGTGATGGCAGTTGATACAGTTTGTGGGAGGTTTAGATCCATCCTCAACCACAAATGAGCCTCTCAAATTATATTTTTGCGCAGTTAGGCTTTGTTTCCATTGAAGCGTTCCCATGCGGTTGCAGCCGTGCGGCTGAACGCATCCCTTTAGTTGTCGCGCGTTTTTGCGACGCAATTTTTTTTTCATGCGGTTGGGGCACGGATGCGTTTCAAAACGCTGCAGCTAGCGTTCAGAAACACGCCCTAAACCGCACCAGTGGAAACTATATTGAAGTTTCCAATGGATGCGGTTGGCGGTGGCCGTGCGGCTGCAAACGCCCTGAATCGCATCAATGGAAACAAGCCCTTAATTGCCAAGTTGCTGCCGTTTTGTCATCTTTTACATTGACTCTTATTGATGTCTGAAATTAATATAAACGTTTGGTGTTCTAACTTCACTCACCTGTTGTGTTGTAGGATCTCACCTCGGCTCTTACCAAGAAAATCACTCTGAAGACTCCTCTGGTTTCATCCCCCATGGATACTGTAACAGAAGCTGACATGGCCATTGCAATGGCGGTAAGGAACCTGCTGCCTACATATGTAATGGGGTTACCTTGCTACAGTTTAAAGTAATATAAAAATTTTTTTTTTTTTAGCTCACTGGTGGGATTGGTATTCTACATCACAACTGTACACCTGAGTTCCAGGCTAATGAAGCACGCAAAGTTAAGGTGAGTGTCCTCTTCTATGTGTGGACATGTGCTCTGTGGTCCGACTGTACACTGCGTAGGGTTGTCAGCTGCCTAAACTGGATAGTCTGGTTGGACTTGGCTCAAACGCTATGGCTAAACAGAATGAAGTTACAGCAAAATGCTAAGATTCCATGTTTTTTAAAAAAGGAAACTGGAAAATTTAATATTAATGGACCATCATTTTTGAAGATGATGATGTGGTTGGCATGGGCAGGTTTTAGGAGGCTTGCTTCAGCTAATGCATATGGTGAGGCGCTCCCATTGTACCTTGTATTTAAAAAAAAAAAAAAAAAAAAAAAAAAAAGAGCAATTGCCACACATGAGATAAGGCCTGTTAGAGTGAATATAGGGCTGGAATTCATCTTTCATTGCATGGTGTAGTTGTAACCAATCTACTTTTACTCTCCCATCCCAACAGAAATATGAACAGGGATTCATCACAGATCCAGTCGTGCTGAGCCCCACACACAAAGTACGTGATGTTTTTGAAGCCAAGGCACGTCACGGTTTCTGCGGCATCCCCATCACCGAGAGCGGCAAGATGGGAGGGAAACTAGTGGGGATTATTTCTTCAAGAGATATAGACTTTCTAAAATCTGAAGATCATGACCTTCTTCTGAGTGAGGTGAGTGTTCTTTGTGGCTGTTTGCTGAATTTGGCACCTGCACACGATTTGTGTGTGTTTTTTATTTATTTTTTATTTTATTTTTTTATTAAAAATAACATTTTCTTTCAGGTGATGACTAGACGTGAAGACCTTGTTGTTGCCCCAGCTGGTATCACATTAAAAGAAGCCAATGAAATTCTGCAAAGAAGTAAAAAAGGTATTCCGTTTGACATTTATTTAGAAATCATTTATGGGATTCATTGTCTCAGTATTGGACAACGGCCTTTTACTCCATGCAGGTATTTTTCCCCAATTGCATACTTCCCTTCTTTGCTGACAGCTGATCTTGGGCTGCTGTTCTCATATTAACATTTCTCTCCATTGAGTGATCAGTGTAAATCTTTTTAACCTTATTATCTGAGGCACTGCTGCCACAGTTAGGATTACTGTCATATTGCAGATATACATATATGAGGCTACAGAACAGGAATGCTGATGCTTAGGTATCGTATTGCTGTTCTGAGAAAGAAGGCAAATGGTACATGTTTGGTGGACTTATTTTTCTTTTTTAATGAGGTTACACAATCAAGCTCTCTAGTCTCTGGCTTGTTTTAATTGTAATTTTTCATATCAGGCAAACTACCGATTGTTAATCAGGATGACGAGTTGGTGGCCATTATTGCACGCACAGACTTGAAGAAAAATAGGGATTATCCTCTGGCTTCAAAGGATTCCAAGAAACAGCTGCTCTGCGCTGCTGCCATTGGTACTCACGAGGATGACAAATATCGTCTGGACCTTCTAGTGCAGGCTGGAGTGGACGCAGTAGTACTGGTCAGTGACTGCAGTGTCAGCCTTGTCTTTATTTGAGGTCCTTTCAGCCGTTTGATTTTAGCAAAATGTATGCATGTGGGCTTCATATACACATAAATATACACCTTCCCAATATAAAAAAAAATATAAAAATTTTATTTCTCTACTCTTCTAATTGTAGGATTCTTCTCAAGGAAATTCCATCTTTCAGATAAATATGATTAAATACATTAAGGAGAAATACGAAGATCTCCAAGTCATTGCTGGAAATGGTAAATATTGTTCTCATAGTATTGCCGACCTACCTTGCTACCTATTCTTTAAATTCATGACTAATATATAATACAAACTAGATTTAACATACAGTATATCCCACTTTTTTAACTATATAGTGTAGGGGTTTATCCATATGGTCAGTATTTTTGATCACAAATCGCCACCATTCATGTCTATGGGTGCGATCAGAGGAAAATAATCGTATATGTTAAATCGTGACTGCCAGCAGTCAGAATGGGGGGAACCACTAATTTGATCTGGGCCCCAATCGCAACCACGCACAATCCTATCAATCGGGACAAGCCCATTCAATCTAGTGTAGGTGATTGCTGGGCGATTCCGTCGGCGATTTGAAAATTGTGGAACATAGTCTTAACTAGAACAGGAAGTGAAAGGCTATCTCTCCAATGTCGCATCTAGATTAAGATCGTTATCCACATGAATCTGACATGGATTGTAAATCTCACCACTCAGTTCAAAACTGCAAAGACAATAGTTTGCATTCTTTGGCTGTATTTCTTTCAGTGTGATTTTAAGGTCTATGTTTATGCTTGCAAAATGACTCCTATTATTTCATCTCCTTGATTGATGCTTGTAGGTCTAGTTTTGCAGGGCCCAAAGTGTTTTTTTAATTTTTTAATCTCGTGTAAGGTACAGTATGGCTTATTGTAGTTTTGGCCTTTCCAAGCAACAGGGGAAGTGTCATAGTCTACAAATAACTGTCTGACTCAGCCAGCAATATGACCAGAGAATGTTCTACCATGTGCTGTGATGGTCAGTGACAAGTGTAAGAACTATCTTTATCTTCTGCCACTATAAAGCTTTAGTAAACACAGTGGGGACTTCTGCAAACTATGTCAGTGTCCAGTTAAATGTATCAGGCATATATATAGTGCCAAATACAGACCTTCTTTTCCAAGATGTTTTCAGCAATTTATATTGAACACATTGTAGATGGACATAAAATCAATATTTCTGTAGCATCTAAAGCTAGCCATACACGTGTAGGATTCCATGGCCAATTGATCACTCACCCAATTGATTCCGGCGATCTCAGCGGGAACGGGACCTGCGATCAATCTGCCAATTAAGAGTATCCGATCGCTGCACACCACCTTGTCCAAGTGATCACGTCCAATTGATCTGGGGCTCAGAATTGGATCAGAATTGGATCCGACGGAGAGCCAACATGTTGGTTCTCTGTCGGATCCAATTCTGATCCAATTCTGAGCCCCAGATCAATTGGACGTGATCACTTGGACAAGGTGGTGTGCAGCGATCGGATACTCTTAATTGGCAGATTGATCGCAGGTCCCATTCCCGCTGAGATCGCCGGAATCAATTGGGTGAGTGATCAATTGGCCATGGAATCCTACACGTGTATGGCTAGCTTAAGGCATCTACATTTCTAAGACCCAATTGACTTGTGCAGTTATCCAGATTTTTTTTTATGTGTTTACCAGCTAAGAAAATCTCATATGCTTCTTTACCACATCACTGTCCTCTTTTTATGCTTATATTTTTTGTTACAAATGTGGTAAAAGTCTAATAAAAGCTTCCAGCCGCTAAATGTCGCCTGGAGAAGGTTTAGCCAATCTGTCCACAATGGCTTGTGTGAATGGGACTTAAATGTAGATTTCCTCCTATCCATTCAGCTTTCTTTGTGCTTTTTTTTATAATATATATATACTTCATGAGATCTTAACCTATTAAGTAAAACTGCATTGCTGTTTTAAACTATTAACTGAAACTTAGATGAAAGAGTTTAGCCCCTCATGTAACAAAATCTCTATTGCAACCTAAAAAAACTATTCTTAATAGATGAGGGGCATCTAGCTGATGTCTCCCTAGAATCATGAAGCCATCGCTGCATATATGGTGGCCTTTCCTCTATGCTGTCAGCACTGCTACTGCTCCTCCTAAAAAATCCTATTTACACATTTACTTAGTAGGAGGTGCAGCGCTGAGGCCCTGGGGAGTGAGTCTCTAACTTCCGGTGCCTCTGCACTGCCCCTCCTCCTGAGTGAATACCGGTATACAGGAAGTTCCTGGTAGAGGAGGGGCTTTCACCCACTATATCTGTCACAGGGTCGTTATCTAAACGTCACCCGAGCGCCTGCATGTGCTCACAGATAGGAGTGCCTGTTTTTTTTTCCTTGCTGCTGCGGACTGATAGCCTAAATGCCATTAGTGCAAAGAAATGCATGAGCTTATCCAGAACAGTGATATGTAGTTGGAGTGAGTACATGTACATGGGAAATGCATGTTACATGGTTAATCTTCTCTTTTTCCTCTTCACAGTTGTAACTGCTGCACAAGCGAAAAACCTGATTGATGCAGGAGCCGATGCTCTAAGAGTTGGAATGGGAAGCGGATCAATCTGTATAACCCAAGAAGGTAATTTAGCCACTAAGCCATGAAATTACTCTGCAGCCTTCAAAGAATTCAGACGCCATTACATGTCACCATGATGTGGTTCTTTTGACAAAATTAAAAGATACAGTAGACAGAATTAAATAGGAATCTTTGAGATTTGCACAGGGAGCATGGGGAATTTGTTTCTGCCCACTTAAGGACCCACCACCATCTGAATTTTTGGCAAAGTAACTGCTATGTGCAAAATTTTCCCAGAGAAGGAACATCATTTTATTTTGCAAGGTAAGTATGGCATAATGACTTCAAATATGCAGCGATGGCAAAAGCTCTAAGGAGTTTTGCTTTTGTTAAACCTGCTGAAGCAGTCCAGTAAAATAAATGTCTGTGTTTTGGCAATAACACCTGCACTCTCCTTCCTCCTCTTGTATCCTGAACATCTGGCTGGGAGAAGGTTGCTCATATTTCTCAATACCTGTGGGGGGGGGGGGTTTACAAACCACATCTTCTAGGAGTGAACAAACAGTATATGTGCAGATACCATGAGCTCTAATGCATAGAACAGCTTTGTCTATTTTTGGTAACCCATCATATTGGCATATAAAATAGAATGGAATAGTCAGAAGTACTGTCTAAATAGCATACTACTGTTATATTTTAAAGGTATACACTAGTCAATTGACCTGTCTGCTAATCTGCAAAATCAAAAATGCATTAACCTCGTTGGTGGGATGCCCATATTGCGCCATTGAAGCGAGAGAGTACACTATACTCTGCTGTGATCCAGGGTCCTCACCTCTATACATTGCCGGTGTCTTCGATGACACGAGCGAATGCATGGGTTGGATCCGTTAACGCGGCGCATTCTTAATGCATTGTGGAGTCAATGCCTTCTAAACCACAGTCGGCTTGGTTACAAGTAATTATTCACGCTGCTAGGTGTTGTTAACTATTACAATTTTAATATGGGAAAAGCTAGTTTTTGTTCATCACATACATCATGGAAAATACCACATGTCCTTGAGCAGCCTTCCTAATTGTAATACCCCCTCTAATGACCACCCCCTCCCTCCCTATAGTCTCACCTCACTCCTGGGGTGGGGGGCACTCGTGAGGGTAGATTCTGTTACAGGCTCCATTCCGTCACCTTCCCCCTCCCCCTAGGAGGTGAGTCTCCTCTACTCCACTCTCCCCTGGTGGACACGCACTGGGGGAGACATCTGGGCATCTGAAAACATTTCTGATGTTGCCCAGTTACAAAAGTTTATTTGGAATATTTTTATATATAATCTATTCCTTTTGCCTTTTTTTCATTGACTTGTGTTGTTGTAGCTGAACTATTTTGTGATATTCGCAGTGTCCATGCCTGACTGCTATTGAATGGTTTTTATTTCTTTTTTTGTTTTCTGTTTAGCTGCGCCAAAGATCCCGCCAGACCTTAAGTCTCACAGCCCCAAATGCCCCTCTAGTGTGACAGGCACTTATAGTAAGTCCACGGTTTGTCTGGCCTGAGGCACTAGGAGGCGCTTGACTGACTGGTAGTTGTAGATGCACTTGGGGTTTTGTGGCTTTTGGGAAACTGGTTTATCGGCTTGATGGGGAGGCCAGTTGGAAAGCAGGGTTCCCCAATTTTTTCCTTCCCCATGCAATGCAAAATTTGTGCTAGAAAGGGACAAAACTGCATGTTGCACATTTCGCTTTCTCCATGGCAAACCCATTACTGCTTTAATGGGCCTATTACTTGGAATTCATTTTCTTTCGTGCATCCAGAAGTTGTGTTCCACTCTAAAGAAAGTGTTAATTGTTTGACTTTTGAATTTAAACCAAAAATCCTCTGACTTGCTAAGACCGTTAAATGCCTTATTAAGTTGTTCTATATGTAGATATGCTTAATGGACAACGGTATTGGTACACCATTACACCTACAGGATATTTTGACATCCTTTATCTACATGTGTGCCGATGGATTGAGAAAAGCCCTCCACTTTTGCAGCAAGTGCCTCAAATCACCTGGAAAGGCTTTTTACAAGCATTTGGTAGGTAGAGACGTTGGCGCTGACCTTGTACAAGAAGGCCCGATGACTCTACAGCATAGCACCCCCACAGTGTCTTTTCTATTATCCCCAAATTGAAAGCCTAGAATTTCGTAAAATGTTTTGGTATGCTGTAACATTAATGTGGACCTATTTTCCCTATTTACTCCATGTCCTTGGCAGTCGAAGCATATATATGTCGTATCCATAAATCTCAGTTGTCCTACATCATGCTGTGGCACCAGCACCACATCTGCCAGATGAACTGAAACATCTGTGCCTTAGTGATGCTTCTTTTTACAAAGTCTCAGGTGAGATCTTATCCGCATTGAAAAACAATCTAGTGACCATTTGTGGTTCTAAAAACTTGTACAAGAAAACTGTCAACATGAACACTTGCTAGTACTATAAATGGAGACTACCGTGGCTTGATGGGATGGCAAGTATGTATATCTTTAAGGGTTGAAGAGCACTTCTCTACCATTGTGTTGGTTCAGAGGTAAGTAAAAATAGTTTTGGCACCATGTACATCTGCCAAACCTAGATTCCATCAGACCAGCAGAGAATTTAGCATTTCCATTCCTGAGTACATTGGCTGCATTCATTACACCCCTCCATCCAATGTTTCAGCATTGAATGTGGTAATGTAAGGATTGCATGCATCTGCTCGACCATGGAAATTGGTGGCACACAGTTTTTGTGCTGTTCTTAATAGCAGATTAAGATTGAAATCTTACATTTAGAATAAACAGAGCATTGGTGAACAAAGGGCTTGGTAACCCCCATTCTTTAAAACAATGATCTGCCACTTCATGATTGGGTTTCATGCTAAATGCTTCAGTTTGCAATAGTAGTGCTTACAGATGGCGATGGATTATCTAGCAGGGATTTTTTTAATAATTGATTTGAATGATTTATTGCAAATTTGAACTTACTGAGCTTTATCTTAGAATCTGGATGTTTGAATATGCAGGCTGCATGTCAAGGTATTTAATAAAAAAAGAGTAGACATGGTTCTGAGAGAAACCCCAGACTTCCATGATAGTACCAATACTTCTGTTTTTATGGTGTAAGTAACATTGTATCCTGTTTTAGGTCCACAAAAGCAAACATGGGGCTTGTCCTATTATTGGTAGTGTCGTCGTAGTGATCATTTTATGATAAAACTGCAAAATCCAGTTGCCCTTTTTTTTTTCTCAATGGGGAAAGACAATGGTTTAATTTCTCTGCTGAAGTTCTTGGCATTGTGAACCCTGCTTTTAAGGGATGTTTTAAACTTCCAGACAAGATGTTTCTGTGTACAGGATACCCCTTCACAGCTTCTGCCAGTGAGATAAAAAGCTGCTTGCGGTAACAAGTGTCACCTGCATGGTACACGATCCCCTGAATCCTGAGCATCCATTTACAGTGCAAAGTGAGCAGCTCCTTACTACATCCCTGATCCTCAAAGTAAATTTCTTCATTTCCAATATCGACATCCCGTCTTATACTTTAAGTGAACCTGTGAGGATGGGAATACAAGCTGCCATTGTTGCCCTGTCCTAAAAACTGATTTCATGCTAATTTTATTCTAATTTTAGTTACTAAACAAGTAGCCAGATCGTTATTTATACAGTGGAGGAAATAATTATTTGACCCCTCACTGATTTTGTAAGTTAATGAACACAGAAAATTGAAAGTCTCAGAAACAGTATCATTTTCAATTGTATGGTTTATTGTAAACAGTGCAAATAGCACAATCAAAATAGAAAATCGAAAAAAAATAACTTAAATAGCAACTGATTTTGCATTTCATTGAGTGAAATAATGTATTTGAACCCCGACCAAACATTAAGAGTTTCTGGCTCCCACAAGTGGTAGACACTTCTACTCAATTAGTCACCCCATAAGGAAACCTGTCTTTAACTAGTCACCTGTAATAAAAGACAACTGTCAAAGAATCAATCAATCAAGCAGACTCCAAACGCTCCAACATGGGAAAGAACCAAGAGCTGTCCAAGATGTCATAGACAAATTTTAAGACCTCACAAGGCGGGAATGGGCTACAAAAACCATTAGCAAGAAGCTGGGAGAGAAGGTGACAACTGTTGGTGCGATGTTCGAAATGGAAGGAAGCACAAAAATGACCATCAACGACCTTCTCTCTGGGGCTCCACACAAGATCATCACCTCGTGTGGTGTCAATGGTTCTGAGAAAAGGTGAAAAAAAGCATCCAGAAACTACATGGTAGGATTAGTTAATGACCTCAAATTAGCAAGTGGACAACATTCACCAAAAAACCATTGAATAAACACAAAATTACAACGCAATGTATTAAAAAAAAAGAATCCTGCAGGGCTCGCAAGGGTCCCACTGCTCAAGAATGCACATGTGCAGGCCCGCTGAAGTTTGCCAATGAACACCTGAATTGATTCAAGAGTGAACTGGGAGAAGGTGCGGTGGTCTGATGAGACCAAAATAAGCTCTTTTGGCATTAACTCAACTCGTGTGTTTGGATGAAAAAAAATGCTGCATATGACCCCCAAAAACAACCGTCCCCACCGTAAGATGGGGGTATGAAACATTTTGCTTTGTGGGGTGTTTTTTCTGTAAGGGCACAGGACAACTGTAATTGGAATTAACGGGAAAATGGACGGAGCCATGTATGGAAATCCTGAGCGAAAACACCCTTCCCTTGCCAGGAAAAAATGAAATGGGTCGTGGGAGGGTGTTCACACAGACAATGACCCAAAACATACAGCAAAAGGAACAACATGAGTGGCTCAAGAAGAAGCACATAAGGTCATGGATTGCACTAGTCCAGTCTCGGATCTAATCCGAATAAAAACATATGGAGGGAGCTCAAGATCAAGTTGCACAAGACACTCTCGAAACCTTAGGGATGTAGAATGATCTGCAAAGAGGTAGTGGACAACATTCCTCGAAAATGTGCGCAAACTTGGGTCATCAATTACAAGAAAGTTTTGGACCTCGTGCTTTGAAAACAAGGTTTTTACACAAGTATAAGTCTTTTTTGTTAGAGGGTTCAAATACTTATTGTCACTCAATGAAATGCAAATAGTTGTCTATCTTATAGTTAAAGTAATTTTTAGATTATCCTTTTGATGTGCTATTGCCACGTTACAATAAAAAACACCATTGAAATATATGTTCTGGAGACTTTTTCATTTCTTTGTCATTGAGAAACTTACAAAATCAAGGATGTAAATAATTTATTCTAGAGATGCTCCGATCAGCATTTTTGGGGCCGAATCACCAAGATCATGATCTGACATCGCCGGTGGAGAGTGGGCAAGACACCAGCATGAGTGAGGGCAGCCCAAACTGAGTAACCACGGCCCTCAATTTTTCGCCAACCCAGAGCTCTGATGGGTAAAAATTTGCGTGGTCGTTGGGAAGGGAAGGAGTCGGAGGCTTCGCCGGTGGTCAGAGAGGTAGCAAGGCGAGGTGTAGCGAGAGGTGTTTCACATGCTTGGGCGCAAACCGACCTCTGATCCGTGCTCGAGTAGCCGAAGAAGGGCCTAAATTTTTCGGACCAAGCGTCCGGAATTGCAAGCTTGCCGTCGCAAAACTTCACTCGATAGTGGAGGGGATACCAGCCGTTGATGGTGAGGTTTGGGACGCATGGAGTGAAGGATTGGCCGAGGAATGCAGGCGGAAACAGGGGTAAGTTGGAGGAGCGCCAGAGCAGGCTTCCATGCAGCTCGGCGTCAGGCCACGCCCCCCGTGATCGGCTTTTTTGATCAGCGCTTTTGGTGCCCGCCGATCATGCTATTTAAAGGCCAATATCGGCAGATCATGATCGGCGGCCGATCAATCGGAGCATCACTAATTATTTCCTCCACTGTAACTTCACTGTTTCAGTGCCTATAACAGGTCCGTGGCCCAAAGGGTGCCAACATATTCCATAGGATGTTATCATGGCAGCCTTGTATCTCTCTCAGTTTAGGTTTGCTCTAGGTGGCCTAAGGAGCATGAAACCCTCAAATTTTGTCTTGTCCACGTTTTTCATTCTGCACTTGTTTTTCAGAGTCTGATGCACTTGAATGACCCTGCATGTGATAACTATGAACAGGTTAAAGTGTACTTATCAAGCACGCAATGGGGAAAGTCATTATATATGCAACGGTCAGTAGAGTAGCTGTTTTGCCATGCTGGTCTCCATGGTATTTAATAGACTGTGCCAAATACTTTTTGTTCTGGTTTTTAATGGGATCACTTCAACTCAATCTGATTTTGTAATTGTTAATTGAAGAATCCGAGGCTGAAGAGCCTAACTAATACAAGCAGGGTGATCTTAATGTGCTTTTATAGGGTACAAGGCTACACATTTTATCAATTTCAAGACCTTTTTTAGGTAAAGGCTGAGCACCAGACTGATATCAGAGATGTAGAACTAATAATAAGTTAATTGCAAAACTCCTAGTTCTGTATGCCTTGAAGCATCAAAAAAAGTCCACTGTATAGTGCCTGAAAGCAGCAAAGCCAGTATAAATCGGCCATTCCTATAGAGAAAGGAACCCACAGAATGTCTCAAGTGTAATTGTCTACATTGCATTCTTGGAGAGCAATGACATTGTTCTGTCTGTCCATATTTCAGTGCTGGCCTGCGGCAGGCCTCAGGCCACGGCGGTGTACAAAGTTTCAGAATACGCCAGAAGATTTGGTGTTCCGGTCATTGCAGATGGTGGAATCCAGAATGTTGGACATATATCAAAGGCTCTGGCTCTTGGAGCCTCTACAGGTGAGCAGTATGAGGTTTGGGGCAGTTACAATTGTTTTTGTAGTCCTAGACAAAGGAGCAAGGACTTGGTTTCTTTGTTATGCTGAAATCAGGAAAAACGAATTGCAGCAATTCAGGTATGAATAAGGCTATTTAATCATGTACATTCAAATCAAGGTTTGTATCAAGGTCCCCATACACATATAGTATTTAATTTTACATTT
Source organism: Ptychadena robeensis (assembly GCA_036250615.1). Classification (NCBI taxonomy): domain Eukaryota; kingdom Metazoa; phylum Chordata; class Amphibia; order Anura; family Ptychadenidae; genus Ptychadena; species Ptychadena robeensis. The sequence goes on from CM070037.1 coordinate 86,637,748, forward strand.
TGTGTATACATTACAGTGATATTTGTCATTACATGATTCTGCACAGTGCTCCTTGTGCTAGACGCCCAAGAGATGAAATAACTGTACAAAAGAAGGAAATATATTTTTATGTGCACATGATTGGATAATTGAGGATTTTACAATTTGATTGAAGATTGTAAACTTTAGTCGCATAAGAAAATGCAGGAAAAAAAATTTAAACATTTGCCAATAAAATGTGTCCAGCCTTTCTACTAGAGACGCTATTGGTTATCGATCTGCATGTGAAGTGTAAATCTTAATGACGAGTCCTCTTTGCAGTCATGATGGGTTCGTTGCTGGCAGCGACCACAGAAGCGCCTGGTGAATATTTCTTCTCAGATGGCATTCGGTTAAAGAAGTACCGTGGTATGGGCTCCCTGGATGCAATGGACAAGAACGTGAGCAGCCAAAAAAGATATTTTAGGTAAGCGGTTATGTTTTAAGACTACAACAGGCTAACTAGCTCTTGTGAAGCAAGCACTGAAGAGGCTCAGCATAGCCTCTTGGCTCACTTAGTCTTCATTGGGCATCATGGATGCCTTGGCTTTGCCGGTTAGCCTGCATCATCTCCGCATTTGCAGTAATGCTCCCTGTTCATTTAAAAAAAGCAGAAAAATCACACCTGATGATCTTTGGGTGTGTTTTTTCCTATGGTTGTGTGATTGCTAGCGATGCTGAGCATGTGCAGGTTGTGTCTGTTCTTTTCCCTGGGCTTCGTGTGTACTGAACGTGGACACAAACCCTAAGTGTCTCTTAAGCAGCTGTGCTTCTATTGTTCTTACCTCCCTTCATTTTATTCTTTGGGATCCTGGTTCTTTTCTGTACTCACTACTTCTTCTCTCTTGCAGCGAGTCGGACAAGATTAAAGTTGCTCAAGGTGTGTCTGGTGCAGTCCAAGACAAAGGATCCATTCACAAGTTTATTCCATATCTAATTGCTGGAATCCAGCACTCATGCCAGGATATTGGCGCCAAGAGCGTAATGCAACTCAGGTATGTAAAGAACAATTGTACTTGCCGTATTTTAGCACCATAAGCCACCACCCCCAAATGGGTAAAAATGCCTGCATCCTATTGTGTGAGAACAGCCGTGGATGCTCCTGCCACCACTCTCCTGGCAATAAGCTTGGCCGGGAGCAGGAGGAGCTGTCAAAAGATCGTCCCACTGCAAATGTTTTACCAGTTCTGCATTGTTTGTCAGCAGAGCCCAACTGATATAAATAATGAAGTGAGCAGGCAGTCGGCAGCTCTCCCAGCTGGCTGTCTGTGTGTAAGAGCTGGTGTCCTGCAGTCACCTCACACACACAGCGCTTTGTAACCAAGCCAGACAGGTTTTATAGTGCATAAGAAAGGAAAGCCTGTGAGGGTTGCTTGAGGCCACCAGTGGCAGATGGGAGGGTTTCCCACAGGCAGCTTCCCCACTCCCTTTACTGCTCGTCAGACCATGGAGCTCTGGCCAGCAGAGTGGGAGAAAGCCTAAATATTTTTCAGCCATCTGATGCTCCAATGTATAGGGTGCGTCCTATAAAACGGTGTGTTGTATGGTCTGTTAAATACGGAACATAGAAGTGTTAAATGACATTATTATGCAAACTAAAACTGAGCCAACCAAGCTTAGGAGATGTACTTGATTGGCTCACTTTGCTTGCAATTTGCATACTGAGGAGGAAATTTTGGCATTGCAAGAGCTTTTTGGGATCAAAGGAATCGACAGTTTGGGATCCCAGAGATGGACAATCAATCGGTAACCTGATCTAATTATGCAATCAACAAAACAATGTACGGACAGTTCTTACAAAATATAATACAAATTTTTTTTTATTATTGAAATTTTTCACATTTTACAAAGAAAAGAAAACAAAATAAGACCTGTAGTTCGCATAAGACAATTCCTTCACAATGTTACATTTCACATTTGCTTGCCAAAGCCTTAATGCACATTGGGTAGCAGGCATCTTACAATATGTCAAATCTCTATGACCTTATACAATCATTGCTCATTTCGACTTCCCTTCTGCAAACTATATGTTACGTTTGTTACTGCCAAATGTCAAACATACATTTCTTCTAACATCTACTAACATAACAAAAACTCGTTCTCGGATAGTGTACTGTCCCTTGAACCTTCCCACATCGATCCCGTTATCCATGTGTCGTAAACTCGTATGATCAAATCCCTCTACGTTCCCTGAGCAGATTCCTCCAATAAAATTCCCTCTGCTATAACATGTCATGGTCCTATACTCTTTCTGGTGGGAATTTAATATAAGAGGGCTCCCATTTTATTATTGAATTTCTCGAGGTGAGTCTCCCCCTTGTACGTGGCGTCAAGCAATTCTTTGCTCATTAGGTCATGGAGAGTCGCGATGACTTGTCTCACCGAGGGAGGAGCCGTGCTTGTCCATTGCAGCATGATAGTTCTCCTAGCCACCAATAGGCACGTGGTTACCCAGATGGAGTTATTCAGTACAATATAGTTAGTGTTGGTTGTCATACACCCAAGCACCATCAGGATCGGGTCCAGGGGGATGGGCACATGCATCACCCCTACCATCACTGCAAATAGGTCTCCATAAGGTCTGTGATTATTGCGGGCAATCCCACAAACCAATGAAACGCAGGTGAATGGAAGCATGATTGTACATTGCACTTAGCCGGCACAGCTATGAATTGCATTTGCGCCTCCCCCCTGTCGCGCAAGTGTAGACAATCGCACAAGCCCAAGAACCCCGCCGCTGGCCCTTATAGGCAGGTTGATTCAGACTCCTTAAAACTGCTGTCTCTTATCCACGGGTTTCCTGACCCCGAGCCCACACAACGCGCTCACTGTGACTCTCCCCCCCCCCGGTACATCACCTCCACTATCGCCTTCTCTAACTTCACCTCCTCTGCTGATCCAAATCTCTACCCCGATTTAGCCTATTTTCAGCTCTTGAGTTTTAGCGTCTTGTGAATAGAACGTGGCCCTGGAGGAGAGCTTTGTAATGTAGTTTTTAAAGTGTTCAGGGGATTCCTATCCCGCCACCTCACCACACGTAACATCCAAGGGCCCATTGTCACACCACGATAGCTTATCCAGAAAGCCTGACGAAATTATGTCGTCAAACAGAGCAATCATGTATTGAACTTTGTCTGTAGTAAGTAAATGAGTGGCCCTGATGAAAATCGGGTCAGTTTAAGCCCAAACTTAGTTTGCAATTGCGTAACCGTAAGCACGTGCCCTAAGCGCCACCACTAAATCTTTTAATATAGATAAGTCCCTTTTGTTTCCACCGGTGGAACACCTTGTTTGTGAGTGCCTTGCGGGAACCTCAGGTTGCCCGTGATCGGCAAGTATTTTGAAAAACCATAGGGTAGCTTCCAGATCTTATTAACCTCCCTAAAGGTCAAGATAGTATCCCTGAGCATTAAGTTACTTTTCAGTTGTCCCGGGAGGGTGGGCAGGGGGCAATGTAAAAGGGCTTTCAAATCCCACGGATATACCGATGCCTGTTCCAGGTCGTAATTGGAATGCACTGAAGTTCCCTTCACCCAATCCACCACATGTCGAAATATGCTAGATAGGTTGTATCTGCGTATGTCAGGAAATCCTGCTCCCCCTTCCCCTTTTACAGGAGTCAGCTTGCGTAGTGCAATTCTTGCCCTCTTACTGTTCCACAGGAACCTAGAAAACGCCTTCTCTAGCGTCTGGACGTCCTTATGTTTAAGTAAAATGGGTAAAGTTTGAAGTGGATAGAGAAGTCTAGCAAACGACACCATTTTGACGAGGTGGCACCTGCCCAGCAGTGATAGAGGTAACTTCTGCCAGGCCTCCAACTCCTTTATTATTTTTGCCAATAGAGGGGAAAAATTTAAATGGTAAAGCGTGGACGTCTTGCCAATTTTTATCCCCAGATACGTAATATACTGGGTAGCAATTGCGAAGTCCATGTGAGCAGTCCATGTCCTGGGCTTCTGGGTTAGCAACAGCACCTCGCTTTTAGATGTGTTAACCCTAAATCCCGCATGGGCCCCATAGTCCCGAAGTATCCCCGAGACTTTGGGTATGTCTTGAGCTGGGTCAGCTGAGTACACCAATATGTCGTCTGCAAATAGTGCAGTTTTTATTCTATGTCCCTGGAATGGAATACCGTGCAGGTCGTCCACCTCCTCCAGCCTTCTGATCAGGGGTTCTAGAGCAATATTAAACAGAAGTGGGGATAGTGGACACCCCTGCCTAGTACCCCTCCCCAGTTTGAATGCTTTGGAGATAAACCCTGGCGTGTTAATCTTTGCCACTGGGTTCTTGTACATGCCTCTAACAAGGTTAAGAAAAGGGCCACTAAAACCCATCTTGTCCATGACCGCGAATAACCAGGCCAGATCCACGTTATCGAATGCCTTTTTGGCATCGATGGTTAAGAGGGCAACATCCTTGTCTGGGTTGTTTTTGGCATAATCCAACGCCATAAGCGTCTTCCTTATATTGGCAATCGCGTTCCTCCCCTTTACAAACCCTAATTGGGACCGGTGAATGATTGTTGGCATGATCGTCGCCAACCGTTGGGCTAGTATTTTAGATACTATTTTCGCGTCAGAGTTAATTAAAGAGATAGGCCTATATGACCCCGGCAATGTGGGATCCTTGCCTTTCTTGTGTATGAGTTTTATAAAGGTCTCATTGGCCGTTGGAAAATAGCATCCCTTATCCCACAAATGTTGACACCTGACAGTGAGCTGATCACTGTCAAAATTTCTTCTGCCGTAATAGGGCCATTGAGGGTATCTAACTGCTCTAAGGTGAGAGACGGAAGTGGCACTCCCCGTAGATAGTCTGCCTGGGTCGCTCCATTTCTTATAATACAATTTTAATGCAATGATATTTACTGAATTGCAAAAGATTTAAATGGTAAAATCGCCACAATTTTAAATCATGTCATAGATTAATATATTTGACCAATGTATTTCAACACAGATAAAAATCTATGACCACAATAAACAATGCTAGACTTTGGTTCTGTAAGATCTATACCGATTCCTGATGACTAGTAGTATCTATCTCCTCGCAGATTTACTGACGTGACGGGAAAAGACACAGCAGTAACCCGTTTGGTGAAATGCATCTTCGCCAAACAGATAATAAGATCACTGCTTCTAGTAACTGTACTCTGCAAAGGCAGGAATCTATGTATCAGCCAATTAATCTGTGGAATACAACACATATAAAAGAAACCTATACATTACCAGGAGTTTAGGAGATGTACAGAATTCAAGTCTGCTAAGTCAGGTGTGTTTGTCCACAGCCTCCTCACACTATTTTTTTTTCTCTCTCTCTGTTATTAGGTAGCTGGATAGCAATATGGTATAAACCTATGCAGTAAAAGAATACTTATTTTACTACTCAATAATACTATTTTAATAATAAAAGAATAACAGGTGTTTAAAGTTACAATGTTTCAGAGTAGATATTTTGTGAACAATGCCTGCTTGATTCTAGAATGAATCACAGGCCTGTTGGCAAAACTAAAAATGTTTATGTATACAATGTTATACACCCCAGACAGATATCACGGAACATTGTAGAGCATTGGAAAATGTCTATAGACAAGCTGTAATATCTAGTCATAAGAATGTCCATTGTCTTGCATAACTCAGACTACAAAATGGAGAATACAAAACAAAATGGCTTATGTATATATGCCATTAAATATTACAACTAGGTGATATAATATCAACTTTGTATACCTATATTGTCTACATGCAAATCCAGGACACTGTTTTGAAAGAAACAATAGGTTACATAGATAAATGCATAATTTTTTAAAATTAAACTTAAGCTTGAAAATTACCTTTTTAAATCTGCCTGAAGACTTTTCTGAAATGCGATAAAATTATTTGTCATCACCTACAGTGACTTTGAAAAGACTTTGTCTTGCCTGCAGCAGACTGATAACATAATCAAAGACTTTCCACAAGACAAAAATTATTTCCAATTACTTCACACATGCTCTGAACTCTTCGTAGCCTGATCTGTGCCTTTTCAAACTTGAAAATTCTTCTTGGGCCCACATGAGATGTCCGGTCATAAGCAATATTGAATAGGAATGGCAAATGTGGACACTAGTCTCCTCCCTCCCTTTATCCCCATTCCAGCGATGCAGGCCTTCTTTCTGTCCCTCCCCCCTTCAACGTATATATGAGAAAATACCGTACAGAACCATACAGGAGGAATTAAAGTGCCTCTTGCATGTGTTGGGCTTTGTCATTTAATGATGTCCCATTGTTAAAGAGGAGTACTGTTTCTGAGACACTGCACTGGCACCCAATGGCAGACTCTTTCCTTGTTTTTTCCTTTTAGTATCTTTTAATGTACTTTTCACTTTGTAATCGTTTTTAATTAAATTGTTATTAAAAATTCAAGATTTTAAATACAAATCACCCATGCTCGATACTTCCATCTAAAATAACATTAATTTTTCATTTTTTTTGTCTTCTAGAGGAATGATGTATTCTGGAGAACTAAAGTTTGAGAAGAGGACAACATCTGCACAAGTGGAAGGAGGAGTGCATGGATTACATTCGTAAGTCTTTATACTTCACTATTTATCTGTGCAACTTTTGTGTGTTGTTTGGAAAGTGATGCTGTATGATAAAACAAAAAAACTACATACAGGGATTAGTATGTTGCCACTGCTGAACTTGTTATGCTAGTTCTGTTGATCCAGACACTACCATACTTTTGAGTAACTTAACCCACAACATGTACAAGATGTTGGAGATAGGCAGGGAAATCACTGCACATACCATACCTGTCAAATATCCTGTTTGGCCAGGAAAGTCTCTCCTAAGTTCCCTCCCCCTTGTGCTGATAATGTGTGGGTGGGATATTAGCAGGAAGTGACGTCTTCATTGCAGCGTATGGCATCGGCTTGCATCGGCCAGAGAAGATTGGACATGTCCGTTCTCTGGCCGGCCGAGCAGTGGGTCGCATCTGTTGCCCCATGTGGGCACATGCCGATTAGCGGCCGATTTTTAACCTGACCAGATCAGATTAAAAATCGGCCGCTTATCGGCATGTGTATGGCTAGCATTAGGAGGCACCTATTGACACCAATCTGAGTCTGGCTTGTTTATCTGATGAGCAAAGAAAGGAAATGTAATGCATACAACTACCTACCCGAGCCTTGTGTTTTGCATCACACATACAATGACCTATTCCTTACTTACAGGTACGAGAAGAGATTGTTTTAACACTGCTGCTGTGTCCTATCTCTTGCCATCACCCACCGTTCAGAATGTAGAAGCTGCTATCATCGCATGTGTGGAGTCGTTTAACCTCTGTTACCTTATCTACCGAAAGGATTGTGGGTACTCTGAGGAAATCATGTTACTGATCAGCAATACTATTGTGCCTGTTATTTTTTTACAATAAAAGACAAAGTGTTGACTTCTCTTTTTTACCTTTTTATTCTGTAAAGTATATAAAAATTATTTGTACATTTATAAATAGACAATCTTCATGCGAGGACAGGCCATTTTGGTCTTGCAGTAGAAGCCAGGTTTCTAATATTATTGTTGTCTGACGTGCAGAATACCCCTTCCTTTGTTGTGGAGTATTGGATATTAATGTTAGCTGAATTTCTTGGTGGAGATTATATTGCTATGGAGGGATGAACTAAGACACTTTCTCAAACCTGTCCTCAAGTGCACTAGAACAGTTCATGTACAGTAAGTTACTTGCTGTCTTGCATGTTTTTTTGGAGATCCACACTGGCACCATATGAACAGGTGTGGGAACTGCAAAATTCTGAAACAAAGTCCATGTATCGGGATTGTGAAGTATGAAGACTGATATAGTTGGGAAGTCAGTTGGGAATGTCCTTTTTTCTTGGATCTGTCCTTTGTTGTAGGGATAGGTAACTGGAAAACCATATACATGGAACAATCCTGCCTTGCAGTAGGCTGGCAAGGTAGTTCTTAATCTCTGTTTAGAGGAACCATGGTAAACATTGCAGAGTTTTTTTTACAGATTGCAGTTCCATGTATATGTCACACAGAACATCTATATGTCTTTTTTGCTTCTTGGTGGTGCATCCTGGCATTCCAGTAAACTGTGTGTAGGCGTCTGTTTATTCCCTGGTGACTGGAATTAACCCAGCTGCTATTAACCGTTTTTCACTGACAAGAAAGTTATATGTGGCACAAGCGTTGGGCTGTAAAAAAAAAAAAAATTGTAGTTATGGTCAACATGTTTGGTAATATTGTGGGGTAAGAATTCACTAAGCCACTCGGGGAGGTTTAGCTATTCAGTGTTTATCTTCCAAAACGCCTCCTGTAGTAGCTGCTGTCTCAGGGCCCTTCACACTGCAATGGGAATGTGGCTGCGGTGCAATTTCTGTTTGGTCACAGGCACGCCAGAGCAACCAACCAGGGAAGGCCCCCATGTCTTTCACTGTGCTTGTATGGGATAAGCTTGTCCTGCTCTTGCAAAACAGCTTGCAGCAGGGTGTTTAAGGCAAAGCATGATTGCAAATGCAGGACTGGTGTAAATGTTGCATTAACGTTAGCCGTGTTGCAGAACTGCAATGCAAACACTGTTAGTGTGAAAGAGCCCTCACTGCAGCAGAAGGTTTCATGATCACAAGGAATGTCCAAACAAAAAGCAACTACCATTACCTTGGGATAGTAAAACGGGTGAAATAAAAAGCTGTTTTGGCGTGCCATAGACTATATACACAGAGCGGAACTGAGAAGACACAAATGGTAAAATAGATTCTGTCCTGGGCATAACTTACTATTCCAGCCAAAGCAGGAATGAAGCAAGCCTAATTTTTGTTGCTGGCAGCTAGTGTGCCAGGGAGAAGGTGCTCTGCACTCAGAAGTGTTCCTGGTCATGTCTAAAGGTGGTAATACAGTATGTGGCCCTCCAGATTCAACATGAATCTAGGCAGGTTTGTATTCAGATGCAGCAATACTTGTATAAGCAGTGGGCGCACAAAACCCTGATCTAAGCATTTCTTATCCTAAAGCTTCACCCTCTGTTATCCCCATGGTAAAAGAGAATTCCAGAGACACTTTACCAGTCGATAGAGGAGGGACAGACTGCAGCGCGATGTCATCACCCTGCAGCTGGCCCCTCAGAGGATCGTCCGAAACCCTTTGCGTGCCATCCCAAATAATGGGATCGGCCCAGGAATCTACCAACATGTCTGATCACAGTGATCCGACATGCGAGAGATTCCTGGTTGATCTCGCCAGGTGGGTGCACCTGAATGGCCGCTGGGAACACTGCCTGTGTATGGCTACCTTTACAATGAAAATGTCTGGATTTATTATCCCAGGGGTCAATTTGCCATTTTGATCCTTACCTAAGCTTTAACAAGCAACTATGAATCGGATTGTACCCAAATCTGTGAGGATACTTAAGATTTGGAAGTCCACACACAGCAAGGTATATAGTAGGTGCTTTTAGGATAAAAAAAAAAAGCTGGGTCTGCAATAAATATCACATCTGTGTTTTCCATTCTGATCGAGATCCTGTTCATCTTTGATTTACACTTTCACATGGTGCCCGGGTAGAATTAGTACCTGGATCTCTATTTCAGAGCCTCACATTTTAAACCCACAAAATGCATTTGTGCTCTTACATACATGCATGTTGCTTTTCTTCTAGCCATCAAATTTGCTAGGTAACTTAAAGCAGACCTACCACAGGAATCTATGTTTTCATGAATGGCACTAGAAGTGCCAATAATAGGGAGGAATACAGTGAAAAACAAAAAAAAATTACCTGTAATGAGCAATTTAAGAAGATAATCCAGCAGCTCTTCTCACTTCCTGGTTCATTTTAGGCAGCATGTCACAGGAAGCCGTGATCTGCTTTGAAATCCCCATAGAAGATCACTGAACGCCCCCACTGGCCACCCATGATATTGCACCCCCAGTTTCATGTGTTACCTTCAGCGAACCAGGAAGTGAGGGCAGCTGTGTAGTAATCGTGTTAAAATGGTCATTACAGGTACATTTGAGTTTTTTTTTGTTTTTTTACTGCAATCCTCCCTATTATTGGCACTTCTAATGCCATTCATGAAAACAGATTTCTGGTGGTAGGTCCACTTTATCTGGCAGCCATATTTAACAAAGGACCCTTTTGGGCCATGCACAGGTACAAAGTGATGTTGAAGCCCTGGACCTCGGTCTTTGCCTTTCACCATTACCAGGACATTGATCATCCAGTTCCATAAACAACATTTTGGCTGTTTGTTTGTTTCTTAAAGAAGTAGTGATAGATTTTCATAACTGATGGCCCTAAGGGGATTCCACAGCTTTTCAGCCATCATACAAGCTAATAGTTTCAAGGTCCTCCACCATTCCTCCTATGGCTTCTTTCACTCCTCTTGGACATCATGGCATACAATGTTTACAATATAAATAGTTACTGTAAGTTATTATCTAATGAGCTACAGCAAGTTTGGAGTTCAAGTGATACCGTTTATTGGCTAACTGAAGTCATGACTTCAGTTAGCCAAACGGTATCACTTGAACTCCAAAGTTGCTGTATTTATCGATGGCTAACACGGTACAACACTCTACTATATCTAATGAGCTGTAATTGATATGCTCACTGTGTCTTGAACCTCCACGGCCACACCATTCTCTCTCATTAACTTTAACAGTTTTGGATCCAGCCTCTCTACACGATCTCCTGTGCCCAGAACCAGGATCTCTGCGGGAAGAAATTAATTTAGTGTGAGATTTAGATGCAACATTCACATATTTTTCATCATCTGAAACCCATGTGGTTTTTCTGTAGGTCCCCATGTAATAAAACCAGATGGATTGAGCGTGGAAGAAATTATGCTATTAAAATTTCTAGGAGGGCTGTATTTGCATGCCACCCAAACCATAGGACAGTGGTGGCCAAATGGGTTGATATGGAGGGCCACAAGTGCGGCCCTCAGCATCACTAAAGGGCCACTCCTAACATTTTCAATCTATACTGACTTGTATAAGCATTTTATAATGAATAGAGGACCGCATGCATAGCTGGAAGACATTTTTAAATAACAAAACTAGATTTAAATGAAACTTCAAGTATGGTAATGCACATTTTGTGTGATACATTGTCAAAGGTTATGTGCCGCAATATATATTATACAATCACCCCTTGGTGGAATAGTAGGGGCATAGGCACTTACCTGTCTGCTGATCCCCCACCAACACTAGAGGAGAAGAGGCAAGGGACTTGT
>CM070037.1:86652781-86671040 GCA_036250615.1 Ptychadena robeensis
CTTCCCGGTCACCATACACCACCTAATTATGATTAACTTTTATTTATAAAGTGCCAACATATTATGCAGGCTGTTCCCCTAAAGTGCAGGACAAGTAAGTCCAGGCATAGTTGAAATCCAGCTTGAGTAATCTACTAAATGCATGTTATCATCTTATTGTGTTGTTTAGATGCACCTTCATCTGACAAGTACTTGGTGACTTATCCATGTCATATATATTCCATATATGTACGTTATTATTGCTTACCAGTTACAATGAAAACACTATACATTATATAATCTCTGTTTACTTTAACAATACACATATTTACTGCACACATGACAAAGATCTGCACCTTGTATTGTATCCATCACCCTTACTGAAGAGTGATGACACCACTGAGGGTATAAGCTGACACCGCAGGGCTGCATGTCACATGTATACACAGGCTACATCAACACGTGTAAGCACACTTAGTTATATGTAATAAATCTGGAGTATTACACCTTCTCCCTCCCGATGTGAGGACACAGGAAGAGTTACATACCTACAGCTGCTCCTGGATCACAGTGACCACAGCAAACTATTTGTCCTTGTACACATCAAGCATGGCTACCCAGAGCTGACACTTACCATAGAGACGAGCCCTTCCTGCCAGTGCCTGTGTATCATCTCCCTCTGGTGGCCATAGTAGGGAATTGATTGCTTTGTTTGGCTGCCTGCGGGACAGGACTCGCCATAGACTATTTATAGTTGAACAACAGCGCCATCTAGTGGCCACAATAGACTACTGCAAGAATGGTCCGGTCATTTGTCAACTATACTGTAGGTGTACAATTACTATACCATTCTACTTCACATTGTATGTTGCTTTGTGTTGCATTAATTAAACCTGAACGTCCATAAAAAGATTCATACACTTTAATACTTATAGGATGCAGCTGAATGTGAATTAATTTTAATGGAGAAAAGAAAATTTGCCCACTCCTCAATTGTATACAATTGGTAACAGACTCTTGCGAGACAACCACAACTTACCATTTGGTAACAGAGGCCTAAATCTCTCCATGCTGTGCTGTGTATTTCTGGATATGTTGTGTTTCCAACAAAAATTATGAAAATAGACAAACGCAGGCAATCAAACTATTATTATTATAATTATTATTATGTTATTATGTAATAATAAATTGAAAAATAATATCTTTATTTCTCTTAGGTTTGAATACACTTCCTGCCCTGGAGACTCAACAGAAAGTGAACATCCTCATGTAGATATTTATCACTGAAAAATGTATTCCTGTTGATAAATTTCCTACTATCTCCTGTTTAAGTGACAACTGTAACGTTTTGGGGTCTCCATTACTATCTGTGTCAGTAACATAGGTCCCAGGGACTAATAAAAAACAGAATCTTTCTAGTGGGGACACTGACTGCAATTGCAACATAATATAAGGTTCTATCCCTTTTACATTTCCGAAAATGAAAAAAAATATGCCCTGATTGTCTTATTTTCTTAATATAGTCCACACAACATTTCCCAAAGGCTGTGGTATCTAATAGGAAAAACTTAATGTAGGGGGAAGGTATCATAACATGCCACGCACTGCTGCCTCTCTAATTATTTCCCATCATGCATCTGAGTGAGAAGTCTGAAGTTTCTTCAACGCTTCACTGAAAATTGGTTTTGCAGTATGTTAGGAATGGATCCATTATTGGGTGGAAAGTACCTAAGACATCTGACTTCTGAATTATATGATGATCTCATCACATTTATTAACGCCAGCTGTCGCCATCCTTGCTGTAAAGTCATTAATCTTCATTCTCTTTGACAGAATACGATAAAAAAAGCTGACATTTGTAATAGAAGGTTTATTGGATAGGCAACCACAAAATAGCTGTTTACGAGTAACTATGATCTGTGGTCTGATTACTCTCAGCTTCATGTACATGTGCAGATAAGAAAGAAAAAAAAAACAAATGTAAAAAGGACAATAAAATATATCTAATTCCACACACTAAAATTACATATATAACAGAAAGAATAAAACGTACTGTGTGTATGTGGGTTGTAAGATTTCTTATATGTATTAAAATGGTTGCTACAAAACCCCCTTTGGGCTCATGCAACTTGTATTGGAGAGAAAATAATTCTATATTCTGATGAGCTTTTGTCTCTTTGGGACTAATACAAACTACAAAATTCAACTCCGGGGGTTGCAGAGATGTCCTAAGAATCAGTGGAACTCTATGACATAATATATAAATATTTAAAATGATCACCATTATAGTTCACATAACATATAGTGAAGGGGATGTGAAAGTAGATAATGGATGTTAGGGCTTCCATGTACATAATGCAAAAGGAATCAGCATTTGTCAGGAGTAAATGTTTTTAGTTGTTATATGGACCTGGACACTGGAATGGGAAGGAAGAAAGGAACCAGGTTATTCATCCTTTACTTGTCCAGTGCATACAGGGATTTAACTGTGGCTTCAGTTAGCCTAGAATGCTCTAGGGTTGAGCCAATGGGTGTGGACCCAAGGAGCTTGAAGCTAGGTGGATTATATGTGAATGATGACTTGGCCTTGGAAACTGTATAAACATGGAAAGTCCAGTAAGACTTGAGACTTTTTTGGAGAAAGAAATAGATTAACAACTTAAAGCTGTTCTGCAGAATGAAGGTTGATTGAGCCTTGAAAATCAGTGTTGCCAATTCTTATGGGTGTCACTTTTTTTTACAACTCCTCTGTCTGTATAAAAGTAGTGTCAGAACACACTGTGATACTATAACTTCATAAGCAATATTTATTGTACTGTAGAAAGTTGTCAAATTATAGTGGAAGCAAGACAGATCATCATAACAGTTTAAGGTGTCGGTCTTTCCTATAAAGAAGAACTTAGACGGGATTAAGTTTGGCAGACCAAAGCCTGAACAGCATCAGAAAAAAGTTACAACTTGCATGAATGCAAACTCACAAGACCAAAGCTTACAGCAAAGTAATGGAAATAGTAGAACGTCCCGTTGAATGTCAATGTAGGCCACTGAGAAGTAGAAAGGTTGGTTCCGCAATGGTTGTGTGAAATCAGTTGTCAAACCTGAAGGAGGAAACTTGATGTTCAGGGGTAGTTCGATAGAAATATATTTTCCAAACTTAATAAGGTGTGGGACTCACTGGAACTTTAATGGCATATATATAAATAAAGTTTTAATGAACTGTAGTAATAAATACAGTATTGTATCATGGGTTCCTATGCAACCTACAACAAGAGAAATAAAAGTTAGTTTCCACTTTGATGTAATGCAGCTGATTTTGTGCTTACATTATGCCAGTGCAAGGACTTCAATGCTAGAAGTTTACAAAGCTGCTGGCAAGGTAAACAGTCCCTAAGTCTATGGACCCCTCACACAAACCCATCTGTAATCCAACAATAGGTTTCCCATAATGTTCAAAACACATTACATTTTAAGTTTGTAATCCAACCATATGCTTTTCAATCTTACTTTTCAATATATATTTTTTCCAAGATGACCATACATAATGCAATGTTATTCTACAATTGCTATTAAGTCCCCCACTAAACCTTTCCTGAACTCTTCTGTAACTCAAACATTCTTTCTATAACACCAATGCTAATCTACAGGTCTATCATGGACCTGATATTGCCTAAAGGTGGTCCCCACTCATTTGTCAACCCCCTTTACACGGCTTGGTATTGCCTAGAGGGGGGCCATACTCATTCCTCACCGCCCCCTTTAATAGGCTTGGTGTTGCCTAGAGGGGGGCATTCTCATTCATTACCCCCTTTATAAGAATTTGCCAGGCTCTATGCCTAAAAGGGGTCTGAAATGACCTAAGCAGGTGGGGAGGGGGCTACGCTTATTCATTGAGCACCTTCCCAGTTCGGCCAGAACCTATGCCAAGCAGGGGTCTTCTTATGAACTGGAGAGAGGGGGATTCCACATAATTCTTTCTAACAATGAAAATATGAAAGTACACCTTAACTCGTCTGATGTACTTGATGTTTCCCCCTCTTATTGGGATGATCTGTAAAGAAAGATTCAACAATCCTGATCTGTAAGGGGATATTCCCTTATTGCCTCCTCTCGTCTTCCCTCTGCAGCACTGCTGCAGCTGTATTTGCAATTGCAATAGTAAATGCAATTTTTTCCCATTAAAAACCATTTCATGCCCTGACCCTACACATAAATGCAGGTATTAACCTCTGGAACACTGGAAGCTACACAGTTTAGATGCACTTTATTTCCCCCTGTGCACATCCAGCTTCATATACATGTGCACAGGTGTTAAGTGGGTTAAATTGTCCTAAACTCTGTTTTGACAGGTTCTCTTGACACGTAATCTGACAGCCTGGGATTTAAAAAGAATGTTCAGCCGCTTTTTAGAAGCTGTAAAATCTCCCATAAAAGTGTTCCTATTAAAATTAACGGAGGCGGGTTACACCAAAGCCAACACACAAAACGCAATATAGATACACAAGGCGTCCATCATGCGTTCAAATAAAGGACCACTAAAAAAAGCATGCAACATGTTTTAAATAAACTTCCTAATAGGGCTACATGATTTTCCAAACACAAATGAATTTTTTTATTGTTAAAATCTAGTGTCATATAAAGTACCTTAACACAATGAAATACAACTACATCACACTGAGCTATATCTAAACATGTAAAAAAAACTTTTTTCTTCTTTGAAAACCCTAAAATATGCCCTCTGGCCAGCTTTGCCTTTCTGGCAAAATACAAAAAAATGCTTGCATAATATTACAGCCATACATTACACCACATTTGGCAAGGAAGGTGTTAATGATAGCTGGTATTAGGCAGAACACTTGCCTGGGAACCAGAAACCAGAGTGTCAGTTACATTAACATCTGTGATGTTCCTGCCCAGCCAGAACAATACCCCAATAATGATGGGTCACCTGCTGCGGGACACCAGGGGCCGCCCTCAACCTATAACAGACTTCAGATGTCTGCTTAAGCTAATATGTAATTGAAGACTCTTCCCATGTTTAATAGGCATCTTCTTGGGGCAATTAAAAATTCTTTGTCACGAGCAGGTGCTGAGTACACATCAGCAGGAGTCAAACAGTCCCCGGGGAGTTTAGGGACAGGTACATTTTGGTGAACAAACAAATGTCGTCTTATGGCCCTACAATGTCATGTGGATATTAACACCATAAAAATGCCTTGTGTAGATATCACATAGTGGTCTACAGATAAGAGCAAGTTCAGGTAGTGTATTCAACAAAGACAGACTGTTGTATTAAAGATATCTCATAGAGCAAGAGAAAAATATGGATATTTAGAATTCTTACTTGCCTATTAAACGTGCATTTGTGTTTTGTCCAAGGTGTCATTGGATAAGGGATGGAGATTAAATCTTCCAATGAGGACACTCCGTTCCAGTGACAATTGTGTAAGAGGACCTTATTGCTTCTGACATGTCATCAGGGTAGGAAAATAGTAGGAATGTAGAAGAGAGCTCCTCAATAGTATACAGAGAGTCAAATGGCCATGTTTTTAAACCAAACCTGAACTGTTCTTCTCTTCTCTAAACCCTAACCCCGGCAAAGCAGATCTGAAGCTTACTAAAATGCACAATTTCCATTATTTTTCATTTTCAGATGTTATTACAATGCTCCAATTTAAAAAATACAACTTTTAGCTGCCCATCTGTATTTTAACTTTAACATGACACTTTATCATCTCTGCATTCCCTGTCTTCCCTCAACCCAGTGTTAAGGTGGGCAAAATCATGCAGCTTATCTGGACTTACTGATACAGAATGAAAGCGGCTTTTCGCAAATACTAAGAAACCAGCCCTAGCTGTTATTTCTGTGAGGTTATACATTACCATCTACTGGTCATAGGTGATACTGTTTAAATCCAAATTACTCTGAAATTGAATCTTTGCATCAAAGCCCATTCAATATTATTTAAACCCCTGTGTAAACTGTATGTGTGTGGCCAGCTTAGGTCCAGTGTAGAGAAGTGAGATTTAAGCTAGTCGATTCTGCAGTCGATTCCTGAAGGATCATTTGGCAAGCGCACTCGATGAACAATTGCTTGAGAATCAAATGCGCCCACATTAGACAATATACCTAAAAAGGCTGTTTGATCCCCGTTACTTTGGATGGGGACCCTTGTTCCCCATCCAAAATATCTGCCAGGGATCAATTCTACAAAGTGCTCTGCATCCATTCCCTGAATGATCGTGAACGATCGTTCGGCATGATGTAAGTTTTAATCGATCGTTCAATGATCGAAAGGGGAATCTATACATTGATGACCGTACATAATGCAATGTTATTCTACAATGGCTATAAAGTTCCCCACTAAACCTTAAGCCTTCCATACACTCACCGAGCAGAGGCCGATTTTGCCGCCAACCGATGGGCGTGTGCGCTCACGGCCGTCATTCGGTGGCAAAATCGTTCGCCAATCGGGGGTGCCCACATGCTCCCACAGCTCGGCCGGCCAAAGAACGGACATGTCCGATACTCTCTGGCCGATGGCAGCTGATGCCGTTACTTTCAATGAAGACCGGCGTCTTCATTGAAGGTAACGGCCGGCACACAAAGGGTGCCCGCCGATTCTGTCATCTCTGGAGAGCAGTGTGATGATGTCATCACGCTGCTTTGCAGAGCTGATCTTAGAAGCTCTGTCAGCCCCCACTCACTTATGGGTTGATAGAGATTGCTGTTTCTTGCATAGGTTGCTGGAAGCTGAAGAATTTAGTTTTAGGGTGGTCAAAATAGCCAGAAAGAGCAGGGGATCATCTAGAATGAATATACAGATATATAGATACACCCTGGTGTCTAGAACAATATAGATATAAAATGACCGTACTCCTTGAAAATGCTTGCATTTTACTTTTTTAACATTTACCATATACTTTTGCCCTCTTCAAACTGTAATAAAGATTTCCTTGTATAAACCTTACAAATATATAGAAAATCAGTTGCACAAAACACTTGCAGGTGCTGCGTTATCTCCCCCCCCCCCCCCCCCCTGTGCAGTGCGTTTACACATAATGCACTGCAGCACAAATGTTTTACGTGTATGGGAAACTCCAATGCTTCTGCAGCACATGTAAAAGAGCCCATAAACAACAAACATTAATCTTTTTGGGGGGAAATCTGTAAAGTGTATTATTGTCTATAATTCCAATGTGGCTGGCCACCTGATAGAGGCTGTATTTTTTTTACGTTATCAAACTTCCAGGGCCATTTAAAAACGCATGCGTTGTTCACATTACATCTGCATTTTTGAACAAATCTATGAAAAATGCAGGAAAAATTCCTCAAAAATGCATACAGCAGGGCGTTTTTAAATTGTAAATTGTAACATTGGTTTTCTATGTAAAAACGCGTGCAGTAAAAAACATAAACACATATAGTGTGAAAAGGCCCTCATGCTTTTCCAGTTGTAAGTACCCCATAGAACAGAACTTGAGACCAATGAACAGAAAAGCTTTTCTCCTGCTAGCATGCAAAAAAAGGGTGACCATTGTGCTTTCTGTTGAAGCATGGCTGCCACTCATACAAAGCTGGTACTCTTTAAGAAGCAGGAGGCATATGCTTTATTGATTGGAGATCTCCAGTTCACAATAATCAAGGAGTGCATGAGATGGGAATGCATTTGGTAGCCCCAAAAACTGCAG
Organism: Ptychadena robeensis; assembly: GCA_036250615.1. Classification (NCBI taxonomy): domain Eukaryota; kingdom Metazoa; phylum Chordata; class Amphibia; order Anura; family Ptychadenidae; genus Ptychadena; species Ptychadena robeensis. The sequence continues at coordinate 86,660,450 of CM070037.1, forward strand.
ACATTGCCCTGACAGGTCCATGGCGCCCGCCCATGGTTTGCCCCACTATTCGGGCACCATGTCAGCAATACCCCGCACTATGCTTTCCATGAGCAAACAGCACCCGAAAATGCATCAGGTGCCTTTTTTCTTATGTTACAACTGATAAACAATGGGCATGTTACGTGATTCTAATGCTGACAGATCTAGAATGCCCAGCTGGGCATCGCATCTGCTGCGCTGCCCCCTGACATGGGTCATGATGTGCTAGTATAGACATTTCCCTTAGGGGAATGCAGGGGGGCGTCTGCAAAACATATTGTAGGCCCAGCCTAATACACAGGCTGTGGTTGCTTTTAATCCCTTTCATTAAGCTCAACCATACAATATTTAATGTCTTAATAAAACAGAGGTAAACATTATACTGGCATCATGCAGAACACAAAAAGGTATAGAAAAAATACATTCTTGCAAAGGCAAAATAAAAATGAATAGTAATCAAATGTATTATACGAAGATGTGGTTTTGTATTATACTAACATGTGGTTGTAATACAATTTTTTTCCACATCTTAGTATATAAGATTATTACAGTGGCAGTAAGGTATATAAGCTTTTTTTTTTTTTTTTTTTTTTTTTTTTGCGTGATTCACATATTCCTTTTATTACTTCACTTATTATTGATGGGATATGTTGATTATTACAATCATTGTTTTGTTGTATTCAGCCACATATTTTTGAGATTAATAAATGTACAGTTATATTTTAGTAATACAGTTTTGTTACTTATTGCATATGTTCACAGGGACAGGCCACATATTTGTGCAGTATTATTATTAAGGTATTAATACATGTATTTGTAATGGATTGAAATTTTTTTGTATTTTGATTTGTTTTCTGTATGGAAATGACCCGCTCCAGAATGAAAAACAACCCTTTACTGAAGGTTAACCTAGTTCAAATTTTATATATTTTTTTCTTGAAATTAAACAAAGCTTCTTCTGGTGGAGGAGTCCAAACTTAGAAAATTTAAACTTGGACGTTATAAAGATTAAAGATTAGTGAGGTAACTACTGAGTTACGAAGATATGAAGCTAGAAATTATTTATATGTAAATTGATTTAGTGTATGACTTAAATGTTATTTTTTTGTTGATACTGCTGGATAATAAAATTATATTAAAAGGAAAAATCGTATTATTAAACCTCTTTCTTGTTCATTTTTTGGGAGGGTTTCCTGCACAGTAATATGCTGACCCATCATTTACAGGTTTATGACCCAATTTGTGTCCAGACCCATTACCTTAAGAAACACTGTGATGCAGGAAAGCATTATATAACATTATAGAATTAAGAAAGTTTGGAGTTCAAGTTTAATAAAAAAAAGCAAGCGTTCAGGCTGCTTTTTAAGGACTTCAGTATGCCAATAAACAGTATCACATATACTCCAAACTCTCTGTCTTCATTGATGGCTGACACTGTACAACACCCTTCTATTATAGAACTTAATTATGATGTCATGCATGACACTTTATATATATAATGGGTCTTAAAATGGTAAACTAATTGTATGCAAACATGAAATTAACTGCAGAAATCCCCTCGTCGTCTCATAGATCAAAGATAAATACATTTTGTTTAATAAGTTTCGAGTTTAAATACTTTCTACAAACAGTGGGGAAAGAATCTCCATAATGGGAATAACTGTCATGTAAATAGAGATTTCATGAACAAACCTTCTACTCCTCTACTAAGAGTCAGTAACTATCAAAAGAACAACTTTGCCCCTTTTCACTAAGGAAAATGACACAAACTCTGTTTTTTGGTTATGGAATCCCCACTCTTTTTGGTCTTCTTAAAATTGTCAAAAACTTTATTTCAAAAACAGCTCTAGGGAAAAAACAAACAAAACATCAAACCACATACGATTGCATCAGCTCCACGCAGGCAACCCCTAGCAAATTTTTGGATACCGTTGTTACTAACACTCAAGGTGTGTAGTCTGTAATGCATGCGTTAGTGCCAATGTGTGCATTGTCAGTGAACAAAGCAGCTGATATAGTATGAAAGAAAGGTGGCCTCTATTTTTTCCCCTACACCAGATAGATAAATTCTCCCCATTATGGGTCACTTTATGGGTAAAAAATTTATAAATATATAATATTTAATGCAGTCTGTCACTACCAATTAATACCATTATTTTTATTTTACTGGGTTTCTCCTGTAAAGACTCAAGTTGACATCCTTTTCAAACTCTTTTTAACAAATACAAACATGCTTTAAAATGACACGGCATTAGGTTTAGTTTGACATGTTGTATCTGCAGTTCAAATGCAGCTTTCACAGTAACACAAAAGGGATTTTACTATCCTGAATTTAAGGTGTAGGTATAGCCCCAGCAAGACCAACAGGGACCCATCTAGCCACTCCATAGAAGTCATTGTGGCTTTTCTACACCTGGGCTACCAAGCAATAGAGTTCATCTTAAACTTCTTAGACCTAAGACATAAGGTTGGATTCAGTTGGTAATTTTCAGGAAGGCTGATGCAGAGCAGCCCACAAGAAATTTACACTGTGTAGTTTTGTGCAGCATTTACACACATGCAGGCGGTAAGCAGGTAGCGGTCATTCACTGACACAATCCCCATGTTATCCCTCAAAAGTGGTCTGACAGATGAGGTTTTTGGACGGTCAGTCAGTGGAAATGGCCTGTTTATGACTATCTGTAAGCATGTATATGGGGAGGGACCGGGTAGCAAAACAGCATAACTGTACAGGGTTTACAGTATGGTTATCCTCTAAAGTCCAAATATAACTGCATGTCCAGCTAAGGTAAGGCTGTCCTGTTCATAGAGAGACAATGCTGCTGTACAACTTAACTGCAGACAGTGTTGTCTCCCAATTACAGGAAGCAGAAAATCAACATACAGGTTTTGGCATTAACAATGTTACAGTGAGGAAAAACAAAACCTACATTATAAATGTAATATATCTATATTTATGACCTGTTTTGACCACATTTCTTCCTAAAGTAAGTTTGCAAGGCACAAACTTGCAAAGCCATAAAGTGGGCCCCATTTACACTATATGCACTGATAAATGAGAGGTGGCACAAATGGTTGGCTCTGGTGTTATTTATAATTATTGAAGTAATTTTTTGTTTGCCGATCATTATTTAGTTGGCAGCTGTATAGCAATCGATTTCCACAGTTTAGGGTACCTTAAGTGGCGCATTGGCATTAACGTGCCCTATTAAATAGACTTGAAAAAGCTTGTTACACAGGCACATCCAATGACCAACAACAGACACATAGCGTATCATTGCTGGTGATGCTCAGGGGCAGGCTATGATGGTCTCATGTGTATATTGTTTTGAATTGGCTGCGTCTGTCCCTAACTTTTGCCTCTGCACGCCCCCGAAAGCGCGAAAAAACGTACTGTAGACAGGGCCTAGTTTGCAGCAGTCGCACATAGTGTGCAGGTGCTTTGGAGTACAAATGCCCTCACACTATTCTAATGGCCAACGGGCTGAAAACCAACCAACCCAGTGGTGGTTTTCAGGAGGCCAGTCAGTGGGAACAACATGGTTCGACTGTGGAAGTTAAATCTTTAGGAAAAGCTCTAGTTTGATGAAAGGACAAAGGTCCTACACTTACATTCATATGGTAAAGAATGTTGGACAAGTGAACCAAGAGTTTACTCTACACTCTCTTCAGAAAAGCACCCTTTATATTCAAATATATAATATCTGATGCTGCTATAATAATGCCAAATTGTGACATGACTTGCTCTTTAAAATATGTTGTTGAGTACAAAGTGCGTTGGTTGACATCCAGATGTAAATCTATATAACAAGTAGCAACAACTCCACATCATCAGAAGAACAGAAAACAAAGAACTCATCTTACTTTACAATTTTCCCCACAATACAAAACCTTGACCTTAAATTTCATATTTCTATTAAAATCCTGATTATGCCTTTCTCATTTTGTATAGTTTAACATTTGTAAATCAACGCTACACGTACAAAAGTTTCCTTGTTGAAAAAACTGTGATAGAAAAGTGAAAATGATTTTCACCAGAGACAAAAAAAAGGGGAAGCTGCTTTGTATGTGATTGGAGGAGGATAGTTTTTTTAAGGCAGGAGGTGTGGGAGGGGTGTGGGCAAAAAGCAGCGTCTCTTCTTTATAAAAAGACTTGCTCGGTGCCTACAGGTAACAGAGGGAGCCCTGTACAGATGGGTAAGTAATGGCTAACTACTCTAACTTCCTCATGACACTTCAACTTTTTTGAACTTTAAACTTTTTCCTACTTCTATGTGAGTTGAGTAAAGCTTTGCTTTCCTAAAACAATTGTGGACACCAAGAGCAGTTAAATAAGCAAACTTAGTTTGAGAACTTGTCATTTCAATCTATATTTTAGTTAATTGTGTGTTAAGGAGGGAATACCTTTATAATGTAAAGGTTAAATCCATTATAAATAGGCATTGAGTAGGGTTTGTTGGGTTATGAATGGGTTAGGGCCCCCATACACCTTTTAGATTTCGCTGTCAGATCTCTTTTGTTTTACCAAAACCATGTAATATGAGGGACTTTCTAAACAATCAAGTCTACCTGTGTTTAATCGCAGAGGACCCGGCACTACATAGAAGTTGGTAGATCTAAAGGATATCTGACAGAAATATCTAAAGGTGTATGGCCAGCTTAAAGCCCCCCCCATACACCTTAAGATCAATCCATACAATTTCCATTAAATCTACCAACAACTGTAGAGTATAGTGTCCTCCCTGAAAAAATACACAGTGATTGGAATGTTAAGAAAGGTCCTTATATTACATGGTTTTGGTAGAACAAAATTTGATTGTACAGAAATTGTATCGAAAGATTGTAAGGTGTATGGGGGGCTTTAGAGAGTGATTATTCATGTGAACATTGCGTACATACAATTTTGAGCGTGTTTAAAAGAGACCCCCAAAATGTTACTTTATTTGTAATTGCAGATTGGGGTAACTCTAGTTCATAGCTCGGAAAAGAAGACTGCATACTAAAGCAGGCCTGTGGTCTAGATATTTAGTACCCATGTGCTCAATAAAGCCATTTCTAGCAAGCCATGTTTGGTGGGAAGAGTTAATACATAATGACACACCTGTCCAACATGACTGCATTTAGACATAATGGGAACCTGCTTAAAAAATCTGTCAACGATTAACTTTAAAAATGTAATCTGGCTTGTTGCTATAGGTTACATCACATTGCAGAAGTGTGTAGTGTAACAATGATTGGCTCTGCCGTGGAACATGACATGCGGGTGAATGTTAGGACAGGAAACAAAGGCCTGCCAGGGACAATGTGGCACTACTACAGCAGGTGAACAGATGCTATTTACCTTAAGTGTGAAACGCCACCATAAAAGTATCCAGCTGTTGCTCTGTTTATTCTTTTTCTTCTGCTATGTTTTAATTGCTGGTATAATGTTAAAAATTAGTTTCCCCATGGCTCATCCTTTAATTAATCAGTGCTTTATAAACAAGCATTCAGGTTGAAAAAAAAATCAGTCAAACAAATTTCAAGCGTATTTAAATGTTTGGACACTGCAAACTAAATATTTTACTATAGATCCTTTTTAGGGGTTTTACATTTTTTTGCATATGCATTTTTGTCCTTTCAGAAGTTTAATGCTAGAGCAAATAAAACTTAAGGCAGACAGTTAGATGTTATGAATAAAACCCTCCCTTCCTTTCCCAACATCGGCTGCTGTGAGAACCTGATCAGGTGTTTTCTTTGTTACCCCTCATTAAGCTGAGCTAATTAAAGGGATCTGATTTTCTTTGTGTGGGAAGTTTCTGTAAGGTGAAACTTGGGCACACTTTATGATCAATGGAAGTGAATGCCGCCAGGTGTTCCTTCCTATAATGTCATCTGTCCAGAATCCTTTTGGCTTGAAAGAGAAAGATCGTTACTATCATGGCTGGCAGAGCCATGTGCGCTGATGAGGAAGTGTGCCAACTATTGCTGGGTGGGGCAGGCAAAACAATGGACCATGGTTTTTTTTTTTTTAAACCAGCTCTACAGTTGTGCCTAACTTAAAGGGAAATGTGTCTTAATTGCACAATATTTTTATAGTACTTTTGTTAAATTTTTTGTTACATATGTGTGTATATATGTATGTATGTGTGTATGTATACATAATGTATGCAGTGCATTAAGTTATGACCACTTATTCTTTTTGCCAACAAACTTAAAAATCTGACCTGGACCTCTTTTTGACAGAATGAAAATTGTGGTTGGCTGAACTCAAAGTGTGAATAAATATGAAATCTTCTTTCAGACTGAACTCACACCTTTACATTATAGTCTATTTCTTGAGAAGGGTTTTCTTCAATGTTACACAGAGGATGGGATTGCCATTTCATTTCCTAGAAAGAATGTTTTTCTATATACAGTATTACTATTCTCTACATTTTGCTCTGTTCTGGCGACAACTCTTATTGTTGGTCCTGCTGGCCATGGTCACTAATAGAGATGCTTAATGGAATGCCAAATTTTGACATTCACAAGCAAATTGCAGAGGAAAGTTGAGCCAGCATTTGCTTCAAGCCTAATCTGAAATGTCAGGATGTGTACTGCGTATTGTGTGAATAAGTTTTAATAAGGAATATAATAGTTCAACAAAGTGCAGTTTAAAATATCAATTACTCAATTACTGGCAGTTACACATTTTTTTTACTTTATAGTATTAATGAAATCCCACCCCATGGGTATTGTATGGAGTTAATTTTATATTGCTGGTTGAACACTTGAGTACCTCTTGGTTAAACTTTCATCTCAAGAATTCTAAGAGGAATTTGAAAAGGTGAAGAGGTTTCAGAGAGGCATTGATCCTAAGTGTTTGTGCTGGGTCATTCTGTGTCGCCTACTTGTTCTGTGGGGGGAAGGAAATGTTGTACGAGTGTGAAAAGTGGGTTTCAGTAGTTGATGTAGCTGGTTCATAGATGCCAGTCTAGCTGTCATTTGGGCAGAGTTCATTTACGTCCTGGATCTCAATCTATCTAAAATGTAAAGCCTTAATGACCCCCCTTCTGGTAAAAGGTATGATTGAAATCCAACGTCTCTTTTCACTGTAATCCAGCAAATGTAAAGAACGAATCCAAACAGTGCAGCTTGCACAACAAATGACACTGGCAGTGCCAGATATAGGCATATGCCTATTTCAAACTAAAGGCTATGGCTTCACAATCTGCAGGGCCCTTACAAAATTAAGAATAGTTTTCCTATATTCTGTGTCTGTAACTTCTATTATGTGCTGCCATTCAAAGTGGAACTCTACTGGGTCCCTCTCTTTTCCTCACTGGTGACAGGGTTCGCAAACATTAGCCGTCTGTGAATGTAGGTTTTAAATGTATGGCATGTCTGAGGTAATGTATTCGTTGCCTGCCATCTGTGTTTAGGAAATGTATATGGTATTTTATGACAAGCTGTATATCACTGAATGTATCGGGTCCATTGGGTTTTGTGGACCAGACAAGTTGAGTAAAGCTAAACCAAAAGTAAGTTTGGCATATATTACAACAGACTCTGTCTATATACTATCATCAGTTTGTCATGGACTATTCTAATCGGGGAAATACACAGTAACTGAACCTCATCAAGGAAATACAACATCCTCAGTAACTTTTTTTTAAAGCATCCATTTGCAGTGGTACCTGATGTCTCTCTTTATGTGGCTGTCACACTGCAGACTGTCCAATTTCCGCAGTCCATCCCATGCTTCTAAAATTAAAGGTGTGTGTGTAAAGGCCCCCATACACCACATACAATTTCCATGCAACTTTGGTACAACCAACTTTTCTTCTACCAAAACCATGTAATAGGAGGACCTTTCTACACCTTCCATCACTATGTATTCTATCAGGGAGGTCACTATACTACATAGTTGTTGGTAGGTCTCATGAAAGTTGTATGGAGGAATCTGCAGGTGTATGGGGGGCTTAAGCATTAATCCACTACTCATATTTGCTTCCTGTTTGTGCGTAACGTTTTTGAAAGGTTTTTCTGTCAGGTTCAATCCTGTAACTTTAGACAGATAAGGCTATCTGGTCTCTGAATTTCAAGATCAAGGTCTGTATTTCAAACCACATACTCTAGATGGTTTTTGTGTTTAATCAGACTTTGGTTAGCAATTAAGTTGTATTATCAGCAAGACACAACTGTATTTTAGTAGACTGACTTCGATCACTAGGTTTCATGGATGGTACTTGCAGTGGGGCAGCTGATCACCAACCAGCCTTGCGTTTTTTAAAAGGCATGCGTTTTTTATAGGCATGCGTTTCCGCATATATGCAAAAACGCATGCGTTTTTGACATTACATATGCGTTTGCATTTTGCATTTGCGTTTTTGAACAAATGAATGAAAAATAAGTCAAAAATGCATACAGCAGTGAATTTTTTAAAACTCATGTGGAAACGCTGCGTTTTTAAAAACGCAACGCATACAGTGTAAATGGTATCGTTGCAGTAAAAAAAAGTGTGTGGTAAAAAAACGCACCGCAACACATATAGTGTGAAATGGCCCTGAAGCTGGCCAAAGACGGGATTCCTGTCCCATTATTCGGCCAATCGTCCGCCATGAGCGTTCCCGAAAACTGGGTGGGCCCACCTGGTAAGATCGACCAGGAATCTGCTGCATGTCTGATCGCACGTTGATCCGACATGCTGGTAAATTTGTGGCCTATAACTCCAGTTAATGACCAAAGCATCCATTTGCTTTGATTTATTTCAATTTCTTTCTGGATTTTTACCGGTTTCATTCATGCCCTGCTAAGGTAATAGTGAGACCTTTCATGGGTAAACGGTCGCTATAAAGGGTCTGGTATCCTCTGTGATATTAATGTACCTGCATTCACCAAAAAAAACCAAAACCTTTCAAGCAAGGACTACAGGTCTAGCAAGGGTCTTCAAAAGGTTGCAGCACTATTTGAACTTTGTTTGGCATGTGAAAAAATTCTGTAGGAATTTCTCAAGCTGGGAATAGAGAGTACGATTTACCATCTATTCCTTATGCGATTCTCTGCACTAGGAGCGGACGTGATGATATCATCATGCCCGCCCGCTAGTGCCAAGAATCGAACTGCACTCTTAATGTGCAGCTCATTACTTCGGCCCCAGCTGAACTAATGGGATCGGGCTAAAATTTACCATCCTGTCGGATAACTGTGCAATCCGACAGGATGGCTGATTTTAGCCCAATCCTCTTTAGTTGCTGCACGATTCCTAAGGAATGCGGGAGCGCGCACAGCTCGGGGATCGGATCGTGCAGGAATTGATACGTGTATGCCCAGCTTAACATATTAAGGCCAACAGCTGACACTACACAAGATCTCCAGGAACCCAAAGCTGTATAATGGGAGTATAACTGCAAGTATTTTTAACCATTTGTTTCTATGATTAGAGTATCCCCCAATAACATTTAAATGTAAGGCATTGCTTTATATAATATTAGATCTCTCTCCACTAAAACTGCAAATGGCTGGAGTTTTAATATAGGAGTAAAGGGAATTTAATTCTGTCTTATGTATACTTGTTGCAATGGGCCACATAGACTATCTGATTCGTATATAATAATGAAAAATCTATTTAAAAAAATATGTATTTACATGCTCATGTGTAAACTCATAGTTGTACATACTACTGATTTTATATAAATGTTTTAGTTTTCTAATGGTTTACTAACCAGTGATATAGAAACGCATAAAGTGGAAAAGTCTTTAGTTAACTATTAAAGTGGACTGGCCCTGGTATAATAAATTCTGATCTTCAATATGACAATTCTATGGAATTTTTGTGCTACAGTAATGTAAATTATTCCTTGTTTATATTGAAATGCAATATAATCTTTAAAATGGGTGTACAAAACAACAGAAGTAAATGGTTACCTCGATAGTGGGCAACAGCCATTGGTTATCAAAATATGACTTCCACAAACTGTAGGCCTCTGGCCACCGGAAAACCTAAAATCTCTTTCACCCTCCACAACCTCTGACCTTTGTAATGATCTGCTAAATAAATTGATCATGGTACGTCAAATACAATACTTCACTTTCTTCTCCTGTAATTTCACTCAGCAGGTGGAAAACAAAGAAATCTTTCCAGAGGCTTTCACCTTCCTCAGCAGAATGTTTGCAGGTATCTGGTTACCTCCCCTTAGGTCTGCTTTGTTCTGTTTTCAAATCACTTCAATGAACCCATTGCAAGACCTCTGGAACTGGTATATGAGGCCTATGCTATTAAACCTTTTAATCCTAGATACAATTCAATTAGCTTTTCTTTTTCCTTTTCTCAAATATTAAAAAGAAAAATACATGTATTAATAGCATGGGCCTAAAACAAGAGGTTGAGGTATCTTAAATCCCAACTTGTTGGGGTGTGTGTGTCCATGTTGCAAAAATTTCCTTTCACTTAGTAGAGATTGTAGTTTTCTCACTTTCCTTCGTGTATACTTACCTTTCCAGTTGTATACTGACAACTCACAAGTTAAGTGCTGTGCATTGCCCAGCACTAGTGACGGCCCGAACTGTTCGCCGGAGAACTATTCGCGGCGAACATCGCATGTTCGCG
>CM070037.1:86671140-86684219 GCA_036250615.1 Ptychadena robeensis
GGTTCGCGAACTTTTGCGGAGGGTCGCGTTCGCCGTTCGCGAACATCAAATTCCGGGTTCGCGCCATCACTACCCAGCACACACAATATGTGTTATTGTAGTGTATTGGAAATGCTAATGCTAGCACAGTATAACAGAACACATACCAGTTTAAATGGGCAACAAGGGTTTCCTGTGTACCATGCACATGGCATAACGCACTGCATGATCGATGATTTCTGGAGATGTGCAAAATGTAATATTAGCACAACTGCTGCTGTGTTTGCTTTAGTCTGGATTAAATTTGCATTTTGCATCAACTCCTTTCTGGGATTCTAAGTATGTTTTTGAAGATCTCTTCTGTATCGCTATGCTAGAGATGATTAATTAGATGGAATATTTAATGACAAACCTTTAACTAGGCCAATCAAACTCTGCAGCTCCTGTATTGCTTGACACAAGTAAATTTCAACAGACACACTACTGTGACCCTTAATTGCACCCGTTCACGACAAAAACAAGTTTTGATCCCAAATGTATGGGAGACGCTTGCTCTGCATCTGCAAAACTGCGTTCAGAAGGGAGTTTACAGTAACGCACGGCATTGCTTGTTGGCCAGCACACACCTGGATGCATGTCTAGGAGATGTACATTATATTCAATGGGCTAGTTCACAAAGAAATGCATGTCAACATGCCTAAAGCCATTGGTTACACTTATATGATTTGTCCCAGTTTGAGGCTGCATATAATTTGTATGCTAGTTTTGGCATCTCTAGTGGAGACTCGTTATATGCAATGGGCTATTTAATATCCAATGGGCTAATTAATGTCTCTGTGTTGTTGATGAAAGGTTTGTGCAGGCTTATTTTACTTTTTTTTTCTTCCCCTTTTAGATGGCCTGTCCCCTCCTTCCTTGATTGATGTTAAAATACATATTAAATCCGGCCACCTTATCCCCTTAAGCTGGCCACTCTTCTCCATTCATGGAGGATGTTTAGAAACAAATACTCCTTTTCCCTTTTTAGCTGGTCAGTCCACTTCTTACCAGCAACCTCTGCTCAGACTTTTAATGTCATAGGCTAGCATAGTAGTCAACCCAACACCTGCAAATCACACATGAACACATGTTAAACTATGAACTGATGAATGGACTTGACACATTAAAAACATGGAGCAGCTCAATGGATAGGTGTCATCCCAGCATTATGCAGCAAAGCTAATTCCTGTCTTCTGTTCTTTTGGACAGGGTTGAACTGAGGGCTGAGCTGTGTGTGCATTAAGGGTTTCCTAAACTTCCGCTTAAAAACTTTAATCATCTGCAGTTTATTTTGATTGTGATTTCTGAATTAACGTTTGCTAATTTTATTTTGCAGGTTGCCCCATCTGCCCTTCTGTAACGTTGGACAGTGATGTGCGCTAAGGATCAGACAACGGAATCCCAAAAGCAGCTGTTATGATTATTGCTCAGCTGCTGTTGGGGCCCGTTAACTGATCCTAAGCAAATTCGACCCTTGTATTTCTCCATACATATCTCCAAATTTTCAACTGGCTACTGCCAGTTAATAATCTACTTCGTTTGAGACACAGGAGCTCTTATCATAGTTTGAGGAAGAAGAACACAGAAAGAAGAAGTTCTGGTTGTAGAAGGCAGAGCGGAAAGTGACATAGAATTCCTGACACGGTACAAGGTACAATAACTGTTTTAACAGAAAACATACAATAGCACAGGAAACTAGGTATAGGCTACAAGCTGCATTGCAGTTACTGTGCAGGTTTCATGTTCACTGGGACATACAGTGCACTTTTTCCAATAATGGTCCATACAGAGAAGTCGTCGTCTACCTGTCAGGAAGGATAGGCATGCCATTTAAAGATCCCCCACAATATAATATCTGCTCTGTCAAAAATACATCTGTCACCTTAAATCAATCAAAGCTTTTTTTTTTTATATATCAACAGCGCACATTACAAGCCTAAATTGTCCTGCCCAAAATAATTGCATAATTCTTAATTGAAAACTTATGCTGAACAGAACCTTCTCCTGTACTGACCACCAATGTAGCATGGGGGTTGTCCACTGTTTAGTGGTTTGTGGACATCCCTCCAAATTGATTTCAGTTGCTTCTAGTAGAGGTTTTGTTGATGCTAATGCTATGTTCCCACTTGGGTGTTTTGCCGTGGTTTGAGTCACGGCGCGGGGAGATCACTAGCATCCAGTAATCTTGCACGGTCTCCAGCAATTCAAACCACGGCACGGACCTGCAGGAAGGAAGTTGAGAGGGGGTTGGCAAATCTCCTGTCCCACTCCTCCCAGTCCCCATCTGATCGCACCCATAGAGAGTGAATGGGCGCGGTTAAGAATCCATTGATGGAGACGTGATTTTTAACCGCGCCTATTTATCTCTATGGCCGCGAACCAAAACGTGATATGCCGCATTTCAGATCATGGGCCGCACCTCATCGCATGGAGGTGACCCCATTGAAATATATGGGCACGATATCCGCCATCTCTGCCTCGCGGGAGGGTGGAAACAAGCCCTATGCATTGCATTTTCAACAATTATGCACTTCAACTTTGTAGAACAGGTTCGTAGTCCTTTTCTGCTCCAGACCTAGTTTGCGGCTTTTGCAATGGTAGAATCAAGTGGCCTACACAGAGCTATAACTGCAACATGATGGGTCAGCTTTTTGAAGAGAAATTAAAGTTGATTTTAGGAGCCAGGTCTTCTCATCCAATATGATTAGATTTTGGCTGTAGGCACAAATTTACATGTATGAATAATAAAATAACAAAAGTAATTAAGCAAAAGATGAAACCTTCTTTTTCTTTATTGTCTGGCCAGCGATTAGGACAACTCAGGTTCTTTGTATTTTCAGGAAATGTAAGGAGAACTGGTGCTAATTTGTAATTTTTGAATCCCACAACTGTGTTTATTTTTCAAAGCGCATGGTGGCTTAGCAAGTGGTCAGAGACCAGCAAGCTTTTAGGCTACTATCCCCTGTGTTCAGTAACCACATGCAGCTATCATGTCTAACTTCTTCCGGTACCCTCCCAATACTAGCTGCCGATGTGCCCGTATGTTCTAACAGTTTCATTGATACATGCCAGTGTTTGGTTTTTGCTTTTCCTTTCAACGGCAGTTGTGGTTTTCTAGACAGGAAATAAGTAGCTATCTTTAGGTTAATCTTACTCCAGAGCTAAAGGAAGACAACATTATAAGACTTTTTTCTTCACAGGCCCTTTACTACACAAATCGTTGTTTGTGTTTTACCACATATTTTATATCTGTTTAAAGGTGTTTTTTTACACAGCCTTTACTAAGGCATTCCCAAAATGTTGAGGTTGCCCTGAAATTTGCCGGGGGAAGGAAAAACTAAAATATTACTGATTTATTTAATGTTTTATTTTGAACAGTTTTGCTAGTGCAAGGCAGTGGCCATGGTTGATTGCGAAGAGACCTTGCCTTAATCTGGTACCTGCAATCAATGTTACACGGACAGCCAATATGGAAATTGCACAAGGCAATCAAACCAAAGATTGATCAAGCAAATGTGTGTTTATGGCCATTGCCATACAACTTCATCATGAAAGGACAGTCATAAGCACCCAGTGGTGATCAAAAAGCTAAAGTATTCCTTTTTCTGAAGTAGTCCCTTCTCACTGAAGGGAAAGAATTTCACTGGGCAGTTCTTATTTCTATGAACACATAGAGACTCCTATAGCAAAGGTTCAGGTTTGCTTTCTACAAACGGAAGAATGCATACATGGGTCTTTGTTTTTATTATGTAGATATGATATTATACAGGTAGTTATACTGTTATATATACTGTTGTATATGTCCATACAAGAATGTTTCAATACAATACATATTGCATGACCCGACACGTTTCGCTGCAGTCTGCTTCTTCAGGGGTTTCACAGTGCAGTATACAGTATTCAGTTAAAGACAAATGTATTATAATCGTATCTAAATTGACAGGTTCCTATTCATCAAACAGTAAACATGGCAGCGGATGGATTTAGAAACAGGAGAACGGGAGGAAAACCATCTGTCCTACCCAATAGCAAAGTCCAATTATGGTGTCAAATGCTCTGTCAGCATGTGTAAGGTATGATATTTCCGTGTCCCATTATCGGAGGATTTTTGAAATCCAGACAAAATTGGCGAGAAAAGGCAACAGTGGAAACCCACTATACAGTGCAGAGGTTACCATATATTAGAGTGTGTGTGGTTGTTGTTGTTTTGAGCATTGTACATGAAGTTAGATTTTTTTTTATTTTCTTTTAACAAGGCCAGTTATTCTTAAATGTCATTCAAAGGGTAAGTTAAGATTAGATTTAGATGTGTAGGCCTCTCTTTTATTTTATCAGATGAATGCTTTTACCTTTAATGATGTCTAAAGCATGCCATACACACACCGATTGGCGGGCGATTTTGCCGCTGACATTGGTTGGCGGCAAAATCGGCCGCCGATCAGGGGTGCCCACATGGGGCGACAGATCCCTGTCGCCCCACAGCTTGGCCGGCCAGAGAACGGACATGTCCGATGTTCTCTGGCCGATGCCATTAACTTCAATGAAGACCAGCGTCTTCATTGAAGGTAATGGCCGGCACACAAAGGGTACCCGCCAATGCTTACATCATCACGCTGCACACCACAGCTAATCGCACCAGCTCTGTCGGCACCCACTCGGTGGGTACATGGCAGGCATTAGGCAGGGTACAGACGGGCCGTCCGATGTACCCTGCAGCAGCGTGAAGACGTCATAACGCTGCTGTCAGATATCTGAGAGCCGGGAGAGCATGAACTGTCTCTCCCCAGCTTCTCCTCCTCAGCTGAGCTTTGCCAGGAGACCCAGGCAAAGCATCGGACATCGCCGTATTAACGGTCATTTCCGATCAGGCTGTTTTCGAGTGGTATTGATTTGTCCTGCTCGAAAACAGCCTTCGGGGCAAATTTTATGGGTCCGATAGATGGCCGTGAGCGCGCACGGCGCTCGAAATGGCCATCAATTTGACCCATATCTCCATGTCTGTACCCTGCTTAAGGCTCTATTTATATGGGCACTTTCTAGGAAAGCACCTGGGCACTCGAGTGACGACGTTTATTCCAAACCCCCCCCCCTACATGACAGCTCCATCATTCACTGGACCGATGCTCTTAATGTTATATATTATTAGCGGTTGACAACTGCCTGTGAAAATGAGCACTTAATCACTGAAAGGCTTGCAAGCAAAAAACAAAAAGCAAAGAAAACTTATATTTCTATAGCATGTGAACTTCAATTGTCTTTAATTTCCATCATGTCTTGATTTGCCATTGTGTTGTGTTTTTTTTATTTACAGTATATCAGAGAGGCTCTGCCTTGGAATGACACGATCACTCCCGTTGAGCCCAAGCACCGATTTGCCATCGGGAATATCGTGTCGCTCTAAAGCTCTCTCTCTTTCACCCTGCAGTGAAAACAAACTTTCTCTCCTAATTTTGCTAATGTTGCAGGCATTAAAATGATCAATGAATGTTAAATATTTGTTGGTACTTTTTTTTCTAATAACTTTTTTTTTTCTGAAGTAAACACATCAAAAAAAAGGCATCATGAGTCTTTAGTGTAAGAGAGCCCATATACTGCAATGTTTGCCCTATAGCATTTACAGTCCCATGACCTCTGTAAGCAGGAAAAAGATACTAGCTGGAATATGAGATCTACAGTGCATCCGGAAAGTATTCACAGTGCATTATTTTTTCAACATTTGGTTATGTTACAGCCTTATTCCAAAATGTATGACATAAATGTCTTACTCCGAATTCTACACCCCATAATGACAACATGAAAAAAGGTTTACTTGAGGTCTTGGCACATTTTTTTAAAAATAAAACCACTAAGAAATCGCATGTACATGAGTGTATACAGCCTTTGCTCAATACTTTATCGATGCACCTTTAGCAGCAATTACAGCCTCAAGGATTTTTGAGATGCCACAAGCTTGGCACACCTATCCTTGGCCAGTTTTGCCCGTTCCTCTTTGCAGCACCTCTCGAGCTCTATCAGGCTGGATGGGAAGGGTCGGTGTGCAGCCATTTTAAGATCTCTATAGAGATGTTCAATCAGATTCAAGTCTGGGCTCCGGTTGGGCCACTCAAGGACATTCACAGAGTTGTCCTGAAGCCACTCCTTTGTGCTTAGGGTCGTTGTCCTGCTGTAAAATGAACCGTTGCCCCAGTTGCTCTGGATCAGGTTTTCATTCAGTATGTCTTTGTACATAGCTGCAGTCATCTTTATTTTCACTGGTCTCCCAGTGTGTGCCACTGAAAAACATGGTGTTGGCTTGGTGATGCGTGGTACCTGGTTTCCTCCAAATGCAAAGACTGGCATTTATGAACTGTCAACTGTTGGATCTTATATAAACAGGTATGTGCCTTTCCAAATCATGTCCAATCAACTTAATTTGCCACAGGTAGATGTCAAGTAAGCGACAGAAACATCTCAAGGATGATCAGGGGAAACCGGATTATCTAAGCTCCATTTTGAGCTACTTATGTACATGTGCTTTCTAAAAAAATTTTTATAAATTTGCCAAAATCTCAAGTAAACTTTTTCATGTTGTCATTATGGGGTGTTGTGTGTAGAGGCTGTAACAGAACTAAATATTAAAAAAAGTGATGCACTGTGATCATTTTCTGGATGCACTGTATGTAGTGGTTCTGAACATGCTCAATCAAGCTTTTTAGTGTAGATACCATGGACTAAGGGAGACGAAAGACCATGGCAATCATCAGGTATCTTTTCTTCACAGGCTAGACTACAACAAATTCAAATGGTCTATGTTACTGCTGAAATATGGTATATTTTAGTATTACTAACACTTTAAAAATCAAGCCCCCAGACAAATCGTTAAAGTGTATGTACTGTACAGCCTGGTAAGTAACCTAGCCATTCTCTTGCATTATACAAAGGATCAGTGAAAAATTGTCCTTCAAGAGCATAACTTCTAATCAAAGGCATCAGGAATCCACAGATTTAAGTTTGCCCTCCTTTTGCTGTAGACAGTCAGAAGTTGGTCTGGCGTAAATGTAATCTCTCAGATCACCTCTTGGCTGTGCGCAGCACTCAGGAAACAGTGGGGGAAATGGCGGAATCCTGGATCATAACAAGATACCTTCAAAACTGCATCAACTACGCTTCTCTTCCATCGGACCTCTCAAGATCTGTGTCACCTTCTCACGCTACAGAATTTGGATCCCAGGGTTATACTTCTTTTTTCTACTCTTGGCATTATTAAATGTTTGTTTACAGCAGCCATTTACATTTTTGTTTATACATGTTCTGTTTATGTATTAGAATGGAAACTACCATTAACTGTAGACAGACTATAATATTTTGCAAAATCCCACCAATGGTTAAATGTACACATACTTTATAAAATAAGAATTATACAGGTTTCCTTCCAAAAAATACAGGTTTCCTTCTGATATAAGTGTCTCTTCAATTTGAGGAAGGGAGTACATATGGCATTGGTGGTCAAATCATTATTAGGTAATAAGAGCACATTCTGTAATATATATTATACTAAGCTGTAGTATAAGCTACAGGGGAAACAAGCATTAGTAGAGGTGGTAAAGCTATGGTTGTAGGTAAATATACCAAATAGTTCCTGCCTTTCTTATAGCATAGAGGAAGCTCTCTTGTAATCAAAACAAAGTTAAAGTGGATTTCAACTCTAAAAACCCACCATAAACATATACACGTTACGTGCCGACATAGGGTCTTTGTCCACATACAGTGACCCCTAAAAAAAAAGCCATTATGGACATGTCCGTAATTCTTAAAACAATTTTATTACTTTAGATGTCCAAAGTAAGGGTATGTCTCCACTGTGTTCTCGGCTCCGTCGGCCCCCCTGCACTAATCTCATTCACTTGGCGGGGACCCGATGTAAGTGTGCCCGGACAATTTTTACCCGATATTAGTCTACTCGGGTAAAATCTTAATGTGTATGGGGAGCTTAAGTTAATGATTTAAACAATTTTAAGCTTATTTTCAGGAATGAAAAAAAAATAATTTGCAACATGGAAACCCAATTCTTCTACACCCTCTATCGCTCAGACTCCTTCTTTGTGTACAGCCCTTTATGAATGAATACCCCCATCCTTGCTGCTGACTGTTGAGTGTAGAGTAAAGATTTTTTTTTTTGAGGTTTTGAGTTTTTTTTGAGGTTTTGACTAGTGGATTTGTGAGTAAATTACAAAGCCCCTGCACATCATATCATAATCACAATTACTATATACTATTACGTATATCCATAGAGGACTATAGAGAATAATTGTGGAAATGTTACTAGAAAGTGTATTGCTTCCACAACATTTGAACTTGATTTATGCAAAAATAACATGCTACTATGCTAGAGCAAAACTTTCTTTTTGCAATGTTTTCAAACCCTTCTCTACAACTCATGATATCATGTCATCAATTGCATTGCAATGAACTCATCAAATCAGCTAGTCAAAAAAATAAATCAACCATCTCAAAAAAAAAAATATGTTCATCTCTAGTCCTGAAGGCTGCACATTAAGTTCCAAGAGACACATACAGACAGAGTTACAGGTTAGAAACCATGGATATAAGACATCAAGTGGAGCCAGTCCCCACACTTTTTGTTTTTGTGTTTCAGACACTGAGCACTGCAAGGATCTCCTAGTGTATATGTAGTTCCGATGTAACCACTGTTCAACTGCTCAACTCTTGTTATATCTTTCTGTACTGAGATTGTACCTGTTACAATATTAAATAAAAATATTTTGTGTACTTTTGGTTAAATCATACATTCACTAACTGGAAACTCACAAACACCACCCCCCCCCCAAGTGAAATTATTATTATTTATGTGTTAAAGAGTACAAGAGTGCAGTATGGTTTCTACCACACAAGATAACGGAATACCCGCTGAGTGTGAAAATTGCTTCGTCGCCATTACTCCTGTTGACCACCCCCCGCAGGTTGATATTTCTTCTGCAAGCATGTCACCACTCTGAGCATGATCAAATCTCTGATGGCTTAATATTTTATTTATTTTTGGCTTACAGAGCACATGTGTTCACAGGTCACTTCTACAAAGCAGGTCCTTACAGCTAAAGAAGGATTTGATCCGAAAAAAAACCTACTCTACTCAGGATACAGGGACATATAGATAGATCATTTTGTGTTAGACTCCTCAATCTGTATTGGAAGATGACATGTATGACAGATGGGTTAACAGGCACTTTATTTAGGTGAGGGTATCAATTATTAACTTGTATTATTCTCTCATATTTATATAGTGCCCAGTATTACCAAACACTTTACAGAGTACAGATCCCTGTCTTTCAGGGGAACTGGCATTCTAATTGCCCTTACCAAAGCAATAGATATGTAACTAATAAAGGGGCCTAAACAAAGTGTAGTTCATTTGCCACAGTCTAAGTCATGTTTAACCTACATAGGACGCCTTCTTTTTATTGGGGGCAAGCCAATTAATCAATTGTAATGCAGATAGCACAACCATACTGCTGCGTTCTAAATGGACTCCTAATACAGATACAGTATATGCCTATAGACATAAGTGATAGTGGCTTAAAAAGTTCCTTAATAACTGAACAAGTAGCACATAATGAGAATTAAAATGTCCAAACCTAGGTACGGTTTTGAGTAGCGATGGAGAGCCTCCTTTGGGGAAATTGACACTTTGGAGGAATGATGGCTACACTAAATCTAATATATACATGTGTATGTATGTAGGCATGTGTATAAGTAGTGTAGTTGAATATTTGGATACAGGAATGAAGTTGACAATCATATCAGTGGGTTGCTACTGATATATGAATGGAATGTCTGTTTTACCTTTAGTTGTTTTATTTTTTTACTACCTTTTCATTGTTTAAATGTCAAAAATTTAAAAAATAAAAACAAAATTACCAGCAAACTGTTTTTTTTAACTGTTTAATCCAACTATGGGTACCATTTTTTGGTGTATTTATAGTACATTAAGTTGGAAGTCAAAACTTGTTTTTATTGGTCACCACAGCCAAGAATTCCTTTTATAGTCTATTGCTTGGTAAAATGACCTTACGGGATATTAATCCTATACAGGGCTGCAAATGTGTGTGGTTGATGCATGATTTGCACCCCACAGTGTAGGACCATCTGTATATCAATCACCACCCTAAGCTGCTTCTAGTTTAAGAACCGACAGTGTGCTCCCACAACTGCAGGAGAAACGGCTGTAAAATAGTGCAGGCGTTTGCAGGTCGTCATATTTAGGACCCCATAGAGTTCCTGTCGGGCAAGAGCCTGAAAACCGACCAGCCTGATGTGGCTTCTGTGTAAATAGGCCCTTAAGCAGGGTACAGACGTGGAGATATGGGTCAAATCCATGGCCGTTTCGAGCGCCGTGCGCACTCACGGCCATCTATCCCGCTTAAAAACAGCCTTATGGGACAAATCAATCCCGCTTAAAAACAGCCTTATCGGACATGACCGTTAATACGGCAATGTCCAATGCTTTGCCTGGTTCTCGGCTAAAGATGAGGAGCTGGGGAGAGGCAGTTCTGCTTTCCCCGGCTGCTCCGATATCTGACAGCACCGTAATGACGTCATCACGTTGCTGCAGGGTACATCGGACAGCTCGAATATTGAGCCGTCTGTACCCTGCTTTAATGTATTAAATGAAGCAATTTAGGTTGATTGACTGAGCTATAAAATCACCTACATGCTTCTGAACTTACTTAATAGTGATTATTATTTACATACACAAAAAAATAATATTAAAGGGGGTATTTCCAACTGCAAATCTTCAAAATATGGGCCAGTCCCTGAACAGCACATTTTGAAGACTTTTTTGTCAATTGTCTATGTTGCAATACATAATTATGTCATTTAGGAAGTAAGTCATGACTAATATCTGTTGTAGCTTGCTGTTGCAACCTGCATAAAATTCTCATAAATAGCAAACATTACAAAATCATAATTTTACAGAATTATATCTCTACTCCTTTACTTTTCCCAGTCCTTCCTTTGTTAAACAAATATTCACACTGTTTACACTCCTCGCACAAGGAGTCAGACGACTATGGGATTTCATCTAAACAAATGAATGCTAAATGTGGGAATTTGTTGTATGACACTAAACAGGCATACCAGGGGAACTAAAGTAAGAAAAGACAATAACCTCAAGGTAAAACATCTGAGAATGATTTACTGCAATGTCATTGGGGGCTTTTACAATCAGATAATGTATCACCTGCGACAAGGTTTCTCCCATTACATTTGATTGTTTATTATACAGAGGGTTAAGACAGATTTGCGTGTCTACTGGGTAGGGCGCCGCACTAGTGGGAGCACACCCTAAGCTCTGGGCAAACTGCCCGCAAGTCGCTGCAAATCTGCTGGCGAGCATCTTTCAGCGCAAGGAATCAGCAGTGGTCACATGGCCTAAGGGTGCAGATGCAGAGAGGACACTTCTGCTAAATGGGAAAGTGTCCAACTCTGCCACATCTGAGCGATGAGCCTGTGGTGCTGTCTTGGAGTTGCGGAATGATGTGTCTTCATTGCAGCAGTGGTGCCACCGGAGACCAGGGCCGGGCCGACACAGAGGCTGGAGAGGCTCCAGCCTCTGGGCGCTTGTCAGGTCTAAACTTTAACCCCCCTAGCGCTTTTGACGGCTCCATCCAGTTGACGAGATGGAGCCGTCCAGCTAAGCTCAGATTCCCCGGCAGCAGCACATACTCACTGTTCTGCTGTGGGGGGATGCTCTAAGCTGGCCGATGTCACCCCTCTCCCAGATAGCAGATTGGGCTATCTTCAAAGAGCACATTTGGAAAACTACCCCCAGTGTCATCCCAATGTGCTCTTTGAAGTTAACCCTTTCAGAGTTTTTATTCTGCGCTCTTGGGCAGAATAAAAGAATGGGCAGATCTGGAGGACCAGGACCTCTTACTCATTCCTAATGGGGTTCCGATAATAATGTAGAAATAACATACTAAAATTAAGTTTAAAAATCCTTTATTACCTTTTGTCATTCCACAGTTGTCATGTTTAATGCTCTAATCCTCTCAACTCTGATTCCCTCATCTGGTGTCTGGAGACAGAATGACTAGGAATGGGGTCGTTTTGTTCAACCCAGTTACCGAACAATGACTTTTCTGCAAGGGGCTCCCCAGGTCCACTCACAAGAGTCCACTCAAAAAACTACACAAACTGGAAGATAGAAGCACTATCACTTACCCAGCACATGATTAATCTGTATTACAGCTAATAAAATATAGAATTAAAGGCATTTCATCATCTATTAAATCCTACTCTCCTGACCAAACCCATTAGCCTTCTGCCTAGTGCCCAACCTACCTAAACCTTATACCCAAGCCTTTAACCTTTTAGGAAAGTGTCCATACATAACCTCCCAGACTAGCTTGGTAGAACATTTTGGTGGAATTGTGCCACTGACTGTGCCTTTTCAGCACTCTTTCACACTATGTGCGTTGCCAACTGCTTTTCAGAAAAGCAAGCAGCCTGCGATCCACAAGTACACAGGATTCCCATATAAGAGTGCACAAGTACACAGGATTCCCATATAAGAGTGCACAAGTACATAGGATTCCCATATAAGAGTGCACAAGTACACAGGATTCCCATATAACAGTGCACAAGTACACAGGATTCCCATATAAGAGTGCACAAGTACATAGGATTCCCATATAAGAGTGCACAAGTACACAGGATTCCCATATAAGAGTGCACAAGTACACAGGATTCCCATATAAGAGTGCACAAGTACACAGGATTCCCGTATAAGAGAGCACAAGTACACAGGATTCCCATATAAGAGTGCACACGTACACAGGATTCCCATATAACAGTGCACAAGTACACAGGATTCCAATGGCAGTCAGTGGACACACAGAGAAAGAAGCACCGACTTCGGCAAACTGCATTATCCCCTGTACAGTCAGAGACTATGTATCAGTGTGCACCTCAGGGTGATACAACTTCCCAAGCTAGACCCGGCTGGTGAAATGTATACAAACTTAGGTGGCAGCATCCTCTTGTGGGCATTCTGCTAATTT
>CM070037.1:86691336-86722086 GCA_036250615.1 Ptychadena robeensis
TTATCTGCAATGTCTGCAACTTGACTGTTATAGTGGGCAGAGTAAATAAAGGTGTCATAAAGGACAAGGGGCTGGTAGAGAACAGGGCACAGAAGAGGAAGATAGTTACTCTATTATTTCTCTATCTCTTCATTTGATTTGCTGACTTTGTGATTTCATTTCACAGCCCCTGAAAATTCCAAGTCGAACTTTTGACTTAACTTTAAATGTAATATATGCAGAAACAACAAGCAATACTTTTTTTCTTGACGTGTTCCCACAATACTTCTCTACATCCCCAGCAATTGTAAGAATTTTTAAGGGGCTTTGCAATTCACTCAGCTCAGCTAGTACAAAAAAGTTCCATTTATATGACCATTGAAAATATTGTGGTGAATCTGGTGCCGATGGTTGACTGACCAGCATTGGGGTGACCAGCATTGGGGTGTACGAAACAAAACACTGCTTCAGACCATTTACCAGATGAAAGGCAGCCTTATGTGTGCTAGTTCGTCATTTGATTTTGTGCATGACTTACTTGCTTAATCCTTCTTCTGTATGTTTTGTTTTTAGTCAGTGAGGACGACCTGACTCATGTGGCACTGCTGCAGAGTTCAAAGGAGTCTGTGGTGAGTACCTTAGAGTTTCTTTCTTCTTATGAGAGGAGATAATTTGATAAAACTCGCAAACAAGAGGAGCTCTCTCACATTTAGGAAGCCAACATCCCAAAATACAAATAGCAAAGAACAGAAGATCTCCCCAGTGAGCAAATACTGGGGCAGGGGGACTTTAGCGGCTTCAAAAAAAGGTATGTAATTCAAGGTAAAAGGTACAAAAAGGTTACAATATTTAATAGAAAAGCACCCAGGCAATAATTATGGGTGTACCTTAATACAAAAAGCATAAATAACAGAGGGTACAATCAAAAAAATGTTTTGATTGTACCCTCTGTTATTTATGCTTTTTGTATTAAGGTACACCCATAATTATTGCCTGGGTGCTTTTCTATTAAATATTCTAACCTTTTTGTACCTTTACCTTGAATTACATACCTTTTTTTGAAGCCGCTAAAGTCCCCCTGCCCCAGTATTTGCTAACTGGGGAGATCTTCTGTTCTTTGTAATTTGATAAAACTCCCTTTTCTAAGAAAGGGATTGGGTTTCATTGCCATGGTAGTGCAAGACCATCCTGTCAAAGCCCCATTGCCGACAATGGCAATGCAGATGATTGTGCCATACTTGTAATGTACTTGTCTATACTTTGTGACCAAAAGGGGACTATACCCTCTGCTGTTCTTCATGTCGTGAGCTGTGAAGATGAGTTCCACCAGCAGAAGCTGGACCTTCTCTGGAGACTGCTAGAGCCTGGAGCAGCAGCCATCACTCAGGTAATGATCCAAGCCATCTAAAGTGCAACCTGTTTTAAAACACAGACCATTAACTACTGAAAATCCACAAAAGATCCTGCAATGGAGTGATAAAATTTTATGCTGGCAGAGCAGTGGGCAAATCTGGGTATGGCAGATGCCAGAATATGTTATCTTCCTAACTGCATTATGAAAGGCTAATGGTATGTTTTTTTGGTCTTAATTATTTAGCATACCAAGACATCCTGGGTGATTCTATGTTTCCAATTTTAAGACTGCAAAGGGGAGTCCAACTCCTTAATAGTGCTTATAAGAGTAGAATGTCGCAATAAAGGCAGCAAGAAAGAAGAATGCCAGTCCTAAAGCTAGCTATACATGGATCAATCTGCAGTTGATTCCCGAATGATCGATCAGCGTGTGCGTTAGGGAATTGAATGCACCCACCAATGATCGTTCGGGAATTAAATGCACCCACCAATGATCATTCGGAAATTGAATGCACCCACCTTGAGAGATCGACCCAAAAAGTTTGAAGTCAAGCAAAAAATGGATCAAACAGGGATCCGGCAATTTGTTATTTTCCTGTTCTTCATCCAACCATCCCTAGATGCCTCTGTCAATATTTTTTTGTGTTTTTATTAGAGAGTAAAGGTACCCATACACAAGTCGATTTTTCATTTGATTTCCGAACAATCGTTTGGGAATCGAAGCGAAAAAAAACCCTGTTGGATCGATCACACTCAAAGGGAATCAACATATTGGTAAATCCCTGTTCGTTTACCATTTCTTTAGATGGGGACACGGGTCCCCATCCAAAGTATCAATTGGGA
Organism: Ptychadena robeensis; assembly: GCA_036250615.1. Lineage (NCBI taxonomy): Eukaryota > Metazoa > Chordata > Amphibia > Anura > Ptychadenidae > Ptychadena > Ptychadena robeensis. The sequence continues at coordinate 86,693,512 of CM070037.1, forward strand.
ACCGGTTGCGCAAATTGGTGCTCATCTGTGTGATGACGATCAGTTGCTTTATCAAGTTGTGATTGTTCATTTGTTGATTGCACAAGTTTCGACCCGTGAATGGCCAGCTTACCTTGTGTTTGTACCAGCTAATGAGAAAGAAAATGAAAAAAACAGTACTGAATTGCATATTTTTTTCAATTGTGTATTTAACCATTTACCTGAATTCACATTAGTTAAGAAAACAAAAATTATGCCCCGTACTAAGTTTCAGATTTTACAGGTGCAAAGTACAGGTTTACAAATGCAATGTGTATGTATAATAATCTTCACTAGCATTGTCCGACTGGACAAGTATATTTATAGGCAAGGGATGTACTGAATATTGCTTCATATTTTCTTGCAGTACATGCAGGGTTAATACCAAGCAATGGAATGAGATTTCCTGCCGTTACAGATTCCACTTCGATAGTGTCTGTTTTCCTGTTCATGATCATCAAGTCTTTGGCTTCCTAACTGATGTGTTTTTTTTTAGGTTACAGTTTTGGATGGTTGTTATACTTCTTTTTTAAGAAAAGAGAGTATCTAATTCAACTTTGTGAGCTGTTTTGTTGATCATATGATAGAAGTCTTTTCTGTTGGGTGACGTCTTTTTTTCTATGGCTGTCCAATGGTGTCGTCTTCTGTTGTGCTCTGTGCTCTAGATTGCATAGGCACTAAGATGACATAAGATGACATAAGGTATAATTTGATGTCGCCCTTGTCTAAACCACTGAATCACAATTTCCCTCCCAGGATAGGCACTGGGAGAAAATGTGACCATGATTTGGAATAAAACATTTGATGATCTAAGAAAAAAACAGGTTGTAGTTTAAAATTCAGAGCCAGCACTTTGCATTGGCATCCTAGATCTGAATGAAATATTTGTATAAAATACTTTGTTCTTTACATTACATTCTTTATCTTTACATAGTGCTGACAACCAAATCACCAAACTTTTAATTGACAATCAAATTTATCAACCCATGGAGGTCATGGAGTCACACTCAAAATTAAAGTGGAAAAAATGATCCAACTTGATGTAATGTCCTTGAAACAAGTGAAAATAAAGCACAGAAGTGTGTGTCCTCCACATGCATGTATGACCTGGTCATGCCAGATGGTCTCCTGAGGGATCTCCTCCCACACCTAGACTTAAGCAGGGTACAGACAGCTCGATATTCGAGCCGTCAGATGTACCCTGCAGCAGTGTGATGACGTCATCACGCTGTTGTCAGATATCAGAGGAGCCCCGGCTCACACGAGCTTTGCCTGGAGACCCCGCAGTCTCTAGGCAAAGCATCAGACATCGGCCGTATTTACGGTCATATCCGATAAGGCTGTTTTCGAGCCGGATTTATTTGACGCCGGCAGTCAATTAGAAGCCGGTAGTGTGTGGGGAGAAGCGTGGCACTCCTCCATTACCATGGAGGTCTATGGCACCCCCCCCCTTTTGCGTCGCCGAAGACACAGGGCCGGAAAGGCTCAGTGTGTCTGCAGCTCTGTAGAAGAGCTGCAGGCACACAGAGAACAGGTGTTTGTGCCCGATCCCGGCAAGGGCGCAGTTTGATTCACAATGGCTGGCTTCGGGCATATCGCCCAGGAGGTTAAGGACATTACATCAAAGTTGGATCAACCAGCAGTGTTTTTTCCACTTTAATTTTGAGTGTGACTCCAAATCCAGACCTCCATGATTTGATTTCTATTGATAATTTTCATGTGATTTGTCAGCACATTCAACTATGTAAACAACAAAGTATTTCATAAGAATATTTCATTCATTCAGATCTAGGATGTGTTATTTTTGTGTTCCCTTTATGTTTTTGAGCAGTGTATTATTCCATTCCCAACTATTTATGGTTGTGTAAAAGAACTGATGAAAGTGCAGAGACCTTGACACTTTTTTTATTTTTGTGTCTGTGTTAAAGAGATTCAACACTTTCCATGGGCAAAAGTAGGGCAACATTTTTACAGTTGTCATTAGGAAAGTAAGTTAGGGCAAATAATTTATATGGTAATATGTCTTGATATATCATTGTGGACATTTTAGGTTTTTAAATAGTTGAGGACAGGGAATGTGACACAGTAAAACCAGAGAAAGCTTGTATACCTTCCACAATATACATTTCTTGTGTTTTTACCATAAGTTCATAACCAGCAGCAGAGGAGACAGAACTTGTTGGTTGGAGGAATCAGTGCTCTGGTATCTATGTTTAGATAATGTCTTATAATTTAACTTAGATCCCATGGTGACATGGGAGCTTGGCAGAAAAATACCAATAAGCAATGTGGGGACACAGCAGATCAAAACTCCCATAACTTTTTTAAATATAACATTCTTCACTGGAGCAGTGTATGCCCGTGCAGGCAGCAGAAGAGGGAAGTTTTACAGTACAGGTATGGCCCTTTGGAAGTCACTGAAACTTGGATACTTTCATACATAGGAATTTTACTACAAACTATGCTTTAAAATGTAATTCTATATGTTTCTTTTTACTTTGTTATAGTAGTTAAGTCATTTCTGTTGAGCAATTGAGTTTATATGTTTACCTGTAAAGCTGAGTTTATATAATTTTTTTATTCTTTTCAGAAACATTTAATTTGCGGACCAGTTGCAGTGCTCTCTCCGCAGTCCCCAATCAGCTGCTCTCAATACTTTGAGTAAGTGTTATCATTGTCCATTGTGTAATCATTTAAAGTAATGGGATCGGCCGGGAATTGACCGACATGCCGGATCACCATGCGATGCAAAATGCGGTAGATTCCTGGTCTATCTCACCAGGTGGGGCCACCCCATTTTCGGCCGAGCAAACATCGGACGATTGTCAGGATCTGATGAAAAATTGGGTGCAAATAGGCTGTTTATAGCTACCTTTACACTTGTATGGATTCATGTGTTTCTTTTCACTTAAGCCAGCCATACACAGTCGGATTCCATGGCCGCTCGATCACCTATCTGATCGATTCCGGCGATTCTGGCGGGAATCGCAGGTGTGATCGATCGGCCAATTAAGAGAATCCGATCGCTGCATACCACCTTGTCCAACGGATTCCGGGACGATTCCGTGTCCGATTGTCCACCTCACAAATGGCAACTCCCCCTGATGTGTGCAGAATCGGATCAAAAAGACCAACATGTTGGTTCTCTGTCGGATCCGATTCTGGGCCCCTGAACGATCGGACGCGATCGATCGGACAAGGTGGGCTGCACACGATTCCGGCACGATCGTTTCGCGTGCACGCGCCCGGAATCGATCATGCCGGAATACGGCCGGAATCCGACCCGTGTATGGGGGCCTTTAGTGCATTGATTCTTGTTTCAAAAGCCTTGATTAATGCAGTTCATTTTTCAGTAACTCCCTTAGCTCTTGGGACTCCATGAAGACCCATATGAAGCTACTGCCGTGCGTGCACCCCAAATCACTGATTTGTGGGTACCTGCATAGCAAACTACTCCCATTTCTCTTGGGACATATACTCACAGGAAAGAGGACCTTTCAACAAAGGTATTTGCTCTCCCCAAACATGAAGGTTGTGGCACAGGAAGATAGAGGAATTGACATAAGATAAAGATTAGAAAAAGGAATGTTTCTTCATTTAGTGACTTTATATTGACACTCCAACGTATATATAGTGGGAGGTCACAACTCCTAAATACCTCCTAATTGATACAGCTACAAATTTCTACAACAGGTAAGATATTTCTGAAGATCATGATAAATAGAAGACTAGTTAATGTCCACAATTAAATGTAAATCACTGTTTTATAAAATCACAAGTACAGAAAGTTCCATAAATGTAGAGTGCATGCACATTGCCAACAAGTCTACATAATTCACCAAAACTACGGCTTGCTCAGGACATAGACAATGAAGGTTGCTAATGTAACAGACTTTCAAATGATCGTGATTTAATGGACTTGTTTAAACCACTTACAGGGGGCACCTGTTAGTCCTCCTAGGGGTGTGAGATCTAAATTGTGAACCATTGCATGAATGCTGATAGGTATAGTGAACAACCACTATTACACCTATCAGCATCCTATCTCCGAAAAGTTTGGAGCAGACTCCCAACTGGTTGGACTACCACAGGCCAAAAGAGTGTAACCTCCACAACACTTTGTGGAGACCGTAAGAAAATATCTTTTCCTGTGTTCCAATACATCCAGGTTGCTAGTTGAACGGTAGAACTACTATATTTTTATATCTTTTGATCAACCAACAACTTGTCACCAAAAAAGTAAGTCTATCTTTCTGACATATTGAGTCGACACACGTTCTTCTATATTGTCTAATACAGCTCCTCATTGGTCCTTTGTGTAACCTAAATTTTTTTTCCATTTCTCCCTGGGTCCATTTTTTGGGGTGGACCCTCTTATCAAGCGAACCTCCAACCCAGCCAATAACCCAATTCATGAATAGCCTTGTCTGAGTTGTTTGTAAATGTAACATAGTAAAGATTTTTGCTACACTACTGGCCCATGGGTGTGATTTTAATGATCCCCTCAGATTGTTTAGACATCAAGACCCTTCTGGCTTCTCCTTTAAGATCCAGTCACAGAAATTGGGAAGGGGGTGGCCAGTGTTGCTAAACGGTAGAGAAACCTCAGCCAACCAGGCTACCTGGTCTGTATGGGAGGGTTGTGTCTCAAAACTGGACAACAATGCTTTGACAAGTAAAACTTCAACATTTCATTTTGTTATGTTTAGCTGTGTGTATTAACACAAAGTTGAGATTTAACTAAGCTGACCATAATCTTTGTCTTTTTCTTTTATTTGACAGTTTGCGGAAGTCCCAGATGCACAAAGCTTCTGTCATGAAATATGGGGACTGTGTACAAGGTATAATTTATTTGAATTTATTAATAATTCACATAATTACCTGTTGTTTCATGAACTACAGCTCTGTAAGTTAGTATGTGAAATATACATTATACAAAGTACATAATTGTTCAGTCTTCATTTTCCAATGCAAAGAAAGAGTCCAGTAATATCACATAGGAACAGTGCTTCTGGTGGCTGATGATTGGTCTCTTCTGTTTACAGGTGACAGCTGGGACGGAATAATAAACTCTCTCACTTCAGCTGCAGTTAAGTTTGAGATGATGGCTACACCCCATCGTACACAGGTATTAGAAACGTTATGAGTAATTCTCCTAAACTTCAACTTGCTTACTAGATGGTTTTTACTTTGCATTATGCATTTAAACTGCTCAATTTAAATTGTTGATGAAAAACAGTTTTTATCTTCCTGTCTCCAGTGGTGGCTGGAGTCTTCCTGATAGTGACAACTATGGACTTGTGTTTGCACGACCCTTGGTCAAAAATCCACACCAGTGGGTCTCAAAATTATGAGACTTTGATTGTTTTCATCCTCAAATAGGATGTTTCTGAGGTCCTTCATGGTATGATCATGACTATTCATGAAAGCAGCAGTTTTAGAAAGATAATAAATTATTTTGGAAATTAAATTAATATCTTAAAAACAATATGATTTTGAATAGGTTTACAATTGTGTTAAAGCAGATCTATACTTATCTACTGTACTTAACTCTACACTCAAACAAGCACTCAAAATGAGTTGCCTATAATAATTTAATCTTGATTGTTCCATAATGCTGTGCCCCTCCAATGATGCTGTGCTGCCGCATCAGCATCCCCACTCTGCTACGCACAGAGAGAATTGGGCTGGGAGGTTTTTCTTATTTTGCAAACCAAACTCCCCCAGGCTACACTTGAGGCTTCTTACTTGTCCCCAATGAGCCTGCGATACTCTCCATTAGTGAACTTGCCGATTGTTCCAGGTTCCACCCCTTCAGCGTAAGACGGGGGGGGGGGCGCGCCTTTGACCTGCAAATTATGGAGGCACTGACCCTATCCCTTGCCTAGTGACCATTCCCAGTATTGCAGAAAGATGGGCAAGTTTTTTGAAAAACCAAGATACATAAAGCAAGAGTTTGAACAGCAACATTACATAATCGATTGTAGATATTGTATGTATGAATTTTATTTATAGAATAAAATATTATTACAAGCAGTGTTTGTTAAGTTATCGTAGGGCTGGACAATAATTCAATATCAGTATATATCGCGATATAGATGTATATCAAAACAACAGAAATGTATATCGAAATATCGGAAATGTGTTTACAAATTGTATCATTTGTCACTGAATGACGTTCAGTCAGGGGTGGTCTCCCTGGGCGAGCAGTCCCTCTGCTGCCGTCCCATACCTCCCCATTGAGATGTGCGGGCGCAGTGATCTAGTAACTCCTCCTTTATGCTATGCACAGGGAGGCATATCTCCATAGAACAGGGGACCCATCGAGATCAGCCTCCTAGTGTCACTGACGTTCATTCTGCTATGGACAGGGGATACAGAGGGAGTAGGCTGATCTGACATGTCTCCTGTGCATAGAATGAACTCTCAGGGGGCTCACACATACAGAGATATCAGTTATGGGGAGGTGGGTGTACTGACCCTCCTGGTGCTATAGCGCTGCCCATATCGTAGCTGATCTCAAAGGGTCCCCAGCTCCCTGCCCCCCCCTTCCCCTAAGATCACTTCAGGGGTGGTTGGGGAGCAGGGGACCCATCAAGGTCAGCCTCCCCTGTGTCACTGCTCATACCCTCCCAGCACATGGAGATCAGCCTCTCCTGTGTCACTGCTCATACCCTCCTAGCACATGGAGATCAGCCTCCCCTGTGTCACTGCTCATACCCTCCCAGCACATGGAGATCAGCCTCCCCTGTGTCACTGCTCATACCCTCCCAGCACATGGAGATCAGCCTCCCCTGTGTCACTGCTCATACCCTCTCAGCACATCGAGATCAGCCTCCCCTGTGTCACTGCTCATACCCTCCCAGCACATGGAGATCAGCCTCTCCTGTGTCACTGCTCATACCCTTCCAGCACATGGAGATCAGCCTCCCTTGTGTCACTGCTCATACCCTCCCAGCACATCGAGATCAGCCTCTCAATAATTTTAATAGGAGGATCCTGGAGGTACTATAGACTTTGCAAATTCATGTTCGCAGACATCGATTGTGTGTGTCCTCTGCATTTTTTCCTGAGGCTTTTTAATATTGTCCAATAACAATATCGAAATTATATCGTATCAATTAAAATTAAGAAATATATTGTGATATAAATCCTTGCCATATCGTCCAGCCCTAAGTTATCGTTTCATTTTTGAATGTTTTTATAACTGTTTACAATATCAGTATCAATATATTGGTTAGATAAAAGGACATCAAATGCAGATTATCACAGATCATAAAAAGAAGAACATTTAAGTAGAACTCTAAACTTCTTTTTTTTATAGAATCTTTCCTTAGAATAAGTGGAACAGACAGCAATGTTATCAGAACTTCCTGTGTCCTCATTGGAGAGTTTCCTCTCTGCTTCCTGCTCCAGTTACACAATGAGAAGTAGGGAAAGTTTGACAAGGAAATAGATGATTTCCCTCTGTATTAATAACAACTTCTTTCATTGTTGTCTGTGATCACCTGAGAGAAATTGTCCTTTCTTCCTGACCCAACAGCACAGCAGAAAGTTTTGGAAACATGAAAGTATTTTAACCTTTTCCTATTCTTTCCCAAAAACGTTGTGACTGGATTTCTAATTTACAAATTTACCTGAGTAATGTTAGGTAATTTTCCCTTATAGCCAAATCCAATAAAAAAAATTGAAATTCCTTTTTTTTCACATTTTCATCCAGGTAAACCTAAACTTAGAGGAAGCCAACATCACAACGAAGGGAACAAAAAGCGGGGCATTTGTGATGTACAACTGCGCTCGTCTCTCCACACTGTTTGACAGCTACAACAGTGCTGTCTGCCAAGGTACAGAGTCCAGAGAATAACAGCAGTAGAATTAGAGTAATAAGGAATTGTGCCTCACAGTCCTGTGCTTCTCTCTGTTAGGCTTCTACCCGGAATCTCCAGCAGCTGCTGAATTTAACTATTCTGGCCTTAGTGATGAGGTAAGAATGTGGAAATGTTCAAAAGGCTTTAAACCTTTGATGACCCGAGGTTGATTTTCAGTCCATATTTTGCACCCTGAGTATGAGTATAAGTAAACTTTATATATATTTTAATATTTGGGCATACACTATACAATCTTATTGTAAATTCCCCTTTACATCTTTCTGGGGAAGTCAATAAGATGCAAATAATTTGAAAACAGCATTCAGATTTAAGTGACTTACAACTGATCTAGTGAATTTAAGCATTTACAGAGTTTGAACTGTTTAGATGCGTCCTCATATTACATAGAACATGTATGGCCAACTTACGGTCAATTTTCCTACATGCATTATGGTTACAAAGGTATTTAAAATAGACCTTGTATGAGAGTAGTAAACTGACTTTTGCAATCTGTGCAATTATCTTTGTAGATTGATTTTGCAGTTGAAATACCTAAAACATTTGTAAGCATATTTGGTCACTGTTATGTTATAAAACAATGAAATGCATTACTGGCTCAATATCTGCTCGCAAATACTTATATATAATATGTCCATACGATAGATAGAGTTGATCAATAAGCTAAAAATATATGACAGACTGCAATGACTTGAAACTGAGCCAATCGAATAACTGTCTGGTTTTGAGGCATTGCGGTCTGTTGCTTACAGTATTTAGATAACAGGGCTGCAGGCAGTGACAGCCATGGAATAGTCTTCTCTATACTGTGGTCCTAAGAGTCAAGTGAGGGCCAGCCAGGCTAAAATAAAGTTACATGATTTTTTGTATATGTGCGTAAATATAAACATATGAATGCATTTCTGTGTGAGTGTATGCATGAATATGCATGCATTAACAAATATATAAACATATGAGTGTATAAAAAGGATGGTGCTGAATAAAGGAGTGGTGGTAAATGAATCACAGGGGTGCTGTAGTCATGCACTATGACATATGTTACATATACAGTGGGGCAAAAAAGTATTTAGTCAGCCACCAATTGTGCAAGTTCTCCCACTTAAAAGATGAGAAAGGCGGGTAATTTTCATCATAGGTCACCTCAACTACGAGAGACAGAATGGGGGGAAAGAAATCACATTGTAGGATTTTGTAACCTCCCTCACGCACTGCTGAGGTCCAGATTTCTGTACCAAAAGCACACCATAGACTTCAATGGTAAATTTTTCTTTATGTTGTAGGCCTGTAACTTCCCAAAATCTGTCCGTACAAGGGTCTAATAGACATCCTGAATATAATAATGTTTGAAACAAACAATTATGTAAAAAAAAATGTATCATAATGTTCAATCCAAGGTGTCATTTGAATGATATAACCTCTAATATACTTCTTTTGTATGATAAATTTCCAGATTCCCCGATGTGCCTATTTGCAGTTAACCCTCTCTAACCTATTGCCAATCAAATGGTGTGATGGATGTGGTAAAATCACACCAGGGAAGAGAGGGTTACTGCAAATGGGCACATCTGGGGCACCAGAGACTTTATTTGGGCGAGATTTTTTACATAGCAGCACATTGAAAGCAGATTTCTACATAGAAAACTGATTTTGTGCTATTCACTGTCATCAGAGGGGGGGGGGGGTGAGCCGCGCTCCAGCAGCCAACATGTCGGGGACACCGCAAAACAGTAAGTATGGGCTGTCGGGGCTGTCGACGGCACTATCTCGTCCAGTGCAATAGTGATGGTAGCAGCTCTATACGAGATGGTGCCGTCGCTAACACTAGGGCGGTTAAGAATTTATTTGAAAATTATGGTGTAAAATAAATATTTGGTCAATATGAAAAGTTCATCTCAGTATTTTGTTATATCCCCTTTGTGGGCAATGACAGAGGTAAAATGGTTTCACAAGGTTTTTACACCCTGTTGCTGGTGTTTTGGCCCATTCCTCCATGCAGATCTTCTCTAGAGCAGTGATGTTTTGGGGCTGTCGCTCAGCAACATGAACTTTCAACTCCCTCCAAAGGTTTTCTATGGGGTTGAGATAAAGTAGAATAAAAATTTAAAATGCTTTTGTGAATTGAGCCTAATAATCTTAATACTAATATCCTAGAGAGCGTACACAAAATTGTCCCAAAGATCTGTACAGATTCCGGACCATGGCTGACAGCTTCCTATGGGGGAGGCCAAGTGGGTAAAACCCCTTTGTGTACAGTCATCCTGCTAACCCTAGGAGTGATAACAAAAGATTCCGGCAACAATGATCTTACGTGCACAATTTTAGTCATGGTTTTAAAATAGCTTCCTTCAGCATCATCTTGTGGCTTTACTTGGAAACTGCCCTAATTGTATATGTAAATAGGCACTACCAAATTCTGTTTTTTTTACGAAGACAACATATGTTGTTCATTTCTTTTTTATTGCACAGGGAGAATGGCTTTTGCTCTTTAATTACATCATGACGTTCCCAGCGGTCCTAAGCAAGACGGCACAGATCTCATTGACATCCCCAGGCATTCGGGCCACAGCCAACACTGAAGCGGTAAGACAGTCTCAGGGGAAGGGACTTATTGTGTGCTGGTGAGAGGGAGGATCCCAAATTATGATATTTACATCTGTAGGTCCAGACCTCATTACCAGGTGGACTCTTACTGAGGACCTACTTCTGACAGGACAGCTTTGTACATTTATCACTGAACAAAGACATGTAGTTTAAGCATTGGATAATCTCTGAAAACAGAACCATGCCATTAATGGCAATAGACAGACATGTAAAACTCTCTGAAAAATATATTATCGTGCACTTTTATTTAGAACCCCATCCATGAATTGGTCAGACAGGATGACACAATGCTGTCATTGTGATACCTGCCTATACTTGACTGTTACCAGTTATATTTTTTGCAGCTGGCCGTGAACTGCAAAACACTTCCTCCTGGTTACAAGGATAAGGAGAGCAGGTCTGTAGTATTGTCCTACAGTTCAGTACATTATGAGTGAATTATGTTACAGTAGAACAGAACACCCTATATAGTAGGGATTCCGCTTCAAATGGGGCTCCCAGTGAGGCAAATCCATAATGCTCCTGCCCATATTTATTTATGTAGTCCCAACAGAAAAATACCCTGACGGGGTTAAAGAGCAAAACAACATCTTTGTAAATACCAAGCTTACTTGCTCGCAATGTCCATCACAAGATCTTTCGTCTAGCTGAGGGATGTCATAGGTGAACCATGACAGCAGTAGACCCACCGTGCCACCAAACAAGCATAAACCAGGGCGAAGAGTCCAAGGACCCCCCCCCCCCGCTATTCACCAGAGCATTCCGCAACGAGTGATGGAACTTTGCTGCGGGGAGCCCCAGGTTGTGGTCCCTAGCTACACTTACTTTGCAGCAGCTGACTACAGTATATCGAAAGCGTGGTATCAAGACGGCAGGCAGAGATGCAGTCAGATAGGCAGTAGTCAGGGCAGGCGGCAAACGGGGTGTTCAGAGAGGGTCTAGGAGCAATAGAAAGAAGCAGAACCTATGGTTTAGAGACATGAAGAACTCTTTGTTCAGGCAACTCCCTGTTGCCTCAGACTTCCTTATATACAAAGGTCAGGTGGTCTGATTGGACAGGGCTCCTGATGTGTGATAAAAAGTATCAGCCAGGAGAGAAAGCAGGAGTGCATCATGTGCCAGCATCATTTCCACCAGCAGAGGGAGCTGATCTCTGAAAGGTCCTGGTCCTCTGAGGTTTGAGATGTGAAGCAGCCGAACTGGTGGATGGCACATCTGCGGTTACAGATAGCTGGGCCACACTCTTTCTGTATGCCCTTTATACCTTCTGCTCCAGCAGCACCATGTCTCCAACTTCAGCAGGGAGCCCTGACCGAGTGGCTTCAGTCTCTTTTGTTGAGCCACCTCCCTGATGTCCAGCAGGTGTAAATTGCTGGATGGAAGGGGAAGGCCCACCCAGTTCCTTCCCTCCCATCCCAGAATCCAGCATCCCAAAACAAAAACTGCACAACAACCTTTTTTTGCTGCCCAACATTTTCCTGGACTCCTTCCAGGATACACCTGATGGGTCCATTTACAATGTGACCGACAAACAGTCCGTTACAAAATATATTGCATTAATTGAAGCTGTTAGTTCCTGATAACGTCCACTTGGTTAAATGCAATTGGTTGTGAGCAGATATAGCCTTTGTGAATAGTTTAAGTGATATAATGAGAAAAAACTGCTGCAAATCAAATTCATATGTTAAAGTGTGACATTTTAGTTCCTGGGTTTATTCTGATATATGAAAATTTATTATTTTATTAAAATAATCTGAATGATGATTTATAAAAAAAAATTTTTTATTTTAGATATGCAAATTCCTTGTCAATCTTAGTATGGACTTCAGCTGCTACTATAACAGAGTGCATATCCTGGGGGTAAGTGGACTGCATATACTGAAATGAACACCTCTTCCTGACCCACCATCAGCTTACCTTCTTCTGAAGCATTTATGATCTGTACAGCTGCTTCCTAACATGGAAGGGATCTGGCTGGCTGTAAAAATATAAATCTCTTCTACAAGGCAGCAATGTGCGTAACGATGATCAGGTAACACATATTGGGTATCACCGCTTACGTCCAAACGCCAGGAGTAATTCTAGGGCCATTATTTATGGTTAACTCTAAACCAATGTTTTGAAAACATTAACTTTAATTTTTTGGCCATTTTTAAAACCAGACATGCTCAAATTTTTTCACTCCATAAAGTGACATTATGTTCTTGAATTTTGATCTTCTTCCAGGAGCCATTACCTCACCTCTTTGGTTTGATGTTTGCCCGGCTACAGCTGATGAAGGCTTTAAGAAGTTTGCTTCATTCCGCACTGTCTACATTTCATATACAACCTCCAGCTCAAATATAAGTATTAACAAACACTTGTCCATTCCAGCATTGTAGAGACTTACAGGGGGGATGGATGGGCTACTTAACCTGCTGCAGAAAATCCATGCTACCTCTGGTGTTGAACAATACTCCATTGTAGAGTACATCTTATTTACTGAATAATCAGACAGGGTTGATAAGAGCGACCAAAGAAGAAACTAGAAGAAAGGAGTTTATATTTTGGATAACCAGCATGTTTTAGGAACTAATACAAAAGAAAATATAGACTTCCATTGCTCATCTGTTGCCACAAGGACTTTTTGATTCACTGAAGAACCTTGAAGATCACCTGTCTACACTTGTTGCATACATCTCCCAGATCACACCAGACAGCAGAATGCCCCATGTCCTTGGTGATGTGTAATCTTCAAGCCGTGTTCTTATTACTTGAGGGAAGGCCATTCCTGTTTATAGATACACGTTATTTCTAATTACGAGGTTGTTATGATGTTGTATCCATGTGTTGTGTCATTTAGATTTTAATAAAATAAATAGTTGTATTGTTATGAAAATATGTTGTATGTGCTTTGCTCTATTTAAAACAGTGGTCCTTTACAACATTTGTAGACCCTTTAAAATGAACAATAATTAACACGTAGACTACTATTACCAAAACATTTTTGACAAAGATTTATTCAGATAATGTCAAATCTTAAACTGGGCATAGATGGGTCATTTTCCCGTTACTGCTCAGCAGACTGACTGGCTGTGATGATGTCATCACGCACGGCCGCTAGTGCTGAGAATCGGTCAGGCACCGTTTGTGTACCGGCCATTACTAATGGGATCGGCCGGGAATTTACCGTGCGATCCGACATGCGGCAGATTCCTGGTCACACGATTTTCTTCCAGCCAACCGCTTGGCAGGAACGTGCACAGCAGTCGATCTGCTGAAGAATCGGTTAGGAATCTGCCCATCTAGGCCCAGCTTTAGTCAAATGTACATTTAATGGGATTGGTGCATCTGCTTTGCTGGAACCAGTCCTTCAGAAGCAGTTACCGGTAACCACAAAAAGTGATCCCTTTACAGTCCCCCTGAAATTGCTTCATGGGGACCTAGATGACTGCAGACTCCTGTTTAAGAACCACAGTGGGGAGTGGGGTTGGTACTTTCTGTGTCTGTGTTTTATAGCATATGACTTTGTGGGTTCTCCAGGGGCACCAAAGCCATAATGTGTAGTGGCTGTGTAGTAAAAGCAATTGCACAGCCAAGCATTATTGTATGAGGACAGTGTTAAGGGCAGAACAGGACTGTGTTTACCACCACAATCCATTGCAGCCAATTAGAGCCATAAAGGGAATTATCGCCAGTTCCTCTGAGCTTTCCCTGTACATAGAGCTGTCAGCAGAGGTGATGTCTGCTTACTAAATACCTACATACATCATGGGGTCTCAGCTGCCAGCCATGCTTCTTGTGATGTTAGGTCAATAGCATTTGGTCCTCTTGGTCTAGATCAAAGAAGTGGGTGGTAGGTCCAGCTGCTCCACAATCACTTCCTCCTCTTTGCCTAGCAGGGAAAGCCTAAAGCTAGACACACACGGGTAGATCTGTAAGTAGATTTGAGTACAATCGAGTGCTGTAATCTGTTTACAAATCTACCCATGTATGCCTTCCTTCGAGCAGGATGAAACTCGATTGAACAGGGTTCCAACATGTTGTAAAACCCCAATCAATCTCCATTACGTTTGACGTGCTGCTCCTGAACAGCTGACAGTGCCAGTGTTCAGTATGAAGGGGTGGATCCAGCATGTCTCTGTGAGGCTGTGTGCTGATTGGCTGCCTTTCTCCAGCTCCAGCCTTGTGTTGTGAGTGAGTGAATCTCTCCCAACACAATACAGGCTGCCAGCTGGGGAGAACAGGTCCCCATTGAATGGGAATGGATGTGCCCATGTGGTGCACATTGATTACTGTTTGTTTGATCGGGGGTCAGTTGCACCGGAATCTACCCATGTATGCCCAGCTTAAGTTATTAAAGCCACATACAACCAAGCTTGTTTCTCTGTGTGTGTCAGCTGCTGGTGTCCAGTTCTTCTGGCACCACTGATCCTTCCCCGTTTAAAGCCCCCCATACAACTTACAATCTATCCATACAATATCTGTACATTTTCTTCTAACGCATTTGACATTGTAATTTTTTAGTATATATTTATTCCTAGTAACAACGAATAGGATGTGGCATAGCCTTCATGATTTCTTTTCTAGCTGTTACCCTCCTCTCTTTCTTACCTACGTAGAGCTCATTCTGGAACATTCTAGACCAAAAAAATTCCCCTTTTCAGCAGGACTTCTAAAGAGTCTTATTGTTGTGTTATAATGGATTGTATACCCAGTGGGGGTGGGGTGAATACTGTTCAAGAATGTATTCATACAGAATTGTTACGCTTTTGAGACCAGAAGCAGCCCAGTAAAACCTACCCTTTATTTTGGGCTTTAAATGATCAATGATCTCCAAACCTGATTCAGTATCAGTTTATTGCAGTTGCTTCATTAGCACATATACAGATCTCTGACGCTGAAGCCAGTGCTGGGGGGTTTGGTGTTGAGGCAGCTCAAAGAATGAGAAACTAAAGTTTCTGCTAAAACTTAACTCAGTTACTGCTGGAACCGGAGGCAGCTTAATGCTGTGGAACTTGTTTACGGTCCGCCTTTTGGAGATGCCGGTTCTGCCCCTATGCTTTGCTCTGTGGTGAGCCTTGTCTTTAGGAAGCTGCTGTTCAGACGCCTGTACGCCCCAGCTGACATCGTTCTTCTGAGCTCTTTGACTCTGGTCGGCCATATTGACTAAGTAGTTTTGTGGAGATGGTATGGGTTCCATTAAAGCAGTGAGGGAACTCTCCGAGGGTGAAGCCTTTACCCAAGGCGTCAGGTCATTAGAGATGGTAGGCTCATTAAGCTTTGCCCCCTTCTCTAATGTCTTTAAATGAGTCACTTCAGTGTTCTTGTAGACGGTTCTAGGTTTTGTTCCTAGAAAAAAAATGTGAACAATTACAGCAATGCAGGTGCTGACAACTTTACACATAGAGACCTTAACTTATACATACAGCTAAGAAAAACATACACATTTCATGTTTCTTATTGTACATTCTATAATAACATAGTTAAAGTAACTCCAGTTTAATATTTTTTAGTTATGGGCAGCAGGAGAATCTCCTTCCTGTCCTTCAGCAAACTTTTAAACTTTTCGCTCTAAGGCAGCATGCAAATGTATCCCCTTCCCACCAGCACCAGGGCGCCTGCACACAATATGCAGGTGCTCATTGGGGCGTTTAAGAACGCCCATATTCTATCAGTACCGGGTAGGCACCCGAAAAGCAGTTGGGAGGCGCCTTATATTTTGTCTTCCCAGCTTGTGCGCTTTTCGGGCGTCCAGGCAGTGGAAACACTGCGTATTCAGACGCTGGTATGAATGCCCCCTTAGAATCACAATCCCTAGTTGTAGGACACCCAGCAACATACATGCAACCTTATGTTATAGACCAGGTTTGCCTAACAGGTCGATCACGATCTACCAGTAGATCGCTAAGGCAAAGGGAATAGCCCACAAAGACCTTCTTTTTTTGTTGCATTTTTTTCTTTAATAACAAAAGGCCAAGATGGCCAACAAGGCCCAAATAGGCCAAATTGGTTTGTGACGTTCATGCTTTTATAAACAATACCTATTTAAAATATAGAGTATCCTCAGCATATATACCATATATACCACCCAATCTGCAGCCCGGACCGTTGGGTGTTCTTTAGCTGCCCCCTTCGGTCCTCCACTTGTGCCCCCCGAAACCTGTTACTGAACTTACTTGTCCGCCAACAAGTCTTCGCCTGAAATCTTCTTGGAGCGGGAAGAGGAGGAGAAGCGAGGGACTTGCTGAGGCGCCATCTGGGTCACTGATTTACTGTGCCTATGCTTTCACTATTTCACCAACAAACGAGGAATGATTGTATAATATATATTGCGGCACATACCCTTTAAATCAAAGGTTATGCGCCCCAAAGATATCATCAAAGCCTTTGATGATATATATGTTAAACAATGTGCATAACCATACTACATTTCCCTAATGCTTGAAATATAATTTAAAACAATTTTATTAAAAAATAAAAATAATGTCTTCTAGCTATGCCTGCTCTAATTTTTTCATTAATGAGTCAGTATAGATTGAGAATGTTACGTGTGGCCCTTGCCAAGGTGATGCCAAGGGCCGCACCTGTAGCCCTCCAACTATTATAGACAGTTCTCAAGATACAGTCATGCTAGTTGCAGATTTCTTCTCACCATAACTTTTCTGGCACATGTAGTCCACCATTGCATGAAAGTTACAAGTGCGCCAAGCATATTATTGGTAGGGGAACATGGTTACTACTATCCTGAGGCTTACATGAATGTATTGGTAATAACATGACCCGGCGATGGCGGAGGCAAACAGGGATTCATTCGTATAACCTGGGCTTAATTGTAATGTTTCATTATAGTGTGTCACACTATATCAGCGAAATCAGTGATAAATGGTATCCCGAAAAATGTACACTTGTTGATCAATGTACAACTTATGATCGAAGACTTAATAACATGTCACGATCATTTAACAATTTGGTCTTTGGGAAATCTACACATCTATGGCCAGCTTTAATAATACAGTTTATTACTTATAATAATACAATAAATAAGCAGGAAGATTGCAATTGTAGGGTAAGATCAATTGTAAAATATATTGATTAATGAATAACATAATGGGACATGGATCATGTTGGTTATATGGATCACAATAATGAATGAAAAAAGAACATTGAGAGAAAATTGTATAGTGTTTGTCTGTGATTAGGTACAAAGAGGCCTTTAGTCAAATCCATGAGATTGGAAAAGGTGAGAAAAGGTGAACCTGGTATGACAGAAACCAAGCATTTCTGATGCCTTTCTGTCATGCTAATCCTCTTTGTGTGTTACTATCCATGATCCAGGACTTAGATATTTGTAAGGAAACCTGAGTTTTGCTAGACTATCTTGATCAGATCAGCAGCTGGGAAGATACACAAGTTCGAGGGTTATCATGGCAGCCAGGCAACTGGTAATTTCATAAAGACAATTTTCATATTTTTTGTTGGCACAGTTCTTTAAACGTACAGCTCTTTAGCCGCCTATATTTGATCTTAGTCAGTGGATTGATAGGAAGCATAAACACCTTATGTGAACCCAGGCCATGGCAGACGGTGTTTATTAAATGGATTTGTTGGGGGTTTGGATTTAATACGCAGAGATTAAAATGGCATCAGGTGTGTGCACTGGCTTTTCTTTGTTGTACATCGGCTTTAGGTATTCTTAGCCCATTCACCTGTAATCAAAGTGCAGACTTGGGTAACGCCCGTGACATGTAATACACCGACCCCTGTGCACCACCACCAGATGAGGTAACAGCAAGTGACAAGGGAGTACGTGTGGGAACAAGGCTTTGTTCTTGGACTTGTGATTCAACAGACCTTTTCACCACCTCCCCTAATATTCACCGCTTTTGGGACAAAACTTTTACACATGGCAGGTGGACCATTAGAATCCCTGGCATGGGTTCAAGCAACTACACATTGTCAGGGCATCTGGGACAATGCTTTGAAAGGTGGTGCTCAATATGCCTCTTAAAGCAAAGTATTGCCACGGTTCACTGGAGACATTAAGACTCAACAAACATCTGTACCAAGCTTGGGTCTCACCATCTCCCTGCGGTCATATCACATAGAAAGCAAGCAAATGGACGGCTGGGCCCAGATGCTGCCATTGAAGATCCATACCTACTGCCCTCGCGACTCCTTTTCTGATGAGTGGCAAAGTTGGCTGTGTTTCTTTCTGAGCCACAGGTTGGCTGATCTGATCTTGGGAGTTCCCAGTGCTGGTGTCTGGCTTAAACACAAAGACAAATAAGAAACTTTGGGTTTAATATTCTTGACAAGCATTTTGGTTCTGAAAAGAGATTACAAATGTCAGCACTACTACTGTTAAGGGTTAAAGCAGAATTCCAGGTCAACATAAACTTGAAAGAATATAATAATGCATTAATAATGTATATATTGTATATATCATTATGCTGCTGGATTAAGTGACAGGCATGTATTTGATTTAAATAACAAAAAGCAATGCCTTTCCTCTTGTCAGTAAATTGTAATTATAGAATGGCAGCACTGTAGACTGAGGAGAATCCAGATTATCAGACCCTTTCCCGATCTCATGCCGACAAAAATATTATAGGCAGGGGTATACACAACTGGTACTCACCTCTGCTCCAAACATTTTTTCACCTGCGTATGGTTATGGGTCTCTGCTAGTGACAATTAATCCTTATTTCTGTCTGGCCAGGAACAGAGCAGCTGCAGGCGGCCCAGCACTCCCTTTACCCCCTTAGTGAGCTACTCAGGTGAGTGTTTGGTACTCACCCACAGCCAGGGGTCAATCAACGCAGCCATAGACATGAAAGTACTGTTGTATGTACGAGCATGATCAACAATCTAGAATTAAGATGACAATGATTGGAAGAAATGTCTGTTGGGTACACTAGATAGAATGGAGATGGCAATGAATGGAGTATATGACAGTTTATGACAGTTGGGAACATTAGATACAACACAGAATGGAGATAGCAATGATAGAAAGAAATGACAGTTGGGTACACTATATACAATTTAGAATGGAGATGGCAGTAATTGGAGGAAATGGCAGTTTGGAACAATAAATACAATAGAGAATGAAGATGGCAATAATTGGAGGAAATGACAGTTGGGTACACTAGATACAATATAGAATGGAGATGGCAGTAAATGACAGCTGGGTGCACTAGGTTAGGGATGCACATTACTGCATATACAGTGGATATTACAAAGTCTAGGTTTCTGTGCTGTACAAAAATGAGACAAAGAGAAATAATTTTAGAACTTTTTCCACCTTAAGGGCTTGTGTCCACTATGTCCCTTTCCCCACTGGGGTCACGTGCAGCATGGAAAAAGACGCAGAGAGGACACTTCACATTCTGATGAATGGGTCAGTAACCAATCTGCACGCCTGCTGTGCTGTTTTGAAGCTGCGGGTTGCCGTGTCTTCAAAGCAGCACCACGGGGTACCTCTGGAGACACCTCTATTGAAAAAAACTGTTTCAGTGTAGCAATACACTGGGATGTCTGGTGTGAATCGCTCTCTTAAGGTCATACCACAGCATTTTAATCGGGTTGAGGTTAGGACTCTGACTGGGCCACTCCAGAAGGCATATTTTGTTCTGTTGAAGCCATTCTTTTGTTGAATGACTTTTGTTGTATGCTTTAGGTCATTGTACTGTTGCATCCCCCATCCTCTGCGGAGCTTCAGTTGGCGAACAGATGGTCTTATGTTTTCCTGCACAAACTCTGAAATGAATTTTTCCATCAATGACAACAATCAGTCCAGGCCCTGAGGCAGCATAGCAGTCCCAAACTATGATGCTCCCTCCGCCAGGTTTTACAGTGGGGATGAGGTTTTGATGTTGGGGTGCTGTGCCTTTTTATCTCCACACATAGTCATCTTTACAGGACAACCATGCCTAGGGAGAGTAGCAACAATGCTAAACTTTCTCCATTTGTAGACAGTCTGTCTTACCGTGGACACATGAACATCAAGACTTTGGGAGATACTTTTGTAACCCTTTCCAGCTTCATCAAAAAATCTTGATGGTAGGTCATGTAGGTCATGTAGCTCTGTGAGGCATGGTTCACATCATACAGTGCTTCTTGAAACCAGTAAACCCCAAACTGGTGTTTGGTTTTAAAGGGCAGGACAGCTTTCCGTTCTTTATTGAATTTTGTAAAATAAAGTACAAAAATACAAAGAAATGGGCAAACAATCGACAGGCATGGATAGGTAGTAAGTCATTACAAAACAGAGCAAGCAATCAAAGCACTTACCAAATACCAAAATAAAGGGGGGGGGGGGGTAACACACATAACATGGCATATGCAGTAAAATAGGAGTGAGCCAAATACACCCACACGAGAGAGCTGCTATTTGCAGAAGGGTCATGAAATTCAAGCAAGTAACCAAAATGAAATAAAGGCCTAAGCCAAACAACATATTCTTAAATAAAAGGGGGTAGTAATGAGAGAAAGGAAGAGGAAAAAGGAGAGAAGAATTGAGAAGTAGTACTCCAGGAGGGGAACCACGTCCCTGAGTATACAAGAAATGGGAAGAGACTGCTTCCCAGCTATAAAACCCAGGTCATCGCTGGGTCAAGCTGGCCCTGTCCATAGCTGGGTGGTATTCCCCTATCCAAGAGTCCAAGAAGCGCTCATGTTTGTCCTCCAGGATACTGGATAGTTTTTCATTACTGAATATAGATTCAACTTTGTTCAGGAATTCCTGAAAGGGTAGGAGTTGTTTCCACCAGTTTCTGACTATAGTTAGTATAGCAGCTATGAGAAGGTGATGTGCCAGGCTGCGTTGCTTGCGGGATGTGCAGGGCAGGAGAGCTTTCAGCAACACATCCAATATCATCACACTGATTGGACTCAAGGTTGGTTCACTCCTGGCTCAAATTAGCTCTTGAAGAAGTCATTAGGCCAGGGGTTCACATATTTTTTCCACCCTGCAATGTGAATGTTTACATGTTATGTTTAATAAAAACATGAAAACATATAATGTTTGTGTAGTATTATTTTAAGCAGACTGTTTTTTTATTGGTGTACATTTAATGACCAATTCATGCAAAACTGCATGTAATCCCAAAGGGTTCACATACTTTTTCTTGCAACTGCTCCAGACAATATTTGCACAAAAGCTTCAGGCTTCTGCTAGAAAGCTGAACATGAAGAGGAACTTTATCTTTCAACATGACAACAACCCAAAGCATATATCCAAATCAATAAAATAATGGCTTTAGCAGAAGATTTGTAATTGCCCAGCCAGAGCCCAGACCTGAATCCAATAGAAAATCTGTGGGGTGATCTGAAGAGGGCTGTGCACAGGATATGCCCTCTGCAAAGTAGAGTGGGCAAATCTTGCCAAGTCAAAATGTGCCATGCTGACTCTGAGTGAATGAAGACTGAGTGCTGTAATACAATCAAAAGGTGCTTCAACAAAGTATTACCCTATTTTTCAGACTATAAGACGCACCAACAATAAGACGCACCCAGTTTTTAGAGCAGAAACCAGAAAAAAAATATTTAATAAGTTTTCACATCAATTGGGTTAATGCAATGGATTGAATGAATGCAATATTCAATTCAGCCAGTAGATGTCACTTGCAGCAATACACTCACAGCACGACGTCATCTTTCTCACTGACTGGGAGGAGGGAGGCCAACAGCTGCAGAGTCTCTCCTCTCTGGCTGGCTGTCACTGTGTCTGTGGGAGCTGCAGAGGGATTGCAGTTTCCACGGACACGGAGAGAGGGATAGATGGCAGTTCATCTATCCCTCTCTTCATTGTTTATGCCAGCAGGGCTCTGCTGGCATAAGCAATTATACAGTTCAGATGGGAGAGCCGGACACTGGCCACCTAAAAAAAATAATTTTGTTTTTATTCGTGTTTTTGCAAAATGTAGCCTGGCTTAAATGTTTTTTTTTTTCGATAGTTAAGGCTTTTATCTGGTCACTATACAATACTTACATCAACAAAAAAGGTGTTTCAACAAAGTATTAGTTTAAGGGTGTGCACTCTTATGCAACCACATTATTTAATTTTTATATTTTTTCTTCTCTCCACCTAAAAGATTTGTTTGTTTTTCATTTGAGTGGTACAGTTTATATGTCACATTAAATGTGGAAAAAAAAGTCTGAAATTATTTATCTTTGTCTCATTTTTGTACAGCACAGGAACCTGACATTTTACCAGAGGAGTTTAGATTTTTTTATCCACTATACGCAGTTACACATGCGGGGAGAATTCCTAGCAATGTGTAGTGACACTTGTACTACTTTTGCATATTCAAGTCATCCCTGCATGGTTGTTGGTGTAATATAAAGAATGGCCACAAGATGTCTCCAGCTGAATGGCCAACCAGCTCTGTGCAATACTAATTATTCACATCAGTATTAGAGATTTAGCTTGAATCTAATAGAGGACCCAGTATGTCACATATTACACAAAGTACAGTGTGAAGTACCCACAGTATGTCACATATCACACAATGTACAGCATGGAGTGCCCACTGTATGTCACATATTACACAATTAATTCTTAGCCAAATCCGGGTCAAGAACAAAACACTACTGCACTGCAGGTGGCTCAACAAATGTAATCTGTGTGCCAGTGGCGACTTTGATATGGGGGGGCTGTGTATATGACTATGATATGGGGGAGCTGTGTATTTATGTATTATTAAAACCACAATTGTTTTAAAACCACTAAAAAATTTATTTATGTACACCCCTGATTTTAGGACATTAATGCACAGACTGACACTGAATGTTCAGTCAGGCGAAAACTTTTGAGAATGACACAAATATTGGTTTTCACAAAGTTCTGATCTCAAGAACAAATCATGGTGATATTCTGCAAACAGTACAGGGATTGTACTACTGAGGTCTGGGGTAAAGTCCTTTTCTCTAATGAAGACACTCTCTGAATGATTGGGGCATCTGGAAAAATTACTGTACTTCCATCAATGTTTTGAGAAAGAAGGGTCAACACTGCAAATAATGTCTTATGAAAGTCTGGAAAGTATTCACAGCGTATCAATTTTGCCACATTTTGTTCTGTTGCAGCCTTATTCCAAAATTGATTTTAATAAATTTTCCTTAGAACTCCTTAGTAAAAGGCAGCCCACCTGGAGTTTGCCAAAAGGTACCTGAAGGACTCTCAGACCATGAGAAACCAAATTCTCTGGTCTGATGAGACAAAGATTGAACTCTTTGGTGTGAATGCCAGGAGCCACATTTGGAGAAAACCAGGCTTTACTCATCACCAGGTCAATACCACCCCTACAGTGAAGAATGGTGGTGGCAGGATCATACTGTGGGGATGTTTTTCAGCATCATGAACTGGTAGTCAGGATAAAGGGAAAGATGAGTGCAGGAACAGACACTCTGGATGAAAACATGCTCCAGAGCGCTCTTGAACTCAGACTGGGGTGACAGTTCATCTTTCATCAGAACAACGACTCTAAGCATACAGACAAGATATCAAAGTGGCTTCAGGACAACTATGTGAATGTCCTTCCCAGGTGGCCCAGCCAGAGCCCAGACTTCATCATATTGAACATCTCTGAAGAGATCATAAAATGTCTGTGAACCGACGCTTCCTATCCAGCCTGATGGAGCTTGAGAGGTGCTGCAAAGAGGAAAGGGCATAACTGGCCAAAGATAGGTGTGCCAAGCTTGTGGCGTCCTATTCAAAAAGACTTGAGACTGTAATTGCTGCCAAAGGTGCATCTACATAGTACAACATAGTAGAACAAAGGCTGTGATTACTAATGTAGATGTGATTTTTCCATTTTTTTTTTTTTTTTATAAAAAACTCAAGTAAACTTTTTTCCCGTTGACATTATGGGGTGTAAAAAAAAGATTTAATGCATTTTGGAAGAAGGCTGTAACATAAAAAAATAAAAATACTTTCTGGATGCACTGTATACCACAGAAACAACTGCCAACATCTCAAAACAATGGAGCAGCAAACTTTGTGAAAATCAGTTTCTTTGCCGTTCTCACTTTTAGCCAGGACTATATATGTAAAATACATTGAATTACTTCCTTTTAAAGATACAGGACTGTCATAAATTGTAACTCTTTTAGTTGCCACATGTTGCTAAAGCTAGCCATACACGTGTCGGATTCCATGTCCAATCGATTCATCATCCGATCGATTCCGGCGATTCTGCCGGGAATCGCAGGTGTGATCAATCGGCCAATTAAGAGTATCCATCGCAGCATACCACCTTGTCCGAGCGGATTCCGGCACGATTCCGTGTGCGATTCCACCTCACAAATGGCAACTTCCCCTGATCCGGGCAGAATCGCATGAGAAAGACCAACATGTTGGTTCTCCGTCGGATCCGATTCTGAGCCCCTGAACGATCGGACCTGATCGATCAGACAAGGTGGGCTGCAAGCGATTCCACCACGATCGTTTCGCGTGAACACGCCCGGAATCGATCGTGCCGGAAACCGGTGCGAATCCGACACGTGTATGGGGGCCTTAAGAAGTCACCTCATAGAAAATAAAATTGGTTTGTCCTTTTAGCTTTACACTTATGTATAGTATGGTTGGATTTCATGGAGGTTCCTTCTGAACGGAGTACTTGTTCCTTTCTCCTGGCTATACTATTAAATATTTTGAGAAATAAATTGCCAGAAATGTTTTCCTCACCTGTTTGCTTACCTTATACTTGTTCTTCTTCTTGTGTGTTCTCTTGGTATTGTTCCAGTTTGTCCAATCTTCCAGCACTAAAGCCGCTGACTTATTTGATCTACAAGTCCGCTGGGTAGACGGTAACAGCTTGGTTTCAGATGTACCATCATAGGACATAAACTGCATGGTGGGTTTTTTGGCCACCTCTGGCAAAAGTCTCCCGCTCTTGGAGAAGATAGTCTGATTCATTCTGGTCTGTAGTAAGATGGTGCTATTAATGTGCCTTTCCCATGAGGCTACCTTAACATACAGGAGAAAAGCAACTTATCCAAGTCCAGTTTCCATTCAAGTTCATTGTCTAAGTGTGACAGGTTCAGCATGGATGCACCTATTGAGAGCTCAAGAGATCAGGGATAAATTATTAACAAGACCCTTGGCTTGGGAGTGGATTAGCCTTTCAGGGTGACAATTATTTAATAATTTAGACAAGTGCTAGCAATGCGTATTTGTATTCATTATAAAAGCTGTCAACAGGGCGATAGGCAGCGAATGGGTGGGGGGGGGGGGGTCGAATGTCAATGTTCAGAAGAAAGAAAAAAAGAACCCTGAGCACTTCAGGCAAAAAAGGTCATCTGTAGTGAAGAGTGGAGAGAGCTGTATTTAATGAACTTTGTGCAAACAAATGTTACAGAACGGTCAACCACATATTCAACCAAAACTTTCTTTCTTAATTCGTTTAAAAAACAGCTTAAACCCCCATCAGGTTTTCATGATGATTTATCATTAGTTACATTTAGGGCTTGTTCCGGAGATGAATTTTAATTTTTTAAGGTTAAAGGCATTTTTCTGTGACAATTGACAATGTATTTTATTAATAAATCCTCCTTCATTGCTGTTCAGTTTTACTGAAAGTAAGCAGTCTGAACTTCTACTTGTTCTAGATATGCTCAAGATCAGCTGCAGCTGTTCACAGAACAGAAGATGAGGAAATCTTTCAAGCAATACATTTGGTAATTAATGACTAAAGATTTTGCAGAGACATTGGTCAATAAAGTCGTGGTCGATTCGACTAGTTGTGGCATCATCACATAGACTTCGCCTGCCCTTTCCTCCCTTGCCAATACTGACATAGAGAGACCACCAATCAGAGGCAGAGACAGAATCCACGCAGGTCAGCATGCACACAGAGACAAGAAGGTCTTCTACTACTCTGTGTGCGTGCTGACCAGTGTCTGATTGGCACCTGAAAATTTTTCACCTGGGCCGGGTATTTTCAAGATGTGATAATAAATAGTTGTACACAACTGTCAACAGCGATTACACAGTTACAGTGATATCAGTGGCGAAAAGGGCCCTCAGTAGGTGTATGGGGCCTGTGAATGGGGAAAAAAGGGTCTGTATGTGGGGTGGGTGATTGAGCTGCATGTAGGTGTGCAGCTCTCAAAATGGCCCCTCTGTAACAGACAAATAGGAACAAGGACACAAGGCACACAACCTAGTGCAACAAAAGTACTGTAAATGATAAAATAAAAATGAAACAGCAGACAAAATACTCTCAGGGCCATGTGCTTTTCAGGATGATGTCACTTCCTGGTTACAGATAAGATCACTTTGACAAAGAGAAACCACTCGAAACACATCCCATTGATCCTGCAGTCCTCCAGCATCTGTAACCAGGATGTGATCTCATCCGTAACCAGGAAGTGACATCATTCTTGTAAGCATGTGAGTATTCTGTTTAATTTTGTTTATTTGTTTATTTTGTCATGTACAGTACTTAACTTTGTTGCATTAGGTTGTGTGCCTTATGTCCTTGTTCCTATTTTCAAGATTTATCGGAACAAAAATGCATTAAAAAAAAATCAAGATAGCAAAGCATTGGCAGTATTGGAGGGGAGAGAAGGACAGGTGAAAAAAATCAGACAGACAATGAGAGGCAATGATCTGCCTATATAAAGAAGCTCTGAGCCCGATGTGGTTACTTGGTTTAAAATACTGTACATAATGCAAATGGAAAGGTTTTATTTAAACAACCATGAGCATGTTGATGGGAAATGACAGCGGAAGCAGGTAAGCCAAAAAAACCCAAAACAAACTAAACATCAAACGTGCACTCTTCCGCACTCTGACATTTTACCAATTGTGTTGCACTATTTACACTAGATGTACCTATTTCTTTGTATATTTTGCATTATGGAAGCAGAATGAAATCCAGGGTGTGGCATTCAGGAGGAAGTGACAGTTCTAATGGGCTTCTCTCAATTCTGCCATTATAGGCCAGCTTTGTCACATGTACTTCTTATATGCAATGTTTATCTGTTAAATTAAGAAAGCATACAGACAAAAAATAGTGATTCAAATATAAACATATTTATATGAACTTTTCCTTTAATCTATACAGGTTCCCTCATTTATGATCAGGTAGGTCAGTGTGTAGACAACAATTATTACATATGCCAAATGTCCTAACTATCAGCGTATAATAAAGTTCATATATGAATTCAAATGTATTATTCACAATTGGTGTAAAATGCTATCTTAAATATTTTGTACACAGAAAATAACAAAAAAAGTCATTTTGAGGGCTTGTACACAATGATCTCCAGTCCTTGTCCACACAGTACACACCAGTGATCTCCATCCCCGCTCTGCCAGAAATCCAACTCGGACACATCAGCTACATGACAGAACTTGGTGGCAAGCTGCTGAAGGCCGTCTGCACTAAGACTCCACAGGGTCAGACGCTGGTCAACAGAGGCTGAAACCAGGAGGTCTTGCCGAAGGATACGCAGGCCAGTGACATGAGCAGCATGCGCAGAGCTTATGGAAAACGATTGGAGCAGATCAACACTTCCCATCTGTCTATTCTCTGATTTACTATGCAGAGCAAGCTTACAAACATGGATGGAGTTGTCATCTCCTCCACTGGCTAGAAGATAGTGACCCTCTATCCTCTTTCGTATCTGCAGGCTGTTGATGCCACACTGGTGAACAGAGAAAGTGGAGCAGGGCAATCCTAAGTCTGGAAGAGAAAAAGTGGATGTATGATGAACAAAAAAGCAACTCATAGTTATGTTTTGAAGAACTTTATTAATACAAGGGTTCCCTGTAAAATCTCACTTATAAATCTAACGGTCCACCTCAATCTTTGATTTGATGTAGATACTGTGGGTTGGTCTGATTGATACCATTTCTATCTCTAGAATAAGCCCTGCTTGTCTACTGTAGTTATGGTTATATGTGCCTTTTTTCTTGTATTTCCCACATTGGTTTTTTAAAATAACTAGTAAACACCTTTTTAAAATAAAGTTTTAATAAATACATTATAACAGGCCAATATCTGTAAATAAACATAACTAACTTAAGCCCCCCATACACCTTAAGATCGATTCATACAATCTCCATTAAATCTACCAACAA
>CM070037.1:86722186-86734256 GCA_036250615.1 Ptychadena robeensis
TGCCATATATTATACAGATGTGTATCGGATCAAATTCTCTTTATTGTCAATAGCCTGGGAAATCACTCAGTGTCTCATGAATGTGTAATGATTCTCATTAATGTGCGAGGATCATCTGAAGTGCTCAACAACCTTGCCAAACACAAGATGCGGCCATTATTATTACAGCAATTAGAGGCTAATCTCTACTCTTCAGCTCACAATAGCAAGTGCTCTAGACTCAATCCACTAAAGGCTGGTAAAAGTGTCATAGGCTACTGGGTTTTAATAATCATTATAAAAATATGTAGAGAATGCATTATGGTCTACATGTCTCACTATTCAGAATAACACTACAGGTCCATCTTCTTTAGGCTGTGCCCCTGGGTAGTCTGTATTCCATTCCTGTGCCTTACAGGTCTCTTCTCCATCATATTTCCCCTTCCTACACTGGAAGGATATAGGCTTCCATTGGCTCAGGGGGGGGTAAGGGTAAGTTCAATTTGCAGTCAACTCAGCTGGCAAAATTACAGCTGGAGAAGCTGTCTAAATTTTGCAGCCGGAGAAGCTGCTTTAGGGAAAAACAGAATAAACACTTTTAAGACATCAGATCACAAAAATACAGAAAAAGGTTGTTCCTTTGTAACACTACGTTTTTTCAATTGTACCCAACCATTTTCTTTGTACAAAAAATGGTAGCATAATTTACAGCGAGTGAAAAAAAAAAAAGATAATGATTTTCCTGCTAACATTTTTAACCCTTAAAATACACTGCCGAACAGATTTGCTAAAAAAAACAAAACCCAGCATCTAGCTCTGCCTCATCTACTGCCAAGGCAGTACCATGAAAACATGCCTAACACTTCGACTTTGGACTCACCCCGAGGTTGGCCATCCACGTATTCACTGTGCAGCATTTTGTAAGCGCATTCTACGGTGCTTGTTATATCCCAGAATGCAATTTGGCCATCGGTTGAAGCGCTGCACAGCCAGACACTGGGAAGAAGATAAACTAGAACTGTCAGCTACATAATATGTCAGACAATTGTAAAAACTAAGGACATGTAGACAGAAGTAAAGAGATGGTGCAACACAAACATAAAAACACTGTAGATATATACAGTAGTACTAAGCAGGGATGAAGGAAGAGGTCAGAAAACTCTATACTTCATAGATCTTTACCTGACAGAATCTCCAGATTGGTGTGCAAAGGTCTCTACTTTCAGCACACATCGCTGATGATAAAAGGTTTCCGCCACAAGAATCATCCTCTGTAAATCCTCACACATCATAAAGATCCTGTTCAGAAATAAAAAGTGCACCATTTTCAGTAAGTTCATAGAATTCTGGTAGCACTTTGTCTAGGAATATCTTACAAAATAAAACAATTCCATAAAGTTCTATATCCAAAAATATATCATATAGCAAAATAGCATTTAAAGCGGACCTACCACCTAGGAGGTCACTCAGCAGTATCACCTGCAGCTCACCTGATACTGCTGAGATCCTTAATTGTAAAAATAAAAAAAAATGTCTACAGGTCTCCAGGAGCTAAGATGCCAGCATGAGAACTGCAAGGAGAGTAGGAGAGTATGCTGTGGGGTTTTTTGTGTAGCAGTTTTCCAGGATCTGAACTGCTGACAGGTGAGTATTGTGTCTGTTTAATGTATGTGTTTTTTTCATTTGCGTTTAAAACCACTTTAATAACATATTAAGAACACATGAGTAATGGGATGCATATGTTAGAATGCATACAACAGAGCAAACTTAGTCAGCAACTGAAAAATTCAATTCTCATTTGCTTTCCTCAGTTTGTATGCTAAAAAATTTTTGTTGCATCTCATTATTCAATCCTACTAACTACAGTGTTCTCCCCAAAGCAGATTGGCCGGGCGGCCCGCCCGGGAGATTTTGGTCCCCGCCCGGCACACAAGTCCTTGGCGGGGAGCAGCCTGACAGGCGGCGCCTCCCATTCTTCAGGAGCGCGCCACAGCCACTGAAAGACTCCGGCCCGCGGCACACTACCGGAGCCGCGGGCCGGAGTCTTTCAGTGGCTGCGGCGCGCTCCTGAAGAATGGGGAGGCGTCGCCTGTCAGAGGACTTGTGCTGCCGCTGGCCGGCAGCCTATCAGAGAGGCCGTCATCGCGTCATGACGTCATCGCGCCGCCCGGCTGAAAAAAAAATCTGGGGAGAACACTGAACTAGTTAACTGCCTTTTATTGATTGTTTTTTAAAAATAATAATTATTATTGTCAGCTGAAAATAACAACCAGTGAAAATTATATATGCTGTGGCAAATAATTTATGTGTTCAGCAAGTCATGAATAAAGGGAATGATGCCGAACTGATAATTTACGAATTGAGCATGTACCTACCTTACAGACCCGTCACTGCAGGCAGCTGCTAGGAAAAGACAACACTGGCCAAGAACATCATTGAGAGCTTGAATGGACATGTACCTGACACCAAGAAGCAAGAATATGAAATATGAAATATTTAAACTACCAGATTTCTATTGCTCCATCTCTCATTATATTTAACTATTTAAGTAAAGGGTAATTCTTTAATTCTGTTCTCCAGACCGAAAAAAAATAAATACAGATGAAATTAATACACTGATCAGCCATAGCTTTAAAATCATCTGCCTCAATATTAAAGACTGGACTTATTTTTCAGAAAGCTTCAGATATCTCAGATCTCTCCTCGCCAGGGCTGTGGAGTCGGTCGATAAATTCCCAGACTCCGACTCCTAAGTTTCTGATTCCTCCGACTCCTCTGTATTTAATATGCTAATGTATTTTATCCATCAATTGAAGGAAAGGAAGGCAACATACATTAACCACAGAACTACTGGCTAGGAAACCAACACTGGACTGTAATGGCCAATTAAAGCAGAGAAAGGGAGTTAGGCAGAAGATGCTGCTGCTTTTTCCTTAAGCTATGTGCACCACATGAGCACATCAATTCCAATGGGGACCCGTTTTCCCCAGCTTGAAGTGTGTGATTAACAACACGCCACAAGCTGGGGAGAAGCAGCCTGTCTCATATAGCTGCCTCACTCACACAGCTTCAGAGTGAGGAGGTCTGGCTCCGCCCCTTTACACTGACAGCTGACGGCTGTGGAGGAGGCAGGAGCTGAAGCTGTTTCAATACTTTCCATGAAGACTCATGTCTCCATGCAAAGTATTGGAGATTGAACAGGGGTTTTCCAACATGTTTGAACCCCGTTCAAGTTCCTTCGAGCCAGCTCTATTGAACCCGCCCGAAGGAAAGCACACACAGGTAGGTTTGTAAACAGATTAGAGTACAATCAATCACAGTGAGCGCGCAAGTTAATTGATTGTACTCAAATCTTTTTACAGATCTACCCGTGTGTGCCAAGCTTTAGTGTTCTGATCTTCTGCTGAAGACAGGGCAGTGGAAGGCTCCAAGAAGAGGCAGAACAAAGGGGCACTTCAAACATGATTCATGATTTCCCTTGAATCCCATAGTCATGTGTAAAAGTAAAGCTAACAATCTAAGTATTTGTCGCCACGTTTTTCAAATGTTTTACAGCTTCAGTCTTGAACTATTGGCGATCCCTTCCCTTCACTTATACAAGCGTCTCTTGTCCGGCAAAAAACATTAACTTAATTATCAGCGAGAGTTAAGGCTACCATACACGCACCGAGTGGCAGCCGATCAAAATCGGGGGTGCCCACATGGGGCGACAGATCGCTGTTGCCCCACAGCTTGGCCGGCCAGAGAACAGACATGTCCGATATTCTCTGGCCGATGCTGTTAGTTTCAATGAAGACCGGCGTCTTCATTGAAGCTAACGGCCGGCACACAAAGGGTGCCCGCCAATGCTGTCAGCTCTGGAGAGCAGTATGATGACGTCACTCTAGAGGTCATCTGAGCTGGTCTGTCGGCCCCCACTCGGTATGTGTGTGGGGGCCTTTAGGCTAGTGTCACAGTGGGTGCTGTAATGTTATGCACGGCACGCATTTATTCTTATAGCAGAGAAGTCGTTCATTATGACTGTTTGTTAATTGCGACATTTGAGGTTAATTTTTTTTTTATTCCCATTTAAATTTAGTAGGAGACAGAGTCGGTTAATTTTTTGCCGACTCCGACTTCACAGCCCTGCTCCTCACCAACATAAAGTGTTCCAGGAATTTGTGTAACAGTAGCTCTTCTGTGGGACTGGCTCAGATGGGCAAGCATTTGCTCTCAACAAACATCTATGAACCCTGTAACCCAGAGGTTCTCAACCCACATGGGGCATCAAGCAGCATCTGTTATTCCCAAAAGTGGGATAGGAAGGTATGAGGGAAATTAAGGCCTCTCCCTGCCAACTAAGGAGGGATGAGACATTACTCTCCCTTCTAACTTCCCACCCTGCACATCATTACAAGGGGACATTACACTTACCTGATCATTACATAAGTGACGTCGCAGAGTGTCCCAGTTTTTGGAACGCGGAAGTGACACTCCCCACCAGCACTTTCCCATTCCATATACAGGAAGTGACACTTTGCGACAACATTTCCAGGGTTGCAGAGAAAAAAGGTTGTAGCTGATTAACTTTCTTCTCTTTCTTGGACCACATTTTGCAGATACTATCTATAGTCATACTAGAATAACCCTACAATACTCAGCATTTTGTGCTCTGATCCATCCCATCTAGTCAAAGTCACTAAAAACTTAACTTTTCCTGTTTTCAACACCTTTATTAAAAAGCTGACTGTTCACATGCTTCCTAATACATAACACTTCGAGTGTCATTGTGACCCAAAAAATGTATTTACCTGCCAATGGTGTGGCTGATTGTTGTATACTAAATATACCTCTACTAAACTAAAAGCTCTTTAAATAACATAAATGTAGCTGCTTAGCGTTTGGATGAAACATCTGCAGTATTAAATTGAAAGAAACTAGAATTGGTGAAGTTATCTTGAGGCGATTCACTATTCATTCTTTTCAATTCAGAGTGATGTGTACGTTTGAACAATACCCTGAGATGTCACTTCAATTAGCATTATGTTTACTTTGTGCAAATAATTATGAACTGAGAGAGTCAATTAGATGTTTAGTGAAGTCCAGATGTTTTGACTTAAGGTCCCCATACACGCTGCAATCGAGTGCCCATGCTAATCAATCGGACACGTGCCGATCCACGTCGCCAAAAAACTCGATCCGCCACAGAACAGACATGTCCTTGTTTCTCTGGCCGATCCTATTACTGGTACTTTGAATGGAGACGGGAGTGCCCGCCGATCCTCTGAGGGGCCGGCTGCAGCGTGATGACATCCTCATGCTGCAGTCTGTCCCTCATCTATCAAGGAAAAATCTGCCTGTGTATGGGCACCTTTACTGCTGCAGATATGTTATGACCAATGCAGAATTCTCGTAGAATTTGCTTGAAACATTTGAGCTTGCCTGTTTCCATTTGTCATCCTGTTGCTTAGAAAAAAAAGATTTTTAAAGAACCAAAATCTCTGTACACAATACTTTCTGAGGTTCTGCCTTAGAAGAAACATGCATATCTAAACTTCTTAATTTTGTGAATTAGTCATCTTACAGCAATGGAAGTCGCTATAGTTTTGTTTTCTTAAAAAAAGGTGACCCCCGCTATCAACAATCACCTGGTTTCTGGGTCCACCTTAATCACCCGATGCTTATTCTTCATCTTGTCCCATTGTTCATCCAGCCTGTGGGAGGCCAAGTGAATAACCTGGCATGTTATACGATCTATATCTTCCTTTTCCTGGACCAGAAGCTGGTAGCACTCTATTTGTGCTCTACCTCCAGCGGTGAAGAGAATACAGGAAAGGATACCGTTCTTCGAAGGCGATGATTGGGTTTTGGCCAAAGCCATTGTTTTCACACTGGATAAGTGGTCATTGATAATTGCTAGTTGTGAAATCTCTTTGGAAACCTCATTAAAAGCTAAAATAGTAACGGTGGTATCCTCACTACTTGTAATAAGAATGTGGATGTCTTTCTCTTTGTGTCTGACTTTTCCAGCATACCTAATGCAAGTCAATTCTCTGCCATGCAACGGCTCCTTTAGAACACTTTGGAACTTTCTGGCTGGTTGGCCCTGGTAAGCAAATATATCACCAGATTTGATGTATGCAAAAACTTCTTTAGGTTCTTCGTTCTTGTAGCTCCAAGATCGATGTCCTCCTCCACATGGAACACAATAGAACTTCTCATTGGTTTTCATGCTCCAGACCACAAAGTCAGTTGAATGAAAGCCAAGAATATTTAGGTTGCCATCAGGCATAAATGAGAGACATTCGATCCATTCCATGCCCTTGCATGCCCTCAATTTGCGAAGTACAATAAGGCGGGCTCCTTCAACATTCAGCTGACGATAGAGTCCATCACGGCCGGTGCTATATACAAAACCATCATGCCAGGTGACTGAGGTTACACCTAGTTTACCATGAATACCATAGAGAACAAAAACAGGATCTTCTGGTTTTTCTGGTGGACTGGACACAGAAGGAAATAAGCAACTGTCCAAAGCATCGGAATTCACAGAAGAGGTAGATTGTAAACAATCATTTGTTGTGAATGTACTCCTTGCATTTGTACTATCACATACTCCAGCAACCATCACTGAAAACAACATCAATGAACCTCTACGATCACCACAAACTATCACATTTTCTGAAGGCACAAAGGCTATACATGTATGCCACCTCTGCTTACAGGCTGGCAAATTGAAACGACATTTCTCGGAGATGGATTTGATGTGTCCTGAAACACATTTAACTTCATGCCAGATCATTACTCCATTGGGACCTGAACTGAAAAGATGGCACTTGTCTGGTGTTGAGCATGGAGATGAAACCCAGGTCAAGCTGTGGACTTTGCCATCATAAAGCTTAAGCTCTGGGAAACTACCATTAAAGGGCAAAGAGAAAATCTTAACACCACCTGCTATACTGCCAATAGCGCACAGAACATTAGTGGAAAATGTTATCACATCTAGGAGACTATATGAGCGATAGTTTTCATCTGCCAGGACAAAAGCCCATTGCTTTCCTATTAGGTCATACATGTATATGGAACCCTCATCAGTCATTACAAGAAGGCAGTTTGTATCTACCATCGCAATTGCCTTTGGCGTGCCAATTCTTTCAGGGGAATGAAAATTTAAGTTTACAAGCCCACTGGATAAAGGCGATCTGCCTTTTATTTGCCAGAGCCTAATACCAGAGTCTGCCCCACCTGTCACCACCCAACCAAGCTGCTCTTGTACAGTGACAGCTCGGATGCCTCGACCTTTGTGGCCCTTGAAGTTATGAACAATATCACCAGCATAGGTCCAGACAATACAAGTTGAGTCTTCTCCGATGCTGACAATGTTTTCTTGGAGAAGTTTGACAGACCACACCCGAGATTGGTGTCCATATAACACGAGAAGACACTGGATATCAGATTCAGAGTCAGTAAGATCGCCTACTTTCCACACCCTGAGGCTACGATCATCAGAAGCAGAAGCCAGAATCCCTTTGACCTTTTCATAAAAGATGCTGAATATAACACCTTTATGGCCACTTATCCTTCTTCGAGGCTCCACTCTTCCTTCTTTGTTTGTTTGGTCGCACATCCCCCAAATAACCAGTTGATTAAACACTGTCCCAGAAATCAAAGTGAGCTCCTCCCAAGTTTTACCCACAAAATGGGCAGAATACAAAATGCATTTCTCAGCACAATGTACTTCCTTCAATACCTTTCCACTAATGTAATCATAAAGAGCCACTGAATTGTGGCCCAAGG
Organism: Ptychadena robeensis; assembly: GCA_036250615.1. Taxonomy (NCBI): domain Eukaryota; kingdom Metazoa; phylum Chordata; class Amphibia; order Anura; family Ptychadenidae; genus Ptychadena; species Ptychadena robeensis. Next base: position 86,729,942 of record CM070037.1, read on the forward strand.
CTAATCCCAAGTAGGCCAGTTCTTTTGGATCTTTATGAAGCCACTGAATATCCCAAATCCAGTCATGAACCAGTTGAAGGCAGCAGACTTGAGACAATTCAATTTGTTGGTTGGCCAAGCAAAGCTTCAGGACAGTCAGCCCTTTGCTCCCAAAAACACAAAGCTGCCATGTGTCCTGCGACAGTGATGTGGTAGTAGGCTTTATACCATGTATGGTGTAACCTCCAAGCACATTTTGTTGAATCCTTGGTCTGGTTTCTATGCTGGATTTTAAACTATACACAGTTAGGTTGGGCCCTTCACCTAGAACACAAAAAGAATCATTTAACATATTTAATATAACATACAGTTAAAAAAAACATAACTGTGCATAATGTAAAGCAAAATTTTATCGAAGGAAATAGAATGATTAAAAAACATTTTACCTCTAAGATTACTTATTAGGACACACACTATTTTGCGCACAATATGACACACCAGACCAGAAGAAGTGCCCATAGTTTTGGGTAGAAAATTAAGAAGAAATAAAACTCATTCTGGGCTCTCAGCAGCACATCCTCTCTGCTGTATACTGGCCTTTACTTGGGAGGAGGGGCAGTGCTGCCAGCGATGGACTCATTTTTGTTGCAAAACCCCTAAGCATGGTATCGTCACCAAACTTGCTCGAGCTGTAGAGAAAGGCCTACAATTTAATTGGTCTACAATTTGATTTTATTAAATGCAAACATTTACTAGAGCAATTATTTTATTCCCAAATGTTCCCACAACCCTTCACTACACTTCCAGCAATTTTGGTAATAATATTACTAATATTACAGGGGCTTTGCAATCAGCCTGAGACTCATGAGCAGAGTGTGCAGTGGGGAGAAAGCTCCTACCTAGTGAATATATAAATAGTATGTTCCAGGATTAGCAGGCAGTGCTGACAACTTGGAGCATGAGTCTATGAGCTCTCAGCAGTGCCTTTACTCCTAAATGAAAACCAATGTACAGCATGTTCAACCCCTGTACACTATGCTTGAACATGCTGTATATTGCATTTCAAAAAATGCACAGATCTTTTCTTCCAATTTATTTAGTTGGGGGAGGGTCTTCTAGAGCAAAAAATACTGTAGTTTATTTAACTTTTTATTTATATTCAAATCTAACCTCAGATTGCAATGTATCCTTATTATTTTACAAACTTTTAACAAGAAATTAAGCCAAAAAGGCTTATTTCAAAAATTAAGAAGGCATATGTCAAAAATTAAGCTCCTCTAGGCAATAGGTTGTAGCTTTGATAAGTAGCACCTGGACACTTCATTTTCCTTTTAATGCCTATTGAAGTGTAGTACAGTAAGGGTAAACTTAATTTTTCACACACTACTATTGTATTTTGACTTAAGCCGGCCATACACAGGTTGATTTCCTGAACAATCAATCGTGTACGCTCATTCAGGAATCAAACACTGCCCACCTTGAGCGATCGATCCCACTTCAACAAAACATCGATTAAAACAGGAAACCGACATGTTGGTATTTGCCCATGACATTGTCGATTGCCATTTCTTTTGATGGGAACCAAGGATGGTAATGCAAAAATCGCAGAAGAATCGCACAATGTTCACCACATTGTGATTGATCACACAGCAATAATCGGGGAATCAAGCCCTGTAAAGCCGGCTTTAGTCTTTGTTCAATATTGACATGATGTAATATGTCACATGCTAGTAATCTAAGGTTTAATTTACTTTAGATTATGACCCTCTAAGGTTTACAAAATTTTACTGTATCTGTACTGATATCCTCCCAACATCCCCACTCTGAATTTTTTATACCTGATCTGAAGTAGAACCTTTCCTACTTACACCACAATTCTTGTAGCACATCTTTACTATTGTGGTTATTTCTCCTGTAGGTGTGTATACAATGTCTGAAGGTGCCCATGGTGCCCAAGGTGCAGATCAACCCCGGCCTATTCTCGGCAGGAGCGGCTCATCATGCGCTGCCGCTCCTGCCGAGAATAGGCCGGCCACCCTTTGTGTGCCAGCAATTACTTTGGACAAGGATGTCCATCCAAAGTAATTACATCGGTCTAAGAATTGCGGATATGTCCATAATGGCTTAGATCGATTTTGCGGCCGATTTAGGCCCGAAAAAAAGCTTTAAGCATTACTGATCGGCCCAAAAATCTGGTAAAAATCTAATTGTGTAAGAGGGACTTGCATATCAGTATTATACAGTGGCTTGCAAAAGTGAACTTTTCCACATTTTGTCACATTACAGCCACAAACATGAATCAATTTTATTGGAATTCCACATGAAAGACCAATACAAAGTGGTGTACACGTGAGAAGTGGAACGAACATCATACATGATTCCAAATTTTTTTTTACAAATAAATAACTGCAAAGTGGGGTGTGCGTAATTATTCAGCCCCCTGAGTCAATACTTTGTAGAAGCACCTTTTGCTGCAATTCCAGCTGCCAGTCTTTTAGGGTATGTCCCTACCAGCTTTGCACATCTAGAGACTGAAATCCTTGCCCATTCTTCTTTGCAAAACAGCTCGGTCAGATTAGATGGACAGTGTTTGTGAACAGCAGTTCTCAGATTTTGCCACAGATTCTCGATTGGATTTAGATCTGGATTTTGACTGGGCCATTCTAACACATGGATATGTTTTGTTTTAAACCATTCCATTGTTGCCCTCCCTGGCTTTATGTTTAGGGTCATTGTCCTGCTGGAAGGTGAATGCCCCAGTCTTCCAAGATTGCCCTGTATTTGGCACCATCCATCTTCCCATCAACTCTGACCAGCTTCCCTGTCCCTGCTGAAGAGAAGCACCCCAGAGCATGATGCTGCCACCACCATATTTGACAGTGGGGATGGTGTGTTCAGAGTGATGTGCAGTGTTAGTTTTTCGCCACACATAGCGTTTTGCATTTTGACCAAAAAGTGCCATTTTGGTCTCATCTGACCAGAGCACCTTCTTCCACATGTTTGCTGTGTCCCCCACATGACTTGTGGCAAACTGCAAACGGGGATTCCTATGCTTTTCTGATAACAATGGCTTTCTTCTTGCCACTCTTCCATAAAGGCCAACTTTGTGCAGTGCACGACTAATAGTTGTCCTATGGTCAGATTCCCCCACCTGAGCTGTAGATCTCTGCAGCTCGTCCAGAGTCACCATGGGCCTCTTGACTGCATTTCTGATTCAAGATGTAATTTCATTTGGCATCATTTCCAACAATGCATGGCCAGAGATTTACGCTTACTTCCTGTTCTGGTGATATAAGGACCAGAAATCATTGATGTAAATTTCCCCAGGACAGGAAAATATATCATGCTATACATTTTCACAAGGAAATGTGTGTATTTATTGTTTTTTTCACAGATATATCCTATCATTATCTGTACTGCTGGCATCATGTTTATAAAGCAGGAAATAGGTGCATAAACAGATGTAATTCTCACATATATCAACCCTTAAGGCCCCCAAACACCTTAAAATGTTACCATACAATTTCTTTACAGTCAACTTGTTCTACCAAGACCATGTAATATGAGGATCTTTCTAAACCTTCCAATCACTATGTATTATATCAGGGGGAACCCGGCACTACATAGTTGTTGGTAGATCTAAAAGGAAATTGTATGTCCTTAGATCTAAGTTATCTAAAAGGTGTATGGGGGACCTTACACTGTCAATAACTTGCTCCTCTTTATACCTAGACGCTAGAAGCTAAAAATGTGTTTATCTTCCATCTTCTACATTTTTGTTGGAGTGTTAAGGTGGCCATACATGGGTTGATTTTTTATCGACCCGTGCATGTTTGCGGTGATTGTTCTTAAATCGATTGCATCCAGCTTTTCTTCGAGAGGTATCAATCTATCCCGCTCGATCGAACAGGGAACCAACATGTTGGTAGACCCTGTTTGATTTCCATTACTTAAAGCGGTTTTAAACTCAAAATAAAAAAAGACACATACATGACATAGATAAAATAGTCATCTGTGAGCAGTTTACATTTGCGAAAACTGTTACACAGAAAAAAAAAATCATAATTGCCTTCCACACTTTTTCATTCCGGATGGCCCCATGTTTAGTACTAGCGTAGTGAAGCCATTTCCGCCAATACTTCCTGGTAACAATGGTGCTGTAATTTTACAAAATCGACACCAGATAGAGCCGCTTTGATTTAACTCACCTGCTGCTTTAAACACACTACAAAAGCAGAACAATGTATAGAACATAAAAGTAAAAGAATAAATGCTTTAGGCAAACATAACCCTAATGCCTTCCATTGTCCAACCAATATACTTCCCTGGGAGACAA
>CM070037.1:86771396-86791107 GCA_036250615.1 Ptychadena robeensis
CCGACACCCACACCTGACGCTTACTTGACCTCATATACTGCTAACCTCACTGTTTTGTTACCTACTATGAGTAAGATTTGGACTACACTAAACATTGTATTAGATTCCTTTAATTATAAATTACTGATGTAAATTCCTTCCACCTGCCAGGAAGTTTCTCTTTACTCATATACTGCATACAGTGGAGAAAGTCTATACTCATTCAAAGCCCTACAGGTACTCTCTCTTATTTGATATCATTTATACCCTTCACATGGAATATGTTAGTCACTGATATCTAACTATACAGCATTACTGCACTAAATTGTTTAGGGGATGAATGGCTCTCTTTACTTCACTATCACGGTAATGACACTCACTGCCCTATTTATTTCTTATACACTGGTTTTGGTAACCTCCACTCCCATTTCAATCACGAATGTCACTATGATGCACATTTTTTCACCGTTTAATCACAGCCTTTTTTGTTATATCCTTCTACCTTAGCACCGTTATACATTTTCAGCTATCACCTCTAGTCACCTAAAATGCAACGATATGCACAAAACGTTTCACCCATTCTTTTGTGGCCCCCCCCTATTTTAATACTTTAAAATCCAGACCCATTTCCGATTGGATTAATTCTCCAATCACGCCCATCCTTTAGGTGCAGGTTTGCCCTGGCTCTGTTTGATGCCGGGTCTGTTCCTGGCCTCCCGCTCTTCGCCTATGGTTGCCCCTTGAAAGGGCTTTGGCCGCTATGCCTTATGCTGGCCATACACATACCGATAAACGGCCGGATTTTAATCTGACCGACGGGCGTGCGCGCTCTCGCCGTCGGTCAGGTTAAAATCCATCCGTTTATCGGCATGTCCCCACATGGGGCAACAGATCCCTGTCGCCCCACTTCTCGGCCGGCCAGAGATCCGACATGTCGGAAAATCTGAGCCGATGGGAGCCGATTGCCATAAGCAGCAATGAAGACGGCGTCTCCATCGCTGCTTATGGCCGGCACACAAAGGGTGCCTGGCCGATTGTGGGGCCCCAGAATGCAATGGGAGGCTAACGTGATGACGTCATCACGTTAGCCTCCCGGAGCGACATCGGGGGTAGTCTGCCTGCACACATCGGCGTGTGTATGGCAGGCATTACAGTGATTGGTTTCTGGGTGTTGATGATTGTAAGTACTTGTTTACCTTGATTGGATCGATATGCCACCATGTGGGATTTGTGATGCTAATTGGTTTTCTCCGGCGTTCTATGTCTGTCTCTCTGTTGGTGTTGTTGTGTGTTTTTTTCTTATTATTGTCTATATAGATTCAACCTGGATAAAGATATACCCCCTGAAGAAGTCTATAGAAACGCGCGTTGGGGCTAATCCTGCTGTTGCAGGACCTTTATCCTGACGCATTTACTAATTTTATTTATGTTTGTATTTACATGCTCTTTTACTCTGTACTCATGAATGTCTTCAACACCTGGTTAATTATTTCTTTTTAAACATCTACCAACATTGAAATGTCCTATGTTTTTATCAAATATGTTCATTAAATTGCCATTGTTTTGAACTCTATTTACCTCTTTTATCATACACCGTTGGCCGTTAAAGTCCCCTTGCCCCTGCGTTTGCTCACAGGGGGAATTTAGATTAGTTGTGGGGCTCTTTTTGATCTCCCCTCTATCTCAAGCAATAAATATGTATTTGGGATGTTGGCCAGAATACTTTGGAGTGTGCATCTCTTTTGTTTTTGTAACAGAACTGTGTAAATTTGAAAACTACATTGACAAAAATGTTATCTTTTGACAGGTAAAACAACTCCCAAATATACACTTCATCAGCTGACTAGTTAGCTTTAAGATTTGCAAGCAGAAAATCACATGCGACTGTTGTATGTAAGGTCACATTGGGGTACCTTTTCCATCTGACAGATAATTGTACCAGAAGACAGCTGTTCCTTGCCGGGGTTTAATTCTCAAGTTCCCCTTGTCACAATGTTTTCTTGTATCCCTCAGATCAATGTCATTTTGGATTAAAGACTAAAAAAGAGACACATGATTACATCAGCAAAGTTAAAAAGTAAAATAAAGTAGATCTGACCAACAGCTACCAAAGAGATCGTCCCTTTCATTGCTACATACTAAAATGTAAAGGTCTGCAAACACTATATGCCAGTATCCCTATGAGTCCATTTTGTTATGAGGCCCATATGAATAAAGGGATTTATTTTATATATACATTTTTAAATATAGGTTCGAATACAAAGCTAGTCCTTTAGAATACAAGCTGTACCTACAGAAAATAACATTCCATTAATCCATTTTTTTTATACCTGAATCAACAGCAACACACAAATCCTAAATTTAGCAGCCCAAAACACTGCTTCAGCATGCCTCAAAGGCTGATCATATGAAGAGAGCCCTAATAATTTAGAAGCATGGTATTAGCCCCTTTAAACTTGAAGTTATTTCTGCAGTAGAGATCACATGACTAAGCAGTTGAAGAATGTGGTCATGTGACTGCATGCGTTATCTCAAACCTCTTTAACCTCCCTAGAACACTGCGTGCGGTGCGGGCAATCGAGGCAGTGTACAAAGTACACTGCCTCTCACTTCCTCCCTCCCACCGCTGCTCTTCACACAGCTGGTGTCATTATTGACACCAGCTGCGTGGCGGGAAAGCCGGCGCTCCTCCATTAACATGGAGGTCTATGGCGCCATACCCCCGCCCCCTTCCGCGTCACCGTGACGCGATCGGAGCGGTGCCAAAACCCCGGAAACCCAGCGATGAAGACAATCGCTGCAGCTTTCCAGGGAGGCATCGGGTCTACCCAATGCCGGCTTCCCCTGCGGTTGAGGCGAGCCTGAACAGCGGATGAGCTGGGCTCGTCTCAACCGCTAGGGAGGTAAAAAAAAAAAAAGACAAATGGGTCAAGTAGTGTAAAGGCCCCCATACTCGTCTAGATTTTCTGTTCAATCAACTTAAAAAGATACATTTTTTGGGGTCAGGGAAATCTGTGATTGATTGTATGTTTGCCAACTGTAGTAACAGACATTTGATCAACTTTTTTGGGATCGACTGAAAGTGTAATGCATTTCAATATAACCAATTAAAATTTACCAGCATGTCCAATCCTTTTTCAATAAATTTTTTGCCCAATTTTAATTGTTTTAGGTTGATCTAACCATGTGGGCTGCCATAGATTTTCAATCAATCAACCAAAAAATTGATTGAATTAAGTTGATTGGATGAAAAATCTAGATGTGTATGGGGGCCTTAAGGCAGAGTAAGGAACTGTAATAACATCTACAAAATGTAACTTTATAGTAGGATGTTACTCAGATTGTCCTGCTACAAGAAACATGTGACTCACCATTTCTTCATAGGTCCGATTATCGGCGACTGGAAATGTGGTCTCTCCTCCTCCAGTGACATTATTCAGGTAAAAAAGAATGGTCACATACCTAAAAATCAAATCATTCATGTCACTTAAACAGTAGGTTTGACATTTGGTCAGGTTGAGTACTCACAGCCTATAATTCATTATTACATGATGATACATTCACTTCTGCTCCCTCCACATTTGTCATCAAAACTTAGTTAAGAGAGATGAGATACAATATATGGCTTAATGTATCTCCGATATACAGTATATACAGCCTTTGCTCTTCTCAAAAGGTTTTCCCTAGATTATAGCCTTTATGTATGTGAGAATGTGTGGCCACTGAAATAAATGAGAATGGGAAGGTCAGGTGACTTGGCTCACAATTGGCTTTCAAATTGAGGAGGCGTTCAGTAGCGTTGTTTCTCACCAAACTCCCGACCATGTTATATGGAGATGTCCTTGTACTCAGGAGCCATGCTACAACAGTAAACCCTAGTTTCCACTCCGGTATTTTGACACCGTGAAAAGCTTCCACTAAAATAAATAGTGCACACAGATGCATCAGCGTTGCAACAAAGTTTGTATTGTTGCCATGCGATAACATGCATTAACGCATCCTAAGGGAATGCATTAAACATATTAACAATGCAACTCATGGATTTTTGCCATAGGACTGCATGGTCCTTTTTTCATCACCTTAATGTCACATTGAAAAAAGCAGTAGAGCTTGACGCCCTGCTGAAGTGGAGACAAGGCCTAAAGGGTCTTCACCAAGCTGTTTCTACAATGCTGGCAGTGCACTATTGTGTGAAATGTCTTTGTGTACTGCAGAATTAACACTGATCACTAACTCTATCAAATAAGCATTGTTTTTCTTGCCTTTCATTTTCTTAAATAGATGTGTATTACTCTTTTAGGGTCATTGATTTGGAAGAGCTGATATGCAAATTCTGACTCTTTAACATATGAGAAAAGATATCACTTTTCCCTGACAATGTTATCAAGAAACCCTCACTTATTCAGCATGCTGACAGCTCCAAGTCATAATTTTTTTTTTACTTTTAGTTTCTTTGCTGCGACAGAAATCACTTTTTGGGGGGGATATGTTGGTTAACAGAAAGAAGTTCAAGACCTTGGAAAGGCACCTATCAATAGAGAAGTATTATAAAGACATACGGCCTCAATCACCCCACCCATCATCAATAGCAGAATGGTTGAAGCAAGTCCTATTTGTGGATGTGTGAGGAACTCCTCCATATAAAACAAATAACATTATTGTAGTTAATGACATGAGCAATAGAGATGTTGACCACTTGCCACACAGAGAAATCCAATAGGCATCATCTGTTATATTGGCTGGACTTTATGGTCACTTTTTAATACCATGTGTAAAAAAAAAACCCTGGCTCCCAATCTCCGCCTCCCCTCTTCTCTTATCCTTACTTTCTTAATTTTTATCTTATATTTAGACAGTTTGGGACTTATTAAACTTCCCATTACTGTTATATTTATACATGTATACTATTTCCCTCAGCTATTCCATGTACACCTTATATTGGGTTATTTTTTTTATTATGGCTGTAAAATGTTTGGTATTTAAATGTTTCAAGTTAAATTTTTCTCTCTTAGTGTAGTGATGTTATTTTTGGATTTTTAATACAGAATTTGTAAATAAAAAATGTGTTTTGGCAACATTTCAGTTTCTCGAGCTCCAAATTCATAACTTGCAGAAGCATGGGATAACCTTAATAAGTAACGTATACCCTCTAGTTAGGGTACCCTTCCCCCTTTCTCTTTACCCTCTTTTTTATTACAGTATTTCTTTCTCTTTGCTACAATCTTGGTTTGGAGACATTGACTAGTTTATATGTTTACAAATGTATATATACATTTGCAGTCGTTTTTACGGTTGGCTTCTATGTAATTTATAAAAAAAATCAATGATTCAGCATGAAGATCTAGGCCTCCAAGGTTAAAATACATCACCATATCTAAACTCAATACCAAAAATGCAGTACATTGCAGCCTACCCTTCCTTGGATGTTGTATTAGATTTTTTGTTCTTTTATTTTCACCAGGTGATCCTGGCAGTAACGTCCAGTGTAGATAATCAAGGCACGCACCGGAACATTTGCCGGGCAGATTCCCTGCTGCTGCAGGCAGTTTGCCCGCAGCTTCCGATTCGGCGGGAGCTAGCCCTATTCCTACAGTAAGGGAAAGATGCGGAAAATCAGGGCCCGGACTGCTTCAGGCGCTGTCCTCCCGTGTCTTGGAGACACCTCCATTGAACTTCAAAAAGACGTAGTGGACACAAGCCCTAAAGCTAGCCAAACAAGGTTCGATATTTCAGTTTGATAGACTTTTGATTTTAAAGTTGATGAAACGGAAATTAATTCCCGCACACCTGGTTAGATCAACCAGTGATTGAAATCGAACAATAAAATGAATTGAAAAGTGATCGGCCATGTTGGTAAATTTTGCTCATTTGTAAAAATATTGTTTTTTCTAGAAATTTTTGATGGATTTGTTTACGATCGTATTTATGATCATAAGTCCGATCGCATCTTTTGGTCAAAATTGCACATGCACTCCATTGTACAATCTTACATTAATTGTGTTTAACACGATCACACAGTGTGGTGGTACAATCAATTGATGTTACACTGGCTCACAGTTGTAAAATCGCACAACACAATTAAATCTAAGATCGACCATACAAAAGTCGGCCCGTGTGCTTTACTCACTGTTGTACTCACTTTTCCTTATCAGTGAAAGTTATGCCCTAGAGTAGACTGGTCTCTTGATTTGATCTTCAAACATTTCCACTTCTCTATTATACAGGGTGGTGTTTTTCTTTCTTTCTTTCTTTTTTTTTTTTTTTAAGCTTCCAGATCCGAGAAAGCTGATAAAGTTGCAAAGACATACATTTTGTGGCAGGATTTAGCCTTTTTTACCCTAAAAAACTATTTAGCCTGATTTTTTTTCAAGTTTAGATATGAAGAGTCTTTATTTGCATGACTTGCTATTTTCAAAAAAAAGATGTCGCCACCCGGTCACTATATCAGACACAGTCAATAAAGTTTACTGAATCCAATATAAAACTTAAAATGGAGACGTCAAAACCAAAATGACAGGAAAGCTTACCGACAGGAGGTTTCAAAAGCAGACGTTTCATTGGCCATAAATTTAGTGTGGGTGCACGCTGTCTCTGGAAACACAGGTCCACTGTCCATGTGGGCATGGTAATGTCCTCCCTTGTTATATCTCACCACTTGTAGAGGCTCACTGTTCTCTACCACATCTGGAGGCAAGCGGGTCAGCTTGATGACTCTGTGGAGAAGCATAAAACCATGTAAGAAAAATGCAATCACAAAGATAGAAACAATGAAATTATGAACATGACGTCATCACAGCAGCTTTTATGAACCCCTTACACTTTACACCCACAACAACATATTATAAATAGATTTGGCAGTAGATCTGTCAATTTTGAATATCATTTAGTTTGTTACTAATACATGTACTTCTCAAAATTACACTATTTTTAAAAAAAAATTCTTTGTATTATCTCACTGCTGCTGACCAAAGTAATTCCTGACTATATAAACTCCATTGATGGATGATTGTTTTCCAAAATTACATCAATAATGGTCTATGGAACTACAACAGCCTATTATAGTAGTTATTTGATACTAGAAAGTGAATAAAATATACATAATACTGTACTTCAAGGAAGGTCAGTGGGGAGATTTAATAACAAATATACTGGTATAATACATTGGAATCACATAAACTTGTTTATGTCAAAATATAAGACCAGTGGTTCCCAAACAAACCACCCCTGTTATAGATAGGAACATTATCCAAATGTTTAACAAATGTAAACAAATGTTTATGTAATGTTATATACAAAATTGTTACAAAATTGTTAAAAATATTAAAAACCACACAGAAAAAGTGAACAGTTGGATACATTGCCCTGCTAAAGTCTAAAAACACAGTGTAAGTACACCAAGCATGAACAAATGCAGGTAAGTGCTGGTTAGTACACAAGATACAAAAGTCTGCAACCCCTTGTCTTCAAGGTATGTGAACAAAATGTAACCACTTGTGTATATATTAGAAATGTTCCCAATAATGAGAGCTGGGATCTGCAACCCCTTGTCACTAGGGATGTGACCAAAAACGTAACCACTTGTATATATATTAAGATATTTGCAATAATGAGAGCCAGGCACGACAACCCCTTGTCTCTAGGTATGTGACCCTGGCTCTTTTTATTAGGAGTATTTATACTATATATAGTAGTGGTTTCATTTCAGTCACATTCCTAGAGACAAGGGGTTATAGACTCTTGCTCTGAATATTGGTAATATTTGTAATATATATCTACAAGTGGTAAAGTTTTCAGTAATCGTGTGTACTTACCTGTATTTGTCTATGCTTGGTGTACTTACATTTAGACTTTAGAAGGTCATTGAATCAAAGTGTTCACTTCTATTTGTGCTTTTTAGCAACTTTGCAATAAAAATGACAGAAGCCTTTCTCTAAACCAGTGGTTCCCAAACTTTACTTGCAGGGCCTCCCTTTTATATTTAGGAACATTATTGGGACCCCCTCCCCATTGAAACACAGGTTCAGAATGAGGGCCCACGCCCCTTCCCCCAGTTTGGGAACCACTGCTCTAAATAATGTAATGTAATTGATAACTTTTGTTGTAGCGGGAATGTTTGATTCAGGAGAATAGTTTTCTTACTTTAGAATTAACCTGAATTATCTGTAGTTTTTTTTAACTCTTTAGTTGTAAATGCTTTATATACCACAGTTAACTGTTCTATATGGAATAGATAAGATTAAAAAAACCAATGTTCCTTTCGATCTGCCATCTGCATACTGATATAATGTTCACAGTTGTCATTAAAGACCCTAAGAAAGGTATAAAGTAAACTGAGCATCTTAATTAGTCTTTACTTAGTAAAAATAAACAGATTGGTGAGAACCGAATCCAGTGCTGTTTACTAATAATTACAGTGTAATTAGGTCCTCATTTCCTCCATGTCACACTACTGATGCTTCATTAGGTTTGGTAAATAAAGTCAGTGAGTGGCTTATGGAGATAAGAGTTTTTACAGGCTTCCCAAAAGAAATTCTGCTGTTAGGACTTAATACTTGCTAGTGATAAACCGGACAGGTTTATTGTCTCAGATAACAGGATAGTACAGGAACATGAGTAGAGTAATGAAAAAATATCACTAATCACTAATTGTCTGATTAAATCAATAGATTGAAATTGGCATGACAGTGTTCTTTAAAAAGTAAACCTGGCCATAGACGATTTGATTCTTCATATGATTTCTGATCGATCATCACAATCAATCGTAGTGATCGATCGTTTACAAATCGATGCATGTTTAAAGCGTGCGATCAACTGAAAGGATGAGAAATCGAACGAAGAATCGATTGGGCAAGGATCAGACATGTCTGTAATTTGAAGTCAATCTATCGGGAATTGAAGGTTATTGGAGACCTTAACATCTGTCCTTTCGATCGACCCATGCAGGTCTCATCCCGCTTCCATCATTTACGATCGCATTTTTTTGCGTAGGCTATCTTTATTTACCTCATTGATCAATCTGACGCATAAATTGGCAATAAATGGTATACATTTTGATCGATGTATGATTTATGATCAAAGACTCAATCACATGTCCCGATTGTTTAACAAATCGATCTCTGGGAAATCCAAGCGTCTATGGCCAGCTTTAGTGTTACAGAGATGGTTAGTGAGAGTAAATCCTGCCCTAACTCCACCAACCTTTCCCATTATGTCATGATCGGTGAGACATGTCAATGTAAATCTGCTGTGAGAGAAAGAAAGCCATTGCTGATCTCATTTTGAGAATGCTAGTTAGCGGATTGATTTCTGAGGACCTAAGCTAGAACATTCATAACTTTTCTAAAATATAGAGGTTTACCACAACACCCAACAATGAGTCCCACACACCACTGAAGTCTGATATCTGCATGTAAGCTCAGGACCTATAGACTAAAAACAAACTGCCAGCATGCTGGAACAAACTAGAAACCGATGGCAGTTTGTTCTATAACTTCATGACTAGCTAGATCAGGGTGCTAAGATTTAAACTAAAAAACACAGACTTGCCAATCTAAAGCAGCCAGCAATTTTCAGCAACTAGGTCATGTCTAGCGTGCAGATACTAACAATAACAAGTGAGGGTGGTCTAAACAAACTAGAAATGAAAAAGTGACAATGAAAATTAAACAGTCCCAAATAGACTGAGAAACAACATCCAGGGTCATTGTGACTTCATGATGTCAAAGATTGAACACTCATCTCACTGAATCACAGGATTGAAAAAATTTAAGAACAGCGCAATCTTCATCATTTACGTAATGAACGAGATGGTGGCTCATATAGAATACATCATGTAATTACAGGTGCAATTTTATGTAGTTTTCATTTAAAGCAAGGATGCCCACACCCTTGTTGGAATTGTGAGCTACTTTTTACAAGATAAGGCCAAAATTATTTATCAACAGTAAAATTGGCTTGTGAGCTGCTTTTTAAAAGACTAGGTAAAAAATATCTAGCAACAGTGAAACTACGCCTTCATTTAATACAGACAATTAGTGATGAGCAGCACAGGCAATATTCGTATTTGCAAAATATCACGAATTTTGGGATAATATTCTCAAAAAAATTTTTACATTTGAGAAGTTGTGATCTCAAGTCATTATTACCTTCATTGCGCAAAAGATTTTCGAAATAATAATATTTTTGCGATCAACACTATCAAATAAAAAGTAATTATTTATTACCTTCCTTTCGGCACTTGTACATGCATATATTGGGAATGCAATTGCCGATATTCGTGATTTGAACATTAACGATCAACACTACAGACAATCAGTCATATAGTGTTAAAATAGGCTTCAGACCAGCAAAAAAATCTCCCTTTAGTTAATATAGTTATTCATACATATAATGTTAATACATGCTTCAAATAGGACAAATTCCCTGATCTACTCCAGCTTTCATGATTCACCTCTCAGATATGAATATATGAAGCAGCTGCTGGATATAAAGCTATTTCATGACACCTACCTCTGACGGATTGACCGCAGAACCCGATGGGCGCCCTCTCCCTGGTACAGCCATGTGTGCTGGCTGTTTCTCACTAAGTCATTCATGGTAATCTCTTGATTCCCCAGGTATTTGTGGAAGTCCCCGAGGTTCAGTTTCTTGAATTCATCCAAGCTAAGAACACCTATGAAAACACAGAGCAAAGAAATAACATGACATTTAATGCTGTTACAACGTGAACTTATCTATAAAGCAACTTAATGTCATGTCCACCTATATGATAATCGGAAAAAAATATTATAATTGTTTAGTCTAATATCCATAAACCACTCATACAGTCACTGCCACCTCTTTGGGAGGAGGCAGATTATACTTCTGATGTATATTTGTGTTGTAGGGAAGAAGTATGAAATCCTGAGCACAAGAATCTTACGAATTCCAAGTATAAACTGTTGGCAGGGAGAACGTAATCCAGAACTCTAGTGCTGTAAAACAAGAGTGTCATCCACTTTAAATACTTTGCTTCCACACAATACATACCATTTCCATCTGGATCAGCTTTAACTGCTGCATACATCTCCCGAATATTCTCTGGTGTCATCCATCTTCCATTTCCAAGCCGGGAATGGGTTAAGACCTAAAATTCAAGAGATAACATTTTGGATAATTCTAAAAGGTAGCCATACACAGGGCAATTTTTTACCAATTGATTCCCGATCCGATCAATCCAGTCAAAAAAACGAGCAGTTCTTAAATGTAACACATAAAGTGTGAAAGGGCCCTAACACTCCTCACACACACAGGCACCTATGACGAACCTGCGAACATCACATTATGTCAAATACTTAGTGATTGTTGTTAAGTTTCTGACCCCCCAAAAAAGTTAATAAATTGGTCCAGAATGGACTGGGATGATTTTTTTTTTACCAGAGTGGGTTTGAACACCCTTAAGGCCCCCATACACTGGTCTGTTTCCCATCGGATTCCGGGATGATCGATTCCGGGCGCGTGCACACGAAACGATCGTCCCGGAATCGCGTGAAGCCCACCTTGTCCGGTCGATCACGTCCGATTGATCGGGGGCACAGAATCGTATCGGACAGAGAACCAACATGTTGGTCTTTCTGATCCGATTCTGCACACATCAGGGGGAGTTGCCATTTGTGAAGTTAGCGATCGGACACGGAATCGTCCAGGAATCCGTAGGCCAAGGTGGTATGTAGCGATCGGACAGACTTAATTGACCGATCGATCGGACCTCCGATTCCCGCTGACATCGCCGGAATCGATCGGATAGGTGATCGATCGGCCATGGAATCCGACAATGTATGGCTAGCTTTAGAGGCAAACACAGAATAAATAAGATGCATGTAGCCTAGCTCACTGACATGTGTAAAGATTTTTTCTACAGAATCATTATTTTTTCCATTGCAAAAGTTTTTAAAAGGTTTTACCTGCTAATAAATGAAACTTTGTACACATTTTCAACCTTGGTCATTGGGAAAATCCTTCTTGATCATTCCCAGTGAATGGAGAACCAATGCATACTGTACATCCATACATTGATGGGGGGGTATGGTAGTTGAGAGATCAGTCCAAGACAGATCACTGAAGAACAGCTGTACACATGTAAGAAATCATCCAAAACGGCCTCTTGTGATCTTTGGTTTTTAATTTACATGTGAAACAAGGCTTTGACATATTTCTGTGTAAATGTTATGATTTTAACTTGTAATGGTCTTAAATATACTTCCCATCATTCTCCTGTAGTAGTTTCTGCTACACCTGAATCTCATGGACATTTTACTATAACATGAACACACAGACTAGGCTGTTTATACGTTGTCTATCTAGCTGCATATGTATTTGTGATCTTTTACTTCATGTGCCTAGTACACCATGATTTTTACTTCTGGAAAAAAATCAGTAGTTCACTGACTGGAAGTCACTTTTTTTTTTTAAGCTTGCCATACATGGGTTGATTTAGTGTTGGATCGAGCAGTAAAATCAATAATTGAAAATTGGTTACTTTCTTAAAATTTAAAGGCCAAAAGTGCTTAAAATTTAGCATAAAATTTAATAAGCTGTGATTTGTCAGGTAGGAAAATTTCAGTTGATTATATCAGTATCTGACGAGTTTCAAGCTGTTTCTGCCAATTTGTATATATTCGGGTTTCAAAGAATGTGCACAACTTATTTATCTTTACAAGTGGAAAAGGACCAAATTTAAGGAACCTTGCGGCTAGCTTGAGGCTTACTTTTGGACATCTATAGATTAGTTGTGTAATTCATATTACGGATCGAGTACATCTGAAGGAATGCCCACACTTTCTGTCTAGTTTTCCAAATAATTCGAAGGAAAAGAGAAAAATCGTTTCTAAGGTTCGGCTTACAACCTTGCAGGATTTGTACAAGCCCCCTTCCTCAAAAAAAGAAAGTGGTATACCATTGGAAAAGAAAAAAAGTCCCCATCCAAAGCAATGGACATTGACTGTGATTTAAACGATACGTTTTTTGAGCGATTGATTGATCCAGCCATCGATCTAACGCATTTCTATGCGTGAGTGGGCACCTTAACACATGTTAGATGGCGCAGACGCAGCGATACACATTGATCTGAAATAAGCATCTTATTAACCTCTTTTAACTCCAACTGCCCATCCTGATTGTGGTCCAGCAGGTTGAAGATGTCAGTCTTGCTGATATCCAGGCTCTCCATGGCTTCCTTGTAGCCATCAACAGGAAGAATCTGGCTGGCTTGCAGGCCTTTCAGCTGAGCCAGGTGAATTAGAAGTTTGCATTCTTCATGAGTCAAGAAGTTGGGTATTTCTGTAAGAAAAAAGAAATCAGAGCTTATATTTCTGTAAATCTGTAGGGTAACTTCCCAAATGTAAGTGACAAAGACATAGTACCACAATTACATAGCAGTACTAGCCTTTTCTTTTAGTGAGATACTTCCAGTAGCAAAACTTCCTTTTGCAAGCTGACTCTACTAAAGACTTTTCGTTCGATCATCTGACTTAAGGCCCCCATACACGGGTCGGATTCCGACCGGATTCCGGCACGATCGATTCCGGGCGCGTGCACGCGAATCGATCGTGCCCGAATCGTGTGCAGCCCACCTTGTCCGATCGATCGCATCCGATTGATCAGGGGCTCAGAATCGGATCCGACAGAGAACCAACATGTTGGTTCCATCAGATTGATTCTGCACAGATCAGGGGGAGTTGCCATTTGTGAGGTGGAGTCGGAGATGGAATCGGACATGGAATCCCTTGGACAAGGTGGTATGCTGCGATCGGATTCTCTTAATTGGCCGATCGATCAAACCTGCGATTCCCGCCAGAATCGCCGAAATCGATCGGATGGGTGATCGAGCGGCCATGGAATCCGACTGTGTATGGCTGGCTTTACGCATTTGCAGCAATCGATCTTCGTGAATCGAATGATGCTCACCATGGTCATGTTCAAAGGAAAAATCGATCAAACAGGGACCTGACATGTCGGTATTTTCCTGTTTGATCGCAATCCTCAATCCCCATCCAAAGTATCACCCTGGAATCCAGTGTGGTGTGCATCGATTCCCCCCAACTATAATTGTACAATTGCGATCCATTGTACAACGATCCCAGGGGAATCGATACATCTATGGCTAGCTTAAGCCTTACAATTAGAAAGCATTGTATTCCGTTACTGGCAGGATCTCCAGGAAAAACATAGATCTAGTTAGAAATGTATACTGTATTTACTGGGACATGACAAAAAATGAAAATTAGGTTTACATACTATTAAGGTTTTGTGCAATAAACAAGCACTTTAAAAAATAAGGGCAACATATGGAATAAACATTTACATAAATGTATGGATATTGACTCCCTTTACAGAAATCCTATAACAGAAAAATAAAACTTTGCACAACCGAGTAATTACAGGGCAACACTGCAAAGTTACATATATGATACCATTACATACAAGCTTGGAACATTAAAGGTATACAAGTCCTATAATTTCTTTAGTTTTTTTGTATTTGTTTAAAACAAAGCCATTTGCAAGTGACACTCTGATTAATCGTTAAGTAAATAAGAGCCTAACAACTGCAAATGGATGCAATCCAGAGCAGAGTGTTTAAAAGGAAAACATTTAAGGAAAACACTGTCCAGTCACTGTTTAGTTTGAGAATACCCAGGGCTAGATAAATAGCCCGTACTTAATCGCCCCT
The DNA here is from genome assembly GCA_036250615.1 of Ptychadena robeensis. Taxonomy (NCBI): domain Eukaryota; kingdom Metazoa; phylum Chordata; class Amphibia; order Anura; family Ptychadenidae; genus Ptychadena; species Ptychadena robeensis. Next base: position 86,786,083 of record CM070037.1, read on the forward strand.
GTCAATAAACGATTGTTTTTCAACCGAGACAAAATAACAAGAGGGAGATATGTACAATTTGAGGTGATGGTTAATGATCGCAATTTGTGGAAAGGGGGCTGGGCTGGACAAATGGCTTCCAACGGAGATCCAATCAGAGGTACAATAATGGGCCAAGATAAAGCTCCATGCGTGAAAGTTCAAACTTTCAACCCCCTTGTCTGTCCTCATTACAACACCTGCTGGTTTATGCAGCCCCCCTGCAAGACTAAACAATCAGGGCCATTGGCAAACACAAACTGTGGTATTGTCTTGTCCACCGGAGCACCTAGAGTGATGGATCTTAATGAGAAAGGATTAGGAGGAAACTGGCTCCAGCACTATAAAAATCCACTAGCCAAAACTAAAAGATTGTCACTTGCCTGGTGGTTTGTGTACAAGAAACATCATAAGCTCTACACGTTAGGCTAAAGGCTAGAAGATGATGACAGCACAGCAATGCCAACACCTCAGACATCATGGCTGTGGATGGGCGCTGGCCTTTCTGGTGTGCTTCTTGACATGTGGCTCTAGGGCTATGTATGTGGACTTTGTCAGCAGTTCCTCCAGATGTATGACCATCCCTAGGCACATGCCTCTATGTTATGGCATTGGATACACTGAAATGAGAATTCCGAACCTGCTGGAGCATGAGACCATGGCAGAGGTGATCCAACAGTCTTCCAGCTGGTTGCCACTACTTGCCCGGGAATGCCACCCAGATGCACGGATTTTCCTATGTTCGCTTTTTGCGCCAATTTGCTTGGAAGGGTAAGACCCCCTTTTTTTACAGATAATATTGGCATTTTCAATGGAATTTGTTTACATTTTGGAAATTACATTTGGAATAGTTTATTTTCAAATATCATGTAAATAATTAACTTAAATCTTATACAGGCATTAACATGTCATCAAAATCATTTTAAATATTATTAAATCTATTGCCTAGAGACCCTTCCATAAGGGTCATTATACAGCTAGAACCATTACATGGTGACCTTGTCCTGTGCTTATCGTTTAAATGTTCTCATGCATTGTTACCCAGTTACCAATTCTAAACACATTAGCCAACATGGTCCATTGTTGTCACTTATAGGAAACCTGTCCTGCAAACTTTGCTAGACTATATGTTGACCTAAAGTGCCTACAATGTGAACCAAAAAGTTTTACCAGAGTGGCCTAGTAGGTTTATAATGGCAAAAACTATCGGTAAAGTTGGGGCAAAAACCATGGCATAGCAAAGGCCAAGTCTATAAAATGGTCAGTCTGACCCAAAATTATATTTTACCTATAGGAAATCTCAGTGCTGTAATTTCTAACTTTGTCATTGTCAGTCCAGGGCCTAATACACACAGGCAGATAAGCTGCTAATGAACTTCATTGACAAAACTGATCATTTTCTTCAGTCAATTGGAAGTCCCAAAAGATGCAATATTCTGTTGTTTCAATGTTTTTTCTCAAATAGAACAGATTGCAAAACCACTTGAATTCAATGCTATCTATCATACATCTACATCTGATGCTGTGAAAAAAAAGGTCCTCTGCTCCTTCGCCTTAAAAGATTGAACTTGTGAAAATGTATTCCTTTTTGACTTACCAAAAGTATGAAAAAAAACAGGTGTTTGGATATATTTGTATCTGATGGTAATATAGAGCATGGACACAGGGCTTTGCAAAGGAATCCATCTGCTTAAGCCTGCCATACACCCACCGACTGGGTGCCGACAGACAAGTGCCGATGAGCTCTGGAATGCAGCTTGATGATGTCATCACGCTGCATTCCCGGGCTGACTGAATCGGCGGTCACCCTTTGTGTGCCCGCTGTTACTTTCAATGAAGGCGCCGGTCTTTATTCAAAGTAACGGCATCGGCTGGCATCGGCCAGAGAACATCGGACATGTCCGTTCTCTGGCTGGCCGAGCTGTGGGGCGACAGGGATTTGTCACCCCATGTGGGCACACAATGAGTGGCGGCCGATTTTGCCGCCGACCAAGGGCGCGAGCGCGCACGCCCGTCGGTCAGCGGCAAAATCAACCGTTAATCGGTGTGTGTATGGTAGGCATTAGTGGTACGATCAATCAATGGACTGGCTGACAGTCTATATTTCAATAACACAAGTCAATCTAATCTAAGCTTTCTGCTTTGGATGTTCCAATCCACCTATGTGTGTTTCAGCTTCTTCATAATATATCATAAATATTTCAGCAGGCACAAAAAGAGCCATTTATAATGTGCACATTGGGTGGGAAGACCCGAAACTCAAGGCGAGTTCCAGTTTAGGTATATATGTAGGATTCTTTCCCACTATGTGTGTGCACTGCACCCCCAAACACATGCAGTGCAATATAAAGTGTGCTATGTATTCATTTAATAGTTTTTGGCTGCTTCTGCATTTCCTATTGAAGTAATTGTAAGTGCAAATGCAACCAAAATGCATACTGCAATGAGTTTTAGAAAAGGCTTAAATGCAACATATAATGCAGTGCATAAGTGTAAAGGGTTTCAATGGAAACCTCTCCATCACATAACGTGTGCATTCCCAAAAGCGTAACAAGTCTGTACATATATCACCCTCTGTTTCTAATGTGGGAGGACGAAATATGGTTCCACTAGATTGTCCTACCCCTGGAATGGAGATGTTGAACAATTGATGCCAACTAAGAAACTCCAGGGTACTGAGGGTACTGCTGGTCCATTCTATAATTGCTGCCATCAACAAATATCCATAATTGCCACAAGAGTCAAGGGTTGGTAAACTTTAATACATTTTGTTTTTAGATTGACATACTTAGGTGTTAGGTTTATGGCATATGTTTAATTTTGAAGTTTTTTGACAATGACATAATAACAACTTCCTGGATGTAAAATTAACATAGTAGGAAATCTTGCTTTGTCTCTATTTTACTAACTGTATGTACTTGAGTATAACCAAACCAAATATAAACAGAGATACCTAATTTTACCCCAAACACTTGTAAAAACCGAATGAATCAAATATAAGTGAGATATAAGAGTGAGAAATGCAGCTGCACAAAAAACACAAGAAATGTGTTCAGGATGTCATTATTCTGGTCGTGAAATTTCGACTAGCTTTTAAGTAAATTTCAAAGCATTTTAACATCATCACCAACATTGCTGGAGATGTTCACACAACCCCTCCCTGCATCTTCAACAATTTTGGTGATGATACCATGTTCAGGGGCTGTGCAATTAACTTGAGAATTTTAATTTTTTCTTGACTTGATAAGCCGAATTTTATTTTTGGTAATGGGTACTTAAAAACAGTATAACGTCATAAAACAATGTTGAGACTATTCTCCTGTGCTCTACACTGACTTTCTTCCATACATAGGAAAATAGAAGCAGGAGACTGCACTGAAAATGTATCCTGCAATAATCTCTGCCCATGAATGAAAGCTGCAAGCATAATTGTCACCAGTAAGCCATAATGATGACCTGATTTTCCATCCTGCTCTTCTGCACTCTCCCGGATGATATGATTCTATAAAACAAATCTCATGCCTGACCTCTTATGTAACCGTGCCCCTTCACTCCAGCAATCAGAATGGCTGCCCCAGTGGGGACACATCATTATGCTCCTAGTTTAAGTATATGGGAAAAGTGACTTTACCTGCGTCACTAACACAGCAATTAACTGGCCCATCTCCCCATTAATGGCTTAGTAATGTTGGATGTCTCTTTGAATTATAGTCCGTTGACCCCTACGTGCGTCACTCGCTGCTGCCGGGCACCATGTAGCCTCCTGTTCTTTGTTTCAGTGAAACATAGAAGTTGACAATAGAATTAAGGCCACCTACCCACATACAGTCACCTCCAGCGGTGATGTGTTACATCTTATTATAACACAATAACGATCTATACACACGCAATAGGCACACAATGGAGTGAAATACAGACTTCCAATTTCTTTACAGACTAAACGTTTACTAAACTGGAATTCATATAGTTTACCATACTGGAAACAACAATGTCATAAGTATATACTGTATTCATTTTTGTATATATTTATCATCACAGGATTGGAGAGTATTATTATTAAGAAAAAAGAATGACAAAGTTCAATCACTTTGCAACGCTCCAGACATACACATTAATGTAGCTTCCTATTTTGTTTTTTTATTAATTATAATTTTTTTAGCATGTTTAAAGCGGACCTACCACGTTGTAGGGTCACTTTGCACTATCGGCATCAGGCTGCCAATAGATAGGGCAATAACTGTCCAAAAAGCAAAAAATAAATAAATCTTAAAGCAGGAAAGACGAGTTTTTCCGAGGTAGCACCTCCCATGGGTACTTACAATCTTCACTTACCTATTCCCTAAGGCACCTATTAAGTTAACTGGCGCTCCTCTGAAGATCTTATGACCATTGTTTGAACATTACTAATTGTGCCCCTCCCCTGCAGACATATTTACCAATCCAAAGGGTTTGGTCTATGGGGAGACAGTTATGGTCGTTTCCAGAGATCGATGTGCTTGCAGTTCATTTGCATAGGGAGACAGGAGGGAAGCTGAAGGAGGACACGTAGGGAGAAGGAGAATTGAGATGAAGTGGGGTGAAGGGGTTAGTGTGCGGGTGAGGGGGGGGGTGACAGGATTGGGGGGCACACAGTAGTTCAGGATGAGGTAGGTTCCTTGCTGCCAGTCCAGCAATGCCCACACTCCCCCACAACACCCCAGATGACACTCATGCTGGGGGGTTCTCATATCCAGTATGGTTTATGGGGATGGGACGACATGGTGGGATACTGGGTGTAATATAAAATATTTATTACCTCTCTGTGCCGTCCCACAGTTCCTACACTCCCCACAATCCCTCCAGATGGCCATCCGAGACAGAGAAGGGGAGGGGGAGGGAGCAACAGGGCTGATCGCTGTGATAGTGACGTCACAGACAGAGGCGAGCAGTGCATTTGGGACCCCACTCACAGCTGATGTGTTCCCGGCAGCCCTTTCAGATCTAACACACGCGACCGCGGCGCACGAT
>CM070037.1:86791132-86806178 GCA_036250615.1 Ptychadena robeensis
GTTTACTTCCGCTTTAAGGATGGAAATTTGGGTTGGCAATTGCCTCCTTTAGTTCCTGTACAGCTTACAACAAAGGAAGGAGAAGCTTTACAAAAATGAATTTATGCAAAAACAACATGTTCTAGAGCTTCCTTTTTTATAATGTCTCTACAACCCATCTGTACAACACCAACAATTTTGGCGATGATACAATCATGCTGATGAGAGGGGGCACTCAGAAAGATATGAGATCATCATTGTGTTATTTCCATTCACAAGTCAACCGATTACAAGTATTTCATCTACCATCCCCTTGTTCAATAAATAAACGGGCATAACAATTGTTTTCACATTATATCTAATTGAAATATTGATTGTAACATCAAAGTGGTTTTGATTTAAATTTTTGATTACAAATTGAGAGCAATTATAATAGAAGCATTATAGAAGTGATAGTGAACTGTAGCCTAGGTATATGCTGTTATGTTAGAGATAACACAGTATGCCCACATGTAACTATAATTGTTTAATGTGAACTTTTTTTGGCAGAGAAGTAACAGAGAAGTAACACTGTTCTCACTTTCTTTAGAGACAGGCTCATCAAGCCGTGTCGCAGCCTATGTGAGGCCGTGAGGAACAGCTGTGCACCAATCATGGCTTGCTATGGATACCCCTGGCCAGAGATCCTGAAATGTGACCAGTTTCCCATTGACCACGGCATGTGCATCTCCACAATTACAAACGACACAAGCAATCGGAGAGGTAAGTCTTATCTGTGGCATTCAAAGGGCAGGTGACGCAGGAACTCAAGTTCAACTTTGCATATTACAGTGCATCCAGAAAGTATTCACAGCACCTTATTTTTTTTATTTATTTGCCTCAAGTAAACCTTTTCATGTGATGCGCTGTGAATACTTTCCAGATGCACTGTATGTTCAGTTACCTTCTACTTCTTAAAAGGTTTCCTCCTAATGGGTAAAAAATGCAGAAATATTTATTAAAAAAGGAATAACCGTATATTCTTAAGTATAAACCGAGGCACCTCATTTTAGAATAAATTTGGGAAAAACTGAATTACTCAAGTATAAGTCTGGGAGGGGGGCGCAGCCGCTAAGTTTCAGCAACACACAGCAAATGTGCTTTTGTTTGGGGTGACGTTATTATTTAATTCAGCAGATTTGTAAGTTAATTACAAAGCCCCTGAACATGATATCATCACCAAAGTTGTTGGAGGTGTAGAGAAGGGTTGTGGGAACATTGTTAAGAAAAAGTATTGCTCTAGCTTATCAGTTTTTTCACAAAATAAGTTCAAATTAAGTCAACTTAAGACAAATAAGACATCACCCGCAAAGCAGACACTCACCGCAAATAAGACACCCACAATCCGTGCCCGAATCTCCCATTCGGGTACTGTGTGCCTCCATCAGGGCTGGCTGCAGTGCAGAGCAGGAAGTGACTGCAAAGGCTCACACACGAGCCCACACCAGGAAGGGCAAGCTGCTGCCCCACAGAAACGGAGTCTGTTACCCTGCTGGTAGAACCCACAAAAAAGTGAGTCTGTGCCATCCATTCTCCCCTTCCCCTTCAGATTAAGACATCCCCCGAAAATAAGACCTGCCGCATATTTTTGGCTTCTAAAAAATAGACAGTGTCTTATCATCGGGGAAACACGGTAGCATGTTCAAGTCTACAAAATGCAGCAATTTTCATTTATTGACCCGGATATAAGCCCAATTTAATTTTTTTAGTACATTTCAGGTCCTGAAAATGTTGGCTTATATTCAAGTATATACATTACTTAATGTAGACAGACAATGAACCTATGTATATCTATACAAAGCATTTTTCATTTCCATGTCCCCACAATACTTTCTAAAGCCATGCAGTGAGAGCTGTACTACAGTGAGAGCCTCCCAGCCTATTAGAGGTTACACTCAGATAGTGAAATGGCAGGATACAAGTGAGAAGAGGTCAACCAATCAGGGGATTTACATACAGATAGACAGGTAGACGCAGTATATAATCAAGCTTTACTTCGATTTGTGCCTTCTGTTACAGCAGTGCCCAGAGCCAGCTGCAGGGACTGTGAACTCGATGAGGCCAGCAGTGCCAAGGAGATCCTGGATACATTCTGCGCTAATGATTTCAGTAAGTACTCCGCCTGGCATCCAGAGCCCACCTCGCTGCTCACAGCTGTCATTGGGAGAAATAAATACTCACCGGCATTATGCAACATTAAAGTGAACCCTTCTACACAGGAGAAAATATAGTTCTATTAGTCAGAGAGCTCCAAATTGTATTATATTATGTTATTGTTAATGTTAACTCAATTTAGCCAAAAGTATATTTGTGAGGTCATATACAGATGTCTCATCCTGCACCTGGTACACTATGCAAAGACAAGTTGCTATATCAATGTAATAATTTACTGGAATTCCAAAATCATCATCATATTAGAAGTTGTACCACTAACCATCAATGTATCTTCCTGTAGATAGATTAAGGCTTGCTCACACTAGCTGCATTGCAGGTAGGGTCAACACAAGGTAACCATAGGAAACCTATATACTTTTCCCACTAGAGCTGCACTTGCATTTATGGTAATGCGTTACCGAAAACACCCTGCAGCATGCATTTTTGCCCGTAACAGACGTGGTTAGCTCCCATGGACACATTTCTGCTACTGTGTCCATTATTGCCAAAAAATGCAACTGCAAATGCACTGTGTGAAAGCACCCTACATAGGTATCTTAGTGGTAGGTTCTGGTGAGTAACCTGAGGCCACAAAAATAAAAACAACCCTTCAAATATTTATCTATTGATAAATAATGGGTGGTGGCCTATTTCTTAGGTTTTGTAAGTCCTAAGGGCTTGTTTCCATTATACGTCGGGACCCCTACGCTAAGCGTATACGCTTAGCAGGGGTCCCGACATATCCCACAGACTTTGCCTGCCGGCGGATGGTCTGTTTACACATTCGCCGGTGTAAAGGCTGAACGTACTCGACTATGTTCAGCCTTACACCGGCGGATCGGCTCAGCGCAATGAAGACAGACCCTCCGCCGAGCAGGTAAGTCTATCTGTTACGTTGGGACCACCCGCTAAGCGTGTACGCTAAGCAGAGGGGTCCCAACGCAATGGAAACAAAGCCTTAGGTTGAAAGAGAGGACTTAACTGTTTTAAATCTGTATGTATACTGCAACATTACCAGTGTTAAAAGGCCTTTAATTAACTCATTTAGTCTAGGCTTGTTATGTACGTGATTTAGATGTTAAGGGTCTTTCTCAATCTCTCCTGACATATCTTCTATCAAAATAGTAATGAATTCAATGTTGCAGTTTGATCGTGTTATGCAGAGAAGTCATCTAACAAACTTTCCTCAGGCTCAGGGTTTCTGGGTCACATATGTCATACATGCCATACGTTAAGTATGCATTTGTGATATCCACCAGTAGGTAAATCAAATATAACTGACCTACTTGAAGTGACAATAAAATGGTCAGTACCCAGTTCTGTCATAGGGCCCTATTAATAGAGCAGTGATATTTCCGAAACTTGGCTCTAAATCTGCCTCCGGCACACTGCTACGCAGTCAGATAATGTAGTTAACATCTTTCTTGCTTTGGCACTCTGAAAAAATGGGAGTAAGAGACAATGTCCATTTCTATGAATAAAGGGAAAAGGTGTGCTGAGAAGAAATCTGTCAAATGACCCTAAGCGGGCAGTGGCATTTATTACCACCCAATAGGCAACGTTCTCTGGAGAAAACACATGTCAGGATGGAGATGTATTAACACTTCACAAAAGCATTTTGAGCACTGTGCCATGGAGAACAGAACCAACCTTCTATATGAATCTGATCAGATGGTGGGCTTTTTGGCCACACTTACAGTGTCCCTATATATATATATATATATATATATATATATATATATATATATATATATATATATATATATACTCACCTTTCCCTTTTTACAGCTCTATTCAGTAAAGGGAAGAAAAACATAAAACATCAAATGGCCAATATTTTCAATAGATTTGACATAAGAATCAATTAAATGGTGAATCTAATATAAAAACACATTTTATATAAAATATTGATTTATCATGAATGCCCATTCTTTGGAACAGTAAAAAGCACCCCTAGGCCAACATCCAATCTAAACAATCCTTGATGTTTACTCTGTCTGTTGGTATAGTAAATGGAGGAAATGCCATATGTTCTTTCGTTTTCGACCTCCCCGTTCTAGTATCATTTGACCTCGCCGGCATATGATAGTGCATGAAACCAAGGAAGAGACAGGGGGGTATAAGGATATAGTAGTGCAAATAACACCAAGTAAATCAGGAATAACATTAACATAAATATCAAAGTAACTCAGTGCAAGTAGAAAAGTAGATAGGGCAAGGGAAGCAAGGAGGAATATTAAGGACAAGAGAAGAGAGAAAGGGGGCATGCAGAAAAGTCAAGAGTGGAAAAGTAGGCGAAGGAAAGGAAGGCAAGGGGAAATCAGGAGAGGGAGTAGATGCATGAGTAAATTTAAGGGGGCGCTGGTAGTAGGGATCGCACAGGGGTCTACCATTCACCTCATAAGGTAAGAGGGGGGGGGGTGAGTCATCTGGGTAGAAAAAAGTAGGTTGGATTTCCGCCTCCAGGAGCCACTGTATGAAGCTTTCAAGTCATAATACAGGGACCAGTTCATGGCACAGTTTAGCACTCAGAGCTCAGCTCAGAGTGTAGAGTGACTTTGTGCTTTTAGAGTTTCTTTGTTTTCATAAATGTGTATGTGAGCAAAAAGCAGAGTTGGATGATTATTTAATCCAAGTTCTGTGTCAGGGAAGGGTTTTAAACTTTGTTTGGCTTGGTCCAAAAGACACTCCTTTGCGATAGATTGTAGAGGGAGGTGCTCTATAGTCTCCTCCTAGGGAGACAAAACTGCACCTCTATAGCTACAAATAGTCTAGTAAGTGAATGTTGTCAACCTAGGACATGATGTTTTTGACTGACAGAAACAACAGAGGAAAAATATTGGGGAAATAAACAAAAAGAGGAACTATATTCAGTTACATCTAAGAACTGAAAATGTAAGCTATGTATACATCTTTGGATCTGCTGATCAATATTCAATTAATGCAGTTATTTATTATATGTTTAGCTTGAATCGCCCACGTTTGTAACAGAATTATTTTAAGATGGATTCCTGCGGTGACTATTATGAGGTGGACCTGCTGCGTAGTTAAGGCTTAAAGACGTCTGTGCTAATCTGGCTCTTACATTTTTAAGTTTCTCAATCAGCACATTTTTAAAGAGAATGGATAGTCTTTTTAGGTTTCCTAAAATCCACATGTAAAAGACATCTGTTAATTGTAACTGATCTTATCAATACGTGTCTGTGTTATAGAAGTGCGGGGTGTACCTTTTTTGACAACCAAGACCGATAATTTTTTTTAAATTTTATCTGCCCAATATAGCAACATAACATAAAAGTTATCTTAATGGTGTCCAGATTAGAAGCAAAGGTAGCATAACAATGCCTACTTCCATTAGTCTGCCAAGTGATGGACCCAGAATTTTGCAGAGACAAGCATACAATCCAACACTACTCAGTGGACACCTAGGAAGCCCTGGAGAATTCCAGCATCACATTGAACCCTGGTTGAGTAAGGCTCGTCTTGGCATCAGTAAATGTACTAAATAATATATATACAGTTGTGTTCAAAATTATACAACCCCTACTGAAACTGGCCATTTTGACATTGATTTTGATCATTTCAGTCATCTTGTTTACAATGAAATCAGCGAGGAACTTGTAAGTCAGACAAATATAACATAACATTAATAATGAAATAACCACAAATGTCTTTTCTGTGCTCACATCATTATCAGTTTTATTCAACCCCCAAGTGACATTCATTCTTAGTACAACATCCTTTTCCAGTTATAACCGCTTTTAAACATGAAGCATAGCTTGACACAAGTGTCTTGTAGCGATCTACGGGTATCTTAGCCCATTCTTCATGGGCAAAAGCCTCCAGTTCAGTCACATTCTCAGGCTTACACGCTGCAACTGCTTTTTCAAGTCCCACCAGAGGTTTTCAATCGGATTTAAGTCTGGTGACTGCGATGGCCCAAACTGTTCCAGCCTTTATCCGCAACCATGCCAGTGACTTGGGTATGCTGGATCATTGTCCTGTAAAGCCACATCTCCTAGCCTCGGTTTGTGACAGACTGCTCAATTCCTTCCAATATCCTGGTACTGATCTTAGCTAGCCATACGTTCGATTCCATGACGATCGATCACCCATCTCCGATCGACCGCGACTCAGCGGAAAGGAGCTCGATCAATCGCCAATTAACAGTATCCGATCGTGCATACCACCTGGTCCCACGGTTTGAATCCGTGTCAGATCGCTTACTCCACAAAGGAACCCTGATGTTGTGCAGATGGATCAGAAGACCAACATGGTCTCTGTCCGATCCGATTCTGGGCCCTGATCAATCGGACTCGAAATCGATCGTCGACAGGTGGGCTGCACACGGGATTCCGGCAACTCTCGTTTGGCGTGCACGCGCCCGGAATCGATCGTACCGGAATCAGATGGGAATCGGGGGCCTTTACTGCGTTCTTGTCCCGGGACATTTGAATACAGATATTACAAATTCGACAACACAATCTGTAGTTACAAAGACTAAACTACAAAAATGTCTTGAGTTGGCCAATGCAATTGATAAATGATGACTGTAAGTATACCATGACTAAAATGACACTGTACTAGCCTTTTAAGCAATCTATTTTTTCACTTGAATGAGTCAGCTGGAGGAGTAGGTGAACTGATCCCACGACATCTCTGAGATGTTTAAAGATTACTTTTTAGGCTGTTTGCTTAAGCTTCAGATCCATAAAAGGTCCTGAAAGCGTCAAGTGTGACTCCAGGCCCCATTATTCCCTGTGAGACGTGCCTTCTCTTCTTTACATATATCAGTACCATAACTGCTTATTATATAAATACATTAGAGGTTACCAAGAGACTCACCTACCATAAAAGGCACAAAGCTACAACCTAAGGATAGTATAACCAATACACACAATCAGAGATAAATGGGAAAAGAATGATGGGATACACATCTTGGAAACAATTGAGATTTAAATCACCAGTCTTGTGTTTCTTGTGGTGTCTAAGGATAGTACCACCAAACTGTTATATGAGGGTCTTAAACTGTACATTTATTTTATATCTTGGAAAATGCAACGGAAGAACATTGCAAAGTTCATGGAAATGTCTATAACTATGTATTTTGTTTTTTTTTTAGTTGTAAAAGTCCGAATCACAAAAAGAAACACAACCTCATCCTTGGTCTCAGACTTTGACATGGATACCAAGGTGGACATCCTTAAACATGGTCCACTCTCCAAGGGTGATCTTCTCCCCCGACTCCAGCAGTGGTTAGACTTGGATGCTACCTGCGTGCAGAATATCATGCGTGGAACCCGCATGGGCACTTATGTTATTGGTGGTGAGGTGCAGGAGGACAAACTTGTGGTACACAATGCCTATCCCTGGCAGAAAAGGAACAAGAACCTGCATTTTGCTGTAAAGAAATGGAAGCACCACAGGTGTCGATAGTAGAAACTCCAATGTGCCCCCTTTCTGGAGAAACCAGAGGTCTGAATATTGAACTATATATATATATATGTGATAACTTACAGTGATATTAATACCAGAGTCAATAGGATGCTGCAAGTTATCTGGAAGCTGATAGCTTCAATATAAGCCAAGTAGAAAAGAGGACAAGTAAGGCAATAGGTTTTGTACAGTTTAAAGCCAAAAAGAAAACAGTAGTGTTCATTACTTTATCACAAAACAAACACTCAACAGTTACTGCTGGCATACTCACTCCCAATTCACAACTACCCCTGCAGTACTTATTTACCACCACTAGATGTCCTCGGTCTTTCAAACTAAATGACAACCCATTTTCACCAAGCCCTGGCTGTCATACACCCATCAGTAGCCGATAAAAATAAATATAAATCTATTCTCTACTTTTTCCTCCTAGCAGTTTGGGCTCCTTGTCAGCAATGAACTGATTAACTTAAATGTTCTACTCCCTCCCCCATCCTGCTCTGCTGTATAAGAAACCAGGTCAAATTCAGGTAGTTACAAGGCTTGCATAAGAAAATACATGCAAAAGCATAATAATGAATGAATTAATACATAGCTGTGCTGATGTGTATCTACTTTTCTGTATGTTATCATTTAATTATATTTTAAAATATATATTTTTAGTCTGATCTAATCCTTCCATTTTGGGAGGCTATCTGCTTATGTGAAGACAGACTTACAAGGAGTCATGTCTTCAATATTTCCATGTTTTTGGCTTCCATATTAAGGTGTTTTGACTTAAATACATACTGGTCCTTGATCAGTGATTACTGAAGCCTGGGGATGACAACCATGCAGATATAGGTTCCTTAGAAAGAGTTTGATCTGCAACATTTACCTTAAGCTAAAATTTCACTTTGCATGGAACTTTTTAAATAATATGCATACATGTCTTTAAATCCCCCTAAGAGAAAAAGCTTACCAGGCCTTATATATTATGGCTATCTATGGAACAGCAGAGATGACACAGGTTGCTGCCATAGTATAGAAGTGCCGAAGGGCTATAGAATATTTACCCCTCTCCATACATACATGCTTTGGGGTGTTTCAAAGTTAGCAGCTACTAAGATCTCGGGCAAGGTATATTACACAAATAAAACAAAATATTTTCAACTATATTTATATAATATTAACAAAGAAATTTGAGAGTTTGCTTATACCATAATTTCAGTGTTTTACCAAGGAATGGCCAATGGATGTCTCAGTGACTGAGAACAAAAAATAGTAATAAAAAAAATAAACTTGCAAAAATGAAGCTTCTGATTATTTAATGTTCTGTGCAAAGTTTTTCAGGGTATTGTTGCAGCTAGATAGGTACTACGCTCTGAGGTGCAACAGAGGAGTCCCTCCCTCATACTCTGTTCAGTCTGGGGCTTCATTTACATTTGACATACTTCACTACAATAACGAAGCCTACACTACAAGCCTAAGCTGTTTACTTAAAAAATCCTATTAAATGAAATGTTTAAAGGATAAACCACACATGCAATTTTAATCTGGTGTTACTGAGCAAGTTAACCATTGCCTGAAAAATCACATTTTATAATATGCAGATATAAGTTTCCCTAAATAAAGCAAATAAGCCTTTGAAGGCTGATCCCTACTGGCAATTGGTTATTGATGTTTGCATCAATCTTCGTGTATCAATCACTATGCAGGGATAATGCTAGTGTTGGAGTTAAGGTTTGGTCATATTTTAGGCTATTTTGGTTGGCACCCTGAGGAAAAGAATAATGCAGAGTATTTAACACAAAGACTATGATGTAGCCCAACAAAAAATAAATACAGCTCCCGTCCTTTAGGCTATGTCTCCACAGTGCTATCAGGTCTGTCAACACCCCCTGCGCTAAAAGCATTCCTTGGTGGAGATGCTGACGAACCCGATCCACATTACCCGCCTACATCACCGGCTGTTCCTACGGGGTTCTGCCGATCCACCGGCCGGAGGTTGATGTACTGCACTACGTTGGATCGTCAGAAGGACATGGGAACAGCCAATGCTGTAAGCAGGTTATGTGGATCGGGTCTGTCAGCATCCTCACCAAGGAATGCACTTAGCGCAGGACCCAATAGCGCCATGGGGACGTAGTCTTATTACTTTTATTCTACGCTCTCCCTGTCTTCTAGGACAGTGCTGACCCAAATTTTCTGTTTAGGACACATGCCCTGGCCTCTTGTGCCATTTTGATGACCCCCGCCCCCCCTCTGATCCCCCCTGTGTCATTTTAAGTGATTCCCCCACCCTGATACTGCCATATTCTTCTTCATGCAAAAATAAGACATCCCCCAAAAATAAGACGTAGGGCATCTTAAGGAGCAAAAATTTATATAAGACACTGTCTTATTTTCAGGGAAAGAGGGTATATATATATATATAGGTTAGCTTTCATTGTACTAAAATGACAACGGTTACATGCATGTTCACATTTAAACCAATGCTAGAGTTGTGCTGTGTTATTTATTGTAACACAAAGAGGTGAGAACAGCAGAAACATCATTCTCTTTAGGCATATACAATAGCAGGTTAAGCCGAGCGGAGGAAGAAGAAGAAGCACCATGGCACTGCAGGGGGCACTGCAGGGGGCACTGTGTTGAAATTAATTGGACTTAACAACGCTTTTATTTTGTAGTTAATTTTAGTTAGTTCTTTTAAATTGGTATATTGCAACCATATCCACAATCTCATTTACTTCCTTCACTGTGGCATCCTCATATTGAGTGTCAGGCGTGGGTGCCAAATCGCACCACAGTGGGATCCAAGGAATACAGCAGAGTTTTAGAAAGCTCTTAAAACACAGCTCATTAGTGTGAACATTGCACAGGTTTCCCATGGGACACATGGGCCACTGACATCACCAAAAGATGATGACTACACACAATGTGAAAGAGCTCTGAAAGGACCTTGTCCTGTCTCGAAATGCTAGATTTATAGATATAAACAGCTGGCCTATTTTGTTGTTACCTTTCTTTAAATCATAGGGTCATGTTGGGTTAATACAGTTGTGACCCCCTAATGAATACTCTTTGTGAAGGGCATGGGCATACTGGTCAGTTAACCATCACCTCTCCTGTCTCGATAAAAGCAACGGACTTATCCAGGAATTAAGACGATTAAATTCTCTCCCAACAGCTTGAAGCACAATGCAACCCGTTTTACACAAGAGTGGAGCCTGGCACTGGCAGCAAATCTCTTACCGAACAGAAGAGGCTTTAGACTTAGCGTTTCCATGTGTTGGATTTTGTTAGGGACCAGCTCGATCTTCTGCTTGTAACCAACCTAAAAAATAAAGGATTTATTACGTTACAGGGTCATAGATCAATATATATGAAACACAATAGATCACCTTGTGTAAGCTCGGAGTTGCATGCACCTCCATACCTCAATCCCAGTAATTGAGAGAAGAATCGGTTTCATTTCCATGCATCTTCTTAATTCATATCTGTGATTTTATAAGGTCCATGTACAAATACCGTACTTTTAATTTAGATACTTTTAGACAACTGTCTCCACACAGTGTTGTCACCGTTTCATATGTGTACCTACTGACCATTACGAACTCTGTCCCAACCCACCAAAAATCACCACCCAACCCCCTCCAGGCGATCTTCTCTCTCCCCAGATGGCAGCGCGATTGATAGGAGGGCGCTCTGGGGAAGGCATCCATGCAGTGTCTTAATGCAGACCTACAACCTATCCCAGATTCTGCCTTCTGTTATCGGCAGGTCAGAGAGCATTTAGAGGTAAAATGTAAATGTTTTTCCTGGTAAATATTCTGCAACACTCCACCTCCCCTGTGATGTGCCGCCGCGGCGTCCCCAAAAGAACATGGGAAATTAGACGTCATTTCTGGCAACTATTTTCCCATGTTCCCATGTGCCCGCAGCCAGCCTCATATAAATGAGGTGATGCCAGATCGCCCCTCCGCGTCACCTGATTTCCGGATTGGTGCGAGACCAGAAGAGTCACAAGAGCTTCTCTCTCTGTGTAAAGGTAGCCATACACTGGTCGATTTATTAGCGTTCAATTGCCGATCCAATCTTTCCAGGCGATCTGGAATCGGCAATTGATCAGATCGGGAATAGATGCAACACCACCTTGGGATTCTGATTTGTGGCTGATTTGGACATGAGCCGATCTCCAAAATGGCCGATTCCTCAAAATCCATGGATCGGAAAAGGTGCTGCATAGGGCTATGGGTCCACTAATGTACTCCGATTGCCAAACGATCGACCAAAAACACCAACATGTCGGTTCATTGTCCGATCCGATTTTTAATAGATTCCAATTTCATTGGGTCGATCGGGCAGGGTGATCAAAACCCGATTGATTGTCGATCGATTGCCGATCGAACTCGTGAACGCGCACAGTGATCGATCGGTCAAAAATCGAGTGGAAAATCGACCTGTGTATGGCTACCTTAAGCGCCAACCAGTGTGAAGTCTCTGCCTCCGATTGGCGGTATTGGCAGGGAGGGGAGGCATGCACACTGAGATAGCTAGTCAACTCCTTTGTTTAGGTGTTCTTTCCACTAGAGCGATCAACAGAGAATAGTCGCATTATTAATCGTGGTGCCACATCTGCGGAATATCGCTTGCATTAAAAATCATTGCTTAGTTTCCATTTAAGTGATTTAGGGAGTGATTTTGAACGTAACCCGTACGTGCATCGCAGCAGAAAATCGTGCCTGATCGCAACCACTGACATAAATGGACCATTAATTTGCTATGGGCGTGCACAATCGTGTGCAAACGTGGGGGGGGGGGAGTGATTGGCAGTGGAGGCACAATTAAAAATGCGTCCATCTGCGGACGATCGCTCTCGTGGAAACAATCCTTTAAGCTAGCCACACACGGCTCGATGAAGTAACAGATTAGAGGAACATCGGGCGGCGTGCGCGCTCACGGCACCTGCTGTTCCTCTAATCTGTTTCTTCATCTGAGACATCACTGGTTCCTTCAAGCAGGATTAATGGATCCTGCTTTAAGGAACTCGACCAAACAGGTTTCCAACATGTTGGAAAACGTTGGTCAAAATCCATTGCATTGAATAGGGGACCACGCTATCCCCATCCAATGTAATGGACAGGCTGACAGCTAGCCGCACACACAGGCAGCAGAGCCGCACACACAAGTCTGTTCAGCCAGCTACTCTGTGTGTGTGAAGGGGGCATAGCCAGCACGGACCTATCTCTGCCAGAAGAGAAGAGATGGGGGGGCTGGCTGCAGACAGACAGCTTTCCACGAGCTGGAGAAGCTGGCTGCTTCTCAGGGTGTGGGGAGACCCGGGGGAATGGGAAACCAGGTCCCCATCGTCCAGTTATTGATGTGCCCATGTGGTGCACATTGATTACTGTCCGATTGATCAGCGATCAACCACAGCGTGGTGACGTCACCATGCTGTAACTGATCGCCGGTCGTTTGCAAGGGAATCTACCCGTGTGTGGCCAGCTTTATGCCCTAATTATCAAAATTCTGACAATCCCTTTCTCAGAGTCAGCATATTTTGTTTGCAGTTTGTACTGCATATGATTACCGTATTTTTCGGTCTTATGGTCCGAATGTGCGACCCCCGCGGCCACTCGGCCGCTGGTGGTCGCATCTTGGCTGCCCGCCAGCTCCCCCCGGCATGGAAATTAGCCGGGGGAGCTGGAGGAACTGTCAGTTGAGAGATGCCGGCTGGTGTCGGCTCTCTCAGCTGTACTGTAAAATTGCCCCTATATGCACCTCTCTCAGTGTCAGTGGGAACCGCAATAACTCGGCAGTTCCCACAGACACAGCTGATCTTCCCAGCTGTTTAGAGCAGAGAGGGAGAAGACTGCAGATTTCTGCCCCCTCCCTCCTCCCGATCAGTGATCAGTGTGAAGACGCTGAGTCTGAGGGTGTACTGCTGCTAGTGACCCCTGCTGGCTGAATTGAATATTGCTTTCATTGAATTCATTGCATTAACCCAATTGATGTGAAAACTTAATAAATCTATTTTTTTCTGGATTTCCTGCCCCAAAAACTGTGTGCGTCTTATGGTCTGGTGCGTCTTATAGTCCGAAAAATACGGTATTTTATTTCTCTATAATGTATTGGGATTAGAAGCTGAGTCCAGCGTATTTCCAGCGTATTTCCTGGAATTGTTCTTTATATAGCCCAATCCTATCATCTGCTGAATGCACTGATACTACAAATATCTATTACTGTCCACCTTATGCTCAGACTTGCATTAACGACCACATGAAGTCAATTAGTATAAGTGCTGCTTGTATATGACAAGACGGATTTAATGTGAACACACCGAGTTCTAGAAGGAGCTAATATAGCTGTGCTATGGGAGATGCAGAGGTCACTGAAGGTTAGGCCGGTGACTCCAAATGTGTGCAGATAGATGAGATAAGGACGGGGTCAGAGCCGCTATGTGTGTGAAGATCTGGAAAACATTGCATGGTATGGCTGAGCGGATCTGTCACCCAGACCTGATATTTCAGTGTTTGGAGAGTGATGGGCAGTTCAACCACATAATGGTTTTTACAGCTCTGGGGGATTAGTCAAATCTCCCTGCTGGAGTTTTCATTTATTTTATCCTATAGAGAATTCAGCAAGCAAGCAAGCCTGTAGTTACGGAAAATCTTACACAGCTATGGCCTGTGTCCAATGTCACCAATCTAATTTTCCTATTTGTCTTCTAATTATAGCAAGATCTATTATTGGGAAATCCTTATTGCCATGCCAGGAAGAAAGAGGTACCTGCTGTTTGCTTTCCCAGAATGCACTGCGCTCATCACTCTCAGGGGTACGCTTCAGTACCCCCAGAAAGATGATACCTGTATTGGCAAAAACCTTGCCGGTAAAAACTCAAAATATCAGTGCTGTGTAATATGTAGATGCATACAAAGAAGGACATGTATGTATACTATATCCCCCATGAAGGATGTATACAATGAAGGACATGTATATATACTATATGCACCATGAAGGCTGTATACAAAGAAGGACATGTATGTATACTATATGCCCCATGAAGGCTGTATACAAAGGACATGTATGTATACTATATGCACCATGAAGGATGTATACAATGAGGGACATGTATGTATACTATATGCCACATGAAGGTTGTATACAAAGAAGGACATGTATGCATACTATATGCCCATGAAGGATGTATACAATAAAGGACATGTATGTATACTATATGCCCCATGATGGTTGTATACAATAAAGGACATGTATGTATACTATATGCCCCAAGATGGTTGTATACAATAAAGGACATGTATGTATACTATATGCCCCATGAAGGATGCATACAAAGAAGGACATGTATGTATACTATATGTCCCATGAAGGATGTATACAATGAAGGACATGTATGTATACTATATGCCCCATGAAGGATGAATACAAATAAGGA
>CM070037.1:86842688-86866268 GCA_036250615.1 Ptychadena robeensis
TACCCTTTTTTTTGTATAGGAAGCCCCATAACAATATAGAACAACATAGAAGCATTTCATCAGCTCAGATGCAGTATCACAATCCCCTGGGGGCACCATGTTTCCAGCCATCTAAGAAGTTCACTGAAATTCCATTTTTGTTGCCATAAAACCAGAAATTGAGTCTGCACCTTTAGGGCTCACCCCCCCCCCCCCCCCCCCCCCCCCCCCCCCCCCCCCCCCAGCTCACCCTCACTAGCACCCCAAGAGAGGCAATGGAGAGGGACATGTGGAGGCCGGATGGAGAGAGACAGCTGTAGCCTACTGCAGAGAAGCTGGGCTGTTATCTACATTTACTAGTCAGGTTCCTGCTGCAGTGCTGACTAAGTGCAGAGATAGATGATGCACATTTCTTTCTATGTAAAGTGCACCCTGTGCGGAGACACCCACTACTCGCGTATTAATTGGTAACAAGCTAGAAGTGATGCCTTGGTGAAAGCTATTTTTGTCCCTATTAAGAGTAAAAAAAAATAAAAAAGCAGTATTTTTTTTTGTTGATAGCAGAAGGCATGTCACAAATAAATAAAGTGATTGTGTGTGTATATTAGTAATAAAGCATTTGTACAACAACATTAACCTCCTGGGTGTTCTGCCCGAGTTAACGCACTAAAAACTCACCTGTCCGCAGACTTCCCTGGTTCCGAACATTGACCTAGAGGCCGATGCTCCAATTCCTGCCCCGACTGAGTCACCAGTGACGCCGTCTTTTTTCAAGCTCACCTCCAGCAGATGTGTTCAGGACCTCCCTCCGGCCAAGAAATCTTGGAGGAACATATTGTGCTCCACCGCGAATGCAAGCTTTTTTTTTTTTAAATCGCGCCACATGCAAACCACTGAGACGTTTAAGAATTTCATATGGGTGACCTTTGTAAAAATTATCTAAAAAGTCATCACATATTTATAGAACTTCTACACCACTTACTTAACGTGATGAATACACAATTATGTGCAAGAAAAAAAAAACAGAAAAAGGATTTTTGCTTGCACACTGATCATTGACCCTCAAAGTTATAATGCTTTACAACTTTAGTACTAGCACTTAAAGATAAACAGAGACAGTGGATGGCCACAGCAACAGGGTTCAGCTTGATTCTAAAGTTTTAAAAGTTGGGTTTTCACCATGCCTCTTCATGAATAAAATT
The DNA here is from genome assembly GCA_036250615.1 of Ptychadena robeensis. Taxonomy (NCBI): domain Eukaryota; kingdom Metazoa; phylum Chordata; class Amphibia; order Anura; family Ptychadenidae; genus Ptychadena; species Ptychadena robeensis. The sequence continues at coordinate 86,843,870 of CM070037.1, forward strand.
TTTGTATATTTTTAATACACAAACTTTAGTTCAAAAGTTTTTTTTAAGTTTGTAATCTAGGTTAAGCCCTCCACTCACGTTTAGATTTCCTGCCGAACTCTTGGCAGATCGATCAAGTCCTGCCAAGAATCAGGTGGGTAACCTTTGTGTGCCAGCACTTACCTATCAAATTACAAAGTAATGAAAACGATCTAAGAATTACAGACATGTGCGTAATGGATTAGATCGATTTCACAGGCAATTCCAGGACGAATTAAAAAAGTTTAAGCTTTCAATTTGAACACGTTTTCGAGGTGGAAATCTAAGCTTGTATGGGGGGCTTTAGTAATGACAGTCCGAATAGTTATTGGATATTTAGCAACAGCATGGAAAACAAATCTTCTGGTTGTGTGTGCCAATGCCGGCTTGTTTTTTGTGCTTTTGGATCTGTTGATATTCAAATACTGTACTGCACAGGATATGCGCACAGGTTTACTTCACGTTTCTTAACAACGCAAACTTTTGACCTCACTAGTAATTAAAAGACCTCACTAGTAATTACCACGTGCCAAACAGATCTCTGTTGACTAGTGCATTGTAACTAATTTCTGTACTGTATATACAAAGAACAATGTGGGGAGTAACAGAAAAACAGAAACACGCACACAAGGCGATATGAACGAACAAACAAACTGAAAATCAGGCCTGAATACAGCAATAGTAATGTGTGTGGGTGGCATTACACAGAGAATGATGTCAGGAGGGCACAAACATCTGCCTATAGTGTATTCAAGTGTTCTAACCCCGGAATGGACGGCGAGACCAGGAAACAGACAGTCCTGGAAGAATCGGTTTTCTGGAAATTCCTCAGAGGTCAATTCTTCCCCGCTACTACAGGAATTCACAAAGCTAAGTGAGCCATGACACAGAGCAAGCATGTAACCAACTGTGCTGGAGGAATATACCAGCCAGGTAACCAGCATTCTGGAAAAGACCACAGATACTGTGGTACTGTGGTAGGCTAGGACTCCACTACGTTGTACCTGCGTTTAGTATCAGCGTGCAGGGATTCCAGAGCAGAATGGCCCTTGAATGGGGCTTGAAGGCACCTACACCATGTATTGGGTGCCTTTGCCCATTGATTTTCAATGGGTTCATAATAACCTGGCCAAGAACCAGGGTCACAAGTCCCCCCCCCCCCCCCCCCCCCCCCCCCCCCCCCCCCCCCCAGCACGTTACTGCCTTATTCTTTCATAATGCCCTGCTACATGCATTATTTCCATGCGTAGCAGGTATGGCTTATAAAAAATTAAGATGTATATGTCCACTGTGCAGAATGTATGCGTTAACAATTAGTTAACGCAGGCATTTTTTGTTTTTAAAGCACCTTTAACATGATACAAAAAGGATAAGAGAGTCCTATGGAAATCTTGTATCACAAAAGCTATAGGTATGTTTTTGGCACATCAAATGTAGTCAGCAGCCTTTAAAACCATGGTTCCCAAACTGTGGGGGTGGCGTCACGCATGTATTCTGGAGGTGGGTCGCAGCTAGGGGGCATCAGAAAGCCAATCATTGAGGAACTAGCTGCAGACTGTAAGTAGAGTGCAAGTGATGTGTGTGCCCCTGTGTGTGTCTATGTGAATGATTAATGTCTCTGCATGAGTGTATCGCGTGTGTCTCTATGCGAGTGATAAAATAAACAATGTGTCTGTTGACTGGTATGTGTATATATGATGCATGTCTCTGCATGATTGGTATGAAAACAAGGGCCATATTTCTTCCCTAGAGTAAGGCTTTAATAATAACCCTGCAACAGAAAATTCAAATGTACTGTATATACTCAACTATAAGCCCAAATTTTCAGCACCTTAAATATGATAAAAAAAAAAATGAAATTTGGCTTATATTCGGGTCAAGAAACAAAAATCGGGGCATTTTGTAGCTTGAATTTATTTATGAGTGAATTGCAAAGCCCCTGAACATGCTATCATCACCAGATTTATTGGACATGTGAAAAAGGGTTGTAGGAGCATTTTAAAAAAATTATTGCTCTAGTATACGTAGTTTTTGCATAAATTAGGTTCAAAGTGAAGTCAAAGTTTTTAAGTTGAACTTAATTTGAATGCTTACATGCTAGAGCCATAAATTTTTCTTTACAATGTTCTCACATCCCTACTTTACACCTTCAGCAGTTTTGGTGATGAGATCATGTCCAGCATGTTTGCGGTGTGATTCTGAACCTTAGCTGCTGCATCCCCCCCCCCAGGCTTATACTCAAGCCATTTAGTTTTTCCAGATCTTTTTATAGAATTAGGTACCTTGGCTTATATTCGGGTCTGCTCATATAAGAGTATATAAGGTATGTTTAGTATTCCAAAACTATAGAAACTTGTAATCAATAAAGCATAGGCTATTGGAATGAATTATCTGCTTGTCAAATTCTACTCAGGAGCACTCTGTGAATTTCAGTTTTGCTTACAGATGGGCACAGTTTTCATTGGGAGGAGAGCCGCATGGTTCAGCTTCCCTGAAAATTACTTTAAATAAAGTTTCTATAAAACGTTCAAGACCGCATTACAAGCAGCACTCACCTGCAGCATGGAAGCCAAGTTCGCCATCTGCTCATTGAGTGCGCTCTCTGATTCCCTGTAGGTGAGACAAGTGAACTGGTATTCCTCTGGGTCAAATGAGTCTGCACCTTGCTGCTCCACATCATTTGCAACCCCAACATAGTAATCTTCTATATCACCCGGGTCATCATCCTCCTCCTCTTCTTCTTCCTCCTCCTCCTCCTCACAATTAGGGTCATAGTCTTCATTGCTGTCTGATCCTTGACTGTTCATATCGACAGACATTATACCTTCAGGGGAGGCCTAGATTACAGCTACAAATTCGTGTGCATGCCCACTTTACTGAAGGACGCCTCGCTGCTTTCTGGCACCCATCTGGGTCTGTAGTATCCTGGTGTGAAAAAGAAAAAAAAAGAGAGAAGAAAATGTCTAATTAGAAATATATGTAGAAAGTAAACTTTACATTAAGACTTCTGTGGCACAGTGCAAAAAATCAATGACATCCAAAGACTATGGGGTCCAGCACGCAGCAGATTTCAGGGCAGTTGCATATATTGTCACCCCACTTGAAACCAGCCAGGTGAATAAAGGCTTATATAAAACACATTACACAAAAGGTTAAAGAAAGCCCCTTAAAAAGGAGTAAAGGTAGTATTTTATAAATTCCTAATAGGAGAGAGTGTTCTAAACACAGTTTAGCCAATTAATAGGAAGCAATATGAACACACACAGGCCTTGCCAAATGTGTTAAAGTAATCAGGACTCTGGCCACGGCACAGACTGCAAGTTATTCAATGTGTTTTTGACCTTAATATTGTGCAAACTTGGACGCTAAATGTTCCAAAAAGTGACAGTACACAAATATTTGCTTACTTCTCCTCTGTAAACTACAAAACACCATAGTTGCAAAGATGAAGAGGAGATTGTTCTGTAGGCCAAAAAAAATACACTGAGCCCGTCCTTCAGAAAACAGGCGACAATTTTAAAAAGGCACGGCAGGACTTAAATAAAAATATCATACAAAAAAAATCTAAGTCTTCATAAATGACAGGATTCATAATGACTTTAGAACTGCACCAAATCCTATAAACTTTAGCACTAGAGCCGGAAACAATGGGAGAAGGAAATCTGAATTCATGACAGAGGTTTATAGCGAGATAATGACAAGAATCCACATCTTATACATTCTGCAGCTGTGTAAATGTTTTGTGATGTTTCCCACTGATAGACCATGTTTTCATAAAGTTAGAGAAGTAGAAGACTGAAGACCTCCTAGGGAGAAGCTAGAACCCCTGAAACTCTGCATGAAGAGAATTAGGCTACCCATACATGGGTGGATACCTGTGCAATCGATGAACCCTCGAGTGCAGCGAGTTTTGTTGACTCAATGTGCAGCACTTCTGCAAAATCGATCCCATTCTATACTTTGGATTGGTACCCTCGCCCCTTTACCAAATGGCAATCAAACCGGAATTTATCAACATGTTGGTTCCCTGTTCGAGATTTCTTCAAGCGAGATGGATTGAAAGAGTGGCCGCAGTCGATGGGGACTGATGCTGCACATAGATTACAGCTCAATCGATGTACGCTCCATCGCAGAGTGGCGACATCACCATGCTGTGCTCAAGCGGGTCATCAATTGTACCGACCGGGCTTTACTTTCTCTTTATGAAATCAGACATTTCATAAAGACACAGGTCTGACATTTCCACTGCTGAGCTAAAGCTTAAGCTGGCCATAGACTAACAGATTCCTACCCAAAATCTGTCGATCTGTCACGCAGGTAAATTCCTGAACATTAATACAAAGTAAAGTACATACATTAAAGTAATGGGCAACAAACAAAGAGTCAATAGCGGCCATGCGTGATGACGTCATAAGTCTATACCCAGCTAAATTCAAATTTCCTTGCCAACTGCAAAACTCAAATTGTGAATCAGGAATGGGGTTGTAAAGAGACATCTGCTTTCATGCAGCAGGAAGGGTTCTACTCCATAGCAGGCTGAAAGAGATCAACCTTTTTTGCTGTCTACTTAGATTGTGGCTTTTTTATTTATTTTTTTTAGAACTTAGAACTTTTGTTCTGGACCACCTGGAATGGATTTCGTCTTTTTGATGCGCAAAGATCAGGAACACGGACAAATAATTTTTACAATGATATGAGGCAAGTTTCTAACTTATCCCAGACAAAAGAGCAATGGAATCCTCCATTAGAATTAGCCAATAATTGGGAAGCTAAATGCTTCAAACAAATGATTGGTACAAAGGGAAATGTGGGAAATATGAGACTATGAGCCATTTAACTACATACCTACCTACTCAAATTGTGGAAGAAGCAACTAATAATAAACAAGCAGCCATGACTGGAACCCAATGAAGGCCATGAGGAATTTCACATGTCACAGAGAGAACAGAAAGAGCCAGACAAGTCACTGCGCCGATTTGGATGTGGCCCTATCATTTAATAAAATGTGCAGGCAACAAATACGCAGAAAGTTTCATATTTTTGCTCTATAAGAAGCAATCCCCTTTAATTATTATTGAAGCCTGCAGTGTAACAATCCACACATCCACTTCTATGAACTCCCAGTGCAAATAAAATAAAATAAATGAAGGCTAAAGCATGAAAGGAGAAAGCATGCTCCAGCCGAGTGTGCATTGATATTATCCAGAAATAGAGCCACTGCTAACCCACAAACTAACTTATGGAGACCTACTTTAAATTGGAAGATCACCCTGGAACATGCTTATCATCTTCACTGGAGAGGCCAGTCTCTGGCTGTCACAACAGGTAATATATTCACTGCAATTGAACAGCTGTATATGTTTATCCTCAATAAACATCTCATTCCACATATAAATAGCAAGTATAGTGAATATATTACCTGCTGCAACAGCTGGAGACTCTTTCTTCTTCCTGAGTGAATATGTAAATTGCATGTTCCAGGGTGAGCTGCCAGTGTAAAGTGAGTCTCCATAAGGTTGTCCCTGCATTAGCAGTCACTTTACTCCTAGTGAATGTAAATATATACAATATATTCCAGCTCTGCGCACCTTGCTGTAACATAGCTAGCTACTCCTGTCAACAGCCTACTGCTGCAGGCAGTTGAGTGTAACTGTATGTAGCCTCTTTGGGATTCTTACCCAGGAGGGAGCAGCCTATGGGGACAAGGAATTGGGCAGATTTACATGTTTTTTGTATTTTTGTTGGCGAGGAACTAGGAGGTAGAGGGATGCTTAAATATACAAATTATGAGAGCTTACAAATCTGACAGATTTCCAGGGGGCCCTACAAGTACAATAATGCCAGAAAGCAGAATAGAGCAATGTGTCCATGCCCTTGTTAACAGTATTTTTTCTGATTGGGTGGGTTATGTTAGTAGTTCTTCCTTATTCCATCTCTGAGCATATTTTTTTAAAGATAGTGAGTTTGATTTCACTGATGATGTCTGTCATTGCAGCAAAAGGACCTGTAAAAGAAATGGCACCTAAACACCTAAATCTTCTGAATTGGCGAGGGCCCAAAGTTTGTGCCCTCCTACCTGTAGCACATTCCTACAGGCTGATGAAGCAACCCATGCTAAGAGCCAGCCAACAAAAAAACTGCACTATACAATATTTCCAACAGATTTAACAAAAACTTTGAACCCAACATAAATCAACAAAACAAGAGTCAATCATAAAGCCATATTTTGCTCTATGATGAATAGTATGATCTTTATTTACTATAATATAACATCTTCCATGGCAAGTGGACCCAAGAAAGAGCACTTGAGTTGGCTGAAGGTTGTTACTTCCATTGATGAATTGAATGGGATTGCCAGTTTGTGCTCACATTTCTAAGCAACGGTAAATCAACATGATTTGTAACGTTAAGGCCGTTTAACAGTTTTTTCTTTTTCAATCATTTTTACTGTTTTTTTTTTATCAAACAGAAACAATCAATTTACAAAGATTCTTGAAGTAATTGGTACAGTTTATACACTTTACTGAACTGCCCCCTCTGATTAATATACCGGCACTTAGTAGAACGTACTACTGAGTACAAAGATGAATATTGAAAGGCACTCTTTCATTCCCAAAATGTACCGCACAATAGCCGATTCCAAATGCCTTATCTGTCTTTACAAACACATTTGTTTCTAACCCATGCAGCTTAAGCCAGCTGACCAATTACCAACAGGCAAATGTTGACTTGCTGTAAAATGTCCACACTGCTTGCCATGCAGTGGTCAACAGATGCATGACCTAGGTAAATGATTCACCTGTATACCACAATGTACTGAAGTATATGTGTTGAAGCTATAAGTGCTGTTTACCAAACAACAGCCAATCAGAAAACTAAGGGCTCATTTACATGGGTGTTTTTTAACCACACGGCAAACGAGCAATTATCGCAACGCATCCAACGGTCAGTTTTTGGGCTTTCACCTGATAGAACTCCCATAGGGTCTTTATCTATCTTCAAGGGCCTTTCACAAGTTTGCATGCGCTCACAGGCAGTAGTTTCCCAGGCTGCTGCGGGAGTGAAAGACTGGCAGCAGCCCAGGAAACAACCATGTAAATTAGGCTAGTCATACATGTCCCCGTGATTGCTGTACGATTTATTAACGATCATTACTTCAATGATCACAGTGCACAACACCTTGGGGAATGGATTTCTGCTTGATCCCTATCCAATGTTATGGGGATCAAACAGAAAAACCGACATGTCATATCACTGCTTGATCTCTCAAGGTGGGCAGCCGTCAATTCCTGAACGATTGATCGCGTGGTCAATCGTTCAGGCATTAAACAAAAATGTAAGGAAATTCAGTAGAAATTAAAATCGACCCATGTATGGCTGGCGTTACTTGATAACGAACACAGCAGAGCTGCCTAATTGGAGTAAACTATTAGTGGATAGGGCTCTCCACCGCTTACTGACCTATGAAAGAATGGACATTCCCAGTCAAGATTTCAGGGGCACCTTATTTTCAACTAAAATGACAGTTTTCATATTTTTATTAACATAATGTTTAATTAACTAGAATATGTTCATTTACTTCTATATCTAACCACACCCACTAGTCACCCATGTATGCAGCGTACACAGAAAGGGATGTGGCAGGAATCAGGAGACACCGATAATTATTTGTGGGATGTACAGCAAGCAATGTGACAGGGATTATAGTTCTATGTGCAGACAGCACTATGGCTGCTGGAGGTTGTCTCAGAGGTAATAAACCTTTTTTTTATCTTTTTATTTAACTTTTTCAGTGAAACAATATAATTAACAGTGGAAGAAGTAATAAACTTGAGGTAATTCCTTCCCTGTCAGACTCCTGGTGCTCTTCAAATCTAGACCGCTACAGGAACTACTGATACTGCTCAAAACAAGGAAACATGCAGCCGCTTCCGGCCATTACAGTCCATTACTAATGAGAATATTTGTGTGTTAGGTATCTAGGCTGGAGGTGCAGAATGTTGACATTAATATGCACATTGTAAGTTAGCATATTAAGTACCTCAGCTACAGACTTTCATTATTTAAGTTTGAGTCTGAAAGTAATTTTAATGTTAATGTTAAAATTCAGCATCCCATTATGCACCACTTACAGTATGATAACACAGTAAGGGCTCTTTCACACCAAATGCGTTGCCAGCAACTCATATGTTATGTGCAGGGAATTGGCCAATACCCACTGTATGAGTAGATATGCATTATTTGTCTTGCAATTGCAGAGCTCTAGATTATGTCTAAAAGGTAAATATCAGGTAAGAGGGGGAAGAATAGAAGATAAGACATGGTTCTGAATGTCATCAAACTGTAGGAGAATATGGATATGGATTTCCCCTACATTGTAGAGATGAGGTAAAGGTGTTCAGCAGCCCTGCCCAAAGGTGACAACGCAACAATGTCAAAGAGTACATTTCTCTAAGACAGGAAGTGTATTATTGGCAGGATCATCAGGGAACTCAGCAGTACACACCACAGCCAGCAATACAGGACATTTGTGTTTTTGCTGCAGTTATTGATCACTAGAAGCCTATAGGATCTGTGCCTGTCAGATCCAGTGACAGCTGCAAAAGGCGCGATGGTGATTGGATAGTTTAGGTGTAAATCCTCAAAACAGTGAAAGTACACGGAGGCCATGTCATGGAGGCAGAGGGAAACTTTATAGAGCTGACACACTCCAGTCAGGATTACCCTACACCCCTCCCTTACACTGCCCACATTCCTGGCTGGATATATCTACTGCCCCTTCTGAGACGACCACCCCTTCTCCTACACCCTTCATACCTCACTTTATATCACCCCCTCCCCAACTCGGCTCAGGAATATCCCCCTCCTAGTAAGACAACAAATGTCACTGAACCCACCCAGCAGCCTCACCTAGCCGGGACCGTCCTCTCTCCGCTCCACCTCCGCCAACCTCTCCACCGAATGTCTACAACAGGAAGTGTTTCTCTGTCTTCCTGACGTCACTTCCACTGATCCTGTGCGGAAGCCTGTGACAACATGGGTGGGCGGGGTCTATGCAGTGACAGCTCCAAAAGGCGGGACAGAGCGAGGGAGGGGGAGGTCACGTGGTTTATAAGTGTGTCCTGTAAGCGGCTGCGATTCACCAGGTCAGCAGTTTTCTCTGGATTTATGTGGCGATCTGTTGGGGATCAGTAATGATCGGCGGTTGTTGCTGCGTGAAGGCTGGATAGACATATTACATGTTAGGAGAGGCAGTTATAATAAAAGTTTCACAAATCACTGATCAGAATGAGGTGATGTCCAGGGATTACTCCAAGCAGGAGAAAGTATGTCATCAAAGTGCAACAAAAGAATCCAAAGAAAAACAAAAGATAAAGCCCCCCATACACCTTACCATACAATTTCTGTACAATCCACTTCTACCACAACCATTTAACATAAGGACCTTTCTAACCTTCCAATTTATTCTATCAGGGAGGACCCGGCAATACATAGTTGTTGGTAGATCTAAAGGAAATTGTATGGAGTGATCCAAAGGTGTATGGGGGGCTTTAAGCCGGCTATAGACATGCCGATTCCCGGCCATAGTTGCGGGCGATCGACTGGCGTGCACGCTCCCACCAAACGCAACTACAGGGGTGCCCACCTTGAGGTTTCAACCCAAAAAGCATGGCGATCCGCCCTGCTGGATTTTTTTGTGTGGCCGATACTGTAGTCAGTTACTGTGGATAGGGAGTCTCCTTCCCCTCCAAGTTAATTGGCTACAATCTGCTGGGAATCCCTGTGTTAGTGGAGCACACAGGATTCCCCTCAGTTCTGTAGCCGACTCCTCGCAGCGTGGTGACGTCATCATGCTGTAATGAATGTGCTACAAGCTGGCCATGGATGGAGGTGTCTGGCCGGCTTTACTTACCTATGAGCTGTCCCAATGTTCAAAGTAGCGTCAAAATCTTAAAACATTATACTTACCTGCTGGGCTGTGGCAGTGGCTATGTTTATTCCTGTGTAGAGTACAGTGTTCAGGGGTTAATAGCTGGAGTATCAAGTACGGCCAATGGTGGAGAAATGAAAGCTCCATAGGCTTGTATATAGATGTAATGACATGACTGCTTTCTATATCCTGACTCTCTGAGTAAAGGCCCTGTTAGAATATAGAAATAGGCCTTTGTACAAAATATAATTTGTAAATGTAATATTTGCCCACCATTTCAGACCATCTCATCTCAAACAAAATTGTCCACTTGCATAATCAATTAGCACTCTGGAATGTGGTCTATGGTAATTTGATTAACACATTCATTTACACTACAGACAACTTCAATTCACCATATTCATACCTGCTGGGCACATCTACACATATAGTTGTTTACACATAGACTACACAAGAATTTGCAATGTTAAGTGACGTATATATTAACCAATCACTAAGAAACTTCAAACACATGACACTTTCCCGCCAAACTAACTGTCTTTCATGTATTGTAAAATATCTGTCCAATCCTGTGTAATATTTGAAATGTCCAATCAATGTCCTCCAATTGTAAGAGTATATAAGATCTGTAAATGTCAAATAAATCAGAAGTTTTTGGGATTCAAGCTTCAGGTGCTGGTCCCATAATTTCCCGGCCGGAGAGAGAAATATTCACTAGGGGGGGGGGGGGGATTTTTAACCAAGGGCTTTGTAAGTCGGTGACATGATCGCGGTAACGGTTTTGGTATTGGTGTCAGAAATAGTGTAACGTGTTTGGTGTCAGAAGTGAAATACCTTTACAGGTTGGTGTCCAGAAGTACATACCTTAACAGGCCCCTATACACCTAGCGAGACACAGATAATTTTTCGGCCGACCAATGTGCTTGTGGCCATCGGTCGGCGGCAAAATCGGCTGCAGATCCTTGTCTCCCCAAAGCTGGGTCGGCCAGAGAACGGACATGTCTGTTAATCTCAGATTGCGGGTGGCCACATGGGGCATAAATCTCTGGCAGATGGCATTATTTTGGATGGGGAGTGGTGATACACTGAGCGACGGAGTGCAGCATGATGACATCATCACATTGCACTACGTCGCTCATCTTATTGGGAGAGAGGAGGGGTTATGAGGGACATACAGGATTATCTGATTACAGGTAAGGATTACGTATCTTTTTCCTTTTCTCTTTCCTTTTTTTTACAGATTATCCTAATACTAGGTTTGCTGGCGAGGGACAATAGTACATTGAGTTATTTTGATGCTCGCTCCCGCCGAGCACATCAAGGTTGGTCTGCCGCAACTATGAGGGAGCCCACCTTGACTTTTGTAGAAAAAAAGCCGGCAGGTAGGATCGCACACGGATCCGACATGCCGGTTTTTTTTCTGCCCGATTGCGCTCCAGGCTGTTAACTCGGAGGGGGAGTCTCCTCCCCCTCCGAGTTAATAGGCTAGAGTCTGACAGGAGTCCTGTGTGTTAGTCTGCTAAAGGTCTGCCATACCTTTAAGCCCTCAATTTTTGTTCTACTGAAGGCATGGAATGTGAGGATCTTACTAAATCACTCACTCTAATCATTATGTATTGTATCAGGGAGGACCCGGCACTACATGGTTTATGGTAGATTTAAAGGAAATTGTATGGAGTGATCTAAACGTGTATAGGGGGCTTAAGTTCTTAAGTGCTTAAGTCCATACCAATGGATACAAAGCCAGTCCCCATCCAAAGTGATGGGATTGGCCGGGAAATTCCCCATGCGATCTGGCATGTGGGAGGATCCTGATCATTCGGGAATCAACCCATGTGTGGCTACCTTTAGTCTCTTCCAGAGGTTAGACCTCAATATTTGAACATAAAGTCACTGCAGGTGAATCATAGTTTCAATGTTTCATGTAACATGACTGATTCATCACAGAGGCTTTTATGGGGAAAGTAGCATTCCCTGGTTATTAAACATGCCCTTTTGGGGGGGTTCATACTGATATTCATAATATTATGAACAATGTTTTTATTGTAACAAAAACAATAAAGCTGAGCAAAGATGTTTAGATCCTATGACGATCCCGCTGCATATTGACCGTGCGTGATGATGCCGCGCACCCTTTGTGAAGTTGGTCCCCAAGTAAGGAGATCCACATAAAAATTATGGACATGTCTGTAATTTTGCAGATGGATTTATTCCCCGATTTACGGTGTCCGCAAATCTAACCGTCTACAGCCAGCTTCTTACCCAACAAACATAAAATTTGTGAACGTACAAGGTATTCATCTTTGTAGACACCTTTTCTGTAATCAGTCTCTTGGGGGATGTCTGTTTGTTTTATTAAAGTTTCAATCTAATATGATGTCCTCTATGAAACTGAAAGTTGCCCCGTGACTTTGTCCAAGTTTAACATTTTGATGCGTTCTCTGTTTCAGTTTGACACTCCTGTAATGCCAAAAGCAACCATATACCTTTCAGCAGTCCTTTTTTTTCCAATGAAACCTTTCAGCAGTCTTGATCTGGGCAAACCGATCTGCAGCTCCCAAAAATATGCTTACCTTCACCCCTTCCTCGCTCCTCCACTGCTATCCTTACTGGGTCCAGTCCTACAGGCTACAAGACGGAGAAGGGAGAGTGACCACCAATATGCATCTAAATCCGCCCCTTCAGTGATACCACGGCTGGCTGCCAAGTGAAAGGAGACTTGGGATGGTAGATGTCACCATGACGCCTACCTTCCCAAGTCCCTGTGAGTCTGGAACCTTAAAGGCATGCCACAGATTTGGATTGGATTGAGTTCTGGGATTTGACTAGGCCGTGCCAAGACAAGTCTCAATTTAAATGACTCCACTGCAACTTTGGCAGTATGTTTAGGGCCATCAATGTAAAATAGGTTACTCCACTTATAGCGCCTTCCATCTTTCCTTCAATCATCTTTCCTGTCTCTGCTGAAGGAAAGCACCCCAACTGTTAAGTCCTGGCTTTCCCACTTTCCATCTCCCCCACCTTTTGTATACTTTATTCCCCAACCTCTTAAAGCGGACCTACCACGTTGTAGGTCACTTTCCACTATCGGCATCAGGCAGTTAGGGCAATCATTTCTCCAATACAAAAAAAAAAAAATCTGAAAGCAGGAGGGGCGAATTTTTCCGAGGCAGCCCCTCCCACGTTGTGACATCGCGCCTGGGCACTTGTCATAGCTGAAAGGGCTCCCGGGAAATCATCCCAGCTGCCTCTGCGGCTCTTTGGTTTGACAGATTTGAGTACAATCATACAACGTGCACGGTCACAGTGATTGTACTCTAATCTGTTTACAAACCTACCTGTGTGTGCTTTCCTTTGAGCAGAATCAATAGAGCCCGCTCAAAGAAACTTGATTGAACGGTGTTCCAACATGTTGGAAAACCTCGTTCAATCTCCATTACTTTGCATTAAGAAGAATCTTCATGTAAAGTATAGGAACAGCCTGGCTCCTGCCTTTTTCCTATACAGCAGTTGTCTGTCAGTGTGAAGGGGGCGGAGCCAGCACTCCTCACACTGAAGCTGTTGCTGCTGAGTGAGGCAGACTGGATGGATTTCTTTACAGCTTGTAGCGTGTTCTGATTCACATGCTACAAGCTGGGGAGAATGGGTCCCCGGGGTCCCCATTAAACGGGAATCGTGGTGCACATTGATTTCCGTTCAATTGATCCCCGATCAATCACAGTGTGGTGACGTCACCATGCTGTGATTAATCAGAGGTCAATGTGTGGATAGCTTTAGATTGTGAGCTCAATTGGACAGGGTCCTTTTCTCCTCCTGTGTCCTGTGAAGTTTTTTTGTGTAAATGTATTTGTCTTTCAACCCCCTATTTAATGCAAAGGGCACATAACATGTTGGTGCTTTATGAATTGAAGATAATAATAAAAATAATGACAAAAAGTTTTAAGAACTTTCTTCCATGTGTTTTGGAAAATGCAAATACTATTAAGTGATTTTTTGATGTGTTTGTCCTGATATTGTGGTGTACTTATACCTGGAAAACAGGTTAAGAACTACCTTTTAGTTGTTTGAAACCAATTAAAAATGCGACTGCATTTACTGACAAAATGTAGGCTTCTTTTCTATAGGTGGTGAATGACAGTTGGTGTTACAGGTTCTCTTCTATCCTAAAAGAAGCCCAAAATATCTGTGCACACTGATAATACAAGTACAAAGAAATCTTTATTCCATATGAGGGGGGCGGCCATTCACATCCTCCAATCCGGGTAAGTGTGTACCTGGCACATTCTTTACTATTTTATACGATAATGGCATCCCGATAATGGCATCCGTTTTATGTATGTAAGAAACAGCAATCATTTTAATGCAATCATATATCAAAATATACCTTGTAATGACACTTTTTATTGGCTCTTATTTCAGGGGAAAAATAACACTTGTAAATTATACGAATCTCTTTTCAATAAAATAAAGGCAGTAAGAAATATATACAGAGATTAAAGGCTCAGTCCACCCAAAGTTAAAATTTTAATGTTTGGAAGATGCTGTACTCCCTCCTTGGCGAATTGTTATGTGTCTTGTTGACGCCTTGTACTTAGTTAATGCATCTGCATGCCTGTTTTTATACCATATGATGGGTTCCTACTTTCGCTTTTGGATATGTAACTCTGGGACCCACCAAGAGCCACCTTTTACATTTAAATCACTTTTTGATGAACTGATCATTTAAATATAAAAAAAAATATTTAGTTCTTTATTAAAGCAGCAGTCAATGTGCTAAGTGATGGAATGTCCATCCAGCAATCAGCAAGTATCTTTGACTTTTCTGACTGCCCTAAGATGTGGAATGGTAAAATCCAATTGGCTGCCGTAGATTGTCATACATAGTAGCACCGCCTTACTAAATAAGCACTGACACAATTGGTTAGTCTGCATCTTGTTGGTTTCCCTCTGGGTTTGCACTCAACATGTCTTTGAAATCCAAAGTGGCACCAGTCATTCTTTGGAATATGTCTGTAATGTCATCACACGTGGTCTCAAAGTGGGTGGTTGCATCATAGGATCTGGAGATAAAGATCTACAAAATAAGAGCAATTCTCATAAGTTTCATTATATCTCTATGAAGAAAGACATATTTACAAACATGAGCAAGCATAACTGGGCAATGGGCATAATGGGCAAGGAAAACGGGGGGACATGCCAATGACGATTGCTTTATTTAACTGCATGAATGGAAGTTCAGCTCTTGTTCACCTAAAAGTGCATTTTTAACAGAAGAGTGTTGCTTAACATTAGAGAGTGGATAGAAAATAAGTAAAGTCCACCATAGACACAGCGATTCCCGGCCGTAGTTGTGGGAGGTCGACCAGTGTGCACGCTCCCACAGAACGCTTGGTGGTCGATCGTCCTCAACTGAATCCCGCCGAATCGTCAGGAGGTATTTTTTTCCCATCACCACGCTGTAATGAGTCGCCTGCAAGACGACCATCAATCAACGTGCCTATGGTCATCTTTTATTTGCATTTATAACTTTTTTTATAGAACATCTGCAATTAATTTAAGAAGAAGTTAAATATTAAAATTTTAAGGGAAAAATCTAGGATTGTTAACTGTGCCAACTTGTAACCTGAAAGATTAACCTTTGCCTTGAATTCCAAGTAATGCACTTTAACTGCCTTAAGTTGTAAAGATGTATATCTTAATTGTGAGATCAATGAAGGCACTGCTGTCTCTTAACGTGCCCATACACATACAGATGGGTGCACAATCGATGATTGTATAGGACACAGATTGTGTGCGCTTGTCACACACCCTGGACTTAAAAAAACTACACCCCCTAGGGGGGGCATGTGGTAGCAAAGGTCTGCTTCTACCAAAATGAGTACCTGAGCATCGCTTTATTACACACATGAAACAATAAATGCCTTAAAAATCTATATGTGGCATAGTGATGAGCAGTATAGGCAATATTCATTTACACCTAAAATTCGCAATAAATTGGTAAATTCGACAATTCATGATCTCCAGTCATTATTACCTTCATTGCACAAATGGGCACTTGTACATGCACATATTGCGAACGCAATGCACGGTAGTTCCGGGTACTGATGTAAAAAAATCTCAAATATTCGTGATTACGAAGATATAGCACTCTATTTGAGATTTTCATTAAATTTTTTGTGCACACATTCGCAATAAAAATATGCGGTTAGAATATTCGCGATAATGTGGGGAAGGATCATTTGCAGGGACACCACAGAAAATACTGGGGACCAGTCCTTTTCCCTTTGCTTGCTTCCACACAACTCTAGGATAGCTTCTGCAGTACGTTACCAGTCTATTTTAAGGTGAGATACCAGATTACAAAGACACATTCATGTTTACCTCTAAACAAATTTTCAATCATTATTTTTTTCTTTATATACATAAACCAGCTTTTAAAATGCCTCCTAGCCCTTTAAGTAAAAGGGGAAAGCGATAAACACCAAAAAATATGTATACACAAGTACAAGTTGTCTCTTGGTAGCTGACAGAACGCCAAGGCAGTTTGTTAATCTGTGTGCCAGCACCTCTTAGCAAAGCATGCATACCTAATAGCCCACTTTGTGAAGGAACACCATCTCCTCCTCCTGGAAAGGCTGGCGCTGAGACTTGTACATTACAAGTGAGAGCTTAGCTTACTGTCTCATCTTCTCTGGCTACATTTCCCAATAATATTACTGTGCTGTCGTTTAACTGAATACACATTGTCTGACTTACAGTAACAAAGAGCAATGTTGTATTTTACAGCATGCAGAAATCACATTTGATTCCGGAGATCATGGGGAGGCTTATTCACTTCACCTTCTATACATGCTGCAATTAACCAATATGGAATCCACGGATCATTGGCTTCCCGTTCTCCCTTTGTGATTCTGAGGCATACCCAGTGAACCCGGGTCCCTATACTTGCTTGTCCCCCTTATGAAGTACAAACAAAATGTACATTGGGGTATATTGGGAAAATACTTCATACCGTATGGATACACCACTTCGCCGTGTTTAGCCTAGCTGTTAGTGGCACCCAGGAAACCAATTATTGAAACTTATGTTGTTTATGGACTTTTTTATGGACATTAAATACACATATTATTATTATTATTATTATTATTATTATAAATGACTGCAAAATTATGGACAGCCACAGATGAGATGAGATGTAAATGTAAAAATGTAATGAGCACTATGTAGGTTATACAAAATAGGAGAAAGTGAATCTGCAAATTACAGCTTTTCAGTATATATCAAATTTTTCAGTTTATAAGACCCCCCCCCCCTCACCACCACTCCCACCACCACAAGCAGGAGGAAAATATGTGAGCATCTTATAGATTGAAGTGGCCACCACCCACTGCTGAAAGTCCTAACATAAAACCAGCCAAACTAGAGTAAAAGCAGACCAGGAAAGTGTCAGAGGAAAGATTCGCTCACCAGTCTTCTCTCTTTATCTTCTTCTCTGCCTCCTGGAACTCAAGTTTGGATGGTCGCACTGCTAGACTTGAGGGAAGTGATTGCAGAGCAGCCAGCATTTTTCTGTTGCCTACTTAGTAATCACCTCCTCTTGTAGAGGTCAAAGCCGGCAGCTGACAAAAAAGCATGCACCTCTTGTATATAGGGGTGCATATTATATAACAGATCATCCTATAACCCACAAAATACGGTTCTTTATATCTTGAGGAAGACTAAACTGGTTGCAAAGCAAAGACTAGAGTTTTTATTCAACAGAAGTCAATTTTACTGGTCTCTCATTTTTTCCTGTATCTCAACTGTAATTAAATAACACTCTCCACAAGCCGAAGATGCAGCCAACTAATTCAGCCAATATATATAACTACCGTGCACACCAATGATGTTGGGAACCTAAAAGAAGAGGAAAATCTTGATACTGACAGAGTGAGGATTGACATCTCAAACCATCTATCTAAATATGGTCTTCAACATTGCATAACCAGCCCTACTTAAAGCTGATACTTATCTTAAAATTAATTTATACTTGGGGGGGGGGGTTCTCACACTGCTAGGAATTACATGCTCACTTAGATCTAGGGAGGGACGCAAAGAAAAGTTTTTCTTATTGTATTTCTTTGCTTTGGTTTCCTTAGTGACTAGCCCACCCCACAGCCTTTACCCTGAGAGACTCTGACAGTTGACATTCTTAACTTGTCTTAACAGTTGTGTTTGTATTATTCTGTTCCATTACACAAGAAATTATACCCTGACAGCATCCTTAGGACACGTGTATTGAGCTATGATAATAAACTTTCATTGTGTATCATGACTGCCACCCAGTGGCCAAAGACATTTATAGTGCAGAGCAGTGGTTCCCAAACTTTACTTGCAGGGCCCTCTTTTTCTATATGGGTTAAGAATGAGGGCCCGCGCCCCCCTGGAAAACCCTTAGGCCCCCCAGTTTGGGAATCACTGGTGTAGAGGATGGCACATGCCACCAGGGTAGCCAGGCTAACTCAGAGCTAAGTTTGCCATCATATGCAAATATATCATTATTTTGTGTACAAATATGTACACATAAAATAAACGGTTACTGTGACCCAGCTTGACTTCAACAATCATATAGAAATCCTGAAAATGTATCAAATATTTGTAAATTTTTTTCATATATCTGACATTACATTTACGCAGAGCTCTCACCTGGTTCTTTTTTCCATCATGCTTTGGGACATACTGGTTATTAATTGAGATAAATCTAAAAAAAAAAAAAAAAATCTTTCAATTGTCTTCCATGTGCTTTACATAATCACAAATACAAACAATAATAGGGCATTTCATTCATTCTGCTGTTGTGCAATTTAGCTTCTGTGTCCCACTGACAATTTTTTTCTACCATCAGTAAAATGTTTTCTATGAATTTTAAAAAAAATTGTAGATAGAGCTGGCAATTGAAGAAGGGATACTCTCTCACCATGGAAATTTTTATTTGAAAGCAGAGACCCCCCCCCCCCCCCCCCCCCCCCCCCCCCCCCCCCCCGACACAGTTCAACTTAGTTTTTTTTATCTAAAGTGGTATTTAAATACCATCAGATTACCATGTTATTTGTTTGTATTTCCTGCCCACTTTGCCCTCCTCTACACATTCCTGGGACACGCACAGTTTATCTGGAAAGTATTCACAGCGCATCACTTTTCCAAATTTTTCCACACAAGATATCAAAGACGTAGCTTACATGCACCAAGCTTGAGGCATCATATTCAAATAGACCTGAGGCTGTAATTGCTGCCAGAGGAGCATTGACAAAGTATTGAGCAAAGGCTGTGAATACTCATGTACATGTGATTTTTTTAAAATTTTAAAATTTTAATTAATTTGCCAAAACCTAAATTCTGAGGGAAAATGTATAAATTTTGGAATAAGGCTGCAAGATAACAAAATGTGAAAAAGTGATGCGCTGTGAATACTTTCCGTATGCACTGTATGTCTGTAATACAATACAGGCATATGGCGAGGGAACCCTCCTGTGGATCCAGTGAAATGCCTACACTGCAGCTTAGCAAGTATGGCTGGAGCAGGTATGTAAAATATAAAAATTATATTCGCGATATATCGTGAATAATTCTTCTCATATTCGATTTGCATTGCGATTATCTTCAAAATGAATGGTCACATGCAATATTCACTATTATGTTGCGATTATTATATTCGCAATGAATATTTAAAATATTCGAGCTCACTAGTAATTAATGCCGAGTATGGCTTTGGGTTACCAATTTGGGTAAATAAAATCTACAACAAGCTACACTTGGGGATACTGCTAGGAAGCTTGCCAGTGCCTACACTGATCACTGATGCATTTTCATTTTCTTAAGGTCCCCACAGACATGAAGATTTCAAACAAATCAATGTGAGATGCGATAATAAAGTTCGTTTTTTTTAATCAAACAACGATTTGTTTGAAAATAATCGATTATTTTTTCAGGTTCGATTATAATACAATTGATTTTTCAAGAACATCTAAAGATTTTATTAATTCGATAGGAAGTAATGGGGAAGGCGCATATTTTAACGTTACTCGATCGAAGAAAAAAACCTTTTAAAAAATTCTTCTCTCGATTATTGTTAAATCGATAAAAATTTATGGACAGGTCCGATAACTATTAAATCGACATAACGTCCAAAAATCATTAAATTCCATCGATCTGACTAATTTTTAAACATGCAATATATCTGCAATTACGATTATTATTGATCTCTTTAAGTCGATCTAACTATGAAATCTTCACGTCTGTGGGGAACTTTAGGGTTCCCATACCTCTTTAGATTTCTCTGTCAGATTACCTTTAAGGCCCCCATACACGTGTCGGATTCGCACCGGATTCCGGCACGATCGATTCCGGGCGCGTGCACGCGAAACGATCGTGCCGGAATCGCATGCAGCCCACCTTGTCTGATCGATCAGGTCCGATCGTTCAGGGACTCAGAATCGGATCCGAAGGAGAACCAACATGTTGGTCTTTCTCATCCGATTCTGCCCGGATCAGGGGGAGTTGCCATTTGTGAGGTGGAATCGGAGGTGGAATCGCACACGGAATCGTGCCGGAATCCGCTCGGACAAGGTGGTATGCTGCGATGGATACTCTTAATTGGCCGATTGATCACACCTGCGATTCCCGGCAGAATCGCCGGAATCGATCGGATGATGAATCGATTGGACATGGAATCCGACACGTGTATGGCTAGCTTTAGATCTCCTTTTGTTTTACCAAAACCATGTAATGTTAGGGACTTGCAGAAGACCCTATACTGCATAGTTGTTGGTAGATCTAAAGGAAATCTGACAAGGGATCTAAAGGTGTATGGCCAGCTTTAGAAAGCAGGACCAATTTCGTCAACAGTAGAAATTGCCGATTTTTTCTCATTTCGACCAGCTGCCTTTGTGAGGTAATCACAAAGCCCTTGAACATGGCGTTATCACCAAAATTGCTGAAGATGTAGAGAAGTGTTGTGGGAACATTGCAGAAATAAAAGTCAGGTTGAAACTTTATTTATTCAAAAACTACATATGAACATATATTTTTTTATGTTTTCAAATCCATTCTCCAGCATTTTGGTGCTGGTGCCATGTTAAGGGGCTTTGCAGTTATCTTGCAAATAAATTGGTCAAAACATCTAAACAACATACAGTTTACACAGGCAATTGTGTAAGCAGGAATTGGTGAAAATGTTGGTAAAAGGTTCTTATTTATCCAGATCATAGTATATCAAAGGAACTGGTCTGGTAAAATATCTTCAAAACCATCAGCAAACCCAGTTGCTTTAATAAATATATATACGCTGAACAAAAATATAAACACAACACTCGTTTTTTTCCCATTTTGCATGAGCTGATTTCAAAGATTTGAAACATTTTCTACATACACAAAATACCCATTACCCTCAAATATTGTTTACAAATTTTTCTAAATCTGTGTTAGTGAGCACCTCTCCTTTGCCGAAACAATCCATACCATCTCACCAGGGTGGCATATCAAGGTGCTGACAGCAAGAAACAGGTGTGCTCACAGGGAGAAACAGACTGCCCACAATAAAAGGCCACTCTGAAATGTGCACAGTTTCGCCTCACTGGGGGGAAGCAGAATCTGGTGTGGACACCATTTGCCTCATGCAGTGCAACATATCTCTGTCACATAGAGATGATCAGGTTGTTGATTGTAGCTTTTGAAATGTTGGTCCACTACTTTTCAATAACTGTGCAAAGTTGCTAAATATTGTCAGAAACTGGAACATGCTGTTGTATAGGCTGATCCAGAGCATCCCAAACATGCTCAATGGGTCACATGCCTGGTGAGTATGCTGACCATGCATCAACATACTCCTGCCCTTACCATAACCCCACTGCCACCATGGGCCACTCGATCCACAACGTTGACATCAGCAAACCGCTCACCCACACAATGAAACACATGATGTCTGCATCTGCCTTGTCAACAGTAAAAAATTGGAATCTTTCATGAACAGAACGCCTCTCCAACGTGACAGACGCCATCGAATGTGAGCATTTGCCCACTTAAGTCGGTTATGGCGACGAACTGCAGTCAGGCCCAGGTCCAAATGAGGATGATTAGCATGCAGATGAGCTTTCCTGAGATGGTTTCATATACAAAAAGTTGCACTAATCTGGGTAACGTGACCAACATCCCAAATATATATTCACTGTAAAATTAGACGGGAGATAAGCCCCACAACTAATTGGTTTCCCCCTGAGATTTTTACATCTCAGGGGCAAGGGGACTTTAACGGTCACAGATGTATGACAAGATGACATAGAGGTAAGATAATCAAAGCAGTAGCAATTTAATAAATGTGATGATTAAAAACATAGGTCGATTGATGTTAAAACGTTGTCCTATAAGCATCAACAATTCCCATGTATAGCAGGTACAAAAAAGACATGTAAGTAG
>CM070037.1:86866368-86890503 GCA_036250615.1 Ptychadena robeensis
ATAGAGTCCAAAAGGGTGGCTAGATGAGTCCGATTAAAGACAGTGTGGGATCAAAAAATCAAAATAACACAAAAGGTAGTCACACCAGTAACAATAGTGCCAATTATAATAGGTAAATCGATAGGTAAAGTTCCTGACAGGTAAAAGAATCAAACATAAATATGTTGTAACAAAGATCTGAACAATTACGAAGTTTCTAGAGTAATGGGCAATCTTACTTTTCAAGTAGTACTAGATGAGTGAATCAATCAAATGGGTCAAGTATGCAGGTAGATTTAAGGCGTCCTTGTGCTCCTTGTCCGGCCATAGTCCGTGCCGGCGTCTTTATGGCCTCCCGTCATCGGCGCGCCGGACGCGCGCATCAGCGCACGCGCGCCAAGGACTTCACTCCTCAGCGCGCATGCGCCAGCAGCCCCCGTCCCGAGCGTCGATGTGCGGACACCACAGGTGTCCCCGTCGCCATGGCAACGGCCGGGAAGCAGGCCGCCACCCCCGGGGGGAGGAGCAAGATGAGAAAGAGGAGACCCCCTACTCACATTGTCCCCCGCCGGGTGGAGGCACCCCACCCCTCCGCGCCGCCACCGCCGACGGGTAACCCCCAAATCGTCCCTCACATTACGAGGGGGGCATAAACTGCACCCGACCAACATGGGGGACTGGCCGCAATTGCAGCCATTAGTGTCCGCAACCTGCCCATGGTATGCAGCCACCTAGTCCCGGGGTGGATGGTCCAGGGGTTTTCACTGAGAAGATGTAAATAGGTAGTACATCATGATCTAAATCAAAAAAATAGGTCATGCGTTATGGTCTAAAACATAAAAATTAAATAGGTAAAAAATAAGAATGATAAAGATCAAGCCATTAGTAATTCAGTAAGACATGGAATTAGGCATTGATAAAAATCAAGCCATGGGTAATCTAGGGTAAGGAATTATTAAGAATACACACTGTATGTAATGTATATTACTTTTTTAAATGTCAATCAGCCAACTATGGGGTCCCTGTCTGTTCAAGTCCCATGCGTCATCAAAAAAATAAATAAATGATGGTTTCTGACAGTTTGTGCTGAAATGCTTTGGTTATGCAATCCGATTGTTGTTTCAGAGGTCCGGGTGGCTGGTGTGGTTACACATGGTCTGCTGGTGTGAGGCCAGTTGGATGTACTGCCAAATTCTTTTAAATGCCTTTGGAGACGGCTTATGGTAGAGGCATTGACATTAATTTCATGGGCAACAGCTCTGGTAGACATTCCTGCAGTCAGCATGCCAATTGTACACTCCCTCAAAGGTTGCAACATCTGTGCTGTGTGATCAAACTGCACATTTCAGAGTGGCCTTTTATTGTGGGCAGTCTAAGACACACATGTGCAATATTTGTGCTGTATAATCAGCACCTTGATATGCCACACCTATGAGGTGGGATGGATTAACTCGGCAAAGGAGAAGTGAACACTAACACAGATTTAGACAAATTTGTGAACAATATTTGAGAGTAATGTGTCTTTTGTGTAGAAATGTAGAAAATGTTTCAGATCTTTGATTCAGCTGATGCAAAATAGGAACAAAACCAAAAGTTTATTGTTCAATGTAGATAAATAGTTGTATAACTTTTTGACTACACAGGTACTTTGCTCCAAATAACACGGCAGAATATATGGCTGAACAGAGATACATACAGATTTACCAATACAATGCATGACACTCATTTCATCAATAGAAATAATGTTCTGTTGTAAGGCTATGTATCCCAATACTATTCACAAGTCCCCACAAACAAGTTTATGTTTTGTGCATTACAGATATCAGTAGCAAATGGGCATTTCTCAGATATGCAAATATACAGACTGAAACAGATCGAATACCCCCCACCTTACTTCTGATCAATGGGTTCCAGAAGTTCTAGTGCTGGCTGGATCTCACTCTCTGGGTTCTCAGTTTCTACTGTCGTGCTAATTATAGCGACATACTTCCCATCTGATGCCACACAGTGCGAGCAAGAAACCATGCACACGTAAATATCTGAACAGGGAACAAAATATGACAGATTGCAGCTATAAATAATGCATAAGAACACCCAAGAGGGGATGTACTGCAATGAATCTTCCATGTTGAAGACAACCCCATAGATTATTTCCAATAACATTTAGTCATCTCATCAGTTGAAAATGATTGTCCCATAGGAGAGGACGTTGGGATAAAGCACAGCTTTCCAATTATAAATAAATGCAGGTAAATAAGATGACATACAATATACCGGTATATACAGTATGGCAGCCATATATATGGCATGCTACTTTTTTTAATTGACCGGGTCACTTTGCTACATTTTACTATTCTCTGATTTGCCAATGGGAAACCTTCACTTTCTGTCTGGGTGCTGGGTGACAGACAGACAAGAGGAATGTGAAGTAATATCTTCTGGCAGAGGGGGTATAAAAGCATTTAAGTGTGATGGGAAATCAATTTCTTCTGCTTGATAGGTCCTCTGCAAGTCATGGCAGACTACAGCTATCTTAAAAGAACTTAAAAGATCCCCATCCAAAGTATCTGCGATCGACCAGGGAAAAAAAAGACATGTCCGCTCTCTGTACAATTGCTTTTTTTTAGTAATCAGGATCGATGACTCAAAGTGGGCAGCCTTGATTTCCACAGGACCGATCGCCGATGAACATGGTACAATCACTAAAATTGCTGGAGATGTAAAGAAGGGTTGTGGTAACATTGCAAAAAAATTTATTTGCTTTGCAAATTGGGTTATTGCATAAATTAAGTTCAAAAGTCGTATCAAATGTTTTATAAATTGTATTCAAATTGTATTTTTTTATCTAATGCTAAATAAACTAGTCGAAATGTTATGACCATCTCTTTTGAACTCTGCAGCATAATTTAGGAGAACAAGGGGCAACAGAGCGAAACTAGAAAGTTGTGAGTATTGAAATACTGGAACTTTGGGACACCATATCTGCAATATGTAACTCTGAAACTTTTTCCTACAACAGCAGTTCTCCCATTCCTGTGAAGTGATATGCTGTGGTTACAGCCACACAACCCTCCCCCACAGGTGATACTGGAAGTATCAGATGCTTGCCACAGTTATTAAACAGAGCAAATATTAAAGTAATCCTCTTGTACAGGGGGCTTGTAGCTTAAAGCAGACCTAACTCCTAAATCGAAAATGAAAAAACTTTTTTCTGACAGCAGGAGGGGTGATTTTTTTCTATATCACTCCTCCCACTGTTTGATGTGGTTCCTCGTTCATTGCAGCTGTAGGAAGCTGCCAGCCGGGATGTCGGAAGTGGCCCCAGGAATGAAAATGTGAGGTAAGTATTTTTTTTTATGTAGCAGTTTTCCATGTTACAACATTGCTGACAGGTGAGTATTGTGTTTATTTAGTGTATGTGTTTTTATTTTTTGTTTAAACCCACTTTAAGTATTTCAGACTAGAGTTTTAAAAAGAGAGACATTTTAAACGCTAACTATGAGCTGTTTCTAACCTGATTTCCTGTTGACCTGTGTCTGGGGGATGATGATTTGGCAAGACGTGCATTCATTGGTATTTCTGATTGGATGGCTGAGGATGCAGATGACTCTGATCACCTGACCAACCTTCTTCACTTGATCAGGAACATAACTTGGGTCACAGATGAGCTGTTTACAGTGAGCAATCTGTAAGGTAAAACTGAGTTGTAAATTAACTTCATAAGACCCTGGTGACTAATAAAGTCCCACCTATAATCTCCACTTAGAACTCCCTTACAACTCTACAATAGGATATAGATTCCCTTTTCACTAACCCCAATAAACTTTACTAAAAGTAGGTTGGTTAGAATAGAAGAAAAATAACAAAGACACAGACAGAACATCAACATAAGAACAACAGAAAATGTCTTGTATTTATAGTAAACACCACCTTTCCAAACTAATAATTTTTTAAGAAGAGACAATCTTAGTATAGTCTGTTTTCAATCCAGCAATTCAAGATGACAAGCCCCTCAAAAAAGTATGTTTGATATCACAATCATAACCATGATAATAAATCTTTACCTCTCCCTCAGACCTCACACCGACTACTTTCCCTTTTTCCATCAGGATCTCATCTACAGGTTTGTTGAGCATGTATATTCCTCCATAGAGAGCACTCAGTCTAGAAGAGATAGGGGTGAAATAAAATGAATATAACTAGTAGATATAACATATTCATTAAATGTAGAATACAAATAGCTGTTCTCACCTGGCAAAGCCCTGTGGCAGTTCCCCCAGACCATAGAGCGGGTACAGGTAAGGGCTTTTGCTGTATTTAACAAGTGAATCATAGTATAGCTTAATTCGTGTTATGGTTTCCAGACAAGGCTGATCCAAGTAGCTGCAGAAAAAGAAAACAATATTGGCTTAAATAATTCCTATGAAAGACCTTGTCGGTTTGATGATTATGCTCTTTCAAGAATAAAATTTGGAACATTGTAATCATACTTACTTGTAATTTTCCTTTCCTGGGTTGTCTGTTGCTGTCAGTGGTAGGGCAACATGAGGTGTAAGCCAGGAAAGGAAAATTACAGGTAAGTATGATAACAATTTTCCGTATTCCTGGCCCACCTCATGTCAGCCTACCACAGACAGAGGCTGACATGAGGTGGGCCAGGAATATGGAAAATTGTTATCATACTTACCTGTAATTTTCCTTTCCTGGCTTACACCTCATGTCACCCTACCACTGACAGCGGCTGACATGAGGTGTAAGCCAGGAAACAACTTTTTATACTCCCACAACACCCTTGTTAAAATGTATTTAACTTACTCCTCATTCCTGTGCAAGGCCAGAGCATGTCCAGTAAATGACATGACGTCCAGGCCTAAGTCAAATTTCCGGTATACTTCTCGCATAGTCATCCTCTTTGGATCAATGTCTTGGTGGGTTTTAACGTCGTGTTCATTGAAGTTGACCACAAATAGTAAAAACTTGCGGAATCGTCTTTTTTCGAACATGCCCATTAGGTCTAGAAAAAAACAAAGTAATAGAGGTGAAGATGTCAGCTGAAAAAGTGGGTAGGGTTGTTATGCATGTCAATAAAAACATTAAAACAGGAAAAATGGGTAGGGCTTCCAAAAATCTGTCAAGTCATAGTTTTATTTTGTTTATTTTTTAGTGCACCGGTATTAGAGGCAAAATAGAGCCTAATAATGTCAGAAATTCAAAATAGCTAATACTAAATGTGGTAAGGAATAAACAAGGGAAGAAGCAAGTCTATCAAATTATTTTACTGATGCCAACTCACCTGAGACCAGAGCTTCTTCTTCTGTGCAGGGCACCTTGTGGATGCGGCCAGATTTGTACACGTAACTTCCATCAACCACTTTGAAATCAATATATCGGGTCACTTCTGTGTATAAAAGCATCTTCACCAGCTGTCCTAACAGGAGCAAAAGAAATGCCACACACTTAGAGGTAAATCAAGAATCATCTACCAGTTTCTTATTTTGTAGTGGCGAGGGGTTAGTAGAGGCGGGTATGGGTCTCTTTAAGGAACTGGACCATGATGCATCATGCCTTTCTTCTATGACACAGTTATGGTACCCCACTGCAGTTCCCGATGGGTACCAGTGCTACCGTTCCGGTGGGGTGGACGTTAGGCTCACATAAGACTGCTGTGGAGCCACTGCTGATTCACCTGCTACTCTTGCCCACCGAACACCTACCCAGGACCTGCGGACATCCCCTTCGCCTGCTTTCGTGCCCCCTGGCCATAGGGGAGGTGAGGAGCCCTGTGCCAATACAGACTCCTTTGCGGTGTGGCCTATGTTCTGTTGGACTATTTACTTTGGACTATATGCTGAGGACTATTCTATTTAGGCGTTCGGCTTGCCAGTTCAGTTATAGTGAGACCCTTGGCCCCATTTTTTAATAAAGTTACAGTTTAAGCAATACAGCCACCTCCTGACGTCTGGTTAATTCCTGAACCTAACACTTTCAAGCTAGCTTCCCTTTCCATATAATGACACATTTGCTTCTCTTACAAGAGACACCAAGTCAGAAAACAATTTTTTGCAACATATCTTCTTACCATTGACCATAAGAAACTTGGGGACCAGATCTACATTCCACTCTCTGCCTCTGCCCATTGGCTCTGGGGGACCAATCATATTAAATCTCCGATAAAGCTGAGGTGGAGAAAAGATCACATGACTAACGGTATGTCAAAAAGATACCAAAAAATTGGATAGATAGATAGATAGATAGATAGATAGATAGATAGATAGATAGATAGATAGATAGATAGATAGATAGATAGATAGATAGATAGATAGATAGATAGATAGATAGATAGATAGATAGATAGATAGATAGATAGATAGATAGATAGCATTTATGAATAGCTGACACCAATCCTAAAAGAAAAATTATAAATAAACTCTTACCTCTTCCAAGGGTGTGATTGATGCAGTTTCTCCACCATAGAAGTTGTTCCGATCTATGTGCAAAACTCTTTTGCCATTTACTGACATGATCCCAGATAGCACACATTCCTGAAAGAAATACAGCCATTACTATAAGATTTTTCAAGTATGGTAATACAAACTTTATTTTGCTCTCTTTCCTTATTTTATCCTTCAGTACATCCCATTGGTTATAAACACTGGCTTGTGTCTTAAGCGGACGATTTTTTACCTGACCGACGGGCGTGCGCGCTTGCGCCGTCGGTCAGTGGAAAAATCGGCCACTTATCGGCATGTGCCCACATGGCTCGGCCGGCCAGAGAACGGACATGTCCAATAATCTCTGGCCGATGGAAGCCGATGGCATTAGCTTCAATGAAGACCGGCGTCTTCATTGAAGCTAATGGTCGGCACACAAAGGGTGCCGGCCGACTGAAGGAGCCCCATAATGCACCAGGGTGCAAACGTGATGACGTCTTCACGTTTGCATTCCGGTGCATATTGGAACATGTCTGTCGGCACCCATCTGTGGGTGTATGGCAGGCATAATGGGACCAAAAATTAGTTTACACAATATGCATTCTCAAATTGCACATCAAAAAGCATAGCGAAGTCCGAAGTCCTTTGTGTTGGCCATATATTTTGCCTATACTTGCATTTTGCTGCATCTTCATCTGCCTGTTTTCTTATATCTCTGCATCTTGCTCTCTTTAGCTCACTTTTTCTCTCCTATTTTTATTTTTTTATATAGGTTTTCACAAACACTTTTACAAACCATTATCCATAAACATGGTTTGACATTGCTTGCACAAAGCTAAACTCATGCAAAGAAGAAAACATGTAAAAATATGTAAATATTCTGTATTAGTGTAGTCACATTACCCGATTCAGGTGCTGTCCCCTTTAATTTGCCTTCCCAGCAGGCCTCGGGAGTCGAGGGGTACATAGGTGTGGAAGGGGAGGGTCAGTCCAGAGGTGCGACTCCTAATGAGACAGCAGCAACCGGGCACACTAGCCGTCTACAGGAATACAGGAATCTACCGTTTATACCGGTGTGCAGCCGGGGGACCTAATAGGCTGCGCTAATCTCTCAAGACTCAGTTGCATCCCCAGTGTCCCCGGCTAGGGTCACCCAGAGGACTCTCTTCAAGTGGGGTGGGGAGCTCCCTGGCACCCAGGCCCAACTGTTGGTGAGCCGGTGTACCTACTCTGTGCCGTACGGGCGTCACGCCCTATAGCTACTGCTGTTGTTGAAGAGGACCTGTCTTGCCAAAGAGGGGACAGGCACATCCTTCTGCGTTTGGACTATGTTGCCCCGTTGGGTTCCGTAGCTGTTTCAAGAGCCAACTTAAACCCTAGTCTCACATACCTATTTTTTAAAATACAAATGTCACCCTTTTATTTGTAAAACAGATATTGCATCCTAAAAATCAGTTAATGAAGTCATGAATAGGAAAAGTATGCATGGTTAAATTTTTATGGAAGAAAAGTACTTATCAATAGTGTTGAGCTCAAATATTAGATTTTCGAATATTTAGCTCGAATATCGCAATTTCCCGAATTTTCACGAATATATAATCGGATATCCGACACGATCGCCATTTTCCGCGATTTATTGCGATTTTCCCGATCCCATTCATTGCAATGGATCGCGATTATATAAAAATAAGAAAAAATTTATACATGCCATGAAAGCAGTTACTAGGCCTACGGTGATATAAAAAAAGATTAAATAGACCAGGAGTGTGATGAACATATCAGCGCTCCAGGTCTGGATGTATGGATGGATAAATACTCAATGGGATCCTGGGGGCCTGTGCTGTTACCGCATCATTCCTGGTCGGCAGCCGACCAGGAATGATGCGCTAACAGCACAGGCTGTCATCTGTGTACCATGAACAGATATTTAATCTTAAATCTTTTGTTGATTCATTTTGGCATGTTGGCTAATTGATTTTGTGAAAGAGGCATTATCATTGCATTCTATGGTGATATAATACAATATACTGTGAATAAGCATAGAAAGACCACACGTTTGAGCAAAATCTGCGAAGCAAGATAAAGCCATTTTGTCATGAGGCAGCCATGTTGCAGACAAACACTAGTAGTATACTCAAAATTTGTTCAGTTTTAATAAACTAGATATTAAGCTAAAACAATAAAATATGACATTTCTGTGGAGCTTTTGTCTGTCATGAATTTTAGCCAAGCCTTCCAAAATGACAGATGCATCCAGGCGACCCATGATATGTCAACAGCCATTCCTCACTGTGGCAGATTCTTGGCAGCAAAACAACAATATGTTTACTTGGAAATAAAGCTCCTCAAAGCTGTTTGCAAAAATTCTAAATTGTGTTTGGGAAGAAAATATGTTATATTTTTTTGTAACTGGTCATCAGAAGTCAAGCTTAAGGGCTCATTCACACTAGTTGTGTTGCAACTGCGGTATAGTACTAAAGCACAGGGCAGCTAGGGTCAACGCAAGGTACACAGGTTTCCATAGGAAATAGCGTGCATTTTTTGCAAGCATGGCACAAGCGTCTTTCATCCACTTGTTAGGGAGAGGCAAGCACAGTGCACTGCAAAATGCATTTTTTGCTGGTTCCGGATTCCATAAAATAATTTGTGCAAGGTCTTATGTCCGTGATGGAGAACCTATGGTAAGAAGAGCCACCACCTGCGTAGCATAATGCCCGGTTTAGTCAGAACACAGACTGTGTATGACATGTATGCAGTCTCTGTCTCTGATTTTTTCTAGAGATCAGACTTTATTTAACCAGTGTAACATGGAGGTTAAATTTTTCAATGCACTTTTGGTACAGAAAACAAGACTGAAGTGTACCACCTAGGTGGGGTGTCTGTGATCTGTGATCTGTGATGCTGTCATCACGACTAGTCGAGTTGACTACGACAGCATCATAAAAAGTACAGCCAGGATGTCGAAACTGGCTTTTAATGAAGGTACAGCAATGGCGCTGCCATGGCATTGAGTTCCTCTCAAGTCCTGTTGGGTAACCAAGCTCCTTAAATTCTCTTCATTCCTGTATCAGGGCAGGCAGCTGTGGTAGGTAGGGGTGCTAGTTGTAACCGTGTCCGTTACTGGCAAAAAAAAAATGCATCTCCCATTACTTATACTAAAACCTCAGTAATCAGGTTTAATTTCCGTATTGGTAGTTTAAGATAAAAAGGTGTGTTATGTGTTTCTGTTTGGGCGCTCAAAAAGGTTTGCCATCACTGGCTTATGTAGATAATTGTTTTTCTGTGTGAATATTTAAAGTGCATGTTAGATGTAGGTCAGTTAACTCTATTTACTTCAATAGTGATTTGGAACACAATGGAGGCAGCGGGGCCTATTGCATGTGCATGCTGCACTCTGATGCATGTTGCATTCGGATATATAGGTTTGAAAATTGCTTAAGCCCTGTCATAAGCATAGATACCAGATAAAACTTCAGGGAAATACATGTTTATTATGGGGAATGACTGGGGTCCCAGGACAAGTGGTCCATCTGTACCCTGCCAGTTACTCTACAGGCTGTGCTGCTTTTGTTGTTGTTATGAAGGAAATAAGGTTAATCCCTTTTTCATGACATGCTAGATTGATATTTAAGCCACTGGTTACTGACGGTGTCTTAAATCCTCCTAAGAGCTTACATTTTACAGCTTCTCTCATTTGCCTGTGATGTCAGTATACACGGACAATGTGCAGGTGCTGTATGAACCATTGCAACCAGGACTAAACACAAATATACAGGGTAAAAAATCTTTGTTGCCCATTACTGGATCTAAAGTGTAAGACTACAATTAAAAGAACTAACTGGATACTAAGGCCAATGTATTTTATATTCTTAATTTTTGTATTGCGCTTTTTACATTTTAAAATTGCATCACCTCCAAAGAACATCCCCTATTGAAGATCAGAGTAGAGCCAGTTCCAGTTTCCTGGGAAAATGTATTTCAGACGATCCTCTAATATTGTAGTGGCCCGGAGGTGTATGATCAGGGTAAGGGTTCCTTTAACACCCCGAACCAGCATGCCTCGGGCCAGCCCAAGGATTTAAGAAGGGACCCCCCTCCAGAGACAGGGTCTTTTGGAGAAAGCAAAGAAGGAGTCTACGGTCGTTATGCAGCGCTCCCACTGAGGCCTACTCTCACCCACTATAGATTCCAGCTTGCATGCAGCCGGAGGGCATATTAGCACGCTATCCTGCCCCAGCATCTGTACAGCGTCCAGTTCCTCCCCCACCTGCAATCCGTATTGTCCTTCCATTGGGGTGGATGCCTGACCCCAGCCACTGGGTCGTGCTTGGACTGCTACAAGGGAGCTATTGGCATACACACTATCCAGGCATGCCTCGCTGACTTCCGGTGTCACCCGCCAGCTACGATCCACGCCTGCCATATGCCTGGCCCACCGTGGGGTGAGGAGCTGTTTTTGAACTTTGCTGCCCAGTGTGATAGACTGGTTACGGGACTTCATCCCCAGGACTCTATCTGCAAACTTTATTTCAAGGACTATACCGTTCCCACTGACGGGGCTTCACAGTTAAATAAAAGTTGCAGTTTGATTTTCCACGCGCGAAGACAGTTTTTTTTTTACTTAGGATTCACAAATGAGCGATCGCAGACAGAACAGAAAATCGACCCGTATATTTGAGATTATGAAGATATAGCACTATATTTTAGATCTTCACAAATTCTCAAAGTGCCAATGTTCGCAATAAAAAAATTGTGATTTGAATGTATGCTACACTACAAAACTACTTTTAAAATTGGTTCTACACGCTACTATATAATCATTGTTGGGTTGTTATATTTAGGTTCATTTTAAACAATTGTAAAACTTAGAGGTCATGATTGAGGGGGATTTTTGAATACAAATTATTTTTCTTATAATGTTCCCAAACCTAGTGACGCCCCTGCTTGTGTCCCTACCATGCCCATTAGGGAACAGATAGGAGTGGCTAGGTTGACCAAGGCATGAAATTAGAAGGTCCTGGAACACCCTGGGTGGGGTTACGTATTATTTTACGATATTTTCGTTCGATCAATTAAGAACAAGCGATTTTTTGGTTTATGGAACAAAAATCTAGAATGGCCAATTTGTTCGATGTATAAATTTTGTTTGACATCCAACAAAAAATTATTTGAAAGGTCATCGAACATGTTGGTAAATTCTTTTATTTGTCGTAATTTCAAATATATATCCATTCAATGTCGGGATGGACTTACAAAAAAATCTAATGTTACATTCGATAAATGAACGAACGACATTGGACAAAAAATTTAATTGGCAGTTGATTGAATAAAAAATCTACACGTGTAAACTCACCTTAAGTCTCCATAGAGAAAACCAGTTGGCCTACTAACAAACAAAAGCACAATTTGATGTGTCAAGAGAAAACCGTGAAATAGACCAGTGGGTAGGTCCCAGAATATATTTTATAGCAAAATTGGGATATAATTATATGAAGTCAACATACGTTTCTATTATTCATTCATGCTACATCAGTTTCCCAGACTTAAATAAATGGACAAGGAAGGAAAAAAAGCACAGATATATATATTTTCAAATTGAAGCATTAAAAGGAGCAAACAAAAACATAGTAAAAACATTATATACAGCTAATAACATATTAGCACCTAAACACAAGAAGTATTTGAACTTTCTAACTTACATGCTAACCTCTGAGAAGGGAAATTTAAACATTGAAGCATGTTGTGTCTTAATTACCATAAGTGAACAATTTGCACTTAGATTTTTGTATATTGTAAAGCGCAGCTTCCAATTAAAACTTTTTGAGTGGGATGCCCTCCTTCATGAAGCAGGCTGCTATTATTATATAAAACGTTTGCTCCATCAGATTCACAAAGGCTTCCAGAACCAGGATTTACAATTAGTTGCTGTTATTGCACTTTGCACATTGCTCTCTGACTTGACAAGAAGATAATGATATACACACTAGGAACAGAACAAACAGTAATGTACATTTCTTACCTTAAGTCCTGTCCCCAGCACAATGACATCATACTCTACCTCCATGCCAGAGTGGTATCGGGTAGTCACGTCTGCGGATCTGTGTGGTTTTACTCCACTATAGAACATGGCAAGAGACGCGCTGCTGTTCTAATCTGATCTACCAGACGCTGATAAGCCTGTCACTTGCCCCCGTAACCCAAAGCTGGGCCACAGCTTTTAATCCATCTGGGCAACGCAGCCTGTGCCGAGCCAAGGAAAATATTGGAGAGAACACAAAGAAAGAAAACTATATTGTGTAGACTGTTTATTTCAAAATTAAAGTCAATATATTAAATCATATCCCACAGATGTAAATCATTGTCTGAATAGTGCTTGGATTCACTTGGATTCAGAATGATGCAACTTCTTATTTTCAAAAGTTGTTTTCTATTATTGTAACTGTACCCAGTGCATCTCAATGTGCCATAAACAGATCGACGGGGCTATACATTGATCTGTAAGATATGGCTGGGGGAGTTCTTAAATGCCTTTGTGAATTAGCCCAACTCTACAAACACTGAGGCCTAGATCTTAGTACCAAAAGTGGTGTCACTGGCTTCCTTCGTTGTGCAGTCATCTGGTCCTGTCCACAGCTGTTGAGCCTTGCCGAACATTACTGGGGGCCGATATTAAGGATTTATCAGGCTGTCACTGCACTCAGAGATGTCGGGCTCTTCCAGGGGTGCCGCAGGGTTCATCATAAGAGCCAGGGAGAGAGAAGAGGCTGGGAGGGACTTTCTTAAATAGCAGGTGCGTTTTTCTTTTTTTAGCTATCCTCCCTATTATCTGCAATTTAAGAAGGGAAACAGTAAGTAGAACACTCTGTTATTAACAGGGGCTGTTGTGCACAGGAATCAACCAGACAACAGATGCGGCTGTTGATGCTTAAACTCGAACTTTATTGTAAACACTGAGACCTGGGGAAGGGGGTCTCGCAGGAAGGTAAACGGCAAACAAGTAACTGTTCTGAAAAATTTTTTTTAGTGGCATGCTATTCTGCTCCCCGGCTGTATGCACACCGGGTAACACTCTGGGCCCTGGTAGGCCTCAGAGAGCACTGCCTGGGTCCTGGAACTGAGTCCCGCCTCCAGTATGAGCTTCCTTTTAAGTCCTCTGCCCGCCCCAAGGCATTATGGTCCGGCTTCTTAAAGGGGCCGCTGTCCTTATCTGGGTACCCCTCACTACTATCATACCTTAATACTTAATTATTTCATAAGGGGAAAGTTACAGAAAGTTACGTCACTGACATCAGTTCTGGTAGTAGGATACAGGAAGTGATGCCACTTATCAGGAAGTTTATCGCCCCCTCCCTCCTATTTGTTAGCTAATTTGATGGAGGGGGCATTATCTCATAACTTTCCACAC
The DNA here is from genome assembly GCA_036250615.1 of Ptychadena robeensis. Lineage (NCBI taxonomy): Eukaryota > Metazoa > Chordata > Amphibia > Anura > Ptychadenidae > Ptychadena > Ptychadena robeensis. The sequence continues at coordinate 86,880,184 of CM070037.1, forward strand.
ATCATCTGCACAAGCTGAGTGGGAACATAGGAGGGCCAGTAATGCCCCCTCCCTCCTAAGTTACCCCAATTTCAAAATTGCTGGAAATATCCAGGATTTTTGTGAAATTAGGATTTGCCTGGGAAGTCTCATTTTTAAGAAACGTGACTTTCCCTGCCAGAACGGAAGGGTTGACAGGTATGGGGGCTACACACATCAAGTGTGCAAGAGCCCTTAGTTTTACAGCCCTCAATGCTTAGGTTGGCATCTTACCATTGCATCATAATACATATGGTATGTGCATATCAGGAGCCTATCTGTTTTTAAGGTTTTTAAGGTGCTTGTAACTGTAAGCAGAAATGCAGGTCACCTGTATTGGCAGAAGCATGTGTGCATACAATGCGGATGACTTGATGTTGACTTATAATGCATTGAATGCTCATTGAAGCCTACACAACAGTGAATACATGATATTCCTTTACACTTTTCATGTTTTTTATTTTTTAAACCCTGTTTTATCAATTGGCATGTGAAAAAATGGTGGATAGTGGTGGGGTGATTAATCCTAGCTTCTATACACACTGTTGCATACATTTTTTACAGCAGCCCATGCATTTCCCATACAATTATGGGAAATGAGAGGTTGAAAGGCAAGGAGGCACAGCTGCCAGTAGTGATTTTGGCTGCAAGCACGCTCTCTCTTCCTTCCATCTTGTAAGCGCTGGTGGGAGGTAGGAGGGTTTCCAGCAGCCAGGAAGCCACTATAAGGTGGCTGAATAGCCTGGGTTGCAGACCCTGCTCTATTCAGTAATTTTTCAAAGTAAACAGTAATCATAGCAAATTACATACGAATAGAATGACGCTGATGATTATTATGATTCCTTGTGAAGAATGAAAAACAAATGTTTTTTGTATCATGATCCAATTATACTACAAACAAGACTTTTTTTTAGCATTCAAATCATAAAAAATGACCCGTTAAATACCATTTGAACCTAGCCCAAAGCTATCCATAAACCTGTTGATTTTTTTTCTGTTCAATTGACTGCAACAATCGGTCGGTGAAGCCCATCAATTGGGAATCGATTCCTGACCACCTGATACAATCAACCCTCAAAAAAGTCAAAAAAAAGAAGAGATCAAACAGACGGAGATTGGACTTGTTGGTTTTTTGGACATATACACGCACTTCAGATAAACCCACCCTAACATAATGAATTTGAGGAATTAACCTTTTTTGGAGGCCCCTTTTCTGAGCAGAGATCGACGATAAATCCATTAGCCACGGTGGTGTCAATTATTGGATCGCATGTTCCAACCCAACTGAGAAACAATCACAAAAGAATCGACCTGAATCTGGCTACCTAGAGGCCACGAACACCAGAAGTAAGACAAAACCTGGAAGTTCCAGCTTTACATTTCCAGAAAAAAAATTGAGGAGGAGAATATAGGTAAAAAAAAAAGGAAAGGGGAAGAAAATAAATGAATTAATACAGAAGGCAGAAAAAAATAGAAGAGAGGGATGATGGATGGATGGAAGGAAGAGGTAGAAGAAAGGAAGTTAGACTAGAGGAAAGGAAAAGCCCCCTCATACACCGTACAATCTTACCATAAGATTTCTATACAATCAACTTTTCTTCTGCCAAAACCATGTAATATGAGGACCTTTATAAACCTTCCAATCACTATGTATTCTATCAGAGAGGACCCGGCACTACATAGTTGTGATAGGTAGATTTAAAGGGGAGGCTTTACTTTTACATCAGCACAAAATGTCCTGAAGCTTTGACAATGTAGAAAAAGTTATGAGAAAGTCCAGCTCACAGCTTGACATTTGGGAGGATGTTTATCTGTGTACCTAATTTTGTTCATATAGAACCGTTTTCGGTAACAGCTAACTTTGTAGGAATAGCTCCGCTCGAGGAATTGGATCTTGATGAAATAGTAAACAGCAGCTGCGCTAAAACATCATTTGTTTAATACACATTATTTGCTTCTGACAAAAGTATCCAGGCAACGGCAAGATTCTGACACCAACTTCTGCTCCTAATTACTATGGAAACTCTCCAATTCACTTCAGGAATGTCACCATCACTTCATCAACTGAGGGGTAATGTAAGGTGAAGGAATACAATAATAGGCAGAATAAAACCACAATCCTTATCCCAGCTTTATCAACAGATTTTAGAGGTTACAAGGATACTTTAACAGACAGCTTTAAAATATAATTGGCCAACCACATTTATTTTTGAAATGATATGCTGGTGAGAGGATTGAACCCGTGCCAATTTTGATAACAGCATGTCTCACTGAGAGGAGGTAGTGATTGTGTAGGCTGTGGTCACCGTTTCCCCCCCAGACAAAGGTGGGACCACCAGAGCCAGCCAGGGGCACTCCACTATTCTGTAGTAAAAGGAAGAGAGACTGTTGTCATACAACACTGCAATAGCAAGAGATAAGAAATAATCTTATTGGGACTATTAGGTCAGTAGTAGAGATGTTAAAATTTGTTTTTGAATTCGACTAGTTTGACTTTTGAGTTTATTTTAAAGCTCCTGAACATGCTACTATAAAAAAACATGGTGGACAGTATACAACAAAAAAGAAAACATAGCTCCAACATTAATTGTCTTTGCATAAATTATGTTCAAAGTCAATTCAAAATTTTGACTTTGAGTTTAACCCCCCTAGCGCTTCTGACGGCTCCATCTCGTCCAGCACTTTCTTGTCAGTATTGCAGTTGACGAGATGGAGCCATCCAGCTAAGCTTAGATCCCCGGCAGCAGAACATGCTCACTGTTCTGTGCTGTCCCGGGGAATCTGATGCTCTAAGCTGGCTTCTTCACTAAAGCAAGCCGGCTGATGTCACCACCCCTCTCCCAGCCCAATGTGCATATGAATGTCCCGCGGCCCCCCCCCCCCCCCCCCCCCCCCCCCCCCCCCCCCCCCCCCCGAGGCGTACACGCTTAGCGTAGGGGCCCCGACGTATAATGGAAACAAGCCCTGAATTCACAAAATTAGCTAGTCAAATTTTTTTTACCATCTCTAGTCTTCAGGCTGGGTATTACCTGGTGTAGAGAAACTGGGTGTAGTAGGTGTACAGACATTCTGTGACTAAATTAAGCAGGCAGTGGGAGGGATATGCTAAGAAAAAATCTGAACTCAAAGTTTAGTAATAACCAGGGTGAATAAAAATCAATGATTTTTTTTACAATTTAAACCAGTTTTTTTTAACTGAAATCTGATTTTGTTTAAATAAAATGCATTTTGAGAAAAATATATTACGATCCAAAGGTTATTGCATCATGAAATAAAGATGAGTTTTTTAATTATGTAGAATAAGGCTGTATATGTTTTATATTTAGGCTTCAGCCCCCCAAAATGACCCCCCCCCATAAAAATAAAGTAGTTAATGGTATAAAAAACTAAAAGGTAGCTAAAGTAGGGGTCCTCAAAACTTCTGAAACTATGGCCCATCAAAGCTGTAAATCTGCCCCCCCCCCCCTCAGAATGAGCATCCCCCTCCCCAGTCTGTCCTGATGACTCATAAAGCCATGTGATGTGATATATACATTGATGGCATGATAGAAAACCATATTGGGGCTTTTAAGGCACTCTACAAATTTACTTCAAATCTACTTCAAATATGCATTAAAAGGTCTTTATTGTAAACATTGTGGACCATTCGATCATAGCAAAAAACAACAACTGCCCACATATGAGCGCAATACATCAGTTTACATATCTTGTACAATCAATAGGCGTGTCCCATGGGAGCCCTTGTATGTAAGCTGATGTATTGCGCTTATATGTGGACAATTGTTGTTGTTTTTGCTATGGTTCTATATTGTTTTATATTATTCAATTTATTTAGGGTGTGGCACTGATAAATGTTAAACTTTGGGAGAGAGATTTTTTTCTCGGCTTAGGCTAATTGGTTATATACATTGATGGCAAGTGTGCACCGATGGCAAAAGATGGTATTGCAGAGGGAATATATTTCAGATTAAGATTAAATTTGAACACTTCAAACAGCTGTATGAGCAATTTAACTTTATCATGTATACACTACCATAAAAGTTACACTTTCTAGACTACCAGAATTGTTTGAAATTTTTTTTGTCAAGTGTATACAATTTACGAGGATTGAATAACCACAGGGAAACATTAATATAACTAATATAAAAGGTGGCAGATAGGTGTGTGATATTGAGAAGGTATGTATTCCCAGTGGCAAATTACTAATCCAAAAAAAAGATAATCCATAAAAAAGACTTTTAAAGTGAGATCTGGGGGATCAGAGTCAGAGTATGCATATGTGAAAGTAGCAAAATCTGACAAGAGAAAAGCACTGACAGCTGGAAAATTGCTATGAAGGGTTGAAATTTGGAATGCAGGTACAGGCCAGTTCTGTACTGTGAGAGTTACATGGGCCCTGCTATCAGAAAGTTTGCTGACCACTGCTTCATTACTCAGATTAATGATGGGTGCCAGGCTGACACTGTGCATGGGGGGTAGTATGAATGAGTGGGTGGATGTGTTATGTGTATTGGTTGTAGGCCAGGTTGGGTGGGGATGGTGGATTTGGTTGTGGTTGGATGTGTGATTTTGGTTATGGGGCTTGTGCCAAGGTAGGGGAGGGATGTGATGAATTAATAGGTGCCATCATAGTCTTGTAGTAATTATAAATTAATAATGGTAGCGCCCACTTTTACATTCACTAACTATGTCTTGTACTATAGTAGACAGCAAGTATAAATGGGAGAGAGGGCTACCATTATTTGTTATAGTATTGATAAATATTTGGTATCCCCCTCTCCTGTATATTTTTATTAAACTCCAACGCAGACAGGCTAATCCCCCTTTGTGTTTTAATGCTAGTGACACCCCTGTTAAAAAACATAAAGATATATCACATTAGTTATAATAATACACTACTATCCTAGTAATATCATAATAATATCAGTTCTACAAACTTTAATAGCCTAATAGAACTTTATCAAAATAAATCTCTTCACCCAAGCCTTGAGGGGCTGATTGACAGCTCACTATCACAGACTACAAATATTTGGAAAATAATTAAGGGGGGAACTAAACCCAAGGGGTGGCCAACCCCAATGGACTTTTGAGGTGAATATTGAATCAAATATACAGTTCCAGTCGAGAGAGTGACATTTATACTTTTATTACAACAATGATACAATCGATACAAAATTGGTCTACAATTAATACATGTCTAAAACAATTGGTTAATACATTCAGACTGGACGATCAAGTATTAAACTATTATAACATTTGCATAAGGGCTATAGCATAAGGGCTTAAAGCCCCCCTCAGTCTGACTGTATTAACCAATTGTTTCAGACATGTATTGATTATAGACCAATTTTGTATCGATTGTATCATTGTTGTAATAAAAGTATAAACGTCACTCCCTCGACTGGAACTGTATATTTGATTCAATATTCACCTCAAAAGTCCATTGGGGTTGGCCACCCCTTGGGTTTAGTTCCCCCCTTAATTAATTTTCTATAGTAACAAATTGGATGTGGTGAATCTGGCTACCGATAGGTCCCCCTTAAAATACCTTTTTCTACAAATATTTGGAGCCAACATTAGTCTATGTTTAGACATACTGTTGATACCTTAATTACAGCTAAATTAAAAAGCTTGGTGTTTCTCTGTGTTGGAGGCTGTCCAAAGGCCCCCATACACCTTACAATCTTTCCATACCATTTCTGTACAATCACAAACCATGTAATATGAGGACCTTTCTAACCACACATAGCCACACATGGTACAATTTATCATTCAATCGAGGTTCGATTAGATTTTGTACTTCGATTTAAAAAATCGAACATCGATTGTCATTTAATCGAAGTTCTCCACATGGGAAGCACGATAATTGAACAATTTTGACTGAAATGAAATCGAAGTAATCCAAAATTGTCGATTGAATTCCTCTTATGATTTTAGTTTCAATTGAAAGTTAAAGGGAAGTAGCCTAAAAAATCGAGCCAAAAAAATCGAGCCACAAAATCGAGCCAAAAAAAAAATCGACCAATCGAGCAAAATTTTCCAACTTGTCCGATCACTTTCAATCGACGATTGTACCAAAAATCGTGGCAGTACATCGATTAATGTTCAATCGATCTTTTTTTCCATCGAAAATCGTCGATTTAACGCTAAAATTGTACCATGTGTGGCTAGCTTAAACCTTCCAATCACTATGTATTCTATCAGGGAGGCCACTATACTACATAGTTGTTGGTAGATCTAAAGGCCCCCATACACGTGTCGGATTCGCACCGGATTCCGGCACGATCGATTCCAGGCGCGTGCACGCGAAACGATCGTGCCGGAATCGCATGCAGCCCACCTTGTCCAATCGATCAGGTCCGATCGTTCAGGGGCTCAGAATCGGATCCGACGGAGAACCAACATGTTGGTCTTTCTCATCCGATTCTGCCCGGATCAGGGGGAGTTGCCATTTGTGAGGTGGAATCGGAGGTGGAATCGCACACGGAATCGTGACGGAATCCGCTCGGACAAGGTGGTATGCTGCGATGGATACTCTTAATTGGCCGATTGATCACACCTGCGATTCCCGGCAGAATCGCCGGAATCGATCGGATGATGAATCGATTGGACATGGAATCCGACACGTGTATGGCTAGCTTAATGGAGATTGTATGGATTGATCTTAAGGTGTATGGGGGGCTTAAGACAGGTGTCACCCTCACCTCTCCTGAACATGAATGGTGATCAAGTGTTGCCCTGGGTAACTTACTGGAGCAACCTGGTTCTTTTCGGATTTTAAGGCAGGGATGGGGTTCAGGCTTAGAGTCTAAGTTTTCAACACACTCTAACCAGCTGCTAAGAGGAATGGCTCTTACCCAGAATCAGGAGAAATTACACAAGTGGTTTACTAGGAGGAGTACTTCGTTGAGATGAGCTTCCTCTCACCTTGATTTGTGGATGTGGAAGTGGATGGCGACGGGGGACCCAGAAAGAAGAAGGGAGCAGCTTGCTACAAGATAAGCTGTGGCTTGCTGCCAGGAAACCCAGAAAAGACTCTGAAAACAGTTATCTTCTAAATATTGCTGTGCATCTTACTATCACCCCCCCCCCACCTAACAGACCTCTAAACATTGGCACTGTGAAATAACAATTCTTGAAAGTTCAATGCATATTTACAGGCCCCTCCCCCCATTCTCTCATGGACTTTTTATTTTATTTTAACTAGTTGACTAGTTGAGTTCATTGCAAACCCCCTAAACAAGATATAAACAAAATGACTGGAGAGAATAGTCGTGGAAATATTACAATTCAGAATGTATTGCATTTTAGCACATATAGTTTTTGAAAGTTTTTGAGTCAAAATTTTTACTTAATTTTTAACTAAATTTATGCAAAAAAAAAACATGTACTAGAACAAGAATTAGATTACAAAATTCTTTAATCCTGAATCTTCCTTGTTGCTCCTCCTCTGTCTTAGGAAAACTCAGAGGATGTGACAGCTTCTCCCTTATACTGTCAGGAAGTGTCAGGCTATACATTATGTAAAACAAACATCTAGCCCCATCTAGTGGTCACACACCTACTGCCATAACCCCTGAAACACTAGCATCTAAAGATGCGGAGCGGAGAGTGTGGTCTCAGAGCGAGAATTTAAAGATCCAGGAGACATACTGAATACCTTATCATCCTGAAGAAGGACAATAAAATCGCTTTCTACAATGAGCATCTCAAATAGCCTTTTTTTGTCTGGGGTTCCCTAACCTAAAATTAATCTCAACACTGCAGAGGCTGATGATAACCGTTCGATCACCCTGGTAGAGGTTAAGTAGTGTGACCAGATCAAAGGACTCCACCGAATAGAGATGTCGACAAAGATTATCTCTGAAAGACATGATTTTTCTCATGGGTGTTGGCTCAGGAGGTTCCCACTGCACACCTCCTGTCCCAACAGCCAAAAGCGCCTTCCCATTCCTACCACTGGCCTTTTACACGCTCCTGCCATCTTAAATAAAGTTTGTACACTCTGCCTCTTTTTTTTTCTTGTCCGAATTTCCATTGAGTCACCAACTCATGTATAGGACTAACCCTGTCATTAATATGGGGAAAACCACAGATGAGAGCACAGCAGGTACCGTTAGGTGTTCTCCACCATTGTGACAGCGCAGAGGTAAGTAAAACATTTTTTTTTAATTTTTGGGTGTTTTTAGGTATACTTGAGGTTCACACCAATTTACTATGTCCGTATGCCTAAAAAGAAAAACAAGACAATAGGACAATAATTTGCATTATTTTGTGCTATTGTTCTGCGCACTTAGAAGTAAAATGAACCATGGAAATAGAAATATTCCGCAAAATATGTAATTGATTATCACGGGAATTATCAACGTAAATAATTATGTTTTTGTGCCCGTATTGCAGTTGTTACATCAGACAGTCCTGACATGAAACAATTCTACCAACTGAATGGACAGTCCACCCAAAAAAATCATAACTGCATATAATCCTTATTAATGCACTTTGAATACAATAAGCCTATTGTAAATAAATCCCTAAAGTGTAATTTTCTATAAAGTAGAACTCCAACCGGGGACGGCATAAGGGGGGGAAAGGGGGCAATCTTGTCCCAGGCCCGAGCAGCTAGGGGAGCCCGGCAGGCATCATATCGGCCGCATGCCAATCGACTCAGATTGGCTGCCGGTCTGCAATTATGATCGAATCAGATCAAGCTGCCTGGTCTGCAATTCCCCAATTCCTCAGACTGCAGGCAGCCTCTTATGAGCTGTCTCTTAAGGCCCCCATACACTCCCTGATTTTCCGTCTGATCGATTAAAAACAATTGATTTTTTGCATCGGTCTTTTAAAAATCGGTCAATGCCCACATGGTTCGACCGAGTAACTTCGATCGAACTTTTGGGAATAATCGGTCGGACTGTGATCGGACATGTTGGAAAATTTTTCTCGATCGAATCTAAATTGTATTCAATCGGCTACTATTTCTTATGACTCGACCAATTTAGGTCCGATCTAACTAATTATCATACTTTTCTTACTGTTTCAAACATTGCGGTGTGTGCAGAATCATCTGGCAGGTTGTGCTCGGATGTATATATGTTTTAACATTCTCCTGTATTTCTCTTTTTTTTATTCATGTGAACTAAACTGAAGTTGAGACCCTGTTTCCCCTATGATTAGCCATCCCCATCAAAGGCAAAGCCCCCCCCCCCCAGCCCCAGAACAGACACCCACAGATACCTGGCCCTGGCCAAAAACTCCCATTGGGTTGTTCAACTGTGTGCCTCAAGCTGCTGATCCCGGCCATAACCCTTCCACTTCCCATCAATTGGTTGCTTTATTTGGGGGTATAATGAAATACAGTCCGATCGATCAAATATCCTCGTATCGGAAAACATTGATTGTTTTTAATCGATCGGACGGAAAATCGGGGTGTGTATGGGGGCCTTTAGCCCCCCCCTAACTGCAACACACAGTGTGATCATACAATGCATTGCAGTGTGTCACACTGAGCAATCATCAAATTTTTGTTTTTTAAACACATGTATAAAATAGTTTTTAGGTGACTTTTGGGTGCATTTTTAAAAACAGAGCATGTATTTTTCACCAATTCAGAAAACATGAATGTTTTAAATGTTTCTAGGGAGTGCAATAAATAATACCAAGTAGCCAGAGCATCTTGCATAATGAATGACTGTGGATGGCAAGGTTTTAGTCTACACAAAAATGTCCTCTCGCTGCAAGACACGCAAAATGCATAATCTATTGACTCTAGTGACGAGGCCATGAAAGTCATACGTATGTAATGGACATGAGCACTTTGATAGGCATTTACAGCTATCACTCAGAAATTAAGGGTGGGGATGAATAGAGAAGGCTCCGGTGATTGGTTGAGGTTTATCTTTGCGCCCCGCATGGTGATAGGTTAGCTTGCGGTGTAGTAAGTAGGGCAAAGGTCGGCACGGTAAACCTTGTCCACTGGAAGCGGCTGTCAGTACCGGGTACAGAGACTGCAATCCCCTCACCATGTCCGACAAGCCGCAAGTCATCAGCCCGCTTAAAAACTTCTTCGCCGGAGGATTCGGCGGGGTGTGCCTGGTGTTCGCCGGACACCCTCTGGACACCATCAAGGTGAGACGGCCGGGGGTATGTGGGGACACTACACAGTTCCGGGTGAAGTGTAGGTCATGTGTATTTTGGGGCTCCTGTAGTGTGGGGGTACCGTGTGATGATGGGTGTCTTGGAGGAGTAGAGGGGTGTTATGTGTGGTGACAGGCCAACTTGTGCTGGAGTTGTGGTGTGTGTGTG
>CM070037.1:86890603-86902856 GCA_036250615.1 Ptychadena robeensis
GGCGGGCATTAGGGCTATGCTGGGATGCTTTACTAAGGCTAGGCTGGGGTCCATGCTGAATATAGTATATGTAGTGTGGAACTAGAGGGCCCACCTGGATTTTCCTTAAGGGTCAGAGTAGTGGGAAAGTGCAGCTTGCCAGAACCTGCTTTACCAGATAGAAAATTACTGCCTATAGAGATGAGTGTTAGGAGGTCTATGTACGGCACACGGGCAGAACATTGTAATTATCACCTGAACTGTACTATAAGTGAAAGAGTGAAACGGCACTACAGAAATGTGTACGTTTAATGTGTCACCATTAGTGGAGTGCACTTTATGTTTTGATTGAAGGGCTAAAATGTCAGGAACAGCTGAGTGATACCCTTCAGAGAACCCTTTATAAAGGTGACTCGTGCAGTGTGTCCAGGGCCCTGCAGAGGGCTGTCCTGTGGGTTTACATATTACAGTACATGGGGTTTACAGTTCTCTAGGGGAAAGGTGAAGGCTGCTGAATATCGCACATGCTTTAATGAAGAAACATTTCTAAGATAAAAGTAGGATTGCTGTAACTGGGTCATTGAAAAATGTAATTTAGAGCCATGAAGGGCCACATGACATAACATTTTCAATCTATACTGCCTTGTATAAGCATTTTATGAGAGGACAGCATGCATAGGTGGAAGACATTCTTTTTAATTTTTAAAAAAACAAAGCTGTTTTTAACTATTATTCAAGCATGGGAACATTGTAGTATGGTAATGCACATTTCATGTGATCTATATAATCAAAGGTTATGTGCCTCATAGATATCATCATATCTACAGTACACAACTTTAGATTCAAAGGTTATGTGCCCCTATTCTGAGGTTATGTGCCACAATATAAATCACCCCCCCCCCATTCATTGGTGAAATAATGGGAGCATGGGCACTCACTTGTCTGTCAACTGCTCCAGCTCAGCAGGCTGATTGGCATATGTGAAAGCCAATCAGTGACTCAGACGGTGCCTGAGCATGTCCCTCATCTCTCCTCCTCTCTCTGATCTAAGAAGATCCCAGGCAAAGACATGTCAGTGTACAGGAGACTTCCTATGCCCTATGCATTACCCTCCCTAGCGCACTGCTGATGTCCACATTTCTGTACCAAAAATGCACCATAGACTTCAATGGTAAATTTTCTTCATGTTGTATGCCTGTAACTTCCCAAAATCTGTCCGTACAAGGTCTAATAGACATCCTGAATATAATAAAGTTTGAAACAAACAATTATGTAAAAAAAATAAAATAATTTAAATTAATGAGATAAGGGTTAATCAACTGGAGAAGGGAACCAATGGGAGCCTTCTACCAGAGATTGAATTTCCCCCTGGGAGATATATTTTTTCCCCACTCATTCACCATTTCACACATATTCACTGTCACATACCTACACTCACTAGCACATTTTAACTCACATCACCTTCCTTCCCAACACCACTTGTTTATACACATGTCATTACATTCACAATTGTCACATATTACTTCTTTTCTCTACCTTTCTCTTTCCACATTCCTTTTCTCCCCCTTTTCCTATGACTATCTCCTTTCTTTTCTTTTTTCTTTTCCCCCTAGTTTTGCCTCTCTTCCTGCTTTTCCTTTCTTTTCCTTTTCTTCTCTCCCCCCCCCCCCTCCCTCTTGGTCCCCCTCTTTTCCTTTCTTTTCTTTCTTTATTTCTTTCTCTGTACCTCTCCCATAACTCCCACACGTTTGAGATTTGGATTTGTTCACTAATATGTTTTTTCACATACACTATTCCTTTGTCTTTTCCCCCTCTTCTCTCCTCCCACACGTTCCTCTTACCCACTTCATTCCCTCACAAGGGCCCCTATAAGTCACATTATACGACTGTGGCAACAAACTCAATCTCACGATCCATTAATATTAATACCCATTACATTACACTTTTACACTTAGGCTGATGTTGGTCTGGGCCCCGGTTCTGGGCGACTGTGTTGTGGCCTCTCGTTTCTTGCTCCGTCGCCTCCGCCGCTGTTTGGCTTCTTGTTTGTCCACAGTACTATCCATACGCAATTAACCGTTAACCATTGCTGTACATACTTGAAGACGCTAACTAGTACCCCTTGATGTTCTATGTTGGTCTACATTGGTCTGTTCTCGTCGTGTGTATTGTTGTCATTTTAGATCGTTATGTACGCAAATACATGGATAAAGCTTACCCCCTGAGGAAGTGAAACTACGAAACGCGCCTTGGGGCACGCTCCTGCGGCTGGCAGGATATTATCCTAACGTTTCTTTGATTACCGTTAAATGTTAATACTATTATGTACCCTTTTTATGATATGTCTGTGTACAATACCAACACAAGAACGACCAACTCTGTAAGGTCAAATTGTGCGGCTTTTATCCTATGATTTATTTATTTTTTTTCATTAAACTGTGTTAACAATCTACCTTGTTTTCGATATACTATCCCCACTCAGGCCGTTAAAGTCCCCATGCCCCTGTGATATCTCCCAGGGGGAAATTCAATCTCTGGTAGAAGGCTCCCATTGGTTCCCTTCTCCAGTTGATTAACCCTTATCTATATTGTTTGGGATGTTGGCCTTACACATCTAAATAGTGCAGCTTTTTGTATATAATATATAAAATTAATGAGAAAACACAAAAATCAGGGCACGAAGCTATGCTGCTATGTACTAAATCTAGCCCAAATAAAGTCTCTGGTGCCCCAGATGTGCCCATTTGCAGTTAACCCTCCCTAACCTGGTGTGATGGATGTGGTAAAATCACACCAGGGAGGAGAGGGTTACTGCAAATGGGCACCTCCCCGATGTGACGTCATCACGTCCCTCGGAGGGGGGGGGGGTAAGGGGGAGAAAAGATGGAGGATGAAGCCAGCATGTCACATAGGGGACAGCGCAAAACTGTAAGTATGCGCTGCCGGAGCCCCGATATGTACTGGACGGCACCACCTCGTCCAGTGCTATAGTAGCAGCGCTGGATGAGATGGTGCCGTCCCGAACGCTAGGGCGGTTAACAGGTTTCATGGGCCGCAAGTGGACGACCAAGGGGGGCTAACGAAGAACACCCAAAGGGCTGCAGGTTGGGCACCTGGGATTTAATCTAAGTCTAAAATTACTACTTTATATTGGGACATAAATCTGCATGGTTGAGTGATCTGAGCATACTACACGCAGTCCGAATTTCACACCTGTAGCTGCAACCCTTTCATAATACATAAGTTTAAATACTTAATTAAAATTGTTGTGTTTTGAAATGTAAACATGATAACTTAAAGCTGTATATTCGGCTACTTGAAGTGTTCAAGCTTTAAAAGCTTATCTCGATTGGAAAGAAACTCCTTCCTTGCAATGCCTTCTTTTGCCACAAGATGTCCTCAGTCGTCTACCTTTTCTCTTTCCATTATGGAACTTTTTATCTGACAGCTCCAACTGAAAAATACTTTCCTGTGCATGTTAGGGCTGAGAGTTGGGGAACTTTGTTCTAAGGGATCCAAATAGAAGTGACCGTTTACATAATCTCTCACTGTAAAATGGCTTTAATTCACATTTTGTAACTATTTCCATTTACCGGTATTTTACAGGTACGAATTCAAACCCAAACAAAACCAGCACCAGGCGTGGCTCCATTATATGCCGGGACTTTCGACTGCTTTAAGAAAACACTTGTAAATGAGGTAAGGGATTTGTTTGTTAGTGTTATTAGTTTGTCTATTGAGTGTAAACGAAATGGTTGCCACAGGGAAACTGTAATTTATCATGGTATATGGATGACCACTTTTATTTAAAAGGGTCACAGTACTTTGTTTATCCATGAAATTGTGCTTCAGTGTTGTAACATTCTGGACAGGGCAGTTTGCTGTGAGGGCTCCCTGCTGAGATTATTTTGGCTTTTCTGATTCTTGTAACTGTTGTAACTGTCTGTAAAAAGAAGTGGCTAGAAAATGCTTCTATTAGCAGGACTGATGGATAATAAGACTGTGAAATCGTTTTAAACCACTTTTCTCTGCAATTCACAGTTCATTGTGTTTACAGTTCACCTATGTACTCCAGAAGTCAAATAATATCGTCCACAGTGGGTTTGAAAACTAATCTCATTACTGTGGATTTCAGATATATCAGTGGGAAATCACAGCGCATGCTTTTCTTAAAGTTTCAAGAAAAAGTTTTTGTCTTAAAACTCATAGTGTGAGAGAGCCCATACAGAACCATAAACTCCTCTTTTAGCTTTAGAGACCAATCATTTGTTTGCCCAGACTTGCACTTCATTACAATCATATCTGTTGTTTTGTATGTTTCAGGGGATCAAGGGGCTCTACAGGGGGATGGCAGCACCCATTATCGGTGTCACTCCAATGTTTGCTGTCTGTTTTTTCGGCTTTGGTTTGGGGAAAAAGCTTCAGCAGAAACACCCAGAAGAAGTATTAACGTAAGTACTGTGCACAAGACCTTGTGCGTCTATACCCTGCAGGGAACTTTTATCACCCTTTTACCAGGGAAAATTGTTGTTCACTTCTAAAATCATGAGTTTCAATCAAGGCTAATGCAGCAGATCTAGGAAATGGCTGAGCACAACTTACTTGGAGGGTTGCTTTGTATGAATGAAAGTGAGTCTGTCTGTTCTTGAAGTTTGACTGCGACACTTGTCCCCTGCTCTTTTTCTCCATAACTTGGAGAAGTATTCTATAGTCCACAGAGATAGCTGGGAACAATATACATGATGATAGTCCAGCATAGACAGAGATTACTGCCTTATTGGCTGTACACAAACCACTTTATGGACTATGAAAAAAGAAACAAGAGCTTTTCCCTGTTAGGCATTTATCCATATCATATGAAAAACATTATATATTGTTTTATTTTTTTTTGTCATAGTCTTCATAAATTAAAAAAAAATAAAGATCTTCAATACCACTATGCATTCTTCTTTTTTTTTTTTTTTTTTTTTTTTTTTTTTTTTTTTCTACACTCCCTTAGTACCTGCGTTCTGTGCCCACCCCCCCCGGGGGGGGGATATTTCTAGAGGGATGGTGCACCATCATTGGCGTCAGAGGGTGGGTGACACTCTGCGCCCCCTCTGAACTTTTTGTAAGTAAGGGCTTGTTTCCACTAGTGCGGATCCGTGCAGATGGCCGCTCCTGACCGCATCCATAGGCAAAGCATCGGCCATGTGCAGATGCGGTCGCGGTGCAGTTTTGAATGCTGCATGGGGTGCGGTTGATAGCGGCTGCAGCCGCAGGCTATCCGCACTAGTGACAACAAGCCATAAGTGTCCAGCTCGAGCTGAAAAAACTCGCTGTAATCCTGAACTGGACTCGGACTGAGGAAATGTAAACAAGCTGCAGCGCGATCTTGTTGACATTTTACTAGAAATGTTATTCTATTAAATATGGAATTTCTATCTAAAAAGGTCACTGAACATGGTATAATCCCCACAGTTGGTGAAGTTCTAAAGAAGAGTTGTGTGCATGCAGGTTAGGAGGGAGGGGACATTACCCCAGGGCGGGAGCGTTGTGACCTGACTTTCGGGGAAATTTCTGTGAATGCGGATAGGAGTTGGGTGGCCTGGTTTGTTTTGGACACGGGGTGCCTTAAGGAAAAAAGGCTAAGAACCACTGCATTCGTAAATTGTGCGTTAATTTATCGGGTTGTCCCATTTGTGGTGTGCTAACTGACCTCCTCTTTCGTACAGCAAATACTGAAGGGAGATATTTCTGCAGGCTTTATTCCGTAGGTATGTGTGCCCAGCAGTGTACATTTACATGGTGTACATGTAAGTGTGATTGTTCCTCAGCCAGCGTCACCTGTCCTCTCATTCTGAACCAAATACAGTGCTATGTTGATGTATTATGCTAGCCACACATGCATCTGTATTTTTATTTTTCCTGTTCTATTAGTTCCACCATTACTGGGATCTTTGCCTCCCCCCCCCCCCCCCCCCCCCCCCCCCCCCCCCTCATTATTACCCTGCCCTCAACAACCAACATTGGCCACCCTGTCTGTGTGTTTAAGATCCAATCACATTTTGAAAAAACAAAATAAAAGTGACCACTGTTAAAGTTCCCCGTCTGGCTGCTATAGAGATGATTTTTTTTTTTTATAACCTCTGTTCTTATTTAGGAGGTCAGCTCTGTTGTTGTCCTTCTGGCTGTTTTTTTTATATTTTTGTAACCGTCAAAATATGCAGATAGGAGGTTCTGATATTTACTGTATATACTCGAATATCTCTTTGGTGGTAAGCCTGAATGGGCAGGGTCTCCTCCTGTTTCATAGTCTATACCTGTGATGTAAGCTTGTGTTTCATTTCTTATCTAAATACACAGCACTGTGTAATATGTTGGCACTATATAAAAAAAAAAAAAGATAAAATTTTAGTGGATGTACACTCAATATGTGAAAATGTAGAGAAGGGTTATTGGAACATTTTTAAAATATATTGTATTAGCATCGTTTTTGTATAAATTACGTTCAGATTCATGCCAAAAAGTTTTACGTTGAATTTTTAAGTTGTTCCAACAACCCTTCTCTAAAACACTTGCAATTTTGGTTTCAGTGGCTTTAACTCACATTTTGGCATATGAGGTGTTTCTGTGCCGTAGCTGCTGCATTTCCCACGCTAGGCTTATACTTGAGTCATTCAGGTTTTCCATTTTTTTTATTTTTTTGTTTTTGTAAACTTAAATACCTCAGCTCGAGTATATACAGTATGTGACCTGCCATCTATTCTCTCAAGTATTTAAACCTTGAAACGACTTTTCTGTAGACTATTTAATCTAGCAACCACTCTATGGTTCCATAACAAGTTTACTTGGATACCCCATGGAAAACAACTGGAGTTTTAACAGTGATCAATGTTTATTTTTATTTTTTTTTATTTGATTGGATGAAGTAGATATTTTGGGTGTAAACATTTCTATGTATTTCCACACATCTAAATGTATGCTTATATATCTTGTTTTAAGGTACCCACAGCTCTTTGCAGCAGGTATGTTGTCTGGAGTTTTCACCACTGGTATTATGGCCCCCGGGGAGAGAATTAAATGTCTTTTACAGGTATGGACATCATGTATATAGTCTTAATGCAAGATAATAAATAACTCTGGTCTTTGTAATGTTTTAAGATCTGTCGGCGATTAAAAGAACATCACCAGCTAACAAGGAGATAAAAATGATTAGCCTGTTATTTAAAAAAACTAATATATTTATATTTGTCCCAAGGACTTCTACAGTTGCACCACTAGATGTCCTTATTTAGATGAGTGGCATCATTTAATCCACATATTCTGAGCCCAGGTCATCCTGCACCTCCACACCTGTCTGGCATGACTGACTTCACTGGAAGATGGATTTGTTGAGCCTTTTATCCCACTGCAAGCATAACAGTTAGGATCTGTATGATTGAAAATACTTGCAGTCTCTAATAACGACTGCCCATTCTTCTGATCATATGATCTTAAAAGCATTGGTTCACATGCAGATGTAGAAGCTGTATGTTTTATTTGTTGGAAGTTTTTTGATTAAAATAACATGCTTTTGGTATCATTGGGGCAGGAAATTATGGAAATGTTCCAGTTATCACCGTAAAAGGAGGTAAACGGATATACCCAAAAGGGGCATATGACTGGGTGCCATCTATCTAAGAGTTAATTTTCTTTCTTTTCAATAAAAACTTAATTAATTTTAATATAACAATAAACAATGGGATAATCATCAAATCAATCACAGTCAATTACACAAAATGTGAAATAAAAAGGAAATGTTGAGTGATGTTTGCAAATTCAAGGAAAACTAGGGGCCGTTAACTTTGTGGACCACAACGCAGCCCTGCAATATGAGAGACATCTATCACCACTCCATTGTGTAATAATGGGGTTTAAACTTATCAGCTGGGAACAAATAGACCAGTGGCCAATCGAAATAACAGGGAAGAGGGGACACAAAATTCCTAGGGAAAGGGGGAGGGTATTAGCCAGTCTGGGTCAAAATAAATTGGTCTTTCCTACAGGAAACCTGTCTACAATTTCAAAAGGGTGGTGTCATTTGTTTAGGGAGAAATAATGTTTTATCCACTGGGTCCATTTTTATTGAAATGGAGTCATGCAGGTTTTTAATTTACTAAATACGCTATGTGTGTTGAGTAGGGCTGGACTACTGCCAGGGCTTCGCCAGGGTCTGCAATATGAAGGTTTAGAGGGAAAATTTGGTGATGGGGAAATCGGGCTTCAAATTCAAAAGGGCCTCATGGATTTTCCAATCTTATTTTCCCCAACACAGTATATACTAATTGATACTCTTGTCCAGAATCTCTTGGTTTTTAGCATTCGCGGTGGCTTTGTTTACATACGCTTCTGCAATGTCACAAGATTTATTTCTATCCAGTGTTGTATTAATTTTTCACCAAGATCTTGCATTGATGATGGTGCAGTCTGACCACTGTGCAAAGCCTTTTCCAGCACATCCCACAGATCCTCAATGGGGTTAAGGTCTGGACAATCCATGTGTGACAATGATGTCTCCTGCTCCCTGAACCCCTTTCACAATTAGAGCCTATGAATCCTGCCATTGTCATCATGGAATATGCCCCTGCCATCAGGGAAGATGGAATAACCTGGTCATTCAGTATATTCGGGTAGTCAGCTGACCTCATTCAGGTCACACTGTTGCTGAACCTTAACCTGACCAACTGCAGCAACCCCAAAATTATCAAATAGGAAGCTTGTTCTTATTTGCTCAGTTATATCGAGGTGTTTTTTTTTTTTTTTTGGGCCAGACAGTGAATTCATTGTTTTTCTGTTTTCTTCCCTAATCTTTGATTGACCATTGTGTTACTTGTATTGTGTAGTTGTTCTTACAGCCTGCAGATGTCAATGTTGCTTTAGTTTTAGTGGAAGTTGATGTTGGGTTCTCCAGCTCCTTTAAATTACCAGCTTTCATCAGGAGTCTGATTAGTTTCTCATTGTAATCTAGATCTTTAAACGTTTTAGGCCAGCTTCTGAATTTAATTTGCATTCTATATTTAATATATTCATCATTTGTGGAACTTGTTTTTTTTCTAGTGCTATTATTCTTTATTTATATAGTGCCAACATATTATGCTGTACTGCTGTACAATAGAGTTGAGACGGCACACAAGATAACACAGCGGTACAGGTTATGTCACAGTAGATGACCCTGCCTGAATGGGTTTAGGATCTAATAGGTGTAACGCATCATGATGAAAAAATAATAAACTAAGATTATTGCTTTTCAACTGTGGTTGCATGTATGACAGTCGTTTACATAAAGCTCTAAAGGGTTAGAGTCCAGACATCGTAGTATCTGGTTAGCTCTCCCTTCTATTCTTCCCTAACTGGGGCCTAACTAATTCAGCAACAAAGAATCAAATCAAGATATTTAAAAAAAAAACTTTAATAGAGGTCAATCATGGAACTCCCCATACATGGAGTTTCATGACAAAAAAATGATACAAACAAGAGAACATGAACTTCAAAACATATACGTTATGTCATGGCAATAATGCATGGTAACATCAGTCTAGTTGACATTCAAATATTCTAGTGAACCTTTGATACATGTGCTCCAACGTGTTTCGCCCTAATGAAGGCTTCCTAAGGGAGTCTTATACATTCATCTAGAGACTGACACATAATCAGTTATTATATACTCATATTATAAATGCACTACTATGTTGTACATTACCAATATTGTATAATATCATATAAGATCACTGTTATGACCTACTGTACCGTACACTCCCCATGTATAGGGAGTTCCATGATTGACCTCTATGAAAGTATTTTATATATCTTACTTTGTTTCTCTGTTGCTGAATAAAAGCCCCAGTTAGGGAAGAATAGAAGAGAGAGCTAACTAGATACTACGATGTCTGGACTCTAACCCTTTAGAGCTTTATGTATGTGTTAGGTTAGGCTTTATGTATGCGTTAGTCTCCCTATTGTTGAGAGAGAATATACAAGTGTATGACAGTCGTTGCTTCACCATGCTTTAAAAACTGAAAAGGTAGCCATACACAGGTCGATTTTCCACTAGATTTTTGACAGATCGATCACTGTGCGCGTTCACCAGTTCGATCGGCAGTCAATCGGTTTTGATCACTCTAAACGATCGACCCCAAAAAATCGGAATCGACTAAAAATCGGATCAGACAATGAACTGACATGTTGGTTTTTTTGGTCGATCGTTTGGCAATTTGAGTACATTGATGGACCCTAATAGCCGTATGCAGCAGCCTTTCCGATCGATGGATTTTGTGGAATCGGCCATTTTGGAGATCAGCTCATGTCCAAATCAGCCACAAATCGGATTCCCAAGGTGGTGTTGCATCAATTTCCGATCAATTGCTGATTCCTGATTGCCTGGAAAGATTGGATCGGCATTTGATCGCTGACAAATCGACCTGTGTATGGCTACCTTTATAGAAATAATACCTAAAAGTGTTCTTTTAGCCTATTTGCTTGTTCTTTATAAAAACTTGTGTCCTAAAACACACATTGAAGAAGTTGATCAGCTGCCATTATCGCCAAAATTCTACTTTCTAGAAATGCTAGTTTGTAGAACGAGAACAATTTCAACACAGCCTGCACTAGCCCTTAAATATAACTCTAAATGTATAAACTGGTAATGACAATCTTGTCGACCCTTTTGATGTTGCAATTACAATATTATAATTGTAGAAAATGTAGTTAGAAATTTTAAAAGAAATCAGAGAACTAATGTTGTGCCCTTTACTACCTGAGCTAAATTTATGAAATAAAGACTTGTTATAAGGCAACAAAGTTCTTGCTGACAAAGCCAGACCCCGGTTGCTTAGAACTACAGGAATGTCAGTTTGGAGAGCCCTTTGCTTTCTCACATCTAGAATGTTCCAAAAAATGTCCTCTGTAAAACTGTCGTGATGTGTTTCCGGGTCTGGCATTGGGCTGCTGCTCTGATCTGCTAATATTTATGTAACTGTTTAAATTTGGAATTCAAAACTCTCTTCTGTTAAGAGTTCCCGTGGTCCTTCCTATTGGCTGCGTTCCCAGCATCCTGCCTTCTTTACCAGTACACCCAGTCTTAAGTGCTTTTTTAGCTTGAGAGCTTGAGCAGAACTTACACGTAAACTGGTCTAATAACAGAATCCAGTTTAAAAGCAAAAAAAAACAATAGTACTCATTAAAATGCCTCATGCTGCCCTAACATTTGTCTTTTTTTGTACAATACACAATAGGTCTACTTAGCCCAATTCAGTGCCATAAGTAGCAATTAGACTTTCCTGGTCAGTGATCTGGTTAAGAGCACAACATCTTGGATGTACAACCTACCTTCCACATTGGAAAGTGACTCATGGGCCACATTGGCTTCTTAAATTTTAAAAAGGGTCGGACCAAGAGCCTTTAATGGCTGACCCCCCCCCCCATATGTGTTCCAATTCCATGCATCACTTATATCAATTATGATGGTGGTGATGTGTAATAGGCGACCTGTAACAGGGACCTTGTTATCTTTTTAAATTTCCTGCACTTACAAAGAAATACTCATTAATTGCAATGAGCAGAGATAATTTCTACTAGACTGTTGTCACCAGGAGTGTGCGCCCATAGTGTCATGATTACGTCACTGCATCACCCCCAAGGCAACATTTGGACACATAGGCGTTATGTGCAGGACTGTGGAGTCTGAGTCCATTTGGCGTATCTGGAGTCGGAATTTTTTTTTTTCCGACTTCTACTAAATTTAAATGAGAATTAAAAAAAAATTTATGCAAGTGGAAATATCGCAATTCAAAAAGTCATAAAGAACTACTTCTCTGCTATAAGAATAAATGCATGCCGTGCATAACATTACCGCAAAACGAACACGTTAAATGACCATGAAGCATGCTGCACATTGACTGTATGTGTCACTAAATGGGACATAATGCACAGCTAAGGTGCGGCACTGTTTTCCATTGTGTTGTGTTCTGCTGTTACAGGGAGCGCAGTGCCCACTGTGAATCTAGTCTAACTCTCGCTGATAATGAAGAAAATGAAGAGACGCTTGTATAAGTGAAGGGAATGGATCGCCAATAGTTCAAGACTGAAGCTGTAAAACATTTGTAAAACCGCTGTCATTCAGCCCAGGCGACAAATACTTAGATTGTTAGCTTCAACTTTACACATGAATATGGGATTCAAGGGAAATCAGGAATCCTGTTTGGAGTGCCCCTTCACCCTGCCTCTTCTTGGAGCCTTCCACTGCCCTATCTTCAGC
>CM070037.1:86902956-86935903 GCA_036250615.1 Ptychadena robeensis
CTGTGTGAGTGAGGCAGCTGTATGAGACAGGCTGCTTCTCCCCAGCTTGTGTCGTGTTGTGATTCACACGTGCTGCAAGCTGGGGAGAACAGGTCCCCATTGAACGGTAATCAATGTACCCCTGGTCTAGAATCACCTGGGATTATGTATGCCGATGCTTCCGGTTCTGCACCTAATCGAGTCAGGGGCGGGGGTAGGTGGCGCCATAGACCTCCATGTAAATGGAGGGGCGTCGCCTTTTTTCACCAAAAGTCTGGCGTCTCAAGTGATGCCGGATTTATGTTTAGATCCTCTGGTTGGACAGGCAATAACGGCGGAGCATGTTGTGCTCCGCCGCGATTGCCCGTGGCACGGTTATAAAAAAAAAAAAAACGTGCCACATGCGCAACGCCCAGAAGGTTAATCTAAACTTTATTATCAATGCAAACAATTTATTAATAAAACAATACTATTCAGAGACCTAAACAATCATTTTATAAGAAATAAAAGGTTACTAAGGGAAATATAAGTTTCAAAATAAAATAAAATTTTTGCAATGTAAACTTGTTTGGAAAGTAACATTTCCCCTGGTAAGCTTTCTTTTTTTTTTTTTTTTTTTTTTTTATTATTATTTGAAATGTATGCTTTCCCAGACCTAAATGCAGTATAAGACTGAGACTGAGGGGTATTTGGAATGCGGACATGCCTAGGTGGAGTGCCACGTCCACTTTCCAAATACAGGAAGTAACACAAATTCCGGTATAGGGAGGTTTACATCCCCTCGCTTTTTAGCTGGCTAACTTAGGAGGGAGGGGTAGTGATTCTGCATCCTAACTTCCCACCCCCCATTATATGCACAAACAGGGTGAGAACTTAGGAAGGAGGGGCATTACTCACCCCCAATTTAAGGAACCCAGGAAATATCCAGATCCGGCTGGGAAAGTCACATAAAAAAAACATGACTTTCCCAGCCAAAACAGGAGCCTTGCCAGGTATGGTCTAGAGTTGCACTTTAAATTAATTTAGTATCTGAGAGGTCCTTATACACAAAATATAAATGATGCCATAATAGAAGTCCCACAGTTTTCAGACAAGTTGTACAATGGTTATACTTATTATAGCATAACTAATCTTCCGATTATATCTGATTGTATTGTTCTAGATCCAGGCTGCTTCTGGGAGTACACAATATGCTGGTCCCATGGACTGTGCCAGGCAGTTGTACAGAGAAGCTGGAATTAGAGGTATCTACAAGGGGACGGTGCTGACGCTCATGCGAGGTAAGTCTGGAGAAGCCTGGCAGCTTGAAAATACATGAGGAATTTCACGCTGTAACATTGTGCAAACACTACCCAGGGAGAGATACTGAAGAGCATAGGATTTGTATATGGTAGTTTAAGATATGAGGAATCTCCTGGCAAGTGTAAAAACCTCCATTTAGCGTGTTTGTGCATCAGTGTTGCTGCTGTGAACTCTTAAGTAGGATCATACACTATTTGTGTTCCTGCATATAAAATTGCATACTGGTTAGAAAAGCTGGGAAGCTGCACAGGCAGGACCAGTGGGTGGGATTTAATGCATAAAGGCATCTTCTGAGTGATGATTTAAGCTACATGGTAAGCCTCAACACTTCCTATTACAAGCACTGCGGTAGCAGCCAGTGGTTTCTGTGATACAAGTGTTCCTATTTGAAGATATTTTGTAGCAGCTTAAAATGGTGGTTAAATGGTGGGGTAAAAAGTTCCACAAATATGTACACAAGTTTGTATGGGTCCGCACTCACCGTGTTTCTGAAAAATAGATCATACGCCAATTCCCTCTCTAGCCGACTTAGTAGTTTTGTAATCCAGCCGAGTTCTCCAGGTGCAGGAGCTCCCTGCAATGACCACGTCTCCTGGGTCTCCTTCAAAAGTATATCCACAAGTAATGGAAGTCTGCACACCGGATAAGATCTCAGTTTCTGCTTTATTTCATCCAAAAGTTTTCCATAGAACAAATATGTACACAAAGATGCATCAAAATCACCCTCCAAGGGTCACCACCACCTCTCTTTGTGTACATATTTGTTCTATGGAAAACTTTTGGATGAAATAAAGCAGAAACTGAGATCTTATCTGGTGTGCAGACTTCCATTACTTGTGGATATACTTTAAATGGTGGGGCACCCTTAAGTGTAAATTTTGTGTTTTTTGACAAACATCCTTGTTCTGCTTTGACGAGCAGTGTAAAATCCTAATTTCTTCCCAGTTTTTTCTGCTGCAATTTGGCCATGTGTTGCATGTCTATTTCATGGGTTTCTGCTATTGGAATCACTACAAATGAGGAACTATGTGTAGCCTAGGGTAGTGATACTGCACTGTTTCTGCAAAAAAAAGGTCTGCATATGAATGTGAGTGTTATTACTTCATAGCTAAGGAAAAGCCAAGTAGGGTGCTCTACATAGCTTCCTGATCTTTCTGCAAAACCTAGAGACCCAGTGTTGTTGCTGGATGAAAAATATGCAATGTACATAAATTATTCAAGGAGGCTGAAACAGAAAAGGCAAAATAGAAGCATATTAAATGTATTATTTAAACTTTGCACATCTTAGCAATAGTAAGCCATTGATGAATACTGAAAGTTTGGAGTTTAAGAGAGCCTTGTTATTGGCTAACTAAAGTAATTAGAGCAAGCTTTTGGGATGTCTCAGATCCCTTCTTCAGGCTTAATAGGTTAAACAGCAGTCTCAAAAACCAGAATTGTATTAGCCTGAAGAAGGGATCTGAGACTTCCTGAAAGCTTGCTTCTCTAATGACTTCAGTTAGCCAATAAAGGGGATCACTTAAACTCCAAACTTTCTGTAACTCTGCACATGGAAAACCAAGGCAGATCTGTGGATGGGTTCCATTTTTAGGATTCCCAGTCCAGATTGTATACCCAGGTTGTTTTTTATCTGGTGTTTTTAAGGCGTGTCACAGCTTGTCTGTAGATAATGAGATTCTAAACTAAAGTCAAATTTTTTTTTTTTTTGATTAAATTTCACATCCTAATCAGAGTCACGGCTGCACAATTCTGCAAATTAGACTTTAAAGGGGAAAAAAAGCTAATACATGATTCAAGGTCACAGCAGCTTCTCCTAGCTAATTGCATCTTCACGCTACTCCATACGCTACAACAATCTAGATACTGTTCCACCAAATTGCAGTTTGCAGTACACACACAAAGAAGCCTGCTGAATATAAATTCCCATATGTGGTACGTCATCTGTTTTTAAAAAAGAACTAAACACTGGCACCTATTCCTAAAAGAAAAAAGCCAAGCAGAGGGAAAAATGACAAATTTCCAGCATTGTATTTGGTTCCCTGCAGCTTTTGCATGGTGTCCCTGGTGGGGGCAGCCATTTTGAGGCAACAGGGAGGACTTTCATTTTCATCATGGTACAGCACTGTAGTGTCATCGCCAAATCTGACTAAATATCTCCTGAGGCTCAGTTGAGGCATAAACAGGAGTTCCCACTTATCACATTTTAAGAAGTCCTCTTAAAATGTATCATTTTGTATTTTTTTTTAAAGTGCACTGCTTAAGAATGAAAGCTTAGCAATTCAAATTCTAACAGAAAACTTGCCGCATGCACCTAGACAGATCTCTAAATACACTGAAATGGGCTTCCTGACACTGTGAATCTGTAGCTGCTGTGTATTATGCTGTAGTTGCTCTCTCACTGTCTACTGAGAAGTGTAAACCATCCAGACACACGCAAGCATTGAAACTTTGTTTGGGAGGGAATTCAGATCCCCAATCCTACAAGGCAACTTCAAAACCATTTTTTGTAAACATTTTGTATTTAGTGACTTGTGGCTTAAGTAAAATGATTTTGCCATTTATGGTGGTTTGTACTTAAAATAACCTGCTATTGTTTCAATTTTATGTAATTATTTGTACCTGTGCATACTATTTATTGGTATATTGATACTTTTAGTGATCAACAAAAAGTTTATTAATGAAGTTACTTCTCCTCATTAGATGTACCAGCAAGTGGAATGTACTTTATGACCTATGAGTGGTTAAAACATATCCTTACACCGGAAGGTCACAGGTAATTATTGGTCCTCAGAACATTTATTTGGAACCAGTTTTATAGTGACTGGTCCCAATAATTTTATGGAAAAAAAATGACACAAGACAGAATTGTCTAAACTGACAATTGGTGCACACTGTTCCAATAGTTGCTGTGTTACAGTAACACCTATCTGAATGCATCCTCCCGCTGTGCTGATCTATACCTGCAGAGATCCTTTCTTGTTCTTGGAACGCCATAGGTTGTAGTTTGTTTTAAGCCAAAACCTTTCTTAAGTTGTTGTTTGGCTGGGAAGGGTTATAACCATTTCAGTTTTTTATTGTTGGCGATTCCAACAGAAACACACAAAATCTTTCTGTATCAACCATTTAGGGACAGAGGAAACAGAGTGTGTGTGTGAATGATTGATGTCCCTGTGTGGGTGTAGTGTTTGTGTGTCTCTATGTGAATGATAAATGTTTCTGGATGATTGATGTGAAAACCAAATAAAGTTGTGTGCATTGTATTTCAAATAAAGTTTGAGGGCCATTTCACACTATTGCATGACACTGCAGCGGAAACACAGCTAGTGTGACATGGCTCTCAACATTAAACTGTGTAGTTTTAATGGGCTCGATAACGTTTCTATGTAGAAAAGGGGGTCCTTCAGGGACGATTTTGGGAACCACTGGGTTATACAGTCACCAACAGGAGCTTTGAGTAAAAGAAAAACTCTAGAGCCAACCTAGTATGACCTCTCTCACTACTAAAATGTAGTGCTCATTAAAACAGAGAAAGCACTATCCTACGGCTGCTTCTGCTGTGTGGACTCATGTAGGCTTCCAGCCTTTAAGCTGTTCTACACTTGTCAATGCTGGCTGCCAGACCTTCCACTGCACCAGCTGTAAGAATCACCATAGTACCTAGCTTGGAGGATAATTTTTGAGAGCTTAGTCTGTCCTGCACAATGTTTGCATCTTTTAGAACCCCCAGCTTAGAATAGGCCTTGCCAGAGTATCTGCTGCTTGGCACCTGGATATAGGGAGCCTGGATACAACCCAACACTCTGTACAGCAACCCCATCCCCACCTTGCTGTTATAAGCCTTGACAGACTGGGCAAAATGCTGCAAAAGTTATATTTCTGCAGTGGCAGCAGTTATATTTTTGCTGAAGCAACAAATGTTGTTCTAAGATTCCTAGTGTGGCCTGGCTTTCCCTTCATTGCCATCAGATTGTGTGATGTGTATGTCCTGAAGGATGATGGGCAAAGGGTATTGTTTTAATAACTGCAACAATTCTCTAACCATTTTCTCTCCCTCCTTTTACAGTGCAAATGATCTGAGCGTTCCTCGGATCCTCTTTGCTGGTGGAATGGCCGGAATCTTTAACTGGGCTGTTGCAATTCCCCCAGACGTGCTAAAATCTCGCTTCCAGACAGGTGGGTGAATTACTGACCTCGCTGAGAGGGTCTGCAGGGGTTTGCAGTAATGTAAGACTTGTGTTACATCAAGTTCCATAGTATATTTTTCCACTTCTCCAAGTGCAGATAATGTGCATCCTGCAGGGCAGTGAATTGCATTCTGCAGGGCTGTAATGATACAAGATTGTCTACAAAAGCTTATTTTGTTTTCTGGTTGGCATATATAGTATTTACTTTGCTGGTTACCCCTTTAACCAGCAAATGTGAATCTATTCTAGTCATGAAGGGGTATAGGGCAACTGCTGTGACCCACAAAATTCCCAAAGTATGTGATCAAAACAATTATTTACTTGTTAGAAGAAACAAAAAAGTCTGAGACTGTGAACAAATATGACTGCAGACACCCTGCAGAAGGCACCAAGCCACTGGATCGGCATTATGAGGCCATCAACATTATTGCAGTTACCATATAACAAATGAACACTAAAGAAGACTGGGATCCAAGAGTTTCACAACAAGCATCAAAGTGGCAGACTTTGGACATTTGGGATCAACAACCTTTATTACTGATCTCCAGCCTTTACTCTAGCAAGTTGTTCTTCTCATGCGTGATATTGTATACTGTCAACACTAAGCTTTCCATAGTTTGCATTGCAAGTAGCATCAATTTGGATGCTACTTCATATCCTGGCCAGAGAATATCGTAACCATGTACATTTCCCTCCCCGGCCTTACTGAACAGAAACTTTTATTCATACAATTAGTATTGTGCTTTGGTTTCCGGGACGACTTTACCATTTTCAGATATAGTGTTTATCACACAAATTCAGTTGACTTTCCAAAGTTGGAACAAATCTTAAGTCTGCCATGTTGGCTTCTAATATTATGATGCGCTGGGAACCCAGGCTGGGAGGACTTGGGATCGGGCGACCCTTACAGGCCCTCTCTGAGAGCAATTAGAGATGAGACTAGCTAGAGATTGAGTTTTTAGCAATTGTGGTACACATAGTTTTGTACAGTGTTCATATGCAAGATGCTTTGACAAGTTCTCACTGTGTTTACATTCGTACAGCCCCAGCTGGAAAGTATCCCAACGGATTCCGGGATGTTTTACGGGAGTTAATCCGAGAAGAAGGAATAGGATCTCTTTATAAAGGATTCACAGCAGTCATGCTTCGGGCCTTCCCAGCTAATGCGGTACGTCATTTATTTTATTTAATTTGTTTTATAGCTTGTAGTATGTACAACTGTAATTCTAGTGCATTATGTAATGTATTGTACAGCGCTGCGTTATATGTTGGCACTTTATAAATAAATGATGATAATAATTATGTTAAAATATTTAATTTAAGTTTGGAGACTATAGAAGGATCTGGCATAAAGTGTAGTTATGGTTTGACTTTTTATATTAAAATATTGGCATATTCTAAAATGAGCTCTCATTAACCTCTGTCTCTACAATTGAAGGGGAAAATTTAGTTTTTAATACTTGCTGAAATGTCAGATTTTTCTATGAGAACTATTTTTGTCAACACACAGCTGGGGTTACTATAGATATTTCGGCAAATTGACTTCCGTGCACGTTCCTGGCCGTCGCTCGGCTAATAAAATCTGGACGTGCTTAGGGTGTGCTAAATCCGCACAGACCATACCATAGATGAAAAGATTCCTCCCGGTATACAGACTCCCTCTCAGGAAAAGACTCACCAGCTTCAAGCATCCAGGTGCTGGGCCATGAAGGATCAGTTCAATCACTCATGAGCAATGAATAAGAAGGAAGAAAGGTCTTGAATCCGCACTCTGGAATTTTTTCTTTAAAATCTTTAAAGCTTTATTTGAACATCACGTAAATACATGTAGACATGGACAGGGTCCCTCCAGGGAAAATCCCCTCTGACGCGTTTCACCGTTACAGCGTATTCATAGAGTAAAAAAATCTGGTGCGCCCACCTGGCGAGATCCACCAGGAATCGGCTGCATGTCGGTGATCCGTCATGTTGGTAGATTCCCGTCCGATCCCATTACTTTGGATGGGGACGCATAAAGGGTGCCCACCATTCCTCTGAGGGGCCAACTGCAGTGTGATGACGTTTTCATGCTGCAGTCTGTCCCTCAAGAATCGAGGGAGATTCCAAACATGTATGGCTTCCTTTACAAACTGATTGAGACCCTGCCGTTGCCATTGTCAAGCCCTTCATTATTTGGATAATGGATGTCAACCCATTGCAAAGACTTATGATCTTCATTCAGAAAATATTTTGGTAGAAGTAAATGCACAAAAGAATCACAGTCTGTTTTAAAAAGCACTAATGTTTTTCAGTCTCACTGTGACTGCAGGATTACACAAGT
The DNA here is from genome assembly GCA_036250615.1 of Ptychadena robeensis. Classification (NCBI taxonomy): domain Eukaryota; kingdom Metazoa; phylum Chordata; class Amphibia; order Anura; family Ptychadenidae; genus Ptychadena; species Ptychadena robeensis. Next base: position 86,910,742 of record CM070037.1, read on the forward strand.
CTAATTAAATGTGGAAATCTGATAATCCAGATTAACAGCAATCTGTACTCCTTGCTTTCTTCATCAATATGTTAAAATAAGTGTGTTCAGGAGCTAAAGCATTTTAATTACAATAAATGCTTTCTGTTTTTCAGGCTTGTTTCCTAGGGTTTGAAGTCGCCATGAAATTCTTAAATTGGTTAGCGCCAAATTTGTGAGACCCCTACAGGAAAGGTGCGCCGAGTTACATTATGGTGGCAGTGCCGAAAACCACTCATTCAGTAAACACCTTGCCTTATTAATTGCCTGCCCTGTATGGGGTGTGGCCATCCTCTTAACATACAAGCCATGCCTTCCAATGGCGGAAGCAGAACTTGAAGAACGAATGTTGATACTCTTCATTTGAATGAACTGTGCTGCTCAGAGTATTTTTTTTTATATGAACTGCTATAAAGTAGATCTTAATTTACAAACAATTTTATTATCGTGAAGATCAGTAAAATAATCAATTGTTGCTCACTGTGTTCACTCCTTGGGCCTGTGTAATTTAAGACCCATTTCTATTGCCTAGAGTAGTGATTTGGGCAGGAACTCTCTAATAAATCTCTCCAATTGAGAGGGAAGGCAGAATTCTGATATTGGTTGTATTGCTAAACTTTCCATTTTTTCATCTTGACAAGTGCCTCTGCGTTTTCTTAAAATTGTGTCACAGGGACATAAAATGAGGGGAAATCATCCAATTGGGGTCACAGAATTGAGATTATTAAAAACCAAAACATTTTGTTTTTTTGTGCATGAATAGAGAATGGTTTCCACACACGGATTTCTTTTACTATTGAAGCAGGAATCCTATCTAAAATGAGGTGAATCAGTAACAGGCCAACTTTGATTACTACAGAAGGAAGTAATTGCGGAGCAGCCAGCAAGCTGCTTGTCGGCAGATCTTTGCTCGGAAAGATTCCCTGTCTCCACCGGCAAAGCTCCGCTCTTGCTCATTGTAGGCGGATTGCAAAGTTACAGCAAAATTCTTTCGGTTGAGGTTGATCGTACTTTCGCTTTACAACGGCCACACACATATTGCCCTCCCCCCACACACATACACACATGTTATTTTTGGTCTTCTAAAGGGATAAATACTGTTAAGTAGTCCATGTGTTATGTAGTAACTACATATCCCATGAGCATTTGCCTATAACAGCCATAACACAACAGGAGGTAAGCATATTGAGGTACCGAGCACACTGCACCAAGGTAGCTGTACTTTGGGGGGTATGATTTTTGGGGGGTATTTGGAGTTTTATGTTTTACTTACAACTAAGCAAAAAAACTTTAAACTGGAATGCAGCCAGAGTAATCCACTAGGAGGCAGTCAAGTCATGAATTATCTTGTTAAATAATGATGGACCTAGTATATAAATTTATTGCTCTGAAGACACGAGTCTAGTACAGCTGGGTTATAATTCCACCATAAGGAGTGAATTCATGCTGGCAAAGAAACTTTGGGGAATAAAAACCCACCTATTCCAAGCAAGCCATTGGCTTTGGTTTTGATGTAGATGAACATAAATGCCTTCACCCCGATTCCAAGATTCAAGAGCATAAGGAGAGAAAATGTTTATGGAATATATACCATCTAGGCTGCACCCCTGTATACTGATACATGATAGGGTTGAAAAACCATTAAAAAAAACATGCACTTCTGTGAATTTCTCAGGAGGTTAAATACTGGTACATGTCTATTTCTTGGCGGTGTTCATAATTACTTGACACAAATCTCTTCACCAGAATTACATAATTGCTGCCTTCCAAAAAAGGATTGGAGAAATGCTTCCTTTTGGATATAGCCAACTAATGTGCTTTTAGCCTAGGCCTAGAACTGGATGACTTTTTCAAAAAGGTTGGAGAGTGCAGTATATGTTACATGATATTTATCATATGGACTTTTAAAGTCACCAAAAAGTTTACTTTTAATCAAAAGGAATAAAGTGCATGTTCACTGTGTTCACAGCATGGATAATTTTTCCCAAAAAGTCCAATTCTCCACTCCAGCCACAGTAATATTATATAATGGCTGAACATGCTTCAAGAGACACTTGCCTATAGCATAAATAATAGCTGAACTTGGTCCCACATTTTTTGCATGTTTACTGTGTAGACGAAAGCCATTGATACTGCTGAGTTACTCACAGTAGGAGAACATTCTTTCTTTGTGTCAGTTCAGTGGGTAACCCAAGCAAGAAGGCCGCTGAATGTATACAGCTGAACGGATAAAATATCTCACACTCTGCAGACTATTACATAACTGATCCTACACATATAAGACTGACTTCCCCCATGCTGGGGAGAATATTGTGAGTCGCCGAACTGAAGACCCTTATACAGATATTTTTAACAGCAGTAAACCTTGACTCTGACCAGCCAGTTGGCTCATGTGTCTTTCTTATCTAATATTAGGGTACATATAAGAACGAGCAGAACACGTTGATAATAGAGTGATTGCTATGGAAAACATCAGTTTTTATCTGGGTGGTGGTGAATTTGGGTGCTTTCACTCTATAATTGTAAACCCATAAAAGTCCATCAGACATTTAAATGTTATGTGCTGTGGCTTGAAAATATAAAATGACTTGACCTGCTTGACCGCAGTTTGCCAACTCTCAAGTAAACCCTAACTAAAAGGACATTTAGTTTGCCATTTCACCATGAGTCCTTTCTAGTTTTTCATCACCTTTTTATCATTCTTACATATGCCTACTGCTGTTTCCTTTCAGCTATCAGTAATTACTCTGGACGGGTTTACTGATCTGGCAACAGTGGACCATCTATCATTGCAGGAATATCTGATGTTCTTGTTTAGGCGCGTTCTCTACTATAGTGACAGCTGCCTTTCCCTTGTACTTTAATGTCATCATCCTGTCACATGCAGCCTGGGTAGATACTAGAAACGTCTGTATTGACACACTTTGGACTGGTATGGAACACCATAAATGCTGCCAGTACAGTGTATTTAGACAGGAAGTGGCTGAAGGGGCTGTAAAACAGCGGTGTCAAACACTGGAGGCCAAATCTGTCCTGCAGCGTAGTACAGTGTATTCAAAAGATATTCTCAGTACATCACTTTTTGTTTTGTTACTGCCTTATTCCAAAATTGATTAAATTATTTATTTCTTAGAATTCTACATACAACATTCCAAAAGTTTACTTAAGGTTTTGGCAAATTTATTCAAGTCAAGTCTGTGCTCTGACTGGTCCACTCAATGACATTCACAGAGTTGCCCTGAAGCCACCTTTTAGAGATCTTGGCTGTGGGAGGAATCCTCGCCCTAGTCTGAGTTCAAGAGCACTGGAGCAGGTTTTAATCCAGGATGTCTCTGTACATTGCTGTAAGTCATCTTTCCCTTTTACCCTGACTAGTCTTCCAGTTCCTGCCTCTAAAAAAACATCCACTTAGCATGCTGCTGCCACCACCATGCTTCACTGTAGGGATGGTATTGGCCTGCTGAAGTCCTTTCTCCGATGGCTCAGTTTAGATGACCGGTCAGCTCTAGGAAGCATCCTGGTGGTTTTGGACATGTGCTTTCTCAATTCCTTTCTATTTTAAATAAATTTGCCAAAATTTCAAACTTTTTTCATGTTGTCATCATTCAGGTGTTGTGTGTAGAATTATGAGGGAAAAAATTATTTTATCCATTTTGCAATAAGGCTGTAACATTATAAAATTGGGAAAAACATTATGCACTGTGAATACTTTCCGAATGCACTATATCTGGCCCACAAAACAGTTTTTTTAAATTGTATTTAATAAATGAATGGCACAGATGTGAAGTTTATGTGATATCACATGTTTTATAATACTACACTTTGTTCCAGATTCAATATTTATGCAGTTAGTTTTAACTATTAGTGACAATGGTTTATGGTTAAATGCAATAAAAATTCTAATATTAGAACATGCAAATTACACTGCCAAAACATAAAAAAGACCACAATTCCTTTAAATCATTTGTCCACCATACTCTATTCAACAATGAGGCATCTTACCTCTAGAAAATCAGTACGCTTCCCCTCTCCCTCTGACTCATATGATGGCTGAGGAGGTGTGAGTGGGTGAGAAGAAAGGTATATTTGAAGTAAGATGCTACAAAGAGAAAGCAATGTCATCTGCTATTGTATCTTATTTAGCTATCCCAATCTGCATTCTTTACATCAACAAAATCTTAATTTTTGTTTTACTCTTTGATACCCTGCTATGCTAGTATGTGGCTTTTGGAAAGCATGGCACTGCCTTTTAGATCTTGGCACATTGACATCAAAAATGCCACTCACACTCTTTAATAGAGAGAGCATTGCAGGTATTTCAAATGCCTCACAATTTACACAAAATACCGTATTTTTTTAACTAAAAGCACTTTTTAACCATTAAAATCAATGGAAAGTGTCACTGCATCTTATAGTCCGAATATGTAAAAACAAAATAATTTGTTTTTAGTCCCAACCATCCTGGGAGCAAGTGCATCCTGGGAGGCAAAAATTGCTTCCATTCCCTCCAGCCAAGCCAAAAAAGCACTGCCAAAAAGAGATCTTATCTGCATTAGCACTAGCAGTGCCCATTCTCTGAACACACTGACCGACTTATGGAGAGACACATTTTACAATTAGATAGCATGAGTTGTGTATTTAAATTAATATTCTGCATTGCAATAAGTAAATTTTGTGACAGACTCATATCTCCTCCTATATGCTAGATGCTCATGGGTAAGTAGTTCGGTGCCAGATTGTAAAATGTGTCTCTTCATAAGTTGGTCAGTGTGTTCAGAGAATGGGTACTTTTAGTGTATAGATGCATGCTAAAGTTTCAGCCCTGACTGCTGCGGTGAAGACCTTCCTCCCTCCTGGCACTGGGCTTTTGGCTGGAGGAATACAGAGTGAATACTGCATGGTCCAGTCCTGCCTACTTTGCTGAAATATTCTGTACATTCACTTGATATCCGAATAGCGGTCTCTGTTTTCCCCCTAATTTTCTCTTCAAAACTTTGGATGCATCTTATGGGGTCCGGTGCATCTTATAGTCTGAAAAATACGGTACATGCAAGGGGTGAGCAAAGCCCTTGAATGTGTTGCCATATTTCCAGCCTGTCTCCGGGAATATTGTGTTACAACAGGAAGTAAGGCACATATCTTCTCTTTGGCCCTATTTCCACTCTGTCAGGTTGCGTTTTCGGTGAGTTTTTTCAAGGCAGCATGAACACATCCATTGACTAGCAATGTACACCTTCGGATTTACTTTCACTTTCTGACTCGGTGACAGTCCGTGCTGTTTCTAGCTCCTTGGTCCAAGCCCCCATCCGTAGAGGGAAGATGAGACTTATTGCACCAGCTCCCCGCCCACAGAGGGAAGAGAGTGAATCTGTCATGACCAGGAATTGACCCATTCATGGGGTGTTTATGATTGGAGCTTGGGGCCCCAGTGGTCACCAGTAACCAAGATGAACAGATATGCTGAACTTCTTTTATAGAGATACAAACTCAAAGAATCATGACAGAATCACACACAGAATGTATACAGAATTTTAGCAATCTAACTTGCACAATTAGACAGTTCTAGAGATAAAATATTGACTCCCACTGGTGCAGATCACATAAACTGTATTCTAGGTATTTGATCACAGGATCTCCAGAGGAAGCTTAGCCTTTACTTTCAGTAATCCTCCCCTCCAACCTAGGCTTTTGCTCACATGGCTGGCACTGGAGGGAGACTGGAACAGCATGTTCTCCAGGGAAGGTGAGTGTTTGTCCATCCCAAAAAGACCATTCATGTACAGTTATATAAGCATTACAGGATGGAAGTGTTTTCATGTGTGTTGTTCTCAAATAATATTGCAAGCAGGATTTCCTCCTTACTACAAAACTGAGACTATACGCAGCAAGTTTGTGTATTAAGCTTTGAAACGTAATATCTATGTTAAATGAGAGGAAGATTAATACAGCAAACACTATCTCATGAGTGTTCCAACCTGTAAAAGATCTGCTCAGGTATTTACAATGGCGCTGATGTGTCATGTCATCCGGCAGAGAGAGGAATTAACCATACACAAGGCTGATTAATATTGCAGTGTATACGCAGAGGCTGTAAAACAAAGGACCTTGAGGGTGTAGGACACATTGACAGCTTGTAGCAGGATTAATGTATTACGGGATTATATAAGCGGCTGAGAAGTGACAGGTGACGTCAGGAAACTTTGTCGACAATGAGAGGGGGGCAATTACACGACAGAGGTAATTAATCCAGCTGCTTGATATCTCAATTACAATTGTTTCACTAGGCAACGGAACGCATGGATAAAGTGGCTCCCCTCCTGTGGTAAAGCTGACTCTCGATTTAATAACAATGTTTAAAGGAACCATTGAAGCCATGCTGCACTGGAACTCCATGTTCAGCAAAGAAAGGAGGTTTCCTAAAAATTCTGTCAATTTATTGCCACCCTACAGTTTATTTTTAGGGGACGTGAATTAAACTTTTGTTAAATTTTGCAGTGGTTCTTCTCACCCCACCCAACGGGCAAATGCTCCTTATGTTACATTCACACAATTGCTCGCAATCGAATATGAACTGACATGTCATGTTTGCTGGGCAGTTGCCCGTTGGCATAACATGGGGGCAAGTAGTGGTGATTAGTGTTGAGCTAGAATATTCAAATTGCGAATATATTCGGCAAATATTGGCTATTTGAGAATTCTAATATTTGCCATTGGGATACTTATGGGCATGGATTAAATAGAAAATAAACGAAAATAATGAAAATAATGTGACCATTCATTTTGAAGGTAATTGCGATGCGATTATAAATGCGAAATCTTGTTTTGCAATCGCGCACATTTGCGGGTATTCGTGAATATAGAATCGAATACTAGTCGAATTATTCGCGAAATATTGTGAGTTCGAATATTGCCTATGACGCTTATCACTAGTGGTGATCGAAAGCTGCCTGCAGACAACCCAATGTGTGCAACTGCTACACACAGTGGCGTGGTTGCCAAACAGTAGCTGCCCTGAGACCATCCAGATGAATATATCCTAAGGCCTTGTATACACTGTGCTCAAATGTGAAACGTGTGCACACAAGGGGCCTGTTGTATTGTACGTGCAATGTCCATAGGTGTAAATAAGTCTAGTTATTGTCACGTTATTGTAATAACACACCCTAAACAAGGGCACAACGTGGTTGGTTCATGAATGTGTATCAGTGGCGTGTCTATGACACCTATAAAAAACGTGTGGTGTTATAAAGTCAGCCAACTGCTAGGTATCTGATGGTTTCTGGCCCCTAACTTCCAGGCTATAATAACAGACTCCATAGATAACCAAATTAATAAAAATAATGACTTCCTGCACAAACCTGGTTGCAGCTGTATTTCATTTAGTTTGGCAGAAATAATAGACACAGTTATTTGCAGCTCTGTAGTCCCAGATACACAAAATCAATGAGTGTTCGTTACCGCACTAAAGGAAATATGACTTGGTGCCAACCTCTTGCAGATCTTGTAAAGAAGAGCAGAGGCTGAGAGAGGAAGAAGCAGTACAGTATACGTCAGTAAGCATATGACAACAAGAAGCATGTTGATAAAAAGTTAGATCAGAGTGACAGGGAAATGAGCTTATCAGTCTGCTGGTGATCCTTTTATAGTGCAGTGACAGGCTATGGGAAAGACCAGACCTGGAAATGTTATTGTGTAAGCATCAGTTATGTTAAGCCCCCCATACACCTTACAATCTTATATGCAATTTCTGTACAATCAACTTTTCTTCTACCAAAACCATATAATATGAGGATGTTCCTAAACCTTCCAATCACTATGTTTTCTATCAGGGAGGACATAGACGTTGGTAGATCTAAAGGAAATTGTATGGAGTGATCTTAAGGTGTATGGTGGGCTTTAGATTCCTTTTGACCGATCTGCAGGTTTTCTTCTAGTGGAAATCTGTATTTCACTGCAGTCATTCAACTTCAGTGAACTTTATAACAGTCGGGTGATTCCTAGGCCAGATTACAGTTTTAGTTTTTTAAACAATGCCACTTTCCCTATATAACCTTTACTCTGTGGCGGATTACATGGCTTCAAATGCTGAAAGACGATTAGCAGCTTTAGACAGCGCAAGATTAGAAAGTTCTTTAAAATGTAAATCTATAGAATTAGTAGGGCTTTACTCTTCTTTTAGACAACACAGAGTTCAAACAGGTTTCTCTTAGTATATGTTTACACTGAGTGTGATGGACGCACTAACTAACGTCTTCTGCCTGTGTTAAGTGTGGTGTGTTATCGTAGTGTGGAGATACCATGCCCTCTTTAAGCCTACGGACTGACACATACAGTAATATGCCTACAAAAGACGGTAGTGTAATTTACCATGTGTCCAGCTTAACTTTCAAGCCTGACCGTGGCACCATGACTTCATCACGCTGCAGGCGAGCTGGCCTGATATCGAGTCGCAGCACTTCTGTGGCTGCCAGCCCATCCAATACTTTGGTTGAAGTAATGGAAATCAAAGAGGGGTTTCCAACATGTTGGAACCCTGATCGAGGAGCTCCTTCAATGGGGTAGATTCATCCTGCTCAAAGGAAGGCTGGATGGCTTATATATTTTATATTTTATATATTTTATAGATTCAAGCACAATCGAGCTACATGAATGCTCAACTGTGCTTAAATCTATGAAGAAATCGAGCCATGTATGCCCATGATGCTTAACTGTAGGGATGAGCTTTAGGGGTTGGGGGGGAAGTTTAGGGGTTTTGGGCGGTTAAAATTTATCTAACCTCCCCAATTCCCTAACCTTAACCCTCGGAACCCCCTAAAGCTGGGCATACACATACCAATTCCTGCACGATCCAATCCACGATGTGATACCGTACGCGCTCCCGCATCCCTCAGGGATCAGGTCGTTCAGGAATTGGAGGCTGCAACTGACGAGTATTGAGCTAAAATCAGCCGTCCTGTCAGATCGCACAGTTATCCGACAGGATGGTAAATTTTAGTCCGATCCCATTAGTTCAGCTGGGGACGGCTGCCCCTAGCCGAACTAATGAGCTGCAGATGCAGAGTGCTGGGCGATTCTCAGCACTAGCGGGCGGGTGTGATGCCTGCTACTGAATAGAATCGGAAAGGAATAGACGGTAAATCTTACTGTCTATTCCCAGCTTAACACCTCTCCCATGCAGGCATTTTCCCATTGGTTTTATGCTTTGAAAAGTACAGAAAAATACAATTAAAACCAATGTGCTTAAAGTGTCCTGTCTAAAGCCCCCCATACACCACATACAATTACCATGCAATTTCTGTACAACCAACTTTTCTTCTACCAAAACTATGTAATCTGATGGAAATTGTATGGAGGAATCTCAAGGTGTATGGGGGGCTTAAGGGTCCCCATACACCTTTACATTTTTCTGTCAGATTTCCTTTAGATATCCTTTTGTTTTACCAAAACCATGTAACATGAGGGACTTTCTAAACAATCAAGCCCACCTGTGTTCAATGGCAGAGGAGGCCACTATACTACATAGTTGTTGGTAGGTCTCATGAAAATTGTATGGAGGAATCTAAAGGTGTATGGGGGGCTTTAAGCTGGCAACATGTAGATTGGAAGACCCACCTAGTGAACTGTAGATCTACATCTATCCCCAGGCCGCTATGTTTTCTACAATGCATACATAGCTTTTTCGTTTGAATAGTTTTTTATTAGGTTGTCAGTAACAAAGTAAATGCATAGGCATAAAAAGTGTGCATAGTAGCAGGCATGACAGGCATCGTTGGTATATATCAGAGAGGCTAAAGACCTCAGGAGGTGATACCCGCTACACATTTGGTATACATGGTGCGCACACGTCAGTACACTACGTGCATAAACACGCCTGAACGGTGCCAAATTAAATAAACAAACAAAAAATAATAACAAAGTATTGGGTGACAGATGAAAAAGCGGGGGGGGGTTGGAAAGCAGGGGGAGGGAGAGTTTCGGGGTGGACCACTCGACAAACACCCTCCGTAGGGTGTACAGGAGTCTACATAGTCAGGAGACGGGCATCTAGGTTCCGGTCATGGTAATATTCCAACCATGGGTTCCAAACTTTTTTAAACATGGCCATGGTGTCTTGGAGTTGCGCATTCATTTTCTCATTGGTGACAAACCAGGCCACTTTAGCCTTGACAGGGGCCACCGTAGGGCATACATAGCTTTTTAATGAGAGTGAAAGTTAATTAGGCACAGTAAGTATCTAATTTGGCATCCCACACTTTAAAGCTGGCCATACACCTTTAGATCTCTGTTAGATATCCTTTAGATCTACCAACAACTATGTAGTATAGAGTCCTCTGTGATTGAACACAGGTAGACTTGATGGTTTATAAAGTCCCTCATATTACATGGTTTTGATAAAACAAAAGGCGATCTAAAGGAAATCTGACAGAGATCTAATGGTGTATGGGGGCCCTTAAGCCCCCCATACACCACATACAATTACCATGCAATTTCTGTACAATTAACTTTTCTTCTACCAAAACCATGTAATATGAGGACCTTTCTACACCTTCCAATCACTATGTATTCTATCAGGGAGGTCGCTATACTACATAGTTGTTGGTAGATCTGATGGAAATTGTATGGAGGAATCTGAAGGTGTATGGGGGGCTTAAAGGTGTATGGGGGCTTTAGATTTTGAAAAGTGGAGAGAGGGCAACCAATGTTGATGACCTACCTGATAACCTGTGTATAGGAAGAGAATCAGAAAAGTCATTAAGTAAAGCAGGGTACAGACCCATAAAATCTATGCGCCCATAGCTGTTTTTGAGCAGGACAAATCAATCCCGCTTGAAAACAGCCATAAAAAGCAGGGTACAGACCCATAAAATCTATGCGCCCATAGCTGTTTTTGAGCAGGACAAATCAATCCCGCTTGAAAACAGCCATATCACACATGACCGTAAATACTGCCGATGTTCGATGCTTTGCATAGAGACCGCTGGTCTCCAGGCAAAGCTTCAGCTGAGCCGGGGAGAGAGCAGAGCCCCGGCTCCGCCGATATCTGACAGCAGCGTGATGATGTCATCACGCTGCTGCAGGGTACATCGGGCGCCTTGAATATTGAGACGCCTGTATCCTGCTTTAGGCTAGCCACACACAATTTTTGAGATTTATTTATTTTGTCTGATCACTTTTCAATAGATTTTATGTTCAATGTCAATTACTTTTGGTCGATCGCACCATCTGGCCAGGAATCGATTTCCATGCAATGCAAAAATAGAACCATGTATGGCAACCTTTGGTTTGGGTACGGGGTAGAGAACCCTGTGCCTTTTGTAGCTCCCCAAAACATCAGCAACCTATCACCATGTTTCACAGTAGGAATGGTGTACCTGTTGCCTTGTTTAATGTAGCTGTGGCCAAAATGTTTAATTTTAGTCTCATCCATCCAAATGACTGGAAGGGTTGAGGCTTGCTTGTCTCTGTGCTGTTTGGCATATTGGATACTTTGTGTAATTTTTCGTAATAATGGCTTTTTTCTGACAACTCAACCATGCACCCGATCCTTCTTCAAATGCCTCCCTATTGTGTCTCTTGAAAACCTAACACCAAATTTTTTCGCTGTATTTCATTGGAATTTGTTTGTGCCGTTTCCTTGCACCTAAAAACCATTTTACTGGTAGTTATGGCTACATTTTTAGTTGGTCTAACTGACTGTGGTTTGGTTTTAACAGAACCACAAATTTCCACTTCTCAATTAAAGCTTAAACACTGCTGAACAATTTGATTATTTCTGATACTCCTTTCCTGCTTTATAAAGTTCAACTTCCTTTGCCCACAGATTCCTTTTACAATTGTTTTGCTTTACCCATGACTTAGGATGCATAAAACATCAGTGCAGCACTGGATAAATGATGGGTCTGTCAGAAGTCCAGAAAGTCATTGACATTTTATGCACACCCACTAATTACAAGAAAACAGATCACAGGTGAAGATGGTTACCTTTAACCTCCCTAGAGTTTGAGACAAACCCAGTTAGTTCGCTGTTTGGGTTCTGCCTAAGCACTACAGGAGAGGGGTCGGGAGAACCAGATATAAACCTCCATGTTAATGCAGGGGCGTCGGTCTTCCAACCCACATCGTCGCCATCACTAATGATGCCAGAGACGTGGACAGGGACAGGGTAGGGCGGGAATTTTAAGCAGTGTACAATGTACATTGCTGTGATCACCCGTACTGCGCTGTTAAAAACGGTGCGATACTGGCAGAACCTTAGGGAGGTTAATAGCAATTCTAACTCTTCTGTGTCAATTTGTGTCCATATTATCAGACCAAATCACCAGTATAAACATATATACATATATACATATATATATATAACACTCCAAGTGGGATGAGATTCTTATAAAGCTTAGTAAGCGGATCTGATCACCAGACTTAAACAAACAAGAATCAGCATGAACTGTTGCGCACAAGCCCTGTGGCGAAGACACAGGAAGAATTTATTCTGCAGAGAAAAGCACATGGCTTTCACAAGTTAGACAAATATTTGCTATCATGAGGGTAATCCAGCAACACCCCATTGTCAGCAGTCTCCCAGGGACTCCAGCTAATAAAATGACATTACCAAACAGGGAAATTCTGCCTAGATTGCTGGCTCATGTTGTGCCTGGCACAGACAGAAGAGTGTAAACATATGAGGGTCTAAGTGGTTCCTTACAAAGAGCACACTTTTCTAGGAAACTTTGTATAGAGAAATATATACACACTGCAGGTTTATATTAGTTTACCCGTTTGTGTACATTTTCAGAGCCTAAAGCTGATACATTTTGGTAAGTGGTGCTTGGCAAGTATGCGAAACACACCTATGTGATACCTGTGTATATAAAATCCCTTTATTCACTGCCATAGCATCCTTACCGTACTAGCAGCACTAGCAACACCTTCCTTATACCCCTTTATAGTGTCTTCATGCTTATTATTCTGCTTACTCTGCTCATCCTTACTTCCTAATATTATCCATTATATCCATCTCTCTAAACCTCCTGAGTGTTGGGCCGAGTGTAGCTCAGGGTAAGTTTGCTGACCCCGCAAACTCAGCCATACACTGGGGGATAAGCACCTATCCCAGACGAGCCCACAGCGATGAAGAGAATCTGCGGACCTGAAGACCTCTTCCGGGTCTTCCTCTTCTGAGTCATCGCTGATGAGCCACGGGGGTGGGCGCCATTGAGGTGGCTTTTTTGGGGTAGAGGGTGTTAAAAAAACAAAAACATGCCACAGGCAAAATGCTCAGAAGGTTAATACTCCTGGATACTCTTTCTGCTGAATATATACCCCTTCTCTTGTTCCATAAACTCTACCTTACTTTTTCTCTGCTTTCCTACTATTACTGTGCTTTTCTACATAGCTGTCTCCTACTTTGGTCTCCTCCATAGTCACTTCCGCTTCCACTTTCTTTTTTTCCTCCATTGCCTTCTCCTATAACTCTGCCTCGAGTGCTTCCTCTTATAGCCTCCTCCCTAGTGGCATTACTAAGTTTGGTGTCACCTGGTGCCAGACAATATCCGTATATATCGTGTTTGAGTAATATTAGTGTACAATTCTGTGTATATATGCATATATACTGTGACAGACTGTTCGTCTGTCATAGTGTAAATGGGCCCATCAGGTGTATCCTGGAAGGAGTCCAGGAATATGTTGGCCATTAACAATAGGTTGCTGTGCAGTTTTGTTTAGTTTTTATTTTGGGATTTTGGATTCTCGGATGGGAGGGAAGGAACTAGGTGGGCCTTCCCATTCCATCCAGGAATTACACCAGATGGACAACAGGGAGGTGGTTGGGTGTGTCTCAACAAGAGACTGAAGTCAGGGCTCCCAAGGAGGTTGGAGACAGTGCTGCTAGGTGCAGCAAATACAGGGCACACAGAGTGTGTGGCCCCAAGCTGGTGGCTGCTAGAAGGCAGGCATTTGAAAATAAAGGAACACTAAAGTACTCAAGAAGCATTAAAACAAAGCCTGAAACTGAGCCAATCAATTACAACATTTAAGATAGCCACACACGGCTCGATAAAGTAACAGATTAGAGGAACATCGGGTGGCGTGCGCGCTCACGGCTCCCGATTCTCCTCTCATCTGTCACTTCATCTGAGCCATCCATGGTCCCTTTCGAGCAGGATCAATGGATTCTGCTCGAAAAACGTCGACCAACAGGTTTACAACATGTTGGAAAACCTTGGTCGAAATCCATTGCATTGAATAAGGAACCCGCTATCCCCATTCAATGCAATGGATGACAGCTAGAGCCGGTGTAAACAACGGAGACGGAGAAGCTAAACACAGGCTGTGACAGACTGTGTGTTCAGCTACAGAACCTGTGTGAAGGGGGCGTGGCCAACACGGACCCAGATAGCTTGCCAGAGGAGGAGGAGAGGAGAGAGGGGGGGGTGGGGGGCTGGCTGGGTCAGTGCCTGTGCGGCCATAGTTGCAGCCGACCAACCAGCGTGCTCGCTCCCGCCGAGCACATAAAGGTTGGTCGGCCACAACAATGAGGGAGCCCACCTTGAGTTTCGGAGAAAAAAAGCCGGCAGGTCGGATCATGCTGCAGGCTGTTAACTCGGAAGGGAAGTCTCCTCCCCCTCCAAGTTAATTGGCTACAGTCTGACAGGAATCGCGTGTGTTAGTGGAACACACAGGATTCCTGTCCGTTCTGTAGCCGACTCCTCACAGCGTGGTGGCGTCACCACGCTGTGATGAGTCTGCTAAAAGTTGGCCATAGATCGGGACGTCTATGGCCGGCTTCAGTTTCAGTCTGCATACAATTTACATTACATTACTTAAGCCGGCCAAAGACATGCAGAGTGCCTATAGATGGATGAATGTCATCACTCTGCAATCGTGTGTCTGTCAATCAGAATGGGAATTGATGCACACCACTGTGCACATAAATTCTCATTCAATACTTTATATGTGCACTGGGGCCCCCATCTATACGATCGACCAGGGAGAAAAGTGTCCATGCGATCACTCCATGTGGATTTATTGCCGGGAAACGTGCACTTGATCAATCTTGCGAAAATCAACACGTCTATGACTGGCATTACACATTATCAAAATGTTGCTAATTCACCCCCTGTATGGATGGGTATTATTGAGTATGTATATAGAACCTTTCTTTCTCCTCCATAACCTCTTATATGTTTGATATTTATGAAAGGTTGGTTTCTTGCATGTTTCTCTTATAACCTACTATTAAAATAGCTAAATTAATTAAAAATAATAATGTAAATATAAATAGTAAATATTCGTCAAATAGCAAACAGTAAATAATTAAAGAGTCTTAGAAAGTGATAACAAGCCAAATTACCATACATACTCAAGTATAAGCTGACCCAAATATAAGCCAAGGTACCTAATATTAGAAAAAAAAATCAGAAAAAACTGAATGACTCGAGTATAAGCCAGGGGGAGATATGCAGCAACTAAGGCTCAGAAACACGCAGCAAATGTGCTTTTGTTAGGAGATGTTATTATTTAAATCAGTAGATTTGTAATTTAATTACAAAGCCTCTGAACATGATATCACTAGAAGTGCTGGAGATGTAGAGGAGGGTTGTGGACATTTTAAAGAAAAAAGTATTGTTCTAGCATATCAAGTTTTTCCTCAAAATAAGTTCAAATTTGACTTGACTTTGAACCTAATTTACGCAAAAACTACATATGCTAGAGCAATAATTTTTCAAATATTCCCACAAACCTTTTCTACATCTCCAGTAAATTTGGTGATGATTGCATGTTCAGAGGCTTTGCAATTCATTCATAGAGTCTAAAGAATATACAAGCGACCAGGGAAAAAAGTGTCCATTCGATCACTCCATGTGGATTGATTGCCGGGAAATGCGCACTTGATCAATCTTGCGAATCGACACGTCTATGACTGGCTTTAAACATTATCGAAATGTTGCCAATTCACCCCCTGTATGGATGGGTATTATTGAGTATGTATATAGAACCTTTCTTTCTCCTCTATAACCTTGTATATGTTTGATATTTATGAAAGGTTGGTTTTGCTGGCCATACACATACCGATAAACGGCCGGATTTTAATCTGACCGACGGGCGTGCGCGCTCTCGCCGTCGGTCAGGTTAAAATCCGGCCGTTTATCGGCATGTCCCCACATGGGGCGACAGATGCCTGTCGCCCCACTTCTCGGCCGGCCAGAGATCCGACATGTCGGAAAATCTGAGCCGATGGGAGCCGATTGCCATAAGCAGCAATGAAGACGGCGTCTCCATCGCTGCTTATGGCTGGCACACAAAGGGTGCCTGGCCGATTGTGGGGCCCCAGAATGCAATGGGAGGCTAACGTGATGACGTCATCACGTTAGCCTCCCGGAGCGACATCGGGGGTAGTCTGCCTGCACACATCGCGTGTGTATGGCAGGCATTTCTTGCAATAAGGTCAAATAAATGTCTGAAGCTGGCCATACACCTTTAGATTTCTCTTTCAGATATACTTTAGATCTACCAACAACTATGTAGTATAGAGTCCTCTGTGATTGAACACTGGTAAACTTGATTGTTTAGAAATGGTTTTGGTAAAACAAAAGGAGATCTAAAGGAAATCTGACTGAGAAATCTAAAGATGTATGGGGGCCCTGACATACAAGTAACAATGAAATACTATGTGGAAATCTATAGGTTTTGGCCACCTTTCCTACATGGATGATGCTCTAGGAAATCTTGTAGTGGTTATATTGAATGATATTAAGATAAAGTGGACTTGCTAGTGTTTGCAATGTTTTGTGGATGTCATTAGCAGTTCACTAATTGCTTTCACTTGCTGCCTGCAGTTACTTTTTAATGAGTTGCATTTAGTAAACCTGATGGCTGTGTAATTAAGCCCATGCTTTGGTTAGGGCTGAATTCTTCTTTAATTTAGCATTTTACTTTTGCTTGTGAATGGCACAAGTTCAGTGAATCATAGGGCTTTGTGGAGTGTATGCAGTTGTGCGTATGTCGCCTTGCGCACCTTTGTTCTCCATTCAGTTTAGCACAGGGCCCCTGTTATCTACGAGGTCTCCATGGAAACCTCACCCCTATAGTGTGCATTCATGATACTGTGGATAAAATGCATTTCATTCAGAGGCAGAACGCAAATACACACGAAGAGTACACGTCCTCCAGTGCCAGGAGAGTCAAGGCGCTGCGCCTTTATATCGGTGAAAGAAAATGGAACAAAATTTGGAAAAACAGAAACGTTTTTGTCAAGAATGCTTTAAAAGATTCTGTCATTTGGGAAACCGGATTACAGAAATGAATGTATTCATTTATATTTTCCATGTCATATTGTACTGAACTATATTATACGCTACTACATGTATTCAGTTCTATTTTATTCTATTGTATTATTCCATTATATTACAATAATGTGGGTTATGTTCTATTATATTACAATACTAAATTATATTTACATATTATACTGTCTTTGAGGGTAAATATTAGTCAAATAAATATAAACACAGTAAATAATTAAAGAGTTTTAGAGTCTTAAATTAAATTACCGTACGTACTTAAGTATAAGCCGACCCAAATATAAGCCAAGGTACCTAATATTAGAAAAAAAATCTGAAAAAACTGAATGACTCGAGTATAAAGCCCCCCATACACCGCATACAATTACCATGCAATTTCTGTACAATTAACTTTACTATTACCAAAACCATGTAATATGAGGACCTTTCTACACCTTCCAATCACTATGTATTATATCAGGGAGGTCACTATACTACATAGTTGTTGGTAGATCTGATGGAAATTGTATGGAGGAATCTCAAGGTATATGGGGGGGCTTAAGCCTAGGGGGAGAAATGCAGCAGCTAAGGCTCAGAAACACACAGCAAACATGCTTTTATTTTGAGATGTTATTATTTAAATCAGTAGATTTGTAAGTTAATTACAAAATTCCATGAACATGATATCACTAGTGCTGGAGATGTAGAGAAGGGTTGTGGAAACATTTTAAAGAAAAAAGTATTGTTCTGGCATATCAGGTTTTTGCTTAAAATAAGTTCAAATTTGATTTGAAACTAATTTATGCTAGAGCAATAATTTTTCAAATATTCCCACAACACTTCTCTACATCTCCAGTAAATTTGGTGATGGTTGCATGTTCAGGGGCTTTGCAATTCACTCACAAAGTCCACCTACAAAATGCCGCGATTTTCATTTCTTGACCCGAATATAAGCCGAATTCCTTTTTTTGTTAACACATCTTGAAAAAATTGGCTAATATTCAAGTATATATAGTTTTAGAAAGCATCAGATCCAGTAAAACCTGCCTGAATACTGAGTTTCCAAAGAGCATATCATCACTAAAATTGCTGGAGATGTAGATAAGGGTTGTGGAAACATTACAAACAAACATTACTCCCTTGCACCGAGAAGAGTGTAGCATGGTGATGGGTTGGGGTACCTTTCTAAATATTGCAATACTAAGGAACAAAGTTATAACTACAACAAGGATAATGTTTGGAACTTAAAAAAACCATCCACTGCTGCTTTTGTTGTTGACAGAATATAGCTAATACATTCTGTGAGATTTAAGTTTAGAATGTTACTAACATTATGGAAGCATGTTATTGTCAGGTAAACATGGATGAAGAATATCCTGGAAGAAAAGAAAATATATTATTTATACATCACAGCCCATCACAGTTGATGGTTACCTGAGGAAGTAAGTAAGGTCTTGCAGGGCAATAGAGGAGAGGGTTTCATAGTTCACTGTATTGAAGGGGCAAGGTAGGAGGTCCAGGGGTATTGTTGATAGCCTGTTATGTTAGACTGCATTGCCCTGCTCTCACCATAACTGGAGTCTGCAAGTAGGTGAGGTCCACCGAACTCCTTCTGGTGAATAAAGTACTTCCCATATGATAGGTCATTCATTCATTTAGAGAGCTCTGAGACCTTATCATATAACTCTCATTTGGTTCTGTTAGCGAAATGCACACTTATAGAGTGAGCCCATTGTTATGCTTTATAAATATGACTTCTAAATAAGACCTTCAACCTCCCTGGTGGCAATCAAAAGTGGTAACCCAGAGCCACACTCGGGAGGCCTTACGTTATCCACAGTGCCCACATCCTACTCCATTGATGCCTACCCGTCATCAGTGTGCCATGTCTTTGCATCACCAGGAGGATGGGTATTATCGATGGGTATTACAATGTTATGTAATAAATGTAACCGCCTTAAAAAAAAAAAATCATAACGCCAAGTAGGTTAATGAAATTGTACTTTGGACATTCCATTCCAGACCAATCTTACTTAAGGACCTGTCATAGCATTGGGCCTCATCTGTTAAGAAGTAAATGTCTGTGTCATTCATGGCAACCATTGATACTCCGGGCACAAATGAGGAAATGAAAGAAGTAGTATGAATGGGTGCCAAGGACAATACATTGTCTTTTTTTTTCTGATAAATTGCTCCCCTGTCATGAAGTAAACCTCAAAGCACACAAACATGTATTATCTACCACTGGCACGGTAAACGCTTCAATTTCCATATTGTGTTTTCTAGTCTAATTCAGCTTAGAGTATATTAGGAACTTGCATGATGACATGTGGTTGTCATAGCAACCAGTAACATAGCATTCCACAAGTAGTCTATATAATTAAATGGGGATTTTATTTCTTACATATGCCAAGAAAGGGTTACGTCTAAGGCCAGGGAGCATGCATTCAATTTATTAACCATTCATTGGGAATAAGGGCAATTTATTTTTCCTGTCTGATGGAAAAAAAGTGTTGATTTCAGAGAAGAATATTATATTTGGTCAATATTATATTTGGTCAATTCTGTCATCATCCGTGCCACTCCCAAGAATGCTAAGGGTCCCACGAGCTGTGGATGTAAATGTAAAGGTATTTCTCTTTGGCCATGTCTGCATTTGGTGTCAGGATGTGTTTACCAATAACAAAAATGTAAGTGTGTTTATTGCCACATTAAAAAGCGCATTTATTTAATGCTGTGTAAACACGGTGGAAAAGGATAATAGGAACCTATAGAAATGCATCAGAAAAGCAACAGATTTTTTTAAAGCGTTCCAATGCATATTCATAATGCATGATGTGTTTACCCATGTTGACAGTGACACAAGGCTTCTTAAACAAAACTTGTGCCCTTTGAATAGCATTGTTAAGTTTAACACACTTTAAAGGTCCTGTGTCGGACACTGTCTGTGGAGACAAGATGTTAGACAGTTAGATCCATAATTATTGGGACATCAACCCAATTCTAACATTTTTGGCTCTATACACCACCACAATGGATTTGAAATGAAACAAACACAATGTGCTTTAACTGCAGTCAGCTTTAATTTGAGGGTATTTAAATCAAAATCAGGTGAATGGTGTAGGAATTACAACAGTTTGCATATGTGCCTCCCACTTGTTAAGGGACCAAAAGTAATGGGACAGAACAATAATCATAAATCAAACTTTCCCTTTTAAATACTTGCAAATCCTTTGCCGTCAATTACAGCCTGAGGTCTGGAATCCATAGACATCACTAGACACAGGGTTTTATCCCTGGTGATGTTCTGTCAGGCCTCTACTACAACTGTCTTCAGTTCCTGCTTGTCTTGGGGCATTTTCTCTTCAGTTTTGTCTTCAGCAAGTGAAAAGCATGCTCAATTGGATTCAGGTTAGGTGTTTGACTTGGCCATTGCATAACATTCCACTTCTTCCCCTTCAAAAACTCTTTGGTTGCTTTTGCAGTATGCTTTGCTTCATTGTACATCTGCACTGTCTTCTGAGTTCTGAAGCATTTGGCTGAATATGAGCAGATAGTATTGCCTGAAACACTTTAGAATTCATCCGGCTGCTTTTGTCAGCAGTCAATTCATCAATAAATACAAGAGAACCAGTTCCATTGGCAGTCTTACATGCCCACGTCATGAAACTACAACCATCATGCTTCACTGGTGAGGTGGTATGCTAAGGATCATGAGCAGTTCCTTTCCTTCTCCATACTCTTCTCGTTCCATCACTCTGGTACACATTGCTCTTGGTCTCATCTGTCCATAGGATGTTGTTCCAGAACTGTAAAGGCTCTTCTAGATGTTGTTTGGCAAACTCTAATCTGACCTTCCTGTTTTTAAGGCTCACCAATGGTTTACATCTCTGTATTTACTCTGGTAAAGTCTTATCTTGATTATCGACTTTGAAACACATACACCTAGCTTCTGGAGAGACTGTCCTTGATCTGGCCAACTGTTGGGAAGGGTAATTTCTTCACCAGGGAAAGAATTTTTCTGTCATTCACCACAGTTGTTTTCCATGGTCTTTCAGGTGTGTTGCTGAGCTCACCAGAGCATTTTTTCTTTTTACGAATGTTCCAAACAGTTGTTTTGGCCACACCTAAAGTTTTTGCTATCTCTCTGATGGATTTGTTTTTGTTTTTTTCAGCCTAATGATGGCTTGCTTCAATGATAGTGACAGCTCTTTGAATCTCATATTGAGAGTTGTCAGCAACAGATTCCATATGCAAATAGCACACTTGAAATGAACTCTGGACCTTTTATCTGCACATTGTAATTGGGATAATGAGGGAATATCACGCACCTGGCCATGGAACAGCTGAGAAGCCAATTGTCCCATTACTTTTGGTCCCTTAACAAGTGGGAGGCACATATGCAAACTGTTGTTATTCCTACACCATTCACCTTATTTGGACCCTAAGATTAAAGATGACAGTCTGCAGTTAAAGCACAATGTGTTTGTTTCATTCCAAATCCATTGTGGTGGTGTATAGAGCCAAAAATGTTAGAATTGTGTTGAGTCCCAATATTTATGGATCTGACTGAATATAGATAACCACTTCATACAGGCCAACATCCCAAGCAGCTTTATACCAAATGCATTTTAGGAACATCTGAACCCAATAAGGGAATTTAATAGCCAGACAACTTAAATAAGTTTTTCGAGTTTATTATATTTAACTGACACTGACCATCAAGTTGTTGCCATGGACTATCAATGTAAAGGTAATTTTTCTACCACCTTCTTCCAATGTGAAGATGGCCCTTTTACCACAATCATGATCACAAATGTAAACGTATTCCTTCTACCACTGACTCCAAATGAAAGGTGATCCTCCTACTAAAATTTTAATGTCTGTACAATATTTCCAGACAATATTATTGTTTGTTGTATTTCATCATGTTTGTATTATTATAATTGGAAAAATAATAAAAAAGCCTTTGAATGGTCCGGCATCACTAAACCCAGAAGACATAAAACTGACTAGAAGTCAAAGGCTTTCTTGGCCTACATCTCAGTACAGTGCCCAGTGCTCACTACATTATAATGCCAAAATTCAGTTTCTCAACATCATTAATTACCACCAAGAGTCAAGACAAAGTGAAAAGAGGACCCTGTGCAAATCGATAGAAATTTTTTTTTTCTTTACTGTAATATCAAATATAATTGTACTTTACTGCACATGATTTATTGCATACCAATGCAGAGTTTGCAGACATCATCACCCCAACCGACAACATAAGCCTGGTTTATACAGGAGGAACATTTATTTGAATTCACCAATTTTTTTGCAAGCAGCAAATATGTCTACTTCAATAGTTGCTTTAGGTGTGGTAAATATAGATCCCCAGAAACAAATTGCAGCTTTCCACTCTAGATGTGCTGTTTACTTTTTTTTATTTATTATATATTTAACTTGTTGATACCACAAGTAAGACATTTCCTATCCTGGGATTACTCACATGGGATGCTCACACAGAACATTGACCTCAACCCAACAGAACACCATTGAAATGGATTGGGATGCCATTTACAAGCCAGCTCTTCACATCCAACATCACCACCTAACCTCACAGCACAAATACTCAGTTGGCTTCATTGGCAGCATGCATGGAAGCTGTTGTAGTATCAGACCATGGGCCATTCCATAACCAAAACATAGTTTGTATATTGGATGTTCAACTTGCTCATTTAGGTGTGATGGTCAGATGTCATTACATGTTGTCCATATACAGTAGTGTACATAACCACCAAATAGGAAAAATTAAGAAATTAAGAGTGAGAGCAGAGGGGCACTTTTACTTCACTTTTAATTCATTAAACAAACAAATTCACATATCATAGTGGCCCGTAAACCACTAAGTGCTAAAGGTCGTCTCCAGGCAAACAGCTAAACACACAGATGAAACACATATATAGCAACTGGCTGACAAATGATTTGTAAAGTAATTTATTTGTGATCCCTACCCCCACTCCACCCTGCTGTGCCATATGGCTTCATAGTATAAAGAGCCTAACAAATTTGGTTGCAAGAGTAGCATGATTATGGAGCAAATTTCATGATTTTGACTTCTAAAATGTTATTAAAATTATCCTCAAAGTTCACCATGAAGGGGCTTAAGCTTATGGGAAAAGTGGTGAGGATAAACAACTACACTGATATGGTGGACAATGGCTTTGTTGATAAATCAAAATAATAAAATCAAATCAAAATATAAAATATAAATAAATTCAAGCCTTAATATAACTGTAAAGCCCCCCATACACCTTCAGATTCCTCCATACAACTTTCATGAGACCTACCAACAACTATGTAGTATAGTGACCTCCCTGATAGAATACATAGTGATTGGAAGGTGTAGAAAGGTCCTCCTATTACATGGTTTTGGTAGAAGAAAAGTTGGTTGTACAGAAGTTGCATGGTAATTGTATGGGGGGCTTTAGGCTATGTCTTAATTAATGCAAAAATTAACAGTATACTTCCATATCAATAGACAGGCACATCATAGCCCATTGGTTTCAATGAGCAGCATCTGCACCATGCTAGTCAATGAGGAGTGTCTGCACCACGTTAAAATGTTGATGTTGTGCACATGTAGTGACCAGTAAATGGCACTAATTGTGTATTTTAAGGCATTGTTATAAATGCTTGCATGTTCATGGGTTTCCCCTTGCATAGGTTTGTGACAGGGACTATTAAATCAATGTGTATATGTTTTAATGTATATATGCCCTACCCTGTACACTATACCTATGTATGTACTGTATATATGTTTGTTTGGTGCCTGTCCCTTTAAGTGTTGTGCACCTGCTGCCTACATGAGGTTGGGTACGTGTCTAGATGGCTGTCTCCTTTTTCCCGCTCTCCACTCAAGATCTACCAACAACTATGTAGTATAGTGGTCTCCCTGATAGAATACATAGTGATTGGAAGGTTTAGAAAGGTCCTCATATTACATGGTTTTACATGTACAATTTCTGTACAAGCTGATTGTACAGAAATTGTATGGTAAGATTGTAAGGTGTATGGGGGCCTTACCCCCATACATTATGTTGCCATAGGGGGGCAACATAAATGTGGTGTAGGTGTCTCCATTGGTAGAGAATCATGGTCATGAATTTCAATTAGCTTATGTGTGATTTAATTGCAAAACACATAAACAAGGTATTATAACAAAATATTACAGCACTTCATGTGCTGGAGTAATACTTTATTTTTTGCAGCCATTATCTAAAAAAAAAACAATTCAACAACCTCTATCCATTGGATCTTACTTCACATCTTAACAACTCTAAAATCTGGAGAACATGAATCACCAAAAGGGGACACTCAGCAATATAATCTTAGGAAAAGCTTAAGATCAGATACTATTCAAAATAAAAACAAAATGTCACTGCCACACCTTCAAGCTCACCCTACTACCTCCCACATATTTATGAAGCAGGCACTCCAGATACGGGCATGGTTCTAATTTTCATTTGTTATATATAGATGATAGATTTCTGATTACCACATGTCGGCTCGATGTCAGCATACACATTGGGTTGGATCCGTCCCTTTAGCCCTATAGGACCACCTACCTATAAATCAAGCACCACTGGCTGCACTCGCTGTTCTTTTTCTGTCCTTTTATATTCGACTGATAGAACCTCAGGGTCCCTACCTAGCTGGAGTAAAGGTGGGTTTACACGTCAAGATTTTTTCGGCCGACAGATGGACGATTTTTTGGTTTATTGTACAAAAATCTGAAACGCCCATTTGCCCCGATGGATTTTTTTTCCCCGATATCTGACAAACAATCGTCCATAAGGTGATCGGACATGTTGGTAAACTTTCATCTG
>CM070037.1:86936003-86951573 GCA_036250615.1 Ptychadena robeensis
AAAATCGAATCGGAGGTTGGACGAAACAAAAATCTTGACGTGTAAACCCACCTTAAATCTCTGGTGGTCACCTTTTGGTGATTGTCCTGCTGTCTGTGCACTAAATGTGTATTATGCTGCGAAGCGTTAAGGGTTGACAGGCCGGGTTGTACTTACTGTACTTATCCTAGGTATGGGCCGGGTTATTTGATCCATGGCTGTTGTATATTTCCTGCCTCCTATCATCTTTCTGGCTTGCTACCGCAGGCATCTTGCGTTTTACTATGGAGCACAGAAATCGTTCTGTTATCCTCCTTAAGGTGGGTTTACACGTCAAGATTTTTTCGGCCGACAGATGGACGACGAACGATTTTTTGGTTCGTTGTACAAAAATCTGACGTGTAAACCCACCTTTACTGGCTCTGTAGAATTTACTTGAAGATAACTATCCAGCCGGCAACCTGTTGGAGGCTGTCTGGATCCCCCGTTCCTCCTGATGTCCCAACTCAATGAGATCTACTGAGATCTACATCAGATCCAAGGTTTCCATGTGTGTACGGATATACAAGAACTCATTGAGTCTGTCACCCAGATGTATATACTGTATGTATACAGGACATAAGCTAAATACAATGGTTTATTATGTTCATCCAGAATGAAATACACCTGGGGTAACACCATCTATAGGCATTTAAAGTCCCCAAGTATCCGACTTGGAGAAACATTTTGAGGTGTAACAGAGAATTTCTGAGAATTATGTTTGAGTTGTTGTTTTGGGATGTTCACCACTGATAGATGTGGCTTTCTATATATTTGCATATTCTTCTGTAGTTAAGACCAGCCAGATCACATAATGTTATAAATAAACATAAAGTTGCACTCATCTGAGTAATGTGACCAACTTCCCAAATATATATTCGATGCAAAATTAGACGGGAGGAGAGAGAACCGCACAACTAATTAAATTCCCCCTGGGAACAACTCAGGGGCAAGGGGACTTTAACAGTCACTGATGTATAATGAAAAAACATGTAGATAAAATGTTCAAAACAGTAGCAATTTAATAGATGTTAAAATTAAAAACATAGGTCACTTCAGTGTCGGTCGGTGTTACAACAATGTCTTACAGGTATCATAAGCTTCCGCATGTAGCGAGTACAGAAAATATAAGTAAATATATAAAAGAATACAGTAATCAGTAAGTCAGGATAAAACGTCCTGTATCAACAGGATTAACCCCAACGTGCGTTTCGTGTAGAACTTCATCAGGGGGTATGTCTTTATCCAAGTAAAATCTGAAGCGACAGCAGCAACAACACCAACAGAGGACAGACATGGAACCACGGGAAGGGCCGGTTAGCATCTCAAAATTACTACAAAGTAAATTAGTCCCAAAAATCAAAAATTATCCAGTAATATTACTCACAGTGAAACACCGAGAGACCAGTCACTGGGGCAGGTAGCTGCCAAGGCCCCCATCAAGGGGCAACCATGAGCGAAGAGCGGGAGGCCAGAACGAGCAGCCCACATCACATAATGCTACAGAAGACTCATTGCTAAGGGAATCATCGTCCTCTCATCATCACAGTCGCAGGAAGTCGCATTCTCACTCTCCTCTTCAGCATCCATCCTGTCATACAAGCTGTTCCAGGGGCACTCCAGGAGTGACACCTTGGCAGTATGCATCACTTATCCCAATGTCATTCTTGTATGGGAAAATCTGATGTGAAAGTGATGCCCAGCACTCACAGAGGATGGTAAACCAACAAGTGATGTCTCTTCTTGAACAGATGATGTGGGATATAGCAAAGTCTTTGCAGGGATGAATTTTTAGAAGTCCAACTTTAAGCAAAGTCCCCTAAGAGAGCCTAGAGGGAATTTAAGTACCTCAAGAAGTAGACTGTGTGATTTCCCCTCATGGAAAAGATTAAAGACATATTTTCCAGATCTCTGGATTGCTGGTCAGACAGTATGGAGTTCTTTTCCCCCTAACTGCCAGCATCTTCACCTGATTCACCTGAGTTCCTCAGAGAACTCATGTCAGCTTCCCTGACGGAAGCCACAACAGACGTTATTCAGGCTAAATGCCATAATTATGCTCTCTTCTAACAGGTAGGTGAATGTTGTGGCTGAATCCATAGATGGCACATCCCACATCTGCGCAGTCATGGTGTAAGATTCCCTTTGAAGGACAATACATTTTTTTAGAAACAAACAAGACAAGACAAACTGTTTTCAGAATCACGAAGGGTAAGGAAAAATTATACCTGTTCAATTGATGACCCGCACGATCGATGACATCACACCTTGCACGTTCGTGGCCATCAATCGCACAGGTCACCGATTGCGGCCACCCTGGATGGGGCCCTAATGGGAATCTATAGCACAAAATGGTGTGCATAGTTTCTCCTTCAATGGCTGAATGATGAAGGCTCGAGCGCAGATTTTTTAACAGGTCCATCAAGAACATGAAGTTCAACAGAAGGTCCTTGTAGTCTATTATGCAAACTATTCATCCAGAAGACTCAATGCTGTCAATCAACCTCTAGGATGCCTATTTTCGTTGCAGGTCTCCCCCTTCAGTTCAGATACCCTCCTTTTGCACTATCTACATCTCCAAGTGTCTTCTCCAGAGGTTTTTGGCAAGCTCCTTTGAAAGGGGGCATAAAGTAGTAGTAGTATATAATACATGAATTTATCAAGACAATCTGCTTAGATCTTAAGAAGAATGTCCTCTGTTCTTGATTCCAGCAGGGAGATCCAAAACCAAGAAGGCATCTTGCAGGCTGATTGCTGGACTGGTGAGGATTATTGCCATGGCATACAAGGCAGCTGGACTAGTAGATCCTCAAGGGCACAAAGGCTTATGCAACATGAAGTGTCTCATCATCATCATAGGTGACGGATCAGTTCCTGTTTATTTCCGCTCTCATGAATCATAAATTTTTTTTGCATCTCACCCTCCTACAGATAGTTAGTTCTCAATATGCTGATATGGAGGTTCAGGACTAGTTACTGAACAGTAAGTGCAGCCAGTGGTGTTTGATTTATAGGTAGGTGGTGCTATGGGGGTTAAAGAGGTTAAATTTTCCTTTGCTGACGCGTTCCACTTCAGCATACACATTGGGTGTATGCTGAAGTGGAGCGCACCAGGAAAGGAAAATTACAATAAATATGATATGAATTGTTTGTTTTATTCAAAGTAAAATGCTTACTTGTCATACTTGTCATGTCTGTCATAGTGTACTGAAACTTGTAGTTCTTCAGTAACACCAGGCTATCCATTCTTACTCTACAGCCTTCTTACAATAGAAGCTCTTTGTATTGTAGCAAAGGTGTTAAATATAGCCAAATAACTTATTCATTTACAGAGACAGGTAGAACAAAGGGCTTTTGTATAGAGTGGCTAAGACTACATTTTGTATACTTTCCAGTACTGGGGTGCTGTATCACAAAGTGAGAATTGGCCTTCGTCCTTCTTCTTTCCCACCTGATAAGGTTCACTCTGTTAATTTTATTGCCTAAAAAAATAGTTTGATGGATTTGTTGATTGTTGACTTGAGCCTTTTGTGTCTGCTGCTTTCCAAGGTTCAAAGGAGAGTCACTAATTGAGCCTTCATTTGTTTTCCCCACCAACAATCAAAGTGGACATAAGAATGATATATATATTTATTATATTAGGCATTAACACCACAACAAAGTGGCAGTGAATCAATGGTCATATCTGCAAGACGTGGAAAACAATTTAGCGCAGTTCAAATGAAAAGGGCAATAGGCAGTGGTGCCCTTGCTAGTCCTAATTAATAAATTAGGACTAGCTAGGGGAACACGGGCCTTTATGTGAAAAATCGTGGACATCACACAGATATCAAAAGTAGTGCGGGGAGGGGGGTAGGGGTCTGAAAAATATCAGTGTTTACCTACGATATTCCATTTTCCCCGAAGTAGAACTCTCTACATTGACATCTATGCACTTTTCTGAAGATGTGATTTAAAATGTGTTAAGCATTAATGTGGAGGTCTTTTGGAATTGTGACCATTAACATGTAATGTACATGCCATATATCCAATATGGATTACAGAATCATCAGAATATTTGAACTGCTTGCTATTCTTGTAATACATTTCTTTAAATGAAGAAATGATGCCTTAAAGGTACCCTTATCAGTGGTCAGACAAAAAGGTGCAATTGGCTCTTGGGTGTAACAAACATGAGTAACAAAACTCTCAAGCATCTTACCCCCCCCCCAAACAGACAATTGGGCAGCAGCATGTGTGAAACTTTCAATTAATTTACATTTCAGACAGAGGTCACAATTAAACATTAAATATGAACTTACTGACTACCCTTTCTAGTTTAAGTTTAAATGATGATGGACTGTGGTCCATAGTCAGACCAAAAGACTACGACACGTGAGCAACAAACTTTAAAGCCATTGAGCTGCAAATACATTGTCAATGTGGTCTTCAGCCAAATTGCTGCTCATGTGTTGTTCTTCGGCTGTCAAGGGTTCTCTGGAAACAATCTGGAGAGAACCATTTCCTTCTTTATTTTATGAACACAAATGTTGATATTTATACTCATAGCTGGGGAAGGGGGGGGGGAGCACCATGAGCCTTTACTGTCCCTACAGCGCTGTCTGTCTAGCAGGTCTTCCTGCCTCTCATCTAGTTAGAAAGTTTTATGCTAAATGATTTAGGGAAATAAAAAACAAATCCTTACAGTACTCATTTTTCACAAGAATTGTGGCTGTGCTGTTTCCTTATGGGATGACTGTGATCAATTTCTGTTGTATAGGACAGTTTGGTTGGTCATCTTACTGGATCTAAAACAATATTTTGATTGATGATATAGAATTGTAATGTAAGTTGTTAATCTGTAGCTCTGTAATGCTGGCCATACACATACCGATAAACGGCCGGATTTTAATCTGACCGACGGGCGTGCGCGCTCTCGCCGTCGGTCAGGTTAAAATCCGGCCGTTTATCGGCATGTCCCCACATGGGGCGACAGATGCCTGTCGCCCCACTTCTCGGTCGGCCAGTGATCCGACATGTCGGAAAATCTGAGCCGATGGGAGCCGATTGCCATAAGCAGCAATGAAGACGGCGTCTCCATCGCTGCTTATGGCTGGCACACAAAGGGTGCCTGGCCGATTGTGGGGCCCCAGAATGCAATGGGAGGCTAACGTGATGACGTCATCACGTTAGCCTCCCGGAGCGACATCGGGGGTAGTCTGCCTGCACACATCGGCGTGTGTATGGCAGGCATAAGCCTAAAGTACCTAAAGTTGGTCAATACTGTAACGCCGGGCAGTGTGAGTGGGTGCACTACCATGACTAGGTTCTTTTGGATGCTCGGTGTACCCCCGTCTTTATGGCTTTACACAATATGCGTTCTTCATCCACTTCAAATAAACGATTGTCCACTCTTCCACATAGGGGATATTTACAAGGTTTACTAGCAGGGCAGGTTATTTACAGGCATTCTCCATCACCCAATGGTAGGGATGGGGCATACAGCTTAGGGTCTATAGTTTCAAACACATGCCTGCTGGGAGGGATCCAAGGTTGCTGCAGCTCTCACCCAGATGTGGTCTGTCCTGGAGGGGGCGCTTGATCCTGATGAAGGCCTCAACTCAGCTCTGGAGACGCACAGCGATCCACACAGGATACACACATCGATCTACTGTTGAATAACAATTTGATAAAGATCTGGTAAAGATTAACATGTATTTTACTGAAACACACCTGTATAAAGAAAAAAAAGGTAAACCTGCAAGCATACAAAGATCATACACCCCAAGGGAGCCTCTTAACTTTTAAAACAAGGGATTTTTCATAGAAGATGAGAGGTGAAATCTGTCATGTCTGCATTGCACCATATATTGCATGTAAAAAAAAAATATAGTCCTTTGCATAGAATACACTATTCAAGCACTTTAAAATTACTGTTGGAGGGTTTTTAACCACCCTAGCGTTATGGACGGCAGCACCTCGTCCAGCGCTCCAACTGGTACTATCGCACTGGGCGAGGTGCTGCCGTCCAGTAGAAATCACGGCTGTGGGAGAACATACTCACGCTGTCCCTGTGACATGCTGGCGACATCCTCCTCGGCTGCCTGTGTCTTCCTCTCCCCCCCCCCCCCCCCCCGCTCCGAGTGACGTGATGACGTCACTCGGGGAGGCGGCGGGAGATATGAACAGTAAACAGCATGAAAGCAGTTTTCTATGTAGAAAACTGCTTTCAAACTGCCCCTATGTACGAAATATCGCCAAAATAAATGCCCTGATGCCCCAGATGTGCCCATTTGCAGTAACCCTCTCTAACCTGGTGTGATTTTATCACACCAGGTTAGAGAGGGTTAAGTGCAAATGGGAACATATGGGGCACCAGAGACCTTTTATTTTGGCGATATTTAGTACATAGCAGCATAGTTTTGTGTCCTAATTTTTGTGGGATTTTTTTCATTATTTTTATTTAAAATTTTTTATTTTTTTTACATAATTGTTTGTTTCAAACATTATTATAGTCAGGATGTCTATTGGACCCTTGTACGGACATATTTTGGATAAGGTACAGGCCTACGACATAAAGAAAAAATTACCATTGAAATCTATGGTGCACTTTTGGTACAGAAATCTGGACCTCAGCAGTGCGCTAGGGAGGTTAAGCACCCAATGTAAGATGTTGTTTATTTATTTGTTCAAATATTTTTATTGATGAACACAGATTTCATGTTTTTTTCAAAATGTTAACAAACCCAAAACACAAAAAAGATGAGACAGCAAAGTGTCCATATATAGAAAAAATAAAACTGAACGATAACACCTATAATAATAGCAACAGCAACAAACTGGGTCATAATTTGCCACACAAATTGCCACAAATCAAGCAATACACCAAGACAATGCCTTCCCTGCTTGCGTTTTCAAAGGCAGAGCCCCCAAATAACACCCAAAGGAATAGCAAAGAAAGTAGTGTTTTCCATGGTGTAGGATAGACCATTGGGATTTGTGTTGGAGAAGGAGAAGAAGAAGAGGAAAGAGAAGCAGTGTGTATGGTCTTTTCCTTTGTTTCTTTTCTTCTTCTTCCAACCCTGTGCAAACCCCCACCCTCAGGTCAGCAGCTCCACCAATGAAAACCATACCCCCCCCCCCGGGCGTCAGCTGTCCATGTACCTTGTGACCCGATGGGATGTGATGACATGCAATAATGCACTTCTAGGCCACGACAGCATAAATATCCACACATGCAAGTTCTTGCTTCGGCCCTTCGAAAGGCTTAAAACGGCACTGTTAAACAGTACCAGAGGGTCAGCAGTCCGCAGAAGCTGGACCTTTTACCAAAGCTGTGGGCTATTTGGATCACCAGCTGCCCTGAACAGGAGAGGATCGGAGACCTGGAAATTAGACTGGCCTAGCTACCCCTGTCTCATCAGACTAGTCCTCTCTTAGCTGGCCTCTATCTATTGCAGGCAAACTACGGCCATTAGAAGACCTGAACAATCATTCTTTAGGCATTATCTCCACTTATTCCAGGGAATAATCGAGCTAGAACATCTTTACACCAAGGTGACAAAGGGCAGAATAAAAAAGAATAAAGGTCCGGATCTCTTCCAACTTTTCCTTTCATATGTCTCCTAGGTCCTGCTTCCAAGCTACCTTGCAGCTTAAAAATGATAAAGGTAATACCTTAAGCCCCCCATACACGCTTAGGTTTTTCGGCCGACAGAATAATCGGGTGCCGATCTTAAGCTTAAAGAGCCTAAATCAGCCAAATCGATCTAAGCCATTACGGGCATGTCTGTAATTTTTAGATCGGTCTGATACTTTAGACAAGGACACAGTGTCCCCGTCTAAAGTATGTCTCCTCAGCCACGAGGTATCTGAGATCCATCGGTGCTGATGAATCAGCCTGTCTGCTTCTGAAGGGGGAAGGGCAGGAGGCGCTAGCAGCTCCCTTCCCTCTCACTTCGTTCTAGGCTGACACACAGCACAGCCGGTGTGCTGTCTGTTGGGTCTCCCTAGCTGACGGCACGAGCAGCTAGAGAGCCCCACCAGACAGCGCTGGCACACAAAGGGTGGCTGTGCCAATTGTGACCTGATGTTTTGGCCGATTGACAGTGCTTTATCACGCACGGTCGATCGGCCAAAACATCGGGTCACAATCTATATCGTGTATGGGGGGCTTTAGATAGGAAATGAATATAAAGAACAGAAATTAAGCGCTTTGTGGAGGAGGGGGCAAGAACCATATTAAATAACAGAGATGGGTGGTTTTGTAGATACAAGGATCAATAGTGAGTATGGGAAAAGGCTGTCTGGGCCAACAAAAATTTCTAACTCAACTGTTAGAATAACTTACCTACAGTGACTATACCAGTCCACACACCCCTGGTAAAATGTCAGGTTCCTGTGCTGTACATAAATAAGACAAAGATAAATCATTTCAGAACTTTTTCCACCTTTAATGTGACATATAAACTGCACCAGTCAAATGAAAAACAAACTGAAATCTTTTAGGTGGAGGGAATTAATGATGAGTCTATCAGCATGGCACATTTTCACTTGACTTGCCCACTCTTTTTTGCAGAAACACTCCAAGTCATATCACGAGGGAATCTCCTGTGCACAGCCCTCTTCAGATCACCCCACAGATTTACAATCGGATTCAGGTCTGGGCTCTGGCTGGGCCATTCTAAAACGTTAATCTTCTTCTGGTGAAGCCATTCCTTTGTTGATTTGGATGTATGCTTTTGGTCGTTGTCATGCTGAAAGATGAAGCTCTTCTTCAAGCAGAAGTCTGAAGGTTCTGTGCCAATATTGACTGGTATTTGGAACTGTTCATGTTCCTCTATTTTAACCAAGGCTCCAGTTCCAGCTGAAGAGAAACAGCCCCAACGCATGATGCTGCCACCACCATGCTTCACTGTGGGTATGGTGTTCTTTTGGTGATGTGTAGTAATGTAGTTTTGCGCCAAACATATCTTTTGGAATTATGGGCAAAAAGTTCAACCTTGGTTTCATCAGACCATAACACCTTTGCCACATGCTTTTGGGAGACATCAGATGTGTTTTTGCAAAATGTAGCCTGGCTTAAATGTTTTTTTTTCGATAGTTAAGGCTTTTATATGGCCACTATACAATACTTACATCAACAAAAAAGGTGTTTCAACAAAGTATTAGTTTAAGGGTGTGCACTCTTATGCAACCACATTATTTAATTTTTATATTTTTTCTTCTCTCCACCTAAAAGATTTGTTTGTTTTTCATTTGAGTGGTACAGTTTAAAGGTCACATTAAAGGTGGGAAAAATTCTAAAATAATTTATCTTTGTCTCACTTTTTGTACAGCACAGGAACCTGACAATTTACCAGGGGTTTTATATCTACTGTAACTTCCCATGATAAAGATACGTTAACATGTTTACTTTAATGGCAGGCTTCCAACCCACTACTGGGAAGGGGTAATTGAGCAGCTGAACATTAGAAAGCTTTTGCTATTAACTTGTAAGGATGAATTAGTCAATGACATCAGCAGTTAAAGAGGTCAGTGAGGGCTTATTTTGTTTAGTGTAGTGACGCCCACTAGAACCCAAAAAACAGATTTGTCTACGAATGCTTAGAGGGAGAATGCTGGTATTCTTCCTGGGCTTTAAAACCATGATTTTCTTTTTAAAAGAATTGGGTTTTTAGCAAAATGCTCAGCTACCTACATATTTCTCTATACTTTCTGAGGAGAAAACACAATATATGTAGTCAAACACAACATAGTTCTGAAACACCCTCAGTTATATAGACCACAAACAATATGTAAAATGTATTGGTTAAACCACAAGCATGTTACATTACCATTATGTTCTTCTTTATATTGACCTGTAAGTTCCAAAAAAAGTAATTTTAAAGTTACAAGAATTTTGTGTAATAAATAGTTTATGCCTACACATTACACAAACTAAAAGAAATATACCGGTATATATATATATATATTAATCTCTTGGTACCATTCATACTTGTATTGGTATTATTCCTACTGGAGAAAGATAACAATACAGTCTACTCCATAACTATAGGATTAAAAGCTACCACCACAACAAGCTATTTTAACAATCTTTTTTTGTTCATGGTTAAAATGAAATATCTAAATGTATAACAAATATATCTGCTCCACATACATCTTCTTTGTACAAATAACCATCTTCATAGTAGTATACATAAAAAAGGGAAATCACTTAGTAAAACATCAATTGCTGTGACACCAATAAATAATATTGGTGTTAAGAATACTGTTATTTGACCCAGGGACTATTTTCTTTTAAGCAAAAGGCAAATCCAACAGGTTTGGCCCATTAGGACTCTCATAGATTAACAGAAATTGATGTGATCAGTACATATAAGAAAATTAAAATCACATTTAAAAACATCTGTTTCATGTGTGTCTCCAATTGGGGCACAGTGGCCCCCCAATCCCCGGTAGGGATGGCTGAGCTGCAAAATCAACACAATCAAGTACTGGGGATCCAAGCCACTAACCCTAAAGTAGTCATCAAACACTTAGGGGGTCATAGAAATGTAGGCATTGTTTCCATATGAAAGACTTTCTGTCCAAACAGTCAACCCCCAGACACATAGGCTACCATTATTCAATTATTATTATTCTTTAAACAATCTCCTGTATTAATGGTAAAGCAATCAATGTTTCCTATGTGATTTCCCTTTATTATACATAACATCATGAAGATGGTTATTTGTACAAAGGTGTTTTATATAAAGTTGATGTATTTGTTACACATTCCAATCTCAATGTGAAAATTGCCCTTCTTAGATTATGACATATATTTTATTGATAGCTTTGCTGCCAGAATCGACTGACCATTATATTTAGTTAGATATGGTTAGATATGGCATAGTTAGCTCATATAGCTAATATTTAAATGAATGTGGCTAAGAAGAGACAGTACCTCAATTTATTATTGTTGGATTCAAAGGTAGATAGTCCCTTTAAGACTATGATGCATGCAAGAATTCAGAAAGGTTATGTACCCCACCTTTCTTCTCCTGTGTAAATATGGAACATGCTGATTTTGTTGCGGTACATAAACACTTCTATATAATTTAGGATTATGCGGCTAAAAAGTCACCCAACAGGAAAGATTTGCTTAAGGTTATAACGAACCACCAAAGCTGTCCTTCCTGCAGGCTTGTAATACAAGTATAACCACAACCTTCCTTGAGCTCCACAGCTAGGAATACTTTAACTGTCGAAATGGTATCGGACGTTTACACTTTAAACTTTAGAAACTAAACCTTAAACTATCCAAATGTCATTTAAAATTGTCTTTAAAAAAAATAATACATTGATTATTAATAACCAAATTCTTGTTGGTTCCCATTTCTATTTACTGTACATATCATGTGAATATTGAGGAAAACTAGATTCCTTGGGGTTCATACCAGTGTCTAGCTGTAGTTTTTTTTTACTACTAACAAGAAAATAAGAGCGGCACAAACACCTTAAGTGCTCCCACTCTCGAAACTCCTCTGACTTCAGTGATCAAGGATGTAGTTTAATCAGCTCAGTCATGCTGGAGGTGTCACCTTGCCAGTATTCCACGGCTATTAGTTTATACAACTTCAAAGTTTCCTTTTTTTGCTAAAGCTGGTCAACCTTTGCAATGGAGGCTCACTTTAAAAGCACAACTGGAAACATTCTTACCCGTCCTTCCTGTCCAAAACAAAACCAAAAAATATTTTTATTTGTATTTCCACTTTAAAAAAGACAGAGAGATGCTTATGCTCAATGCTTAACTGAAACCAGGGTAGCAGGTGCTCACTGTTTAGCAGTAAATATCACTATGTGTTCTGCCTGTAGAGATAAGTAAATTCTATTTTGTCCACAAATGTTATGAAATTAAATGACCCTCATCAAGGTGTATTAGCTGGAGAGGTTAGAAATAGAGACCATGTAATAAAATGCCATATAAATATTATTTGTATCCTTAAGTAGGATAACCATTGTGAACTATTGTTGCAGGCAAATAGGAACACGAACACGAGGCACTCAACCTAGTGCAAAAAAACTAATAATAAATGCGTTTTAAGCAGCAGCTCTTTGTCAACCAAAGGCATCCCATTGATCCTACTGAGCCCTCTAGCATCTTTAACCAGGAAGGGATCTTTTCCATAACCAGGAAGTGACACGCAGCCCCCCCCCCCCCTTCAATTTATTATTATTATTATGATTTATTTATATAGCGCCAGCATATTATGCAGCTCTGTACAATACGTTAAATTTGAGATGCAACACAATATAACACATGTAATAAAACAGGAGGAATAGAGGACCCTACCCGGTCGGGCTTACAAACTAATAGGTTGGGGAACAAAGTATACAATAGGTGGAGGGTGGGACTTGCATGGTGGTGATGTTAGGAATGAGAAGATGAGTAGGAGAATCTGAAGATGGGTTTTTAGAGCTTTTTTGAAGGTGGCAAAGGTAGGAGCAGTCTGATGGGGCAAGAAAGAGAGTTACAAAGAGTAGGAGCGGCCCTAGAGAAGTCTTGTAGCCGTGCATGTTATGAGGTTATGAGTGGGGATGTCATTAGTAGGTCACTGGAGGAGCGGAGGGGGCGGTTAGGGGAGTATTTTTGTATCAGGTTGGAAATGTAAGTGGGGCAGGAGGTGTGGAGAGATTTAAAAGCAAGGCACAGAACTTTAAATTTAATTCTCTGGATAACTGGAAGCCAGTGTAGAGATTTGCAGAGAGGAGCAGCAGATGAGGAGCGGTTAGAGGAGTAAATTAGTCTAGCCACACCATTCATGATGGACTGCAGAGGTGACAGTCTAGTAAGAGGGAGACCAGAGAATGATGTTGCAGTAGTCCAGACGAGAAAAAATTAGGGCGTGTACCAGGACTTTGGTGGTCTCTAGGGACAGGAAGGGGCGGATTTTGGAGATGTTGCGGAGATGGAAGTGGCAGGATCTAGGGATGTTCTGAATGTGGGGAGTAAAGGAGAGCGCAGAGTCTAAGGTGACACCAAGGCAGCGTGCTTGTGGAATAGGGGTGATGACAGTGTTATTTACTGTAAGTGAGATGTTGGGGGAAGGCTTGGAAGGTGATGGAGGAAAGATGATAAGTTCAGTTTTGCTCAGATTGAGTTAAAGGTATCTGTCAGCCATCCATGAAGAGATGGCCGATAGGCAGTGAGAGATGTTGTCCAGGACAGAGCTGCACACCTACAGGCAACTTAAACACCCACCCCATACTGACCCATTTTTCCTCTGAGACTTTTGCTCAGGCCCCATACACCTACTGAGGGCCCTTCTGGACACTGATATCACTGTCTCTGTTTAATCGCTGCTGACAGTTGTGTGCAACTATTTTGAACTATTGTTGCTCCTACTTTTGTCCATCTTGTTTACAAATGCAAAGGACTGAAAGCTTGTGCTTCCAAATAATAACATATAGCCACAAATCTAGTAGGTAGCCACACACAGGTCGACTTTTGCCTTATAGCTCTTTGATCCGATCATCTTGTGTGATGTAAACATCGACTTCCAGTCAAACATTGATTGGAGCACATGCGCCACAGTACAATAGAATACAAATTTGAAATACCTACAAAACCTGTCAGATACTTGTACGATCGACTGAAATTTACCAACATGTCCGATTACTTTTTCGATTGATCGACTTCAAAAGATAAATTTTTTGGCCAATCGAACAGAAATTCCCCAGTTTTATCCAAAATATGAAAAAACATTTTAAAGCTTTGGCTGGATTTCAACTTTAATATCAACTCACGGTAACGTTTCTTTTTGTAATAAACTTTGTAACCAAAACACAAGAGGGAAGATATCTTTAATGGAAAATTTGATCAGGATTAGAAATGTTTCCAAAACAATCTAGAAGGTTTCAGGGAGTGGCCTCAGCATTAATTACTATTTGGAGTTCCTTCTCTACGGCTTCAACTCATAATTAAAGTGTCATTATGTAGATTAAATTAATAAGATAACTCGGCTTAATTGTATTTTGTGGTATTCCTGGGCTGTTGCATTTCTCAATAGCTTCCTAAAAAAAAAAATCAAAGCGTCAAACCTCACGTCTATGTTCTCAAACTGGCAAAGTGACTCATAGTTTCCATGGCTTTGTTTAGTAGTACAAGAGCAGAGATAACATGCCAAGCACAGAGCACCTAGCAATTGGTTATGTTTTAAATTTTCAATAAAAATAATTGAATTTAAAAAATAGGGGATAAAA
This sequence comes from Ptychadena robeensis, assembly GCA_036250615.1. NCBI lineage: Eukaryota > Metazoa > Chordata > Amphibia > Anura > Ptychadenidae > Ptychadena > Ptychadena robeensis. Next base: position 86,950,245 of record CM070037.1, read on the forward strand.
ATAAAACCTACCTTTCTAGGTTTCAGAAAGATGTGAATGTGTATTTTCTTTCTTAGGGGGTGGGGGCGTTTACATTACTGTATTCCCCTTTCACTAGTCCTTACGGGTTTCCCTTTTTTTTTGGCTAATCACCAGCAACATTTTTTCTAAGGCACATAGACTCAGGCTCCAACATCATCCCTACACAACAGGACTTGTAGCTCTGCATTGTAACTGAAGAACCGAGGGTCCGCCCACAGCGTAAAGCAAATGATAGGATAAGAGCGCACCAGTGAGGGATAAGGTATGTCAAAATTTTTTTAAATGGCCTCAACACATGAGTAATGCGAATTGAGTATAATCGGCCAGAAAAAGCTTGGACAAACAGGCTACCAACATTTTGATTTAAACATAGCTGGAGAGTATGAGATCAATCCCAACAAAAATAAAGAGGCATATGTAAGGCGCCCAATGTCCGTTTTTCAGATTTATTCAAGAATTATCCATCATAGTCCCACGATAACTTGATATAAATATCCATCCTGAAGAAGTGGCATAAAAAGCCACGAAACGCGTTGATGAAAATAATTCTTGAATAAATCTGAAAAATGGACATTGGGCGCCTTACATATGCCTCTTTATTTTTATTGGGATTAATACCATACTCTCCAGCTAAGTTTACTGTACACCGAAGTTCGAGACCGGCACCTGCAATTCCCTGTGTCTCCCTCCGGTTTTAAAGAGCAATCAGGAGCGACCTTGATAATTAGGATACAATACGCTCCCTTTTCTCCTAATACTCTTTCCTCTTTTTATGTCGACTAAACTTTGGAGAGAGGACCCAAAAGATAGAAGACGAAATTGATTAAATAAACATTTTGATTTACATTGCTTGTACACTGTCCCCATCCATAGTAGTGGACGATATCGATGACGCAGCAGTGCTGCGCCTCGATATAGATGAAGCTCGGCTGGGCATGGAGCTGAGCCCCCCTGGTACTGCACATATGCGGGCACAGTGATCTAGGTGGTGGAGTCATCAGTAGAGAGGTACCTGTTGAGATAAGCCCTTGAGAGTTCATTATACTATGGACAGGGAACATGTAGAGATTAGCCTCCCGCCTCCCAGACAGGCTCATCTCGACATGTTCCCTGTCCATAGCAGAATGAACTGTCAGTTACACTCAAAGGGGGAGGCTCATCTTGGCATGTCCCCTGTCCATAGCAAAATTAACTGTCAGTGACACTCGGAGGGGGGGGGCTCATCTCGACATGTCCCCTGTCCATAGTGGAATGAACTGTCAGTAACACTCAGAGGGTGGAGGCTCATCTCAACATTTCCCTGTCCAT
>CM070037.1:86964496-86978624 GCA_036250615.1 Ptychadena robeensis
CAACATGCATAAAGAGGATGATGTGGTCAAAATACTCATAATTCTGCACTCCCTGTATATGCAGATAAATATTATAATAGATGGCGGAGACATTATATCGTGATCATCTTGGTTGAATATCTTAAATGTTGGATGAGAACATTCAATGATTGACTCTTGGATTTCTAAATGACTGTCCTAACGGATGCCCATTGTCTTGTATGGAGGGAGGGTAAAACAGGGTACTCTTACTCGCCCTGGCCAATCCCCTCTCAATAGAACAGAATGCACACTGTGTGTTGGGACCAATCAAAAACGATTGTTTCCAGTGATCAAAGTGCGTCTAGAGACACAACAGGAAATGAGCGGGAGCACTCACTGATTTTCCCATTTTACAGTGTTGAGGGATTTTTCCCTTCTTGCTCTAATGACAGTTGTGACATTGTGGGTTTCCTATTACTTCTTGGTTTTGTGATTTCAGCCTCAGAAGGATAACACTCCCTGGCAGGGACCTAGAAAGAATTAATTCGGTAAGATTTGGTCTTCCCTGGCTTTCTTTTTACCCCTTATCTATATCATATTCACATTTCCTGTTTAAATGATATATTACCTTTATTTTAAGAATATAGACAAATTATGATTTATAAAATACTAAAATCTCAACATTAGCATGCCAATTATGTAGAGAACACAGGAATCAATCAGGCAACAGAGGCGGCTGTATTGCTCAAATTATAACTTTATTTATCGGTGAGGCCCTGAAGGTGGGGCTCACTGGTAACCATTAACACAACGGTGCAACAAGCAGCTAAAGTTACGGCAGCAGTCCACAGTAACAGTCTTTAGAAAGTCCAAATAAAGGTTCCCTGCCAAGTTCGGAGCGGGCCGACACTCTCTTACCCCAGGAGGAGTCAAGGAACCGGGCGGCACAGGCTGACATTGGAGACAACAGGCACGCCAGCAAGCAGGATACAGCAGCTCAGGCAGAACGCACGGGGATTCGGACCTCCACCCCACCAGAAAGACAGCACGGGTCCCGGGTAACTGGCACGGCGGCGCGTACTGTGGCTGTGAGCAGGGATTAGTGCGTGCAATTATGCCTACCGGCTGCATGCATGCCGAGCTGAATCACGGGGAGTGCAAGGCCGCAGTCCAAACAGCAGCAGACGTGCTGCTAGCTTCTTCCTCGCTCTCCACAAAAGGCCCTTTCTACGGGGCAGGGACCGCCCTTAAGTTTTCCAGGAGCCCTGGGGCATGCTGGTCCAAGGGCTTAAAGGGGACCTCACCCTAACTACACAACCCCTGGCCACTACACTTACATGCAGACTGAAAAGGAGCCAGTCCAGCACAGGAGAAGCAGAGTCTACCTGGGTCAGTTTAAGTCTGCATACAATGCGCATGCTAATGCAAACATTTCAGCATCATATCAAGTTCAGCATCTCATCTCTATAGCCAAAATACAGGTGACATCACCTCTGAATGTCTTTGCTTCAAGACCACAGCTGATGGGAAAGCCACCAGTGTGATTTTTGTGCATAGTACCATTGTCCAAAAAAAGGGACATGTCCGAGTGCAATTCGATTGATCTATTCTTCAATTTTCAATTGACCCCTGTACCTTAAAGTACAGTAAGGTTATTTTCACACTGACCCCAAGTTTGCATTTATGGTAACACCTGGCAGCCCGCATTTTTGGAGACACAGCACAAGCATCTCCCATACATGTGGCTAACAGACGTGGCAGCATTACCACTAGCGCATCCGTTACCAGCTAAAAACCGCACCACAGCAGGTTTGAAATCTTCATTGGTTTCAAAATCTTGTTCTGTTTCAAAGAGGTCTCAGTGAAGGCTTCGGCATGCAATGACGCATCTTCCGAGGCCGCATTGTCATCACCGTGTACAAACCACCCTCTTTTTGGGGGGGGGGGGGTTTATGCATTTACCCCTTAGAATAGTCCTTAAAGCGGTTTTAAACTCAAATTAAAAAAACAGACACAATACTCACCTGTCAGCAGTTCAGATGCTGGAAAGCTGCTACGACAATGAGATAGTATCAATGGGTAACTCGTATTCCAAACACTGGGGGTTGCTGCGCTTAGTTCGTGCACTTAGCAGCAGTGAAGAAAAGTGATACCCCGTCAGGTATCCACCTGAACTGTTATTGCCTGAACAGAGCCAACAGGGATGCGTGCTAACTGACACATTATTACATTTCTATCCAAATTGACTAGACTATGAGTAGGGTCACTATTCTTCCTGTAACAGATATTTATACAAACATCTCAACTGAATCTGAACTACTTAAACTGTGCAGTTTACTGGTTTGTCAAGTTGCTCTTCCTTAAAACCAAAGAGAATTTTTGTTGAATTAGCTAATGCATTCTAGTTGTCAAAGCTAAAGGTGTGCAAAGTCTTTTGTGTTGTTTAGGGCTCCTTTACACTATGGGGCTGGCAAATGCAAGCGGTGCATTCTGATGTGCGCTGAAACTTGCAGTATGCCCTTTTGGTTGCGCTTGCATTTCCAATTAAAGCAATAGGCAGCGCAATCTCGTCCCAATCTCGTCAGCAATTGTGCGCAATCGCGATTACAATTGTGTCCGCCCCGTAGCTGATCGCGTAAGTGGGAACATAGCCTTAGTTAGGTAATCTCTTTCAGATAATGTATGAATAAAATATTGTTATGACTGGTTCTCCTTCCAGATCCCTTCTTGCCTACATATACTGCTTGCACAGGTCAGGTTACCCGACAACCAATCAAAATGTACCATTATCTCTATTTAAGATGACAAGATTGGGCAATTTCTGAGTGGCTGCTACGGGTAACCGTACCACCTCCCAATGCCAAATCTAGTAATGACGCATGTAGGGCGTGTCCAAATGCCAGAAGTCCACATTCTATTGGCGGACCTAAAGTAGGCGGTCTATATAAAATAAGTGGTCGATTCCGCCGCGCCCACCCACTAGTGAAATTAGAAGGCAGCTCCTCCCACTAATAGCTCCTGTGGTACGCCCACACAAGTAGAAGGGAGGGTGAGTCAGGGCGCTTGCATTACTCTTACTCACACATGGTAGTGGGAAGAGAGAAATGCCACGGGGGCGGCCCTGCTATAAAGTCAACCCTTCGCAACACCCACACGTCAAGCCGGAGGGCGGCGCTTCATGAAAGATTTGCCGTCCATGTCACGCCCACACTCTATGCTTCTGAGAGATAGAGGGACCTGAAAGAAAAAAAAATAAAATGCAGACAGTGGCGGTAGCCGTGACGTCAATATTTCGCCCACCCACTTTAGCCAATGGAGCGACCCACTTTTCCCGCCCTCCTGCTGGGTGCGCGCGCACGGCCGCTCCACCTCCCGGTCTAGCAAGGATCAGTGCGCGCTGTGCCGGTCTTTGGCTGTGTGTGTGAGGTGAAGCCGGAGACGCCTCAGCCCGCCCTGTCAGCGGCCGCTGTGTTTTCCCGGGGGGAGGGAGGGGGACAGAGGGGAGACGTGTGAACTCCTCCAGCCTGTTAGTACAGAGAGACGCAGAGCCCCCCGGGGGACCATGAGCATCGAGATCCCACCCGGCCTCACCGAGCTGCTGCAGGGCTATACGGTGGAGGTGTTGCGCCAGAGACCGCCTGATCTGCTGGAGTTCGCTGTTCAGTATTTCACCCGACTGAGAGAAAAGCGGCTGCAGGATGGCTCCGGGGCGGTCGCGGGACACCACCGGCCTCACACCCAAAGGGTTAACTTTGACGGGGAGCCCATGCAGACCGAGTCCAACGGCGAAGAGGAGGAGGAGGACGACGACGATGATGATGAGGACGACTCTGACTTTGAACGTAAGAGGCCCCAGGGGAGGGGAAAAGAGTGAGGGCTGCCGGGCACTACATGTCTCAGCGTTTCCTGTTACTATTGAGAGGGAGACTATAACGCCTAGCATTTCCTGTCACTATTGACAGACTGACTACAAGTGTCAGCATCTACTGCTAGTGTTTACAGGATGACTACAAGGCCCAGCATTTCCTGTCACTATTGACTGACTACAAGTGTCAGCATTTACTGCCAGTGTTTATAGGGTCACCACAAGTCCCAGCATTTCCTGTCACTATCGACAGACTGACTACAAGTATCAGGATCTTCTGCTAGTGTTTACAGGGTGACTACAAGTCTCAGCATTTCCTGTCACTATTGACTGACTACAAGTATCAGGATATACTACTAGTGTTTACAGGGTGACTACAAGTCCCAGCATTTCCTGTCGCTATTGACAGACTGTCTACAAGTATCAGGATCTACTGGTAGTGTTTATAGGGTGACTACAAGTCTCAGCATTTCCTGTCACTATTGACTGACTACAAGTATCAGGATCTACTGCTATTGTTTACAGGGTGACTACAAGGCCCAGCATTTTCTGTGAAAATTGACAGGGAGATTACTACTCCCAGCATGGAGAATACAAGGCCCAGCATTTCCAGCTAGAGAGGCAGACTGTAATGGGCAGCGTCTCCTGGTAGTGAGCGGGTGTACTATGATCAGTATTGCCTGTCAGTAATAAGAATAATCAGATGGTGACGTCAGCACCCAGATCAGCAGGTGACTACAATTCTCTAGTAGTAATAGCAGAGGAACTACAATTTCCAGCATGCCCTGTCACTTTTGGAAGTTGGACTCCCAGCATGCTCTGTTGGTAGTGTAAAGCGACTACATTTCACATCATACCTTTTTCATGATACAAATACTAGTATGCCTGGTAGTAGGTCACTACATGTCCCTGCATGAGCCTGTCGCAGCAATAAAAGGGTGACTACAAGTCTCAGCATGTCCTCTTAGCAAGTGGGAGGAGACCGGTTGTGCCATGAGAATCGAACATTAAAAGCGTTGGGTTGATCTTATGTCCATAAATGCAACAGCACAAGCTGGTAGTCTTGTCTGTGTTGATGTGGAACTACTATTCCCAGCATGGTCCAAGTTACTTTAGGTCAGTGTTTGCAAGCCCCAGCTTTAGGCTTGCAGATGAGTTGTGAAAAGTTAAGCATAAAGTACGAGCAACCAGTTTATCCTTACCTGTTCAGTGGTAGTGGTAGTTTGGTGTGCTGTGCTAGAACATACATGGAGAAGTGAGCGTAGGTCCTAGGCAATCATTGATTGTAAGATAAAAAGGGTACAGCATTTATCTCTAATTCCCCCCCCCCCCCCCCCATAGTAATGCAAGTTTCAGCACACTCTGTCAGTAATCGCAGGATAATATCTGGAGGTTCTAGCCCACCTTGTCACCTGTCAGGCCCCCAGTACATACTAGAGATGCTTGGGAATTTTTTTGGAGCCCTGGAAATAAAAGTCCCAGCTTGTCCTCATCTGGGGAAGATGCTAGCTATTCCCATGGTGTCACATCCATGTTTGGCAGTTGGAAAAGGCATCCACATGTTCACAAAAGTTTTTGTCGCTTGTTGGTATTCTAAGCTGGTGCGGAAGTATCTTCCCTCTACTAACAATGGGCATGAACTATTTATTACATTTGGGTTCAGCATGGCAAAGTGGGTCAGAGGCCTTATAGTGGATTTTTTAAAAATAAATACTTTAACTGGTGTAAGGGCACCAGGCCCAGCATGTCCTATCAAGGCAAAGATATTGTTGGCTCTGGTCCAAGAGAGTCCAGAAGGTGACTAGTGGTTTATGTTGGTGCGTCTTGGAAAATGCTGAAACTTTATTTTTGATTTCCTTTGACCAGAAGAAATGAAATCTGACATGAAGAAGTATAATTAATCAGGTCAGAAATCTAGTGTACCAGTATCGCGCAGGAATTTATTTCTATGATACTACAAGGCCCACGGTGCTCTGGGCTGGAAGCTTGGCTGTTATTGCTTATTTCTTTTATAAGTTGATCACTTCCCTGTCTGCCGTAATCATTCTCCTGACTACTAGTTATTGATCGATAACAAGTATAAAGCAATCTGATTTATATGATGTCTTGGCCTGTGCTCTGCTAACTAGTTTAAGTAGTACTCTAGTCTAAAAACAATTAACAGGAATCCATGTTTTAAGCTGGGAAAGAGAATACTGCTTCAATATAATAAAAAGGTCTTCCCCAGTAGGAAATCTGCTGGAGACCTGCGTATGATAATGTGGCATCTCGTATAAGGATATGGAGTGCATTTCTAACACCTGAAGATATTCTCTAATGTGGCCACACAAGTGCAGATTCTGTGACCGAGACGGGCTCTGGTTATAGCAGTTGCTGACCTTTTTAGAATGTTCAAGAGCAAAGGAAGTCACTTCTGTTCTAGAAATGTTTCTTTCCTTGTGTAATGAAAATATATTGATTGACCAAGGGCAGATAGTTTGTTAAATAAGAAACTGCCAGCAGAATCATTCTTTGGCCTTGGCACGCATGTTCAAGGTTTCTACAGATTTATTTTGTTTCATAAACCTTGTGGGAATGGCATTCACATCTGTTGTGGGTTGGTGGGTAACAGACGGTAATTTGTTATCGTATGGTGGATAATGTGAATTTGAAGTTTATGTTTTATGTGAGTAGTGTTCAGGGGTGTAAAGTATAATCGTTCCAAACTATTAAAAACTCTGTTTGTGGCCTTTATTGAAGATCAGGGTTTCATTAGAACTGTGAATTAAATCATGCACAAAACCTTAAAATGTGTGTATATAAACCAAAATGTATTTTTGTACCAAAAAATATATTCAGAAGTGGCCATATTTAGTAGATATGATGGCTGAACAGACTTGATGTGTTCTTTCTGAAATATTAATGAAATCTTCAAAAAGATGGTGTGGTACTTAAAGGTTGCTTTGCCATAACTTTGTCCTGTTGATCCCTAATGGGTTCTATCCTTGTAGAAAGCTGACCACTCCATGTGTCTAAACTTTACTATCTATAGCTATGTTTTGTTTTGGGACATTATGTTGTTGTGGGTGCACACCTGAGTGTACTGTATGACACTGCAGAATGCTGTTTCAGGGTGCCTCTCATTATGCACAGGTCACTCTGGATCTGCCATAACAGACCCAGACAACCATGCTTCCTTCTACATGTTTGGCAATTTGTCACACACAGAGGATCAATTATTTTATGTACTTGGTAAGGAAATCACAAATATTGCTCTTGAGGTTACCATAGTGTGTTCCAATACTTTTTATACTGGAAGCAGTATAATTGTGAGATTATTATTTACAAGTTTTGTCTTAGGCTAGGGCTCCACTATCAGTTAAAACCTCTGCGTTGGATTTCAACGAAGTACATGAGCCGCCCATTGGTGGCAACACAACCCATCAGAGCCCCGGATACGCTGGTCCAAGCCTCTTTTACATTGAAATCGGTGCAGTAAGCTGCGTCTATGGGAACGCAATGGATGAACCAAGCAGATCCAATAGCGTGCGTGCGGCCTAGGCCTAAAGCTAGGCATACACAGTTCGATTTTGGCACAATCGATTTTCTATAAAATTTTTGATCTTGATATTTTAATCGGACACCGATTGTCCAAAGTAGTACCACATGGGGGGTTTGATCATAATACGACTGAATCAAAATACACAGGAAAGACTCATATATAATTGTGTTAATCTAATACAATCGACCCGACCAACAAACAAAATGCTAAAATTTTGGTTTGGTTCGCTGTATAATCGTATAAAATTTTTCAACATGTCCGATCACTTTTCAATCGATGTTTTGATCGGTATACAGTTTTTGCAGATCGAACCATGTGTGCAGTATGCAATTTTAATTTTCGATTGGATGTGAACTTTGATCGTTTCAGGTCAATCGAACGCTAAAATCTAACCGTGTACGCCTAGCTTTACTTTACCTTTGGTAACTGCTGGCATTTCATCACTTACATTTACCATTTCTAGCTATTCATTGAGCTTTAACTGCTCGAATTTTAATAATGCAAACTGAATCATTGTAGTGTTTTTAAACTTTTAGCTTTTGGTTCAGTGTATTTCTGTACAATAAATAATAAAAAGACCAAACCAAAGTTTACTTGCAATATTTGTATACTTTCCCATGATTTGCCAACAGTTCTAGTCTAAAAAGGTCTACTAAAATTAGAGCTTGTGGTGTCCTGTAGCTGTTGTACTGCTGGCTAAGTTAACACAAAAGCTGGTTAGAATTATATAACAATGTAGAAACTCATGACGCAAACATGAAACTCTGTGGGAAGATGAGCCTGTTGCATCTTGCTGCTTTTATTTTCACTGCAGACTCTATTTCTTGGTCATGGGTTATTACCAATAGAGATGAACTCGTCTCCGTCAGTACTGGGTTCTGTGGTTGTGACTACAGGTCTAAGTATGTCAGCAACAAGAATTGCCTTGTGTCACGGCCATGCTGTCACTGGATATGAATGGACAGGGAAGGCCTTGTTCTGGAGCTTTAACTTGGACCTACTTGGATCTGTGTTTTAACCAGTGTGACCTGTAGTCTATTTGATTTATGTGACATTACGACCTTTGGAAGGATCATTTTGTGTAGGTGTATTATGGCTTTAATCTAAATAAAACCAAATTCACTCAACTGCCAGTCTGCATTTACTGTGTATATGTTGTGATGGAGAAACTGGAACAAAATGTATTGTTAATCTTGCCAATATACCCATTATTTTTAGTGTTCTTTACCAGGTAGACAGTATTTGTTCCGCTGTGAAATTGGGCAGCAGTGATGTCAGTTTTGACAGAATAGTTTTAGTTGCCCTCTACCCCTGGTCTAGGGGAAGTGCATAATACTTGTTGGCTTCATGTTAATATGAAGACTCTGGCAGGCATATGGCAAGTGTACCTGCGCGGCTTCATCTCTGACCTCAGGGACGTAGGTCCAGCAACGAGCCTGCAGAACGCAAACACAGAGGCACGGCTAGAGAAGGTAGGCTATCCCGAGCTACACTCGGTAATACTGCCAGGGGGAGTAAACCATTCCAAGAATCTAACAGTCTATGCCCAACTTTGTACTTTATAAAAAAGTAGTTCTACGTTCTTCAAACTACTTTGTGGTGTGCATATATTTTTTTCATCCTTGTTAAAACAGTAGTGTGAGTCTGTCCTCGGATTTATTGCGCTCCTACACACGCTGTGATTAATCGCTCCGACTCTCACAGCATGAAATGTTGGTGGTATTTCCAGAAGTGGAGAGCAAAGAAGAAGAGGCTGGTACCCTCGTGTGTCCTGCTTATCATCAAACTAATGTGCACAAGAATTGGAGTTACTAAAAAACAATAATGCGATTATTAAAAGATTTGTGGTCTGGATAGCTGGCACAAGGTAAGCTTGGCTAATCATCATCTAAAGGGATTTTTTATAGTTGCAATTTCAAAAGAATGTAGTCCAATTGATCAGATTACCAATGCTCACCATTTCTATCTTCTTTGGACATCCTAAATATATTAATATAATATGTGAAAAGGATGACCTATTTGTTGAAATTCTTATGGCAAAAAAAAAAAATACATTCTGGAATATCTTCTGACTGTCGGCCATGGTTGCTGCAAAATCCATGCCTTTTTACATAGACAACCAATGTGACCATTCATACTGCATGTGTTGCATTTTTTAAATTCAGTGTTTCCACATGCGTTTTTTTTTTTAAAGGCCCTGCTGTATGCATTTTTTACTTATTTTTCATGCATTTTTCATTGATTTGTTAAACGCATGCTTTTTGTATATATGCAGAAATGTATGCCTTTAAAAAAATGCATAAAGTGTGAAAGGGCCCTAAAGCAGTTGGCAGTTCTGGTTGGGTGGGGGGCATGCACAAATAGTTTTCTGTTCAATTGGTGAACTCAGGACTAACTTGTTTACAGCCATGACACTTACCTAGAAGTTTAATGAATTTAAAGGGAGCATTGCCTGGAATCTTGGTACTAAACCCCTTTGATGATTTGTGAGTAAAATACAACTGATTTGTGGGAGTTTTCCCAATGCTTTGCTCACGACTTAAGCTGACCATAAACGTTTCGTTTTTTTTTTAAATCAAATCTCCTGCAGATCAACTCCCCATTTGTGTTCTGCCAGTTACTTTGGATGGGGATGCTGGTCCCTATGCTAAGAAATGCACTTGATCTAAAATTTAAGGATATGTCTGTAAATTCTTAGATTTCTGGGATTTAGTATTTAGGCATTAGATTTATCATTCCAGCATTGATGTTTGTTTGTTCACCTACAATGAAGATTTGAACTGAGCGCTAGCGCGACTGCTATTTTTGCATTGTGAAGCAGCAGAGCAGATTGTAGCTTGGCACCCACATTATTCAGTGTTTTAGAAAGGAGACCTGGATACTGTATGCATTGCACTTATCCTTCTATCTGAGGGGAAGTTGTATACACAGCTCACAAGATATACTGCACTGCAACAATTAAAATGCTTAAAGAAATGGCACATTAACATGCAAATTGCATGCAGACTGAAGTTGTGCCAGTCATGCCAAGCTTCTGCAGAGTTTGACTTTTAGAATTGTGTGATATATGGTGTTGTGGTAGGTGTGTAGGTGGCATTACATGAGTGATGTAGTCCTAAGAACTTCAGGTTGTGTATACATGACAACTGAGCCACACAGGAAGAGGCTGTATAACCAGAGATGACAGCAGGGCAATGTTGTAGAGGCAGGTGCATGTGACGTTTACAATAATACCCATTTAATATATACCAATTACCTTAATCCGTATTCAGTAGTTCTAACTGCAATTAGTGAAAATTGGTATTCTAGACAGAACAGGCTCCTCGTGAATTTATGTTCAAAGAGTGTACCTGTCTAGTTTACCCAGAATGCAAATGAATGATGGATTCCTGCAATCAGTAAACTTATACCGGAAATAAAACCACCAAACTGCCAGTGCCTAAAGCTTACCAGTGTGCTTATGTTTGGCTTGGCAGCTGTTAAGCCCAGAAATGGCCTGTGCCGTAAGTAATAACGTTTGTAGTATCATAACAACTAAAATCTAAAAATTGAGCTGTGTCCCAAAGAAGGGTTTAGTTCTGCAGTCATGAGTGACTTATTTGTATTCCCCTTTACAGCAGAGCTCAGTCTGGATGGAAAGTCAGAAGCAGTGCAGTGAGGCAGTTAGATATTCAGCTATGCACATATGCTTTCATGCAGAGAGGAGGAATGAGTGGAGAAATTGTTTCTATTGTCTGCTTACTTAACTTTATACGCCAAGTCATATGGCCTTGAGGAATGAAGTGAAACCACTCCCCTGCTTGCATGTGTCACTTTTGCTGGCTACAGCATTGTGTGCTACTATAGCTCTTTTGTGGCATCAGTCCAGATAGAGAGCTCATGCCCTCTTCATTGATCACTGGGTGAGTCGTTGACTCTTCATGGGACCAGTTTAAGGTCACCACTGCACTATGAGCAAAGATTGAGACCATTGTAAGCTTAATTTTTTGTCTCCAAGCACTACTGGTTTGTGTCAGCGTTTACCGATTTATCATACGTTTTTATTGCACATACCTCACAGTATAAGGAAAACATAGCCACCATCCCTGATGGTGTGTGTGTGTGTATATATATATATATATATATATATCACACACACACACACACACACACACATACACTATTCCATAAAACCTACACACAATTCCAATAAAACAATCCTGTGAATCTGTTGACGCATTTTCCTCTAAGCTTCCTCAAGTCACTTTATTTAGGAGAACTCTGGATCTTCCAAAACTACTACTAAAGTGAAGATAATACATTTTATAATATGAAAAACAAATCACAAGTTTTGAAGTTTCAATCCTATTTTTTTTTTCTCTCATGTTTACCTTTCTTCTAAACATCATAATTCCCAGCTTCTACCTTGTATCATAGTAGTTTTAGTTCCTCTTGATCAGTTTACCCGTTCCCACTACCTTTCCAAAGTCCCTTTCCATATAGGGAAAACCACCTACCAGGCAAAATAAATCAGGTGGGGCAGTAGATTGGTCCCAAGGAAACCTATTTGATAAACAGCACAATTAGTTAAAATGTCCAAATGACTTTAATATTAGGGCTTGTCTTTCAATGAAAGGGCTCCATCTTTCAGTTTTAGTAATCATAAACACTGCGACCTCACAGCTTACCACAGATTACCTGCTACTGTGAGATGGCTTTGTATAGCTCTACACAGTGGTTCAATGTTTTTCATAATTTCAGAGGTGTAATGGATATATCGGGATGAATGGATATTCTTATTTATTTATCTTAAACTAAACCATATGGTATTCTAAACAACTCTGTTGAGTTGAACTCCAGGTGTGTCCAAATTTGTTGGGAAGGCTAACAAAACGCAATCATTTTTGTGACTTATCGTAAATAAATATAAAAGCACTTTTTTCTGGTTATGTGATCCATGTACTTGGGGACCTGTCTTGAGGAAAGGTCTAATTATTAGCTTGTCAATTGACCTGTGATGTCACTGCTGCCATATAACTTCGGTAAACAAAAACATGTATTTTCAAGCCTGTGATAACAACATACTTTTATAGTTTTGCTGCCACTTGAAATGGTTTATGTTTAGAAGGAAAATTAAATATTTACTCAATAAGCTTTATTACATTGGCAGCTAGTGCTCTTGGCTTTGGGCTGGTGTTCGGCATCCTCACATACACCGCACTGTCTCGACTCTGCCTTGTCTTGCATTGTTAGGGATGATGTCTGTGATAATAACTTTACTTGTATGGCAGACGAGGCTACAGGGGGGAAAAAAGTTCATGCAAAAGCCCCACTGCAAAGCATATATGTTGCTTAGCACTTGTAGTTCAGCTTTAAGCATGGGTTGATCATGTGTAATGTATAATAAAAATTGGATCATTGCCAAAATTAGGCTAGCGATTTGGTTTTTTTTTTTCAATGTGATCAAGTCCTGTTTTTGCTGGCCATATTGGCTTTACGTTTTTTTTTAATTTTTTTTTTTATGTTGAGTATATTTACTTTTGTTTGCTTTAACTGTATTTGGTAGAATTGAAGTCCAAGAGTATGTACTCCCTTCAGCTTATCGGTCCCTAATACAGACTAAGAGGAGTCATACACACATCAGTTATTGCAAAATCGATGTTGAATTACATGGGCTTGTGCGACTGTAAAGTCGGCTATAAGTCTAACATCGATCTAGTGTGTTACCACACAGGTACCTGTATGCTGACAGCAAGTGTTCTCTAGTGACATCTTGTGACTGATATTGATATTGCGTGGGATTTTTTCCCAAATTGAGATTTATACTCTAACACATCAAATATTTTTCCTGCTTTAAAAACTGGGTGTGTCTTATTGTCAGGTGCATCTTACAGTCCGAAAGATACAAGAGATAAAAGGAAGTTTATGTAGTGGTCACAGAAAATGTTATAGACAGTATAGTAACTAAGAAGCATTCGATATATGGAGACTGAAGCGTTGCAGCTGCAGCGTGTGGTTGGCTTGGCTTCAGTCTCCATGCAATTTGCATGCTAATAATGGATGCTGTTTATCTCCTTATAATGTAATATTATTAGTAATGTAATAGAGATCGGGTGTAAATGTAGTAAAAAAAAATGTTGATTGCCTTGTTTTACATGTTTCTTTATGTATTTCCTCACTGGTTGGCAACCCACAGGCTATCTGTTTTTGGGTATCATTATATATTGGCCAAAATGACAGAAACAGGTCATGTATGTCAATGTCCTATATAACAAAATGACAGAAAGGGCACTTTCATAGGTTGATATAAAGCTGGGTTTCTAAATTGCATTCTTCACTACATTGCTATATTGGTCAAAGACTCCAGAAGCATAACATAATCGAGCCATGCGGTTTACTTTTGTTTATATTTTCTGTAACTTGACTTTTTTCTCTTTTTTTTTTCCCTACAGCTCCTGTTATAAACCGATACAGCAGAAGGGTATCAGGTAAATTCTTTTTCTTACAATTGCATATGATGTTGCGTCTTTGTACCATGTAATTAGCCTTAGTGCATCAGGGCTGTGGAGTCGGTCGAAAAATGTCCCGACTCCGACTCCTCAGTTTCAGATTCTTCTGACACCTCGACTCCGACTCCTCTGTATTTAATATGCTAATGTATTGTATCCATCCATTGAAGGAAAGGAGGGCGTCATACATTAACCACAAAACTACTGGCTAGCAAACCAACACTGGACTGTAATGGCCAATTAAAGCAGAGAAAGGGAGTTAGGCAGAAGATG
>CM070037.1:86978724-86988886 GCA_036250615.1 Ptychadena robeensis
GAAGGGGCACTTCAAACATGATTCATGATTTCCCTTGAACCCCATAGTCATGTGTAAAGTATTTGTCACCTCAGCTGAATTACAACGGTTTTCCAAATGCTTTACAGCGTCAGTCTTGATCTATTGGCGATCCGTTCCCTTCACTTATACAAGCGCCTCTAGTCCGGCAACACACATTGACTTCATTATCAGCGAGAGTTAAGGCCGCCATACACGCACCAAGCGGCGGCCGATTTTGCCGCCAACCGATGGGCGTGCACACTCGCCGATCAGGGGTGCCCACATGGGGTGACAGAACGCTGACGCCCCACAGCTCAGCCGGCCCGAGGACGGACATGTCTGATAATCCCCGGCCGATACCGTTAGTGTCAGCTTCAATGAAGACGCTGGTCTCCACTAACGGCCAGCACACAAAGGGTGCCGGCTGATGCTGTCCGCTCTGGAGAGCAGAATGATGTCATCACGCTGCAGTCTGGAGCTCACCTGAGCTGATCTGTCGGCCCCACTCTGAATATAGATATATGTTACTATAATGTTACGCACGGCATGCATTTATTCTTATAGCAGACTGTTTGTTAATATTCTTGTTTATGACTGTTTGTTTATTGCGACATTTGAAGTTTAATTTTTTTCTATTTTTTTTTTTTTTATACAAATTGTAGAAATTTTAATTCCCATTTAAATTTAGTAGGAGTCGGTCCATTTTTTGTCGACTCCGACTCCAGGTACCCAAAAATGTCTCCGACTCCGACTCCACAGCCCTGTAGTGCGCTAAGTGCATGGTAGACATTTGTATGCTCTGCTTTACATGAGTTACAATGTTACGCAGTACATTAATGCAAAACGCTGCACGCATTTTTTTATTGGCAGCATGTTTCCAACACACTTGTTTCGGAGCAAATAACGCAGCCCATCTGCTAACGCATGCAATGTCTCATGTGCAACACGTGTAGCACCATCAGCACACAGCAGCATATATAGTGTGAAGGGAACTGCATCAGTCTTTTGTGCCATTACCTGCTAGCCCTAACCAGTGAATATAGACTTCAAGTTCTGAATGTGAACTGCATCTTTAAACAGCCTGAGCTTTTGACAGGGTCCCCCCCTGTGTTAAATCCTCATAAACCTATTAGTTAAAGGTAGACTCCTCTGCTGCTAGCTGAACTGTGGTGTGCAGGACATGTAATGTTTAATGCCTCACACTAGTCATGTGACCAGATTAGTTTTATCCTTTATTCATACGTTGCCCTCAGATCATTGTGCTTTTAAAGCTTCGGTTTGTCTGTTTTTCTGAGAGACGCTGGGGGTTATTTATGAAAACAGGAGCTAACAAAGCTGTTTCTCTTAGCTGCCAATTGGATGTTGGCCTTCATGTTGCTTTTATTTTACTCTTCCGTATTGAGAATCCTTTTCACTTACAGGAGAATCTGCCTGTTCATTTGGGTGTTTTAGGTTATGCTTGGCCTGTTGTGTTGATTTACTTATCTTTTAATGGCTTTTGTTAATTATTCATTGACATGCAAATTGTGCTTGTCTACCGGCCGTATTCTCTGCATGAAACTTCCCCATTGTGTCAACAGTTCATCTGTTTTTTATGCATTAATTCATACAGTATGTTGATAATATACCGCAGGGCAAGTCAATGACGCTTAGTCTAGCAAGAAGATATGAAGCAGTTAGATCCTGCCCAGATATCAGAATTTGGGGGATGTTTAGGGGTCTTGTAGGGTAAATTAAACGGTTCACATGTGTTTGCTGGCTGTAAGAGTTGGAACACTATTGATTTTGTTCAATAAACTTTATTGTTGAATCCCCCCCAAAAAATTGGAACACTATTTAAATGAGTTTTGTGTATTACTGTGTATCATGGTAATGCCGCATAAGTGCAGAAAGCCAATAATGTAATGGAGAATCTGAATTGGCACAGCAAATGTTTCTTTCAGCCCCTGTACCCTTGTGTGTGTAGATGTTGGGTTCTGCTTAAGGCTAAGTTTAGACTGTTGGTTCTCAAGCTGCTTTCAGCTTAAAAACCAACAATGCACTCCTGCAGCCGCGGGAGAAACAACTCCCTGTGATCGGCTGCAAAACAGAACAGGCAATTACAGGGCGTCTAATTAAGGATGCCATAGAGGTCCTATGGCACGGCCGCCCGAAAACCGACCGGTGGACACCTAATGTGGCGTCCGCCGGTCGGTCACGTTAAAGGGTCGTTTACCTGGCGGTAAAAAAACGCCAGTGTAAATGTACCCTAACTGTTGAAGTTCTTGGTTTGTGGACATTTTGGGTAACTTATAGAGAATGTGGAACTTTTTGGCCAGCATGTCATTTAAAAAATACAGAATCAAAAATTCCTATTCCGACCTTGTGGTAGGAATTCTTTCTTCATTCCCAAGGCTAATACAAAAGAAAAATATCAATTTATTCTTTAGCTGTAGAATCCTGAGGCTATGATAACAGCTCGTGTGACCTTCTATTCCGGCAAGGCCTCTGATAAAGGGAGGCATCTGCAAAAAATCACAAGCCTGCTATGAAGTTGGAGAATTTTTTCAGAGTTCACAAGGGGGACCTATTTTTACAGCGACCTTCCTTTAAAGGGGTTTCAAAAGAAATGTTATACAGTATTTTCATTAACTGCAGCACAGACTTTCAAGATACTTCGTCTTAAAGTTAACTCTGCATTCTAAAATGGTTCACTGCTGCCGATCCTTTGTAATGTGTTAATGCCAATACTGGTGTAAAACGTGGTAATGTAGCTAAGGCTTGTGGCTTAATTTCAGAGATGTTAGGGTTAATACTCAGTGTTTTCTCTGTCATATGTATTTAATTAGGAAGATTAGATATCACTTCCTGTTTTGTAGTCAACAAAAGTTTGTTCCAGTGTGAGGTATATATCCCTTTAGACATCTGTCATTGGGATAACTCATATCCATATCATATCCTCTATTTCTTTTCTGGTGGTGACACAAAATGTTAATTATCATTATTTTTTGTATTTTTAATTTCTGGTGACAAGGACAATTAGAACGAACTTACAAGGAAACACATTGTAATAGAAACAGTGATTTTAAACTCCAATCTGTTGAGGCAACTGAGCAGTTCATAGTTTACAAGATGCTAAAAACAGCTACTAGATGTTCAAGAAACCCCAGGGGCCTGCTATATCAATAACTTGCATTTGTCTTGAATGAATATTCTTTCTTCAGTGCTAAGAAGGTCAGTGTCTACAGAAACAAACAAAAAAGCATGCAGTCATTGAAACTAGTTTCTCCCAGTATTGCAGTGACACCTAGAAGTGGGAGGGAGGCTCTATTGGTGCTCTCGTGAGAAGTAGCAATGGGGACATCAGCAGGGTATTGATTTACAGCATATTGTCATAGGTGATATATTAAATTGTGATATTCTTTCCATCTTTTTTTGTGCAACTGGGGTATATAGCAATAATTAAAAAAAGAAAAAAAGTATTTTTTTATACTGTCTTTTCTTTAAATTAAACTGAGATGCTAACATCCATTAATAGCAAATGGCGTGCAGATTGTGGCTGGAGGCAGTAACACTCTGCAGCTGCCCTTCTTGATTGGCTTTACTCAGTCTGCATGCAATTTGAATATTAAGGACGATATTTGCAATCTCATTAAGCATCTGTATATCTAACAAACGTGTGTAAAATCAAACCGTAAACTGTGTATTTGGCCCCTACTGGTCTTTCAGTTAAAATACACAAATTATTGATCAGAATAGATATCGACAGATACTGCATGTCTCCCCCACCCCATTTTTCAAAAATTTTTGGGATTTCAGTGTAGCCTAGAATTACTTTCTAGGCAATTACATTAAAGTAATATTTCTGCTTTGCATTTAACCTCCTTGCTGTTACACCCAAAGCCAGTACTGGTGCAGTTTGATTGTGAATTAAACTGCGCCCGTGCCAGGATAGGGCGCAACCGCCAGCTCTCCGGGAGCCTGTAGCATTTCTCCATAGCTGCAGGCACACACAGCTTTTCCAGCCCCGTGTCTTCGGCGTCATCGATGACCCCGAAGGGGGCAGCGCCATAGACCTCCATGTTAATGGAGGGGTTGTCGCTCTTCTCCCCACAGAGGAGGGCCGGGTGGAGATCCGGCAATCACGGCAGAGTGCAGTGTACTCCGCCATGATTGTCCGGCCAGCGGCTTTTCCTGCCATAAAAAATGGACCGGACCTTTGGTTCCCATCTAAAGCATTGGCTGAGCTGGATGACACAGCAGTGCTGCGCCTCCAGCTCCTTCGATATCGGGCTCATGACTTTATCGTGCTGGGCTGGAGCTTCCTCAAATGGCTCAAATATCAAGCCGTGTATGCCCATCTTTAGAAAGGTCCTCATATTACATGGTTTTGGTAGAGAAACTGTATGGTAAGATTGTAAGGTGTATGGGGGGGGAGGGCTTTAGGCTTGTGTCCACTGCTGTTCTTTCCCTGTGGTGGATGCATGTCTGCAGAGAGGAATGGGACGGTGTCTATTCTGCGTCATCTGAGCGGTGCTGTCTTGAAGATGTGAAATTCCTTTTCTTCAATGCAGCACAGTGTGGTCCCAAGGGAGACACATCCATTGAAGATCAGTAGGATTATTTCGGCTGTTTACATTAATGGGGTCTTACCTGGTAAATACTGCCTGATTTATTTTTTATTCTTGGGTTTTCTTTTGAAATACTGGTCCACGGACTCACCTGGAACAGTTTCAGTTGTAGGGTCAAAAAACCTGCACTGCATACTCATTCCAAGCTATTGATTTTTAGAAAGATTTTAAACAAGGGCAGTTGCTACAGAAGCAAAACTTGCCCAATACACTTGAGCAGCATGCAATCAATATTAAGTCCATCTCCAGCTTACACCTTTTAAGCAGCCTCTGGATTTCTTGTTTATACTGAACAAGGGATTGCATAGCTTTAGTGCTTGTGTCCACTGCAGTTTTTCCCTGCGGTGGACACTTCCCAGTCTGCCCCCGGAGACGCCTCCATTGAAGCTTTGCTAAATCAATATCGCTTTGGTGGGAGTGCACCCTTAGTTGCAGTCAAACTGTGAGGAATCCGCACATAAATGTGCTGGCACGCGTCTTTGTTCGTACATAAATGAATCCACAATGGACACATGGCCTTACTGAGTGGTTGGCGGGCTGGTATTGCCCACTTCCATCCAAAGTTCCCAATGTGGTCACTACAGACAGCCAACATGTGAGCGTGGTTTGTCCCAGCTCCTGGAAAAGACTACTAAGGAAACTTTCCGAAAACCGTTGTGGAAGTCTTCTAATGGACAGAAAGATGTATTCTTTCTAAACAAAATTTGAGTATAAATTGCATCATAGAAGATTATTGTTTTCACTAATGTAGGTCTGCTTTTTTTTAGACATGTATTTCATGTGATCTGATTTTTGTTTTTAGCAAATACTTTCTTTCATTTTAGTAAACATGTGGTGTTAAATATTATATATACATTATATTTTCTTTAAGTGCCCATTCACACCTATGTATGCTGCATAGACAGTTTTCATATTTTATGTTGCCCACTTCTGTGAAATTCCAGTTGTGTTTTTTTATTTGTAAATGCGTGTTTCAAAATCTTTTCATGTCCAAGTCAGCACATAAACATTTATGTAACCTGTGTGCTTTGCTTTGTGGTACATTTAGCAGCTCCCCTAGCATCTACCGTATATGCCGGCGTATAAGACGACTTTTCAGTACTTTAAAATCCTCCCCAAAGTCGGGAGTCGTCTTATACGCCGGGTGCTGCAGGCTGGGGGGTGCAGGGGACCATCTCTGGAAGCCGTTACTGTCTGTACGATTCCGTGCTGCCTGAATCTGCCACGCTGACTAATGATACATTGTATCAGAGCAGAGCAAGGGAAGAACAGGGCAGTGTTGCCATGGATACATGATGCTATGCAATGATTACGGAGAACACAGGCTGTAGCTCTGTTTTAACCTTTTTACATTCATAGCAGAAAAACCATTTGTAGTATAATGATGAAACTTTCAGGGTCAGTAATTCTCACCTACTACTACTTACACCCCGGGTAGTCTTATACGGCGAGTATATAACAAACTCTATATTTTAACTGTAAAAGTTGGGGGGTCGTCTTATACGCCCAGTCGTCTTATACGCCGGCATATACGGTAGTAATCTGTGATACAATTCATGCCAAATGAAAAGTGCACAAATAGTGAGCATTGAAACGCATGGATAGGTGTTACATGTAAAACCTTCTGAGACTACTACTGTAACCTACCAGATTTATAGTATTTTTAGGCTGTGCATTTGTTTCAAGAGATTGCTGTAAATTATAAGATCTTAAAGTTGCCATGTATTTTTTTTTTATTAGTTTGTGCTGAAGCCTTTAATCCTGATGAGGAGGATGAAGACACAGAACCTCGGGTAAGTGAAAGTCTACATATAATGGCGGAAAAGCCTATATGGCTACATCATACTTTGTTCACACCTAAAACAATGAATGTTTTATGTAGGTGTGTGGCTTGTGATATTTTTTTTATGCTCTTTAGACCATTGGGACAAAACTCCAACAGATTTTAGGTTGTAATTTTACATGAAAATTAGCCAATAATTGATATGAACAAATTTACAAACCCAGGCACACATTTTATAGTTTCTGCTCCATGCTAGATAATGGGCGTAACACTCGGAAGGTTAATGTGTGTACATTGACCATAAAGCTTTCATTTCCTTGGTAGTTTTAATATTATGACTCGATGAGGCGGAACTGGCGGAAGGCTGTTTTCTCTTTTCTTTTTAAAAAAATATGCTCCATGATTTGCAGAGAGAAGCAATGAAGGGTTACCCTACAGTGTTCTCCCCAGATTTTTTTTTTCAGCCGGGCGGCGCAATGACGTCATGACGCGATGACGTCATCGCGCCGCCTGCACCGGTCAGGCGGCCTCTCTGATAGGCTGCCGGCCAGCGGCAGCACAAAAGTCCTCTGACAGGCGGCGCCTCCCCATTCTTCAGGAGCGCGCCGCAGCCACTGAAAGACTCCGGCCCGCGGCTCCGGTAGTGTGCCGCGGGCCGGAGTCTTTCAGTGGCTGTGGCGCGCTCCTGAAGAATGGGAGGCGCCGCCTGTCAGGCTGCTCGCCGCGGAGGACTTGTGTGCCGGGCGGGGACCAAAATCTCCCGGGCGGGCCGCCCGGCCAATCTGCTTTGGGGAGAACACTGCCCTAGATACACAAAATCATTGGAACCCTAAATTTATATATATGTATGTATATGTATCTATTTTTCTTTTTGACTGTTAGCCAAAAATTTCACAGTAGCTAATAATGAATCTCTTTCAGGTAGTTCATCCGAAAACAGATGAACAGAGATGTAGGCTACAGGAAGCATGCAAAGATATTCTACTCTTTAAAAACCTTGACCAGGTAAGTGGATTTTATATTCTCTAAGAAGGAAGTGTTTCCATGGGGAAAAGTCGAGCGTGTAGCTTGGGCTTACGATATTGGTGCAACTTCTTTCAAAGTCCTCTTATAAGAGATATTTTTTAGGTGTGTGTTTTTGTTAACACATCAAAAAAAAAAAAGTATATCAAGGCCGGATTGGTAAGAGAAAACTGTCCTGCCAATGAAGCCTAGCTTTTCTTTAGTTAAAAACAAAAAACAAAAAAACCTAAGCATCAGGATCTATTATAGCTAATTCTTTTGGATGGGTGTGTTTCCCATCACCCAATCCTCTATTTCATGCTGACTTCTATATCACTACAGGGAAAATAGAAGACAGAACCTCTGGTGCAAATGTTATCATTCAGTAATACATACATTCTCTACACAAGGCAAAATCCTTATGCACAACAGAGAGCATTTGATATGACTTTTGGTAGTAATGGTTTATTGCAATTGGCAAATTTGTGTTCATGCTTGAGAACCTACTTGATTGCCTTTTTTATTGCACAGATCTTTTACTGTGCATTTATTAAGATCTTTTAGCAATATGGCATAAATTGACACACAATTCTGTTGCTCGAAGGTGTTGTAAGAAACAGGTGGGAAAAGTTAACTGTAAGAATATTTTAGCAGTTGAAAGTTGAATTATGGTTAAATAGAAATTAACTGTTTGCGTTTTCTTCAGGAGGTTCTTACAGAAGCTCCAATGATTGTTGCCTATTGTAGGTTGCTTTCTTTTTTTGACCTGCTTATCCCAAATCAGCTTGCTAGGGTTTAAGTCTGGGCACCGTGCTGACCAAATATTAAGCTTTTCATCTTTTTCTTTTCTTCACCTGCTCGATGGCATACAAAAATCTTGAGCAGTCAAAGATGTCAAACACCTTTTTTCAGTCTTAAGTAGTCCATTAAGAGTGATTTATGGCTCAGGAAAGGTTTGGGCTGACAGAATAAAAAGAAGAAAAAAAACCCGTATCAAACAGTGCAGCTAAAAATTAGAAATCAAATAAAGGAAGTCTCGTAAGCAGCAAAAATGCTGCAAAGCTGTCCAGCCTCCTAGGAATGAAAAAATGCTTATAGTGCGTGGGGGTTAATTCGTTTGATGCTTCACTTTTTAGTGTAGAAATGCATTTATCCTCTTTAAAAATCTTACATTTCTTTTTATATTTTCAGGAACAGCTCTCTCAGGTTCTTGATGCAATGTTTGAACGGAAAGTTCAACCTCAGGAACACGTCATTGACCAGGGAGATGATGGGGATAACTTCTATGTTGTTGAACGGTAAATATAGTTTGTGGCATCTGTGCTGGTATGAGTCTCTACAACAAGTGGGCAACGTCTAGTTTTTTGCTTTTTTCCCCGCCAGCTTATTAAACCTTGAATCATACATGATAAAACTCTGAGTGAGAATTTTTTATAACTAGGTGTAAAAGGAAGCAATGCAGAAGTGAACAATGTAATAGTTCTCTATAGTCCATAGTTGAGTGAAGCAGATGTTTACTATTGGCCGGTTGATGCCCTCATTAAA
Organism: Ptychadena robeensis; assembly: GCA_036250615.1. NCBI lineage: Eukaryota > Metazoa > Chordata > Amphibia > Anura > Ptychadenidae > Ptychadena > Ptychadena robeensis. The sequence continues at coordinate 86,987,665 of CM070037.1, forward strand.
AATGTACGGTAGCTGCACATTTACAGCAGTTGCATTTATTGGATATTCTTCTTTCCTAGTAATCCTGCAAGTCTTCTACTTAACTGGATGTTTGCTAGGATTGTCGCTGTGCTCCTTTTTCCACACTGAACAACCTTTTCTTGAAGCTAACTAGTAACCTATTATATTTAGGCTGTTTTTTTTTTTATGCATTTTTATGAATCATTATATTTTTTATAGTCTCTAAATGTTTAACCTCCCTAGCGTTTGGCCCGTACAGTATAGTACTAGTAGAGTACTATGTGTCATGGATGCGCAAACATTATGCATCCAGGACCCACTATGGCTGAAGGCCCACCTTTTAGGCCAGACTGAATTTCAAAGGATGTTGTCATGATGGTGTAGCGATTCTTTGTGCGAATTCCAATGCAAGGCATCATGTTTTACACAATGCTCTTGTGTATACAGGCACATCGTATGCCACTGCTTTCAGTGGTCTCCTTTGTACCACAATCCTTTAATGCAGGGATTTGACACATTACTGACCTTTCCCTTCAGAGACTGGTAAACATTGATGGAAGAAGATAATTGGGTCTTGCAACAGTACTACATGTTTTGTAACTGCAGCAAACACTTTTTTTCCAGATTGTGTCTGATTTATATTAAACTGTGATCTTTGCAGTAAGAAAACAAGTAATTTCAGGTTTGTGCAGCTGGCGTTTAATAATCTCCTTGGTGAGAAGACACCCCTCTGCTGCAGGGCTGAGCGGGAAGCTCTGGATCCGTGTCTAAAATAGTATCCATCTTATTTTTTACTTGGCTGTGGGTGTCATGCAAGTAATTCTGTGGTAGGATGACAGTTTTTTGATTTTGTGCTAAAAGTTTATAATAATCGGCCATTTTTTTTTTATATGAATCAAAGGTATACATTGTCTAACATTAGATTACAATAATCCAAATGATTGTGTAATGAGTTGTGCCATCAGTACACGTCTATTTAGCCCATTTTCATAAAGAGCTTAAAGCGGACCTACCATGTTGTAGGTCACTTTGCACTATCGGCATCAGGCTGCCAATAGATAGGGCAATCGCTGTCAAAAAAGAAAAAAAAAATATTAAAGCAGGAAAGACGAGTTTTTCCGAGGTAGCACCTCCCATGCTGTGACGTTGCGGCGCTGAGGTAGCTTGTTAGAGCTGAAAGGGCTGCCGGGAAAACATCAGCTGTGTGTGGGGCCCCATAATG
>CM070037.1:86993016-87026859 GCA_036250615.1 Ptychadena robeensis
CGGGAGCCGGAGCTTCTACAGGGCACGTCTTACCCCGCCATCGGCAAGCCACGCCCCCCCAAAAAAAATTTTTGTAGTAGTTTTCTATCATTTAAAGTTGTGGTCATATGCTAAAAAAAATTATAAAAAAACATTTTGGATAATTTTATTGATTCTGTTAATACTATTTAAGTACCACTCACAGGGAGACTTGATGGTGTTCTTTTACATCAAACCAGTAATATTTTGTAATGAATGAGCTGGCTCTGTTTTTCAATGTTGCATTGTAGACACCGAAGTATCCCTCCTGCTGTACACAAAGCTGTCTTCAGTCCCGGACAGTTTGTGTGCCGATTATAAAATGTTATTGTAATGAATTTTAATAAAACGAGGTCTAAACAAATTCATCCTAGGTAGACCATGCATATCGTACATGGCTAGTAATATTTATTCATAGTTAAATTGTGCATTTCACAGTGTATGATCTGTAACCGAATGATTTCTATATTTTGTCATAGCCTTCTGAACGTATGAAAATTGTTGATGTAATAGGTGAAAAAATATATAAGGATGGGGATCGCATCATTATGCAGGTAAGAGAGTTTCAGTTGATTTCTCACTTTAGGTAATCAGACATGTGTTTTTATAAAAGCATGTAGATCACCTGTATTTCTGTCACTCTCCTAGGGGGATAAGGCCGACTGTTTTTACATTGTTGAGTCAGGAGAAGTGAAAATCATGATGAAAAGTAAGGTAAGTTGTCTTTAGATTTAAAGCTCAACCATATGCCAAACGTTTACTTTCTCTTTCTTGGTTCGTAGTACCAGCATGCGCATTGAACAAATGACCATACATAAATTGATTATTCTGTAAGATCCAGCAGTGAAATCATACATTTAAGTGGATTGTTTTTAAAATCTATTTTCCTTTTGAATGAATTTGACCAAAATTAAAATCAAAAATACATTTAAAAGAGCTGTGATCTGCCAGGTTGGAAAATTGTATGACTGTCTGATTTGTAAGCGTTTCAGTTTTTTTTTCTTTCACACAGCTCTATCTTCATAACTGGAAAGGAATCAATTTTGTATTGATTACACTTTGTGATAGTACCATTGATGGATAACATGTCATCCTGACTGTTATCTGTCTAATCTTCACTAAAGATTATGACCTGACAGAGTAATGCACGGAAGTGCAATGGGATTTTATTTGTCTATGCATGCTAATATGTATTTAATGCATGAAAATTATTTATCAGCGTTATTTTATATCGTGAGCACACCCGTAGAGGGCTGGACAGAGAGCCGGCAATCACGGCGGAGTACAGTGTACTGCGCCGAGATTGCGGGGGTACCGGCTTTTTGTGCCATTAAAAATGGCACGACAAGCCTGTTACGCCCAGAGGGTTAAAGAGTAATAATAAGGACACAAGAGAACCTTGTCATCTTTAAAATTGGGTAAAAACCTATGATCAAAATTGGAATAGCAAAGTTGTAGCTTGGTGGTGATAATGAAATGCACTTTTACTGTATTTTTCATACTATAAACACCCCCCTTTTATTAAAATGAATAGGGAAAATGTATGTGCATAGTCTGGAGCGAATATGTAAAAAAGATTCAACATGCATATATATATATATATATATATATATATATATATATATATATATAGAATTCTCCTAGAATGCAATGTGTAGAAACAGCCCCATGACAGATCTGGCTAATCCATTACAGTATATGCAAGGACTTTAGCACCAAGAGAGAGAGAGACTAAAGTTTTTTTACCTGGACATGGCATCATCACCAAAATCGCTGGGGATGTACAGAAGCGTGGGAACATTTGGGGAAAATGTGTAGTAACAGTTTTTTACGTAAATTAAGTAATCAAATTAGGAATTTGGACTTGTGTTTGAACTTCATTTATGCAAAAACTACTTTTTGTTGGTTTTGGAACAATACTTCTTGTGTTAGTATACTCTGGACCCTTCTCTACATCTCCAGCACATTTGGTGATGATGACAATCTCGAAGGCTTTGCAATTTAAGTCGTTGAGTTTAAGAAAAAAAAGTGACCATCTACTGCAACTGGGTCTAATGTACCTTGAGACTTGTAAAAACAGGCCATCTTCTGGGAATCGGATCAGTCAAATCTGAAGATCACAGAATCCACTGTCTAGATAGCTATGGAGCCCAATTGGCCACTACTGTGGTGTATTAGGGCTAATTATGGATAAGAGTTGTTCATGTACAGCACACCTTTTGTATAAAAATACCTGAATGACCTTAAAATTGGTTTAATTATACTTGGTTCTGGGCTGTCTCCTGTGTATGCATTTAGCAATTTTCTGTTTTTCTTAAAATAATTGTTTTCTGTTTTCTTGTACAGACAAAAACTGGTCAAGAAAGTAATCAGGAAGTGGAGATAACACGCTGCAGGAGAGGTCAATACTTCGGTGAACTGGCTTTGGTTACCAACAAGCCTAGGGCAGCTTCTGCATATGCAGTGGATGATGTCAAGTGTTTAGGTAAAACATTTTTGCTTTGCTACCTTGGCTGATGTTAAACAAAAAAAAAACTACACTTGCACTACATTGTGCATTCACCTCCTTGGCAGTACTCCGTTTGTGCAGAGTTTGTTTATAACATAAACTCTGCTCTAGCCAGGATCGACACACACGCCTGTTCTCTGCGAGCCTGCAGAGGTGCCGTAGACCTCCATAATAATGGAGGGGCGTTGCTTTCCTGGGCCATGTCACTGGTGTCATCGATGACGTGTAGAGGGGAGGTTGTGATATGGCCAATAATGCCAGGGAGGTTATAGAAATGGTGGTCCTGCTTCTGAAATGCAGAGAAATTGTTGCCTGAAGAAACTGTGCTGGTGCTCTTTGGTGTACCTCAGCTTTCACAGTGTTCAGTGCAAATATCAGGTGTAATAAACCATAATTCATTGAATCGGCAAATAGGTAATATCCTGTTTTGTACATTTTACACATTCTACCACTTTTGCAATCTTAAGGTTCAGGTGTTTTCAGTAATATGTTCTGTTAATGCTACAGAGTAGTACAGATTTAACCTTCTGAGCGTTCGAGTTTCATGCATCATGAAACTCAGCCCCAGTTAACTAGAGCCGTGCTCTAGGTCTCGCCGTCTGCTTACAGCGGTCGGGAGCATCGGCATGTATGCCGATGCTTCCGGGTCCGCCCCCGATCGCGTCACCGGTGACGCGAAGGGGGCGGGGGTAGGCGGCGCCATAGACCTCCGTCTAACTGGAGGGGCGTCGCTTTTCTTCAGCGTAAGTCCGGCGTCTCCAGTGACGCCGGACTTATGTGTAGGTCCTCCAGCTGAGCAGGAAATCGCGGCGGAGCATATTGTGCTTCGCCGCGATTGCCCGTGGCACGGTAATGAAAAAACCGTGCCAAGGGCGAAACGCTCAGGAGGTTAAACAATTGTGATGTTTTTCAAACAGCGTCCACATACATTTAGCAAGGTAAGTTTTATGCTTTAAAGTCATAATAAAGCCAGGGATGTTTACTCGTGTTTCCTATTACCTTTGTTTGGATATTCATTAAGTTGTTCCTCCTGTTTTTTTTGTCTTCAGTTATGGATGTTCAAGCCTTTGAACGATTGCTGGGCCCCTGCATGGACATTATGAAGAGAAACATCACACATTATGAAGAGCAGTTGGTGGCATTGTTTGGTTCCAGCATGGACCTTCGAGATCCAGGAAAATAGGCACCCTTTTACCTTAGTGCCTTCTTTGTTCAAGACACAGACACAAGCCTCCTGTCAACTCACCACACATATTGGACAGAGCACAGCACCATGGAACAGTTACCAATGCTGTTGTCTTGGGCATTTTCCTTTATTTTTTTTTTATTTTGATCATTTTTTTTTCTTTTTTAATATAATTTTTTTTTTTTTTTTTTTTTAGAAAACAGAATTCAGCACTAGAGGTGGTGGTAGAAGTCTAGTCTGTGCCATCATTTTGCTGCTGAGATCAATTTATTAGACCGTTCTAAATATGTGCCTTTTAGTTTACCCCCATTGAATTTATTTTTAGGTTAAGGATGGCATATTGGATGTCATTATTTGCTTGACAGCATGTTACTTAAAGAAGACTAGGAAATGGGATTATAGATCTGGCATCAGAAGTATGAACATGTTCAGTACAGACGGTCACTAAAGAAGTAGAAGTATATCTTAAAGTTGCCTAGGCCAGGTGGATGATGGAATTTGGGGCGCCATAGACGCTAAATTCCACCGCTCAGAAGCCGCCTTATTAGCGCCACCTTGCCACTGGTTAGGCAATGGGCAGCCACCTGGCAGTCACAGTTTACATTCTATAGTGAGCAGCAAACAAGTCCCGATCGGCCGTATGACTTTACCCTGAAACTGATTTGATAAAAAAAAAAAAAATGATGACGTTTCTTTGCTTGATGTTAAAGTTTACCAGTTTTTGTTCTAAATGTCACAAATAAGCCACTTTTCTGCTTTCTTAGTTATTGTGCTTTAGCTTTTCTTTTGACAAAAGGAATGTGCAATGACTTCATGACAAATATTTATAAATATCAGAGAAAGAAGCCCTCTTCTGAGGTTTTAAGTAATTTGATAAGCTGATCCTCATAAAGGTTTAATGAGCACTTTTTTAAACTACTGTTGGGTATTCTTATGACCATCGTAAATTTTGTTTTGGGGATCTTGGTGTCCTAAAATATTCACCATGAATATTCAAACCGGAATCAGCTTGTAAGTCTAAAGCAACATTTGACAACAGGATCTGTTATGCTCCACAGTAACACCATTTTCTTGTCGCCACTGTAGTTGGTTGGCAGGTTTCCTTAATCGGTGAGACAAATGTTCAATCTCCCCTTGATATTGGGCCCTGTGATATGGCAGTAGATACTCAATGGTTATTCCATCCTTTGTATGATCCTCTAGCTTTAGCAGGATCTGTGCAGCGTCACTAAAAATGACATGCCTGACATGGTATCGTAATGGGGTATAACGATGATCACTTTGACCTTCGTTAAATCTATTTCTGTCCAGTTAAAAACAATAAATACTTGTGTGTATGTATACATGTGTATACATCTATCCATATATACATGTACTCCTGAAAGGGTACCTGTCTCTCCAAGACTGTAAGGACAGCCAGTTTGTGGGCTATACACCAGTATTCACAGAATAAAACTTGATGCCTAGATACATTGACTTCCAGTCATTTCATAGGTTGGATATTGACTCGGCACAAGTTGGCACCTGCACTGTATACACAGTAGATTAACTTGCCTACAGCTGTTTAATATACATGGACATCTGTAATGCTTTGGGACTTGGAATACCGATTAAGAACTCTTTTTAACAGAAACCTATTTATACAACCTGTTATTGGCTTTACCCCCTTCCCCGCAAAATTCTTGAATGGTACGTGTTTTATCCTCCAGGAATGGCTATGCCAGGTTAAGATTCACTGTTAGAGGCATTCCTTTTTTTGGTCACAGTTATAATAAATTAATTTTCACATAAATGAAATCCCAGTATGGTGTTTCTTTTTTTGTTGGTCTCTTGAGAACAAGGGTCAAATGTTTTTTTGCTCCTTAACACTAAACGTTTCCACGTACTACCTTGGCGTTTGTTAAAAATGTAGTGTGTGGTAAAGAGGGGGTTGTGCATGTATGTATCACTTCATAATGAAAAGCCCCATGCTGCTTCCAGTCAGATCTTCACAGCTGCTTTGTCGCAAGTTTTATAAAACGTTTAGGTTCCAGTCCTCCTGTTTCACCCTTCTGCTGCCTAACCCTATAGACCGTGCATCTTGCAGCTAGTTCTTTATGAACATAAAGCTTGTCAATCATTGATGTAATGGAGAGTCGATTCAATAGCTATTGCTTACCTCTCCTAAAAATGTAAGTTGCCTGGATTTGGTGGTTTACATTTAGTATTTCAAAATGAAATGAAAACAAGTAATTGTATGGCAGTAATCTTTACCACTATAATGCATGGTAAATGTGGTGTTGGTGGGCAGTGGTACTTTTCATTCTGAATAGCTCTCCAATCTTTACAGCACACGTGTATTTCCTGCTAGTGTTGCCTGTCATCCCCAGTATTGTCGTTCCCAGAATGTGCGCTTTGTAATAAAACACTCCCGAACACACAAACGAATGTACACCTAAAAGCAATCTGTCAGGAGAGGTGAAGCTTTTTGATAGTCTGCTCCCATTTTCACTTGCATTAGGATGGACCAGCCTTGTGGTGTTTTGGTGGTCACTATTTGTATAGAACAGTGCACAAAATTAGAACTTAGGATGAGGTGTAGGCCACCTCAAACCGAGTTAACTTTCCCCTGTGGGAACAGAGGCTGGGGGACTTTAAAGGTCAGTTTGGGTGGAGGCAATACATACAGTGTATGCGGTGTATACCAGTATTTAACCTCCCTAGGGAGGTTAATAAAGTAAATAATCAAGAAAACAAATAGCTGTGTACAACAATAAACAGCATCAATTTACAATACAGTAGGTACAATCATAAAAACACATGGTATTAAAACAGCATAACAATGACTGCTGCATGATCAGCAGCTCGCAAGCCACACATGACGTGCCATCAACAATGTTCCGGGCAGTGCAAAGCACCCTGCGATGCCAAAGGGATCATGGATACCCTAGTCCCCCAGCCTCTGTACCCACAGGGGAAAGTTAACTCGGTTTGAGGTGGCCTACACCTCATCCTTAGTTCTAATTTTGTGCAATTAATTTGGGATGCCGGTCATTTGGTGGTAGGGAGTGAGAGACCCATATTTCTGTATATTTTGTATAGAACTGTATTAAGGATCCATAAGGCTAAAGACAGAACACACACTTTGATTCCTGTATCCTTATGTGTTTTCTACTTTCTCTGTTTGCCTGTAATAACTGCCCTCCATTGACCCAAGATGTATAAGGGATCAGAGTTTACCTGCTCATAGGTTTGTGTTTCTGATTTATGTGCTTCATATCCCAGTTTGAGCTTTTCTGTATAGGGTCTGCAAGCTAATTTCATTTAAGCTTCCAGTATTGAGTTGCTGAAAGATCAAAATGTTACAAGTATATTAAAAAGCAGCATTAACCCTAGCTAGTGTATATTGGTAATTTGAATCTGTTATTGACAGATAACAGTGATTATGGTCAGAGTTTTGGAGCCTTACCCTTAGGGAATGTTGTATAGCAAACGAGAAACCCCCAAGCTTGTACTCCTCAATTCTGTTTATACAGATGGAGGGACCTGTATCCTATTCATATTCTTGTTTGCTCTGCTGGTAATGGTGACTTATGTAGGATTATTGTTAAACATCCTGAGAAGCTTCTGCAAGCTCATTGGTAAGTTATGCGTCAAAATGCTGCTCCCATTGGTACTTTACTCCTTCCTTCCCAGATTTTTCATCTTCCCATCTATTCTTTGACTTAAATAGCCATCTACTATACCTTGTTATTGCTCAACAGTTATCTCATCATCCCCATATTGATGTAGCCTCCTCTCCCCATCATCCAGGACCTCTATTGCTATACTATGTGAGTCAAATAATTTTCTTGAAAACAAATCTTTGTTGTGTGTGAAAGAAGGGTAAGGGTTTCATGCTCCTTGAAGGGCTGACTTTGCGATCTGTGATTTTGCTTCAGTAGAGGCGCTCTGTTGTCATACATGTTTTCCAGAGGCGTACATGTTTAACTCTAATAGAATTAACTCAGCAGCAAATTGATCACACAAAGTCCTGGACACTTCTGAGGGGGAGTACATTTTCTAAACTTGTTTTGGCTTTTGGTGAGAGGAGCATTTTATTGCTGAATATCAATATCCTGGTCTACATGTTTTTGTTTTTTTAATGTCACAGCACAGATTTCACATTTTAAAGTATAGAAATATATATGATTGATCTTGTTAAAAATACACAACTTCTGCACAGTAAAAAAAAAAACAAAAAAAAAACTTTAATGGTCACCTTTTACATTTTCTCCCTCTTACAGTTGAATTAGTGATTTGTTTGTTTTTTTGTTATAAGACTTGTATGTAAACCAGTTTTGCCAAAATATATATATTTTTTAATGGTTTATTTTTTTTCTATTTGCATTATACAATGACCCCTAGTTCCAGTTCTGTTCTGCTGCAGAGAACCTTGCAGTGATGTGCTGTATTATGCTGCAAGGTTTCTTCCTGTGGTGGTTGTGTAGTCTCATCAGTCATTTCTTTTAATCCTTGAGGCCTTCCTTTTGGTTTGTAAAGATTATTTTACGCTACAGGGCTATATTGAGGAACGTCTGAGGTGACCCATTAATCTCATGCAATCCTGTTTGAAAGATTTATCAAAGAAACGTGTGTGTGTGTGTGTGTGGAAACTGCACTACTGTATTGTTATCCTGTTTTTTGCTTATACCAACACAAAAGTATTTCTGCCTGAAAGAAGCTACCTCAGGGTGTTAAGTGCTTAGCAGATTGCCACAACTTTCACTTAATGAAAATTCACCATGTGTACTTTTTATTAATGTACTGTGATTGCTGTAAAAAGTCTTGTACACAAGAGCAGCAGCACCACCACCTTTACATCCATATGCTGTTAGATTGCCACAGATGAAGCGGCACTTCAGATCCGGAGGTCCTTGTCACCCAATTCCTGGAAGGATTCAATACAAATGTTATGTATTGCAGCTTATATTAGTTTAATATTTTGGCTGCATTGGTTTTGTTTTTTTGCGCGTTTTTGTTGCTATAATTTTCACAGGAACTACAATTTCAGGAAAATCAGATATTTTCTTTACTCACAAATAATGTTGTTGTCCTGACATAGAAAACAAATGCAGCCATTGCTTTAGATGGCCATTCACCTGTAATGTATCGATTTGAAATAATCGAAACACACGTCTACTGTGAATTTTAACTTGTGAAGTTGTAAATTACAATACATATTGTAATATATATTTGATGCTTACTTCTAAATTGACCTGACCTACCAGCATGAAAAAGTCCTTGTACAGACGTCGGCTTCCCAATTGGTGTTCATTTAAGAACATGTTCAAATTTTGCTCATTGTTTTGTAGGTAAAGTGAGAATATTTTATACATCCACAGTGCATACCCAGTTTTATTTTTGCTGATGGCATGTAAAACCAAGTTCTTTTTCAGCGTTTTTCCTTCTATCTATTTATCTGTAATATCGGTGCCATTGCACTGCTAAACCACAACCTGTACGTTCTTAGTTTGCCATTGGAAGTAGATACAGAAGGAATCCATACACCACTAATAACACTGCTGCCAACTGGTGTGGATTTGCAGCCTACTAATAACAGGATCTCCAGGTAAGAGAATTATATTTTCTCAAATGTTTGGAATAAAGGTAGCCATACACGGGTCGATTCGGCACACCATTCCTGGCTGATCGATCACCGGGCGCGTGCACGCCGATCGATCGGCTAAGAATTGAGTGTAGCCCACCTTGCCCGATCGACATGGCCCCCTGAATCGGATCGGCCAGAGAACCAACATGCTGGTCTTTCTGATTGATTCAGCACACATCAGGAGGAGTTGCCATTTGTGAAGTGATCAATCGGGCACGGAATCGTTGGCCTAAGGTGGTAGGCACAGACTTAATTGGGCGATGGATCGCCCATCCGATCACCTGTGGCATCGCCGGAATCGATCGGATGGGTGATCGATCGTTCATGGAATCGACACATGTATGGCTAGCTTTAGACTTTAAAAATATTTAGGGATTAAAATATCTTGTTTAGTAGATCCAAAAATCCAATGCTTCATGTGCTAAAAGCATTCTTTCAATCTCAGATGTGCTGAGAATCTGTACAGAACTTGTCTATATCTGAAGAACATATTTAGCAATGTGTTATGGGCTCCATACACCTTACCATACAATTTCCACTTCTACCATAACCATGTCATATGAGGACCTTTCTAAACCTTCCAATTACTATGTATTCCATCAGGGAGGACCCAGCACTACATTGTTGTTGGTAGATCTAAAGGAAATTGTATGGAGTGATCGAAAAGTGTATGGGGGTGCTTGCTTCGGCAGCACATATACTAAAAAAATTGGAACGATACAGAGAAAAGTGTATGGAGGGGGGGCTTTAGTGCTGAGGGTATCTGGCGCATACTGTTGTAATGAAAGGCATTGAGCAAAATTTGTACAACATTGAGTTGTTGCACACTGCATCTTGCCTTACAGGCTTGATCAACTATTCTTGGTGAATTGGCATTGTGTGTGTATAACTTCTGGTGCCACAAAACCTTCATTCTAATATGAAGTTTCGCAGAGCAAGCAAATAGCTGCTGCCATTACTTGAAAAGCTTTTGGGATCTGACTCTCCATTGAGATTCCCTATTTTTCACACTCCTGCAGTATTTTTTAGAAGGGAGAAGATATAACATGGGCATCAGTATTGGGCTCCCTGCGACATTGCCCGATAGACTCCTTCCTATGGCATTTCTGCTGTTTATGTTTTATGAATAAATGCTGAGATTCTTATCTAGATTGTCTTGTACATAGTCTTATTTTGTTCTGAAATAACTCACGGCTGTGTTTGGGACACACTTTTTTCCTCTTAAGAATAGGGGAGGTGTGAACATGTTCGGTATGTCATTTTATAAAGCTCAATTTGAACGTTTTTAGTTAAAGGTTCAGTTTAAAGTATTTAAGGCAAGTGATGATCTGCTATTCCCAGTGAAAGGAGCATTCACAATGGTAGTTTTATGGGCTGCTGACAGTCAGTGTGCAGGCACTCTGGGGAGGTTGGGGGTTAATTTCAAAATGCCCCAATGTAATCCATTTCAGGTGGACGCCCATAAAGTGACTAGGGAAAGCCTCATGACCGGTCTTTCCCCCTTCATCACATTTTCAGACATGCATCATTAATATTCTGACATTACTGAACTGATCAATAGCTGTTTTTGGAAGTAAATTATTTGCCATGTACATAAAATACACACAAAATAAATATTATTACCCTGATATAAGGACGGAATACAGCAAATATTATACATGCTGTAACAGGAGTAGTTCCACACATTGTTCAGCATATGGTACTTTGATTGGAAGGGAAATAACATGTGGAATCTCACAATAATGAGTACATGTTGACACTGCTGTCCCCTGAAAATATTTCAACATAGGGCTGTTAACCCCCCTGGGCAATTTGTTTACGCAACAAACTCACCCGAGCTATAATCAGGAAAACTCTCCTATACCCGGTGAGCCCACAATCAGTCTGAATATGGGAAGACTTGCTCATCGATTTCCGGGCGGCCTCTTCGTCAAAGATGCTGAGGGGTGGCACATCATCCATTGCCCTTCATGTTATAGTGGCCATGTCACTTTTCTTCCTCATCCCAATCCCAAGAGGGAGGGTGAAAAAACAAGTGTGTTACAGGTGATGCAGCCAGAGGGATTAACCTATCAGACGTTTCACTGATGTCAATAACTTATTGAGATGTCCAAACAAGAAATCCTTACCTAATATAGTATGGAAAAAAAATGTAAAAGATCAGTTCAAACAAGAATTTATAAATAAAAATGCTGAAAATTAACGGTTTTCGGAAAGTATTGTAGTTTTCTAAAACATCTCCCTTGTGTGTAATGATAAACACTCAGGCCCAGCAGATTCAGCATGTCGTCCAAGTTGTTGACTTGTAACCGCTTCTGGTGTTTTTTTTTGTTTTTTGTAATAGAGATCATGTTAAGGCAATGAAAACCCAAAATACCAGAAGAGGATACAAATCGACAACCACTTTGATGATGTGCTTCATAGGCTGTAAACCAACGACCCCTCATATGGGTGCATACATTACACATCATCTGCCATGGCCTAATGCTTACAATGGAAGCATCAGCCATTATTGTAAGTGACTCAAGAGTTGCGTAGATATATCCATTGTTGGCGATTTTTTTCTCCCCAGTGGCAGGTAGGTTTTTGGAGCTATTACTGCCATACTCTCAAACTTATCACAGGAAGTTAAGCAGGGCAAAGAACTCCCTGCAGATCTGAATAATAATTGGCGGGAGGTCCCGATGGAGCACATACACTTTACCTGCTCAGTGGATGCAGTGTTCTCACAATGCTTAGCCAGGCCGCCGATGCAGGGGTTAACTTAGTCCAGTACGTGAACTAATGTCACTACTGCACACAGCATCCGACAGATGTGGAAACCTTAGGACTCTAAGGTTCAATAATCAAAAGTGCCAATCTACAGTTCTTATAAAGAACTGCTGTTGCCAGTACTTTTATGATATTGTGAGGTGGCAGAAAATGTACACTGGTATACAAGCTACTTTATATTTGTCCCAAACTATTTACCAGGGGCTATATTTAGAAAGGAAAGTTGAGGGATAAGGGGCAGATGTTTTTCACATCGGTCCTCAATCTCCTCAACCAAAGGTTTAGGGACTTATAGGGGGGACTTTAACAGCACCATTGTATCGTTAGAGAAGTAAAAATGATTTATTAGGTTGTCATGATAAAATTATAGTAAAAACCGGTCTATACATTGTTGTTTCTACAGTATTATCGGTTACAATCTCACATTGCGAAGACATTTAGACAGAATAAATACAGTATCAATCATGTATCATACACCAGGGTTCACGTTAGTACATAGTCAATTAGTGTAAAATTAGAAACGATTATCTCGACGCGTTTCGCCGGTAGGCTTCCTCAGGAGGTGTCCATTGCTAACAATGTCAGAAAGGTAAACTTTAGTCAATATCTTTAAACAGTGAGATTACGAAAATATTTAGATAAATAAGAATCACAACCTACATGAAAGATGTACACTGATTGCCCAGGACCGAGAACCCCTCCACAGCGACGTGAGACCCCAGAGGTCAGGCCAGTCAGCCCCCCATCCCACGCTCCGCCAGTGAAACATGAGTCGCAAAGTAACGGGGGAGCACAGTAGGCGCTCGTCACCGTGAGCAAGCCACCTGCGGATGGAGATGATATGAAGGCAAGGAAAGTAATCCCACAGATAGCGGAAAAAGCCCTCCCACCCCCCTAGAAAGTAAAGAGACAGAGTGTAAAGGATAATATGTGTAAAAATGAAAACACCCATCAACTGGCAAAGAAAATCCACTAAAAACATGTGTGATAAATGTGTGCAGGTGTAGTGTGTGTTGTGTAAAAATGGTGCTAAGTGTACATGCTAAGGGGGGGAAAGAAAGAAAATAGTGTTCCCCCCTATGTTTCAGGAGCCGAGATGATCACGTGGCCGTGGCGGCGTGGTCCCGGGTTCCCATGGCGACGGCGGGGGATAAATTGGCGCCGCTGCCGTGCGCGGTTACAGCTGATGTGACGTAGGCGAGAGTCGTTCCCGGATGGGACTAAGGTATCCATGCAGGTGGGTGGATGGAGCTGTAAACACGCTGGGCTTATATTGGGCTATGGGCATTAGCACACATTAGGTCTCACTATACACTTAGCGCGAGGTTTCTTTCTTCCCCCCCCCCCCTTAGCATGTACACTTAGCACCATTTTTACACAACACACACTACACCTGCACACATTTATCACACATATGTTTTTAGTGGATTTTCTTTGCCAGTTGATGGGTGTTTTCATTTTTACACATATTATCCTTTACTTTCTAGGGGGGTGGGAGGGCTTTTTCCGCTATCTGTGGGATTACTTACCTTGCCTTCATATCATCTCCATCTGCAGGTGGCTTGCTCACGGTGACGAGCACCTACTGTGCTCCCCCGTTACTTTGTGACTCATGTTTCACTGGCGGAGCGTGGGATGGGGGGCTGACCAGCCTGACCTCTGGGGTCTCACGTCGCTGTGGAGGGGTTCTCGGTCCTGGGCAATCAGTGTACATCTTTCATGTAGGTTGTGATTCTTATTTATCTAAATATTTTCGTAATCTCACTGTTTAAAGATATTGACTAAAGTTTACCTTTCTGACATTGTTAGCAATGGAAACAAGAACATCTCCTGAGGAAGCCTACCAGCGAAACGTGTCGAGATAATTGTTTCTAATTTTACACTAATTGACTATGTACTAACGTGAACCCTGGTGTATGATACATGATTGATACTGTATTTATTCTGTCTAAATGTCTTCGCAATGTGAGATTGTAACCGATAATACTGTAGAAACAACAATGTATAGACCGGTTTTTACTATAATTTTATCATGACAACCTAATAAATCATTTTTACTTCTCTAATGATACAATGGTGCCGTTAAAGTCCCCCCTATAAGTCCCTAAACCTTTGGTTGAGGAGATTGAGGACCGATGTGAAAAACATCTGGCCCTTATCCCTCAACTTTCCTTTCTAAACATATTGTTATGGGATGAGGCACAATACAACAAATTTATATAACCAATAGGAAGCCAGACTTCACTCCAATATTTACCAGGGGCTGTACTCCCTTCTGTGAGGTACTGCAAAGAATGTCACAAAATCTGTGTAGAAAAAAGGTTGCTTAGCTAAAATGATCTCACAAAATGGCATTCAAATCCTGAAAGACCTGGACGACATTTGGGCTAGAACACATTGAGTGGCCTAAGGAAAAATGGTGCAGCATTTCACGTTCTGTAAGGAAATAACACATTCATACACTGCTCAAAGAAATAAAGGGAACACAAAAGTAAGTGGGTCAGTAATGGTGTGGGGCGGCATTCTTTGGGGGGCCACACAGCCCTCCATGTGCTCACCAGAGGTAGCCTGACTGCCATTATGTTCAGAGATGAGATCCTCACACCCTTTGTGAGACCATATGCTGGTGTGGTTGGCCCTGGGTTCTTAGTGCAAGACAATGCTAGACCTCGTGTGGCTGGAGTGTGTCAGTAGTCTCTGCAAGACAAAGGCATTGAAGCTATGGACTGGCCCGCCCATTCCTGAATCCAATTGAGCACATCATGTCTCGCTCCATCTACCAATGCCGTGTTGCACCACAGACTGTTCAGGAGTTGGGGGATGCTTTAGTCCAGGTATGGTAGGAAATTCCTTTAGGAGACCATCTGCCACCTCATCAGGAGCATACCCAGAGGCTTTATAGGAAGGTCATACAGGCACGTGAAGGCCACACACACTACTGAGCCTCATTTTGACTTGTTTTAAGGACATTACATCAACGTTGTATCAGCCTGTAGTGTATTTTTCCCTAAACGTCTTTCCAGGACAGCACCCGAGAAATGGACTCTGCCTCCAGTGGGAGGAAACACCAGTAAGTAACTTTTAAAAGGCCATCTCTCCCTCATCCTAAATCAGTCTTTGGTGTTTCCTCCTCTGGAGAGGAACATCAGGAATCTGGCGGTGTCCATCATCTGGATGCTGCCTGCCCCATGGGGGGGGGATTCTGTTTGATGGGTCCCAACTCACCTGAGGTTACAGGTGTTTTCGGCGCCCTCTCTTCGGTTTCTCGCTTGGGGAAAGCCAGGACTCCCCGTTTTTCCTGCACCAGGAGGGGAGGTCCCACAGTGCTTTTGAGGCCGCTCCATCTTCCTAGTCAGGGAGAGGAAGCCTTCTCACAGGATGTGCGGACATCCTGGGTGTGTAGGGGCGGGGTAGAGCGTCATCTCCATGCGCCACTGGACGCAGGCAGACCCAGGCTGCTACCTCACTTCCGGTTTCTGGTGGGGAGCTGGAGAAACCGGAAGTAGTGCTGCATTGAAACAGCAGCGATGGCAGTTCCAGCAGTGTAGCTATGTAGGGCAGCGTGGAACCGGCACCATCAGCAGGATCCAGCATGGTGGTTGTGGGTGGCGGCGGAACCCAGGTACACTCCCTTGATACCCGCAGTCCCCCTGGGTAAAGGAGAGTTTTCTTGAGAGGGAGGTTTAGTCTTGGACCATTTCCTGTTGGGAATGCTATCTCTCGCTCTTCCTCCCAGTCTGCCTAGGGTAGCTCTCCCTAACTGACTTCTGGCCCTAGTGAGAAGGTGGCCTTTAGATGCGTGTGTAGGGGGCTTATTTTTGTTTTTACCTTGTCCTAGGGGGTTACTTACTTGACACTTTTTTTTTTATAATTGTGTCTTTCAGAAGTCGCTTGACAAGGCATACAGGTCGGGGCACAGTTTTAAAAAGATATGTGCAGGATGTAGTGCCAAGCCTTATAATTCTGCCAAACCCTTGTGTCCTAAGTGTAGTGAGGCTTTGCTCCAGGCAGGAGCCGCTGCGGCCCAGGCAGCTGGCAGAGCTTATTGTAACTTTGGCTTCCTTCAGATCCCTTATGGAGCAACGTCCTCAGGCACAGGGTTCAGCGCTTTCCACTACTCTCACGGATTCTATTAGAGAGGAGGAGACCCGAGATTCTTTAGAGGAGGTCTCTGATGAGGCTTCAGAAGGAGATCCTCTAGGGGAATATACTTTGGCCCCAAGGTGTAGATTGGAAGAGGTGGACGAGCTACTCAACGCAATCTCTGATACATTGGAGATCGAGAAGGAGAAATGGGCAGTATCTTTACACGATCGTATGTATCGGGGCTTGAGTGGCCGTAAAGGAAGATTCTTCCCAGTACACAAGCTCCTCCAAGGATGAGTGGAAGAATCCAGAAAGGAAGGCCTTTTTTGCTAAGAGCCTCAAAAGAAGGTTTTCCTTTAATGAGGAGACTCCCCAGACTTGATGCGGCTTTCTCCCAAATCTCCAGATCTGTCCTTTGAGGATATGGGAATCTTAAAGGACCCCATGGACAAGAGGGCAGATATTTTGCTTAAAAGGGCTTCGGACTCAAACCAGTTTAATCTCAAGCCAGCTCTGGCATCTACCTGTGTAGCCAGAAATTTGGATTACCATCTGGAATCGTGTACCCCTAGTGTGCAACTGCTGGAATGTCTTCTTTTGATTTTCAAGGCAACCAATTATCTGATAGACTCATCAATAGAGTCGGTACGTTTCTCTGGCTGCACAGCTGCCTTAGTAAATTGTTCCAGGAGGGCCTTATGGCTGAAAGCTTGGGCCGGTGACAACAGTTCCAAGTCTGGCAATCCTTTTACTGGCGACTTGCTATTTGGCCCTGAATTGGAAAGAATGCTCTACACAACAGTGGATAAAATCCTTTCCTGCTAGCAAAAGAAGGCCTCCTCAAAAAAGACCCTTTCAAGTACCCCCAGCACAGAGCCGCACAGGGAAGGCACCGGCTAGGAAGGAGCCATGGCAGTCTAAAGAAAGAGGCAAAGGCAATATCTTGTTTAATGCTCCCAGCTCAGCAGCTAAATTTAAGTGACTGTCCAGGTCGGGTAGGAGGCAGATTGGGGCCTTTTCTACCCGCATGGACCCAGATGGCCCCCAGCCTCTTCATTCTAGACATCATAAGACAAGGTATCAGCAGGAATATTTTCTGGTTACCCACAGCAGAGGTTTTTTCTAACGGTGCCTCCAAGGCAACTTGTAAAAGGCAAACTCCTTATGTCTCTAGTATGGGAGTTAGTTGACCAGGCCGTGTTAACTACTGTTCCTCAGAAAGAGCAGGGACTGGGATTCTACTCCCATGTTTTCATTGTGCCAAAGCCCTCAGGCAAATACTTTCTAATCCTCAATTTGAGTCGGCTGAACAAGCAATATGCATACAAGCGGTTTCGAATGGAAACTATCTAAACGGCCCCAAGAATGGACTTAGCTCGCCCCCAAGAATATTTACAAAAATTATGGCAAAGAGTCAGGCGCCTTTGCGGATGGGGGGAATATTGGTAATCCCATACTTTTCTTACCAACCTTCTTTTCTTCACAGCCGCAAGGCCACAACTGGAGCAGGATCTGAGCAAGGCTTTGGGACATCTGCAGAAACTGGGCTGGCTGATCAATTGGGACAAATCAAAGCTAGTACCAGCAAGGCAGATTCTTTTCCTGGGCTACTGGGTGGATTCCCAGACAGATGAGATTTATTTGCCCTAAAGCTGGCCATACACCTTCAGATTTCTCTGTCAGATTTCCTTCAGATCAGATTTTGTTTTACCAAAACCATGTAATATGAGGACCTTTCTACACCTTCCAATCACTATGTATTCTATCAGGGAGGGCACTATACTACATGGTTGTTGGTAGATCTGATCTGATGGAAATTGTATGGAGGAATCTCAAGGTGTATGGCCAGCTTAAGACAAACAGGAAAAATTATCTTTGGCAGCGGCGGAGGTCCAACAAAAACAGGTGTCCTCATTCAGGAATAACATGGGGTTAGTGGGGCTGATGTCAGCTTCTATACCAGCTGTCCCCTGGGCCAAAGTGCATCTCAGGGTACTACAGGCTCACACCCTGACACTTTGGACAGGCACCACGGAGGACTTGGATTGTCTTATCCCAAAACCACCAAAAAAAATCGCTGTGGTGGTGGCGAGCCCCAGGAACTCTGACCCAGGAACTCCCTTGGGTGATTTCTGGAAAGGTAAAGGTGGTAACAGACACCAGATTCTGGGGAGGGGGGGGGGGGGAGCTCACCTTGGAGACTCCTCCCAGGGAGCTTGAACAGACTAGGAGGCAAACCATTCCTCCAACTTTTGCAATCTCTTTTCAGTATACAAAGCCCTGAGGATGTCTTGATACTTTCAGACAATTCAACATCGATGGAGGGCACCCGGAGCCCCAAACTCCGGAGATTATAGGCGCAGATGCTCAGATGGGCGCAATCGAATCTCAAATCATTCATGGTCATTCATCTCAAGGGCTCACTTTACATCAAAGCGAATTTCTTAAGTCAACATCAGCTGAAAAAATCAGAGTGGAGCTTCCATCCATCGACCTGTTTCCATCCAACGTCAAAAAGAAAGTGGACCTCTTCTTCTACCTCAGCAGGGCGGAGGGTGCGTTAGACGCTCTGTCCAAAACTTGTTTTTTTCCCACTATGCTATGCATTTCCGCCAACCAACTTAATACCCTTGGTGCTACGGAAATTCAGGTCAGAAGACACTAACTTAATCCTGATAGTCCTACATTGGCCAAAGAGAGCTGTTCTTGGAGCTGTTCCATCTGGCAGCAGAGCTACCTTTTTTTTTTCTTCCCAGGAGACCAGACCTGTTGCTGCAGGGACCCATTTCCAGCACGAACATCGGGGGATCTCACAGCATGGTTACTGAGGAACTCCTCCTAACCAGAAAAGGACTATCCTCGAAGGTGGTAAAGACTATCATCTCTAGCCATAAGCCTGTGACTAGAGCTATCTACCTGAAGGTTTGGAAAGTCTTCAGTACCTTTTGCTTTTTCAGTGACGGTCCTGGATTTTCTGCAAGCAGGTGCAGATATGGGACTGGCCATATCCACTCTTAAGGTGCAGGTCACGGCCCTGAACGTATACCTAGAAAAACCTCTAGCAGAAGACCCTTTAATCAGCCGCTTCATCAAAGGGATATTCAGATAGCGGTCTACTCCATCCAGGCCTCTGCCCCAATGGTGTCTGATGTTTTAAACACTCTGGTCACAAATTCTTTTTCAGGTACAACAGATATCAAGAGGCTCACCCTGAAAGCAGCATTTCTAGTCGCCATTACTACCTCAAGGAGAATGAGCGAGCTGAAAGCCCTCTCTGCTACAGCTCCTTTGCTGACAGAATCTGTTTAAGGACAGACCCAAATTTTATTCCAAAAGCAGCTACGAAATTTCATCGAAATCAGGAGTTCATCCTTCCTTCCTTCTGCTCCAATCCAACCAATGAGAAGGAACGGGCTTTTTACGATGTATGAAGAATGGTGTTAGAATATTTAGAAGCTATACATAGGTTCCGTAAAACATCTGCTCTTTTTGTGCTCCATTCTGGCCCAAAGAAGGGGGATAAAGCCTCTAAAGCTACGATAGCCATGTGGCTTCGGCAAGCCATCCAGACAGCCTACAACGCTTCAGACATGTCCTGTCAACTTTCAGTGAAAGCACATTCCATCAGAGCAGCAGCAGCATCCTGGCCAAAGCGGGCTGGAGCTTCAACAGAACAGATATGTCAGACGGCCACCTGGTCTTCCTTGTCTACTTTTACCAAACATTACCGCTTCAATCTCCTGGCACAGCCAGCGCTGACCTTCGGTAGGAAAGTTCTCCAGGCAGCCTTAACTTGGTGAGTACTCGATTATCCTCTAGGGTGCTGTCCTGGAAAGGCGTTTGACTTACTGGTAACTCTTGGAGGGAGGGGGTTTTCTTATGGTATGTTTTTTGGCCTGTAGTGCATTAACTTGTCTCGCTTATTTTTTTTCAGTTCCTCTGGATAAAGACTGATTAGGATGAGGGAGAGATGGCCTTTTAAAAGTTAATTCCTGGTGTTTCCTCCCACTGGAGGCGGAGTCCATCTTTCAGGTGCTGTCCTGGAAGAGACTATTAGAAAAGAGAGTTACCGGTAAGTCTAACTCTGGTTTTCCACTTTAATTTTGAGTGTGACTCCAAATCCAGACCTCCATGGGTGATTTTGTTGTCGGCACATTCAACTATGTAAAGAACAAAGTATTTACTAAGAATATTTAATTCATTCGTTCAGATCTAGGATGTCGTATTTTTGTGTTCCCTTTTTTTGAGCAGTGGACAGGTTTTTGAACAATCTACTTTTTATTTTTTGCAATCAAGGAAAATACAAATCGAACAGTCTATGATCACCCTGACATGACAGTGCATCTCTCTGGAGGGGGCCGAAACCATAATACGTCTTACCTTTTTTAATCTAAATTGCTCTCTCCAGGTTCCCTCCTTTAGGGTTTGTTGAGTGATCAGGCGTGATTGCACATGATTGACCAGGTGAAAAAAGTGCATTATGGGTAACTAAGCAAGCCCCTGATTGCACCCATAGGGAATGAATGGGTGCAATTCAGAAATGCGGCCATGCACAATTTTTTATTCATTTGTTATCCATATTTATCTATATGTCTAAGCGGCCGTTATTTGGGGACAAGCCTATGCAAATGAATGGAAACAACAAATCACGCCAGGGCAGCCAGCAGAAATCATGGGGCCCCGTACAGTAAAAATGTCCGGTTTAAGCCTGAAGAAGGGATCTGCGACATTCCAAAAGCTTGCTTCTCTAATGACTTCAGTTAGCCAATAAACAGTATCACTTGAACTCCAAACTTGCTGTATTTATCGATGGCTAACACGGTACAACACTCTACTTTTGCTAAGACAACACATCTAAATATCAACGTGGTGGAAGTTCCTGTTTAAGCCACCAGATGGCAGCACCTGCACGTGACATTTAATGCTTTATTAAGGAAACCTTTACAGTCTTCTCATTGCAGCATTTGTAATGTGTATTCTATTGGTAGAAATGTTTAGATGAAAATTCATAAAAAAGTGTTATATTATGCATTACCTTGAAGGTAGACAATCGTTGGCAGAACGCTCTTATATCGGGTACAAGCCCTACCTGCTATAATCATCATCCCAATGCTAGAGGCTAAGTTGGTTAGTAGGGTAACATTTAAAAGCCTTAAAACCTATTGTGGGTGCCACTATCTTGAATTTGATGTCCTAGGAAGACAATTGTTCCTCCAATCATATTGGGTGCAGAGTACTAGATATGAAAACACATTATTTCCTATTGTCACCTTAAAGAAACCACTTCAGAGCAGAAGTGCACTAAAAGAAACCAGAGAAAATATTTGCAGCACTGAGCTGCCAGGAGCCTACTAAACCCTGTTTCATGGAATAAAATGACAATTTTTTTTATCAATTGCTGGTGCAAACAAATGTAATAAAAGTTGTGACATCAGTGCAAAGGGTACTCCTTGCAATTTTGTGTTTGAGGAAGCCCCAAATGAAGCAGAACCCTCTGCACTGATGTCACAACTTTTATCTCCCCCCCCCCCCTATTTATTGGTAAATAATGCTGTTTCCCGCCCAGATCGCCCGTGGTGCGGTTTTAAAAAAAAGTGCGCCACATGCGTAACGCCCAGGAGGTTTTGCTTCAGCTGAACTTAAGATCTGAAACATTTTCTACAAACACAAAAAAGCCATTACTCTCAACTACTGTTCATAAATCTGTGTTGGTCCCCACAGACATGAAGATTTCATAGTTAGATCGACTTAAAAAGATCAATAATAATCGTAATCGCAGATATATTGCATGTTAAAAAATTAGTCAGATCGATGGAATTTAGTGATTATTGGACGTTATGTTGATTTTATATCGGATAATATTGGACCTGTCCGTAAATTTTTATCGATTTAACAATAATCAACAGTAGAATATTTTAAAAAGATTTTTTTCGTTACCCCATCACTTCCTATCGAATTAATAAAATCTTTCAATGTTCTTGCAAAATCGATTGTATTATAATATAATTATAAAATAAATGTATTATAATATAATTATAAATGTAAAAAGAATCGATATTGGATTTAAAAATTTTTTACTTTATTATCGCATCTAACATTGATTTGTTTGAGATATTCACGTCTGTGGGGACCTTAAGTGAGCACTTTTATATCCTACCTCACAGGTGTTGGCTTATCAAGGTGCTGATTAGACAGCATGAATATTGTACAGGTGTGCCTTGGACTACCCACAATAAAAGGCCATTGTGAAATGTACAAAGCCACAGAGAAATGTGCAGTTAGCATGTTGACTGCAGGAATATCTACCAGAGCTGTTGCCTGTGAAATTAATGTTTATTTCTCCACTATAAGCTGTTTCAAAGAATTTGGCAGTACATCCAACTGGCCTCACAACCGCAGACCACATGTAACACCACCAGCCCAGGACCTCCACATCCAGCATGTTCACCTCCATGATCATCTGAGACCAGCCACCCGGACCGCTGCAGCAAATTCGGCACACAGAAACCATCTCAGGGAAGCTTATCTGCATGCTTATCATCTTCATCGTGATCCGGACTGCTTACAATAGATGGCGTCTGGCATGTTGGCAAGGCTCACGTATGAGTCCCAGTTCTCACTGTTCAGGGTAGATGGCGTATTGATGATTGACATTTTGAATGCACAGAGATACCGCGAGGAGATCCTAAGGCCCATTGTTGTGCCATTCATCCACGACCATCAGGTCATGTTGCAGTATGATAATGCACAGCTCCATATTGCAAGGATCTATACACAATTCCTGGAAGCTGAAAACATCCCAGTTCTTGCATGGTCAGCATACTAACCAGACATGTCTACCTTTGAGCATGTTTGTGATGCTCTGGTTCAGCGCTTACGACAGCGTGTTCCAGTTCCTGACAATATTCAGCAACTTTGCACAGCTTCATTTCAA
The DNA here is from genome assembly GCA_036250615.1 of Ptychadena robeensis. Lineage (NCBI taxonomy): Eukaryota > Metazoa > Chordata > Amphibia > Anura > Ptychadenidae > Ptychadena > Ptychadena robeensis. Next base: position 87,016,151 of record CM070037.1, read on the forward strand.
GGGCAAAAGGTCTGGTAAACATTCCTGTAGTCAGCATGCCAATTGCACTCCCTCAAAGGTTGCACACTGCACATTTCAGAGTGGCCTTTTATTGTGGGCAGTCTGTGGTACCTCTGTGTTTGATGCTGTCTAATCAGCATCTTCATATGCCACACCTGTGATGTTAAATGGATTATCTCTGCAAAGGAGAAGTGCGCATTAAAGGCCCCATACACCTAACGAGCCATGGGCCATTTTGACGCAGACCGATGTGCATGCTCGTTTGCGGCTGTCGGCAAAATCGGCCATGGATCTCAGGTGCCCACATGGGGTGACGATCCCTGTCGACCCAAAGGTTGGTTGGCCAAAGAATGGACGTGCCATTAGTTTGAATGGGGACCAGTCGGTCTCCACCGCCCATCTGTCGGCCCCTGCTCAGTACGTGTGTGGGGACCTTAACACGGATTTAGACAGATATGTGAACAATATTTGAGAGTAATAAGTCTTGTGCATGTAGAAAATGTTTAAGATCAAAGTGTTCAGTTCATGCAAAATAGGAGCAAAGGACCAAGAGGTGTTGATTTATATTTTTGTTCAGTGTAGAAACTTTACACCTTTTAAAAATTATGTATTTTGTTGTAACCTGCAAATAATAAATAAAACAATCGTTATATTCTTTACACTGAGATGATACTCCCAGAGGTCGCCCAAGGACAATAAAAGTCCCTTTCATATGTAGCTAGACATGCTGCGATTCTCGGTGTATTACATTATGTTCCATTGATAAGATTAGGGACTTCCTATAGTAAATAAGCAGCCAGCTTCCAGCGGAGCACGTGCTCCTAAACAAAAGTGTTTCTTGTGTTGCAGCAGTTCTTTTAAATCTGTTAACACTCGGAAGTACAACTCGGCTGCTCTCTCCGTCCTGGTACGAGTGGCCCACTGCTGTGTCATTTGTTCTGTGAACTGTTTGTGGGATCAGTGATATAACTGGGATTAGTTCATGAATCGCTAGTAAGGCGCTGTAATCCCGTCACACAATATTCTTCTTTGTGTGTTTTTAGAAAGGATATTTCTACTTTGAGCCTTAGGCGGATTAGTGGGCCTACCCTAATTATACTATCCTCTTTGAACCTCCTGTATATTTAACCCATGCTGGTAGCAGCTCCTTATTGGTCGGCACCCACTTATTAGGGGTTAGAGAATGGCCTAGTACAGGAGTCGGCATCCTTTCCTGTCAACTGAACCATTTAGCCCCTTTGTTTATTAAAGAAAACTAGTTTGGAGCCGTATAACATTGACACTTGTGCCTGCTGTGTTATGCGTTACCACATAATGCATTAACCTTTTGCCTTTGTTTACATACAGCACCGATTTTCTTCCATGGGAGTTGCTGCAAGGTCAGGGCCTTCCCTCTCCAGTTCTAGGCAAGTGTCCCAGAGATTTTGGTGAAGAGGGCCTGGGAGGGAGATTTTTGTAGCCAGATATCTTTGCTACTGTCGCACTCTCCATGTACGAAGATGATGTAAGAACATTCATGTACACTGTTACCAGCAGAATTAAACATGTCAGTGCTAGAGAGCAAGAAGCATTAGATAAAGAAAATTGTACAATATATATATATATATATATATATATATATATATATATATATATATATAAATGTGTGTGTGTGTGTTCCAGGGAATATAGTCTAAAGCTGCAAATATTGCTGCACTTCTATTGCTTGCTATAAACAAAGATTTTGTAGTTAAATAAATATGTACAGCATGCATATATACACAGTCACTTTAGATCAGTGGTTGCATTAACGGCAATAGGGCTATGACAGGGTTGTCTCCACAGTCCGTCAGAGCCCCGGATCCGCGAGTCCAAGCTTCTGTCACGTTGATGTTGGCGCAGCCATCCGCGTCTATAGAAACGCAACAGAGGCTTGACGGAACACAGCTGATCCAATAGGGGACTCTTAGGGCCTAGAAGTAAAATCTGACAAGAGAAAAACACTGTTTGACTACTAACGCATTAGATCTGGGAGTTCAAACAATGCTGTACTCTGAGAGTTACATGTGACATGGCAGGGGGGGTATGCTAGTGGTAGGGGGCCCCGAAAAATGACCTAGTATGGGGCCCCGATATTTCTGCTGGAGGCCCTGGTTAGGAGGGAGGGGGCATTACTCTACCTGCTTACTTCCTACCCTGCATGTGGGCAGAGCTGCTGCTTGCTAGCTTTCAGTGAATGTGGAGACCCCTGTGAAACGGTAGTTCGACCCCCAAGGGGGTCCCAACCCACAGGTTGTAAAACCTGAAGCTATTATGGCCTATGGAGGAGAGAAGGTGGGAGTGCTCCTCACGCAACACAAAATGAAGTGCTTAGCCAAGAGCTGTATACCTGGGGCAAAGGGAGCATAAACACACACTACATGTCTATAACTATAGTTTAAAGAAGTGTTAGAGCCTTGCACATTTGATCCATGCACGTTCGATCTGTTGAAAATTGAATGCTGCCACCTTGAGCCATTGATCTCTCTCGAATGGAAAATCGATCGAACAGGGGCAGGGGAATCAAGCCTTAAATGGCCAGCTTTAACCTCCCACTTCATGCAAACTTCAAGGCTATATGTTGCGATAAAGTGCATTAAAGTGCATGGTCCACCATGTAGTTCATTGTGGCGTCATTGATTTACCCAAACTAACAAGCGTCTCTGCACAATAATAAAGTGAAATGTGTAGGGGCATAGATGTGCAAAAACAGCACCTGCTAAGGTAACATACCATTCTTTTTTTTAATTATTTTTGAATGCTGGAATTTCTGATGGGAGGTAATTGTTCCATGATTCATGCAGGTGCCTCCCATTGGGAACAGCAACTCCTAGAAGAAAAACTTTTTAAAAAGGTGGTGCTGCAGCTGTTCATATTGACAATCACTAACTAATCTGTACTGTGGTAGCCCTTGTTACACACTCAGCTCACCCATAAACATACACTACCATGACAATACACAAACATGATGTGTCTGGTGGACATACATACATACATGGTACTTTTGAAAGGTACTCGATAGTACCTGAGCCGAGCCTTTTTCTCAGCTCTTTGTATCTTGAACTGAAGATTTTTTTTCATGGAGAGATTAGCAGAAGATAAGGAAACTTTATTATTTGGAGTCTTGCCCTGGAGACTGGAGAGAACTTGATGAACCTGTAACCAGCCTGCGCTATGACTTTTGCACAATGCAAACAGGTCTGGTGGCCTCAGGGTTGTAGCTATGCAATCCACGTGGCTTGTCAATTGTGCTGTGGGGGAGGGGTTTCTCGTTACTGTCTTTAAAATGCATACCAAACATGTTAAAGGGATGGACAACCTTTCCATCTAATAATGTTGTCTGTTTTAGATATAATGCAAGGTATTTTCTTTCAATACCTTCTGAGTCAAATACTTGGACAAACTCTTGTCCCCACCCCTCGGCTTAATTTAGGTGCATCAGAGTTGTTAATTGGCCCCTTAGACGTTCACTTGGCTTTAGGATACTTCAAAAGATGTTTTGTGGGTATACAATAAGTTATACTTATTATAATTCACAAGATGACTCAAACCATAGCTGATAGACCAAGTATACACATTTCGTTTTAGAAATAACTCCATGCAGAGGTTCTAAAAGATCTCTTGTATGAATTAATTTAAACCAGAGACCACTTGAGATTGAAACCACTTGATTTGCATATGTGAACTGTGAAGCTGGATTTTAATTTGTGATTGCTATGATGAAATGCATAGAATTTGTCTCATGGCTACTACGTAATTTTTATTCCTGTATTCCTTGTACTTCATCTGTAGGTCTTTTAGAGACATTTTCTGTTTTGAGATCTGCCTTACCAGAGTCTGGTGTAATTTACAGCATACAGTAACCTTCACCCCGCTTTTATAAAATATGATATGTTTTGTATTCATCAACTATTACACTGTCCACATTACATAGATTTATAGGTAGCAGAAAGTTTAGCATACCAGCCAAACAAATAGTATTTTAGGATGAGTTTGGATAGGCAAAGATTGGCATGGACTCCATTAGATTGCCAACACCATGATCAGATAAAGGAGTCATCATTAAATGCCATGAATGCTCCTGTCAAGCTTACCCTGTTGCCCCCGAAAATAAGACAGTCTTATATTTATTTTCCCTTATTGTCTTTACCAGGACAGCCAAATATGAGAGATAGGGCTCCACCCCCAGAGGGAGGAAACAACACCCACCAGATCTTTAAATTTCCCCCTCACTGACCCCTTTGCAGTCTTTGTGTTTCCTCCATCTGGAGGGGAACCAACACCTCTGCACACCTACAGGGCACCTAGGTTGTCCTGGTCTGGGTGTCTGATCCGGTCGGATCCTAATAAGGGCTGACCTACCATCTCACCGGTGGTGAGCTAGGACAGGCACGGTGTCCTCTTCCTTGGTGCCATGGTTGGTGGAAGATGGGCCTCATCCCACCATTGTCTGTCTGGCGCTCAGCTGTAGGGTGGTGGTAGGGGGCGGACGCCATCTTCCGCGAGCGGTTAAGCTTATAAGCGGCTCTGCCTTCTTTTCTAGCATGGGCAGCAATGGGGTCGGCTGGAGCGCAGGAGGCGACCATGGGTGCATGTGGCTTGCAGGTAAGGGACCCGTGGTGTGAGGCTCCCCTTACCTGTTAGGGGCTTTAAGGAAAGGAGGGCAAAGTCCGGAGGGACTCTTGGAATTTTCTGGGCCCTTTTTTTAAGCTTACTTATGGGGGGTAATATCCAGTTGTGTGTGCACACTGTAACTTCCCCCTTCATGTTTCACTGCAATGGCTTTTCAGTTGGGTATTATTGTTTGGCTTTTTATGTTTTAGAGAAAAGCGGCAGCAAAGAAGGACAAGGCAGGCCTCTTTTCAAAAAAGAGATTTCTTTTTTTTTTTTTTTTTTCAACTTTTGATCAATATATTCTTTATTCAATTTTTACTCATAACAATACATTTATCCATATAAAAATACTACCAATACACATATTCATCCTTCCCAGCCATTCTTCCCATTCTTACCCATTCATATCCCTTTACGCTTTTACTCCTATCCCACTTTCCACTCCTCCTTTTACCCCGATACTGCCTTCACTCCCTCCCGTGGTCTTTTATTTTTTTTTATTCTCCATGTAGATGTCCCATTGGACCCAGACCTTTTCAAATGATTTATAGTTGTTGTTGATCCCTGCGGTCAAGTATTCCATTGTACGTACATCATTTATCCTATTGAGTACTTCCATACGGGTGGGGGTGTCGTAGATTTCCATTTCCCAGCTATTGTGCATCTAGCTGCTGTCAAAATGTAAGTCGTCATTTTCCGTTTGATCTTGTTGAGGTTAGTTATCGAGGCCCCCACTATGTGTGTCTCTATTTTCATTGGAATCTTCTCTTGTACCACCTGTTCCATTATATGGTTTACTTCCTTCCAGAATAATTCTAGCTCTCTGCATCCCCAAAATATATGCCCCAGCGTACCCTCTTCTATCCCACATCTCCAGCATTCTTTCGTTGCCTGGGGATATATCTTGTGGATTTTCTCTGGAGTATAATACCAGTGGTACAGGATTTTATATATATTTTCTCTATGTGCTACAGATATTGAGGTATTTCTGGCGTTGTCCCATATTTGGTGCCATTCTTGTAAGGTCAACTCTCTCCCCATAATCTCATGCCATTTCTCCACATAGGGGGGCCTCCACTCCCCATCCTCTTCTAGATCTTTATACAAGTCGCTCACGAATCTCCTCTTGCTACCGGCCTGACTGCACATTTGTTCAAATTTTGTTGGGTCCGGGAATCCCCCTGTCCCCAGCCTGCCCCCGAAGTAGTGACGTATCTGAAGGTATGTGAATCTTTCACTCTCAGGGAGAGATTTCTAATATGTTCTCTTCTTTTCAAATGACTTCTAGCTGGCCTCCACCCCTGTATTCAGACTCCAGGCCCATGCCACTTACCTCTTATACCATGTCTAGGGAGAGTGATGCGGAGGATCATGACTCGCTGGTGGATCTTTCCACCGAGGAGTCAGGAGCAGAAGGAGATGGGGAGCATGACTTACCTTCCCCCAGATACAGGCTCGGTCAGGATGGGGTAGATAATCTGCTTAGAGCCATTTACAATACCTTAGACATTCAGGAAGAAAAGGTCATTGCATCCTTACATGGTAGAATGTATCATCTTCTGACAGACGCTATCAAGAAAAATTGTGTTTTCCAGAGCAAGCTTTTTTTTGGGAACAGTCTCAAGAAAAGGTTCCTGACTGATTGTCCTTTGAAGACATGGAAGTCCTTAAGGATCCCATGGATAAAAGGATGGAAGTCTTAAGAGAAGTTGGGACCCCAGTATATACGGTCTTAAACCCCCTCTAGCTTCCTCTTGTGTTGTGAGGAATCTTGAATTCTGGTTAGGGCAGATACAGTCATATCTGGAAGCAGGGACTCCCAGGAAAACGCTGATTGAAGGGATGCCTATCCTCTTCAAGACGGCTAATTTTTTAGCAGTCGCATCAGTTGAGTCGTGAGATTTTCAGCTAGTCCGGGGCATTAGCCATTTCCTCTAGGTGTGCTTTATGGCTCAATAAGTGGAAGGAGATGCATCCTCCAAAGTCCGCCTGTGTGGTCTCCCCTTTTCAGGGGACCTTTTGTTCGGCCCAGATCTAGAACACATCCTAGACAGGAAAGCCGATAGGAAAAAAGCTTTCCTTACCAAAAGATCGAAACTGCCTTTAAAACAGCCCTTCCGGGGTCAAAGGTTCTCCGAAGCAAAACCCAGGGAACCCCCCTGCAAGAAACCCTGGCAGGGGGACAAGGGAAAGGACAAGGGGGAGGGGGGTTCTGTTTAATCTTCCCAACCAAGCAGCATATCTAGTTGACTTCCACAGTCTGGTCGGAGCAAGTCTGCGCAATTTTTTAGCGGCATGGCGCGGCATTGCTCTAAATCTGTTCGTACTTCAAATCGTCGACCAGAGGTACAGGCTACAGTTTCAGAGTTTTCCACCATCCAGATTTTTCTAACCACCCCTCCCAGGGATCCAGTGAAAGCCCAGACCCTAATGTCTCTGGTTTGGTAACTTCTGAACCAGGAAGTATGGACTCAGGTTCCAGTGCCAGAACAACAGGGGTTGTATTCCCATATTTTTGTGGTAGGAAAGCCTTCTGGAAAATACAGACTTACCCTAAACCTTAGTTTGTTAAAGCATTACGTTCCCTTATCTGGACGACCTTCTGTAAAAGGAGCGTACAGTTACCATCCATACAGCTATGTTAGTGGTAGGACGCCAAAGCACACATGAGGAAGCTTCAATCTCATGTGCTGGCCCACTGGGACGGGAGTGACCTCTCCTTAGATCAGCCCCTTCACCTTCCTCCAAGGGTGGTGAAATCACTGTGGTGGTGTACACAGCATCAGGTACTCACCAAGGGTCTCCTTTGGTCCTTTTTGGAACCCGTTCTTTTCATAACAGACCCAGTGTTTGGGGTTGGGAGCCCTTCCTGGGGGAATCTTTTAACGAGGGGAAGTGGACGAGGCTGGAGTCCAGTCGCTCTTCGAATTTCCGGGAACTTCTGGCTGTGTATTATGCCCTGAAGAAGTTCCAGAGCACTCTTGCAGGCCGTGTGGTAAAGGTTTATTCAGACAACGGCACATCTGTGGCCTGAACAAACAGGGGGGGGGGGGGGGGGGGGGGGGGGGGGGACCAGGTGCCAACAGCTCAGGCTTTTGACAGGTCAGATTTGTCACTGGGTTGAAAGGGAGGCTGTAGACCTTTTCGCATTGGCTGAGAAAAACCAGTGTCCCAATTTCTTCTCCATTATCAAGGGAGATCCAACCCTAGTGATAGATGCCCTGAGCCACCCTTGAACCTTCTAGCTGTCCTACGCCTTTCCCCCGTTCAGCCTACTCCCAAGAGTTCTAGAGAAGTTCAGACTGGAGGCCATGAACCTGGTCTAAGTGGCTCCTTTTTGGCCCAAACGAGCTTGGTTTTCAGAGATGTTAGAGTGGGCAGACCTGCTTCAACAGGGACCAATACAGAGCAGACAAGACAAGTCATGGCACTTGGCGGCGTGACTTCTGAGGAAGACTTATTGAAGATCAAGGGGCTCTCTCCAGGCATAATTTCCACCTTGTTAGATAGCAGGAAGGCCTCTACTAGGAAGATATATAAGAAGGTCTGGAAGATCTTTAGATCTTCCACCAACGAGCAGGGGTGCCATTTCTCAATGTCCTCAGTGTTGGCGTTCCTTCAGAGGGGGATGGAATTCAGTCTATCGGTTAGCATACTTAAGGTGCAAATTGCAGTGCTGAGCGATTTCTTGCATCACCGTTTGGCCCTCGAACCCTTAGTATCCTGTTACCTTTCAAGAGTTTCCAGAGTTAAGCCCATCCCGGTATCTCCTTTCCCACAGTGGGACCTTTCGGTAGTGTTAAATGGGTTGATCAAGGCACCTTTTAGGGAGCCCATTAGTGCTAAGTACCTTTGCTGGAAAACAGTCTTTCATTGCGGCATCAGCAAATCCACCATAGGTAGATGGATCAGGCAGGCTATTGTTGAGACTTACAAAGCGGTAGATTCACCTTGCCCCATAGGGATTACGACCCACTCCACTAGAGTGGACTAGTTGGGCAGAGAAGGCAAGAGCAAATCTGCAAGGCTGCCACGTGGTCATCATTCGCCACCTATCAGCCCTATCGGTTGAACCTGGGTTCAGTACAGGACCAGTCCTTCGGAAGAAAGGTCCTGCAAGAAGTGGTCCTTCGCTAGCGCCGATGAGTGCTCATTTATCCTCTCATGTTCGGCTGTCCTGAAAAAGATGATAAGGGAAAAGCTAGAGTTAGACTTACCGTTTACTCTGTTTCCAAGATTCCTTTCCAGGACAGCGAACTTTCTACAACTATGTACTGCCAGGGCCTAAACACTGCTTTTAAAGTTACCACATATCTAATGAAGAATGCCTTTTCACCGGTTGTCCTACACTTTGAGGAGATCGTACAAATAGATTGCAAGACGTTTGCCAAAGTATTTTTAAAACAAAGTAAATATACCATACTTAAAACTGTCCAGTATTCCCTGGTTTAAATAGCACATTTCTGTATTATACCAGTTCTTGTAAGTACATAAACATGTCTGTTCATCACAAACTTGCTCAGCAACATGCCATGCTGGAACACAAAAACACTAAATGGCCAACAGTTGTCTGGGATTGGCTGAGTGGTCACTAAAGGAAGCTCTTACTTAGTGCATGATTTTATATATATTACAACAATGACAGTAAAGGGAGCTCTTGCACTCATTATATAATATATGATTATACAACTTTGTACAAGTTTATATATGTTGTCTACTTGTTGTGTCAAAATAAAAAATAAAAAAACCAATACACAAAATGATTTCTTCTTGCCCAAACTTTACCAAATGTATATAGGGATGGGTTACAGATTGTTATTAGGCCAATGGCATTGCTTGGAAGAACAAGGTTTAGGAAAATGCAGGGCTGTTTGCAGCATTGAGACTCTGATTGTTGATAATGTTTTGTCCCAGTGACCATATCCTTCCATTCTTATGGTCCCCATACACCTTTAGATTTCTCTGTCAGATTTCATTTAGATCTCCTTTTGTTTTACCAAAACCATGTAATATGAGGGAATTTCTAAACCATCAAGTCTACCTGTATTCAATCACAGAGGACCCGGCACTACATAGTTGTCGGTAGATCTAAAGGATATCTGACAGAGAGATCTAAAGGTTTATGACCAGCTTTACACAGGACAGGAAGTTAGAAAAATCTCTCAAACAGCAACACAGACAAAAATAATAATCTGTCCAGTACTGTTTATTTGTTATGGTCTCTCTGACCACTAGGTGGCGTACTCTCCAATCTTCTGAACCAACCTTCCTAGCTGCACAGTGGAGAACGCCTTCCAATAAATCCAGATTAATCTGCGACATTTCTGAGGAATGAGACTGTTATTTGGAAGACATTACTTCAGTTAATTACTTCACTAACTGGAACGCATAAGGGTCTTATTTAACTAAAAAAAATAATTTTAAAAGAAAAAAACAAGTTCTTTTTTCTAGCTAAAGCTTTAAAGGCAATGTGGGAAAGAAAGGCAGGAAGACCTAGATTAAAAGGTGTATGCATATAGTCAGTGAAATAAGTATTTGCTCCCCTGCTGATTTTAGAAGTTTGTTCTCTGACAAATAAATTACCAGTCTAATTGTTGTGGAAGGTTTATTGAAGCTGTGAGAAAGAAACAAGAACAAAAACTCTCACAAACCTAGTGCACCAAAGTCAGAGATTGAAATGCATGAAATAAGTATTTAATCACCTATCAAGTGCCATGATTTAGGCTCCCAGTTGTCTTCACTTTATTCTGGTTACAAGCTTATAGGAGGAACAACTCTTGTAACAGAGTTCTCTAATCACAGCTTATTATTACAATCGCTGTTTAAAATACAATCGTTCACAGAAGCAAATAGATTCCAGTTTATACCAAAGAATTGTCCAAGGATGTCAGGGACAAGATTGTAGACCTACACAAGAACTGAGCTACAAGACTCTGGCCAAGCAGATTGGTAGGAAGGTGACAGTAGTTGGTGTAATAATTAGTAAATGATAGGATAAGAACTCACCCTGTGGAGTTGCAATGATCATGGGAATGATTACAAAGCAATCCAAGACTACATGGAGGGGGGGGGGGGGG
>CM070037.1:87027030-87042472 GCA_036250615.1 Ptychadena robeensis
TATGGGGACAGAACACCCACACTGCATTGAAGAGATGATCAAGTACCTCTGCCAGCTCTTCTGAGTTGTGTAAGAACCTGGTGGCCAATTACTGGAAACTAGTGTTGAGCTGGAATATTCAAATATATTCAGCGAATATTGGCTATTCGAGAATTCGCAAATTTCGCAAATATGGTGACGGAAATTTGCAATTTGAAAATAAATAGCACACGAAAATAAAAAGAAAATAAATATCTAAAGCCCCCCATACACGTTCCGATTATTCTCCCGACCGATTTTTTGTCCGATCCTGTCACCCGATTTTCACCTAAAATGTTATGGCCGGTCGGTCGGCTGGCACGAAAAATCGGAATTCGAATTATCACCGATCCATCAGCCGGACCCTATTTATTAACAGCAGATCGACCAAATATTTACAGACAGGTCCGAAGCAGTCCCGACCGATTTTTCGGGATCGGCCGGGTACATAATTCCGAATCCGATTTATCTCCCGATCCATTAATCTCCCGACCACATTGGTCGGTCGGGCAAAATTCGTACAAAAAATCGGAACGTGTATGGGGGGCTTAAGGAGGTGAAGCTCTCATCCAATGTCTGACAATATATTGTCAGAGCGAGGGATAATCAATACCAAACCAAATCACAAAAAATCTCCAAGAAGCTTTAACAGGGAAAGGAATTAATTAGCAATATGTTATGCGCAGCTTTCAATATAATAATGCTTGGTGATCCTACTATCTGGGTCCTGGCTATGGTATATTCTAATAAAGTGTATCCTCTTCTACATTATCATTTTACATCTTATTGATCTTATTAAAAGACAGAAGGGTGGCCTCCTCACCATCACTGGAAGGAGATAGAAGACAAAAGGACAAGAATATGAGAATAGCTAGAATCTCAGCCACTACATTATCTGCGTGGAGGTTAATGTCTTAATCCAAAGGGTAGTGATCACACCTGTTGGTAAATTTCAGAAGATAATTCAAGTATTTTAAAGGTTCTCTATGGGTCCCCACACATGCAACGAGCGGTGGCCGATTTTGCCGCCGACCGATGTGCGTGTGCGCTCATTTGGACGACAGACTGTTACAGACATGTCTGTTCTCTGGCCGATGCCATTTGTTTCAATGGGGACCTGTGTCACAAAGGGTGCCCACCCTCTGAGAGACAGCGATATGACTATATACTCTGCAAAGCACGAGTGAGAGAATATAATAATCTAAAAATATCTATCCTATATAAAATGACAGCTACATATCGTTTTTGTTGGCTTTTGTTGAAAATGTGGTTGTCAGATGAGACTAAAATCAAGCTCTATGGCATTTACTCAACTTGCTATGTGTGGAGGAAGAGGAATGCTGACCCCAAGAACGCCAACCTCACCATCAAACATGAGGTAGACACATTATGCTTGGGGGGGGGGGTCTGCTATGGGGACAGAACACCCACACTGCATTGAAGAGATGATCAAGTACCTCTGCCAGCTCTTGTGAGTCGTGGTAAAGCCTGGTGGCCAATTACTGTGTTGAGCTGGGATTTTGGCTATTCGAGAATTCACCAATTTCCATTTTATGATTATTAATTTTAACGGTAATTGTTGACCCAGTCTGATACCACCAGCTAATTACTAAGCACCCACATGGAGTTACCATTGTTTCCCATATGAGGAGGCACTAGGCATTGACTTTGCTCCAGCCAAATAAGTGATGAAACTTGAGTAAGTGCTGCGGTGCTGTGGTGGGAATAACCACTCCCTGCTGAGTAAGGAATAGAAGCCTCAATCACCAAGAAGCTTTACTGATTACAGCATGCTGGCAGGACATAAGCTGGGCATACACGTACCAATTCCTGCACGATCCAATCCCCGATCAGATGCCGTGCGCGCTCCCGCATCCCTAAGAATCGGGTCGTGCAGGAATTGGAGGCTGCAACTGATGAGGATTGGGCTGAAATCAGCTGATTCGACAGGACGCTAAATTTTAGCCCGATCTCATTAGTTCGGCTAATGAGCTGCAGATGCAGAGTGCTGGCCGATTCTTGGCACTAGCAGGCGGGCGTGATGACGTCATTACGCCGCTCCTAGTGCAAAGAATCGCTTAAGGAATAAACGGTACATTGTACCGTCTATTCCCAGCTATAGGCCTTTCTACTCGGGTCTGTTTTTATGCACATGAAATGTTTAGCAAAAATTTGAATTAATTGGGCTTTCAAGGGTATCTAAACAAAAACCTTACATATTCTATATTGCAGCTATCTAGTCCTTTGTGGTGACTACATGAGATATTTTTCCATTAAATTACATTGGCAAATCCTAGGGTGACAAAATGTAGCCCCTAAATGCACAGAGGAGGCCAATGTTGTTACCAAGGCGCTTACTCCAACACCTCTTAGTCATCATCTCCATTACAAGGTTGGTCTGGGGAAAAAAGACACCTTGGAAACAATACAACTTTGGGATTTCATTAAACATTTTTTAACAATCCAGACACAATTATATGATTATTTTGGAGGTGTTATTCTTTAGGTCAATGAAGATTGTATTCTCGTCGCTACTTTTAGGAAATCCCCAGACGCATGAGAAGCCAGGGGTGTTTCACAAAACCCTGCAGTGATACTGAACTGAATAAAAATAGAACGTGTGATCCTCATAAGCCATAGAGACAAGCTTTGTCTATAATACTATTATCAACAGTCAGCCTGCCAGTTGGGGAGAGTCTAGAGGCTGAAAACAAGGACATGGTTAAGAAATCCTAATGCAATGTCCTGATCAGACATGTTTACAAATAAAAACGTTCCCAATAGAAGTAATGTGTGGAGCTGCCAAAGACACACGCCTGATGTCCCATATCTTCATCCCTATCGCTAGCCCTCTCGAATGACATCCATGGACAGAAGCGGTCCCAGTTGTCAAAGGCAGGGCAGATTCTTGTGAAAGATTTTGACAGCTTGGCTTTACCGTCTGCCCTGCACAAGGTTAGTGGTACCCGGTAGGAGAATAGCCAAGTTATTTAACTCACTGATTTTTCTTCAGTAAACAATTTCTAGGTTTAGGCCAAGTCTCCACTGTGCATTAGTACAGACTAGCATTAACAAATCCAAAAAACCCACGTACGTTAGTGACACGTTATTGAAGCATATCCAAGGGATGCAAATGTATGAACAATGGGCCCTCATGTTTTTTGACGCACCCAATGCATTCCCTATGAGGGCTTTAACACTCCCATTGCATTTCTTCATCGTAATCTCCAAGCAAGTCTCCATGCCAATTTTAAAGCAACACAATGTAACATTGGATTTTGAAGTAGTAAAGACATAGCCTAATGCCCCCCATACACCTTTAGATCACTATGTAGTGCCGGGTCCTCCCTGATAGAATACATAGTGATTGAAAACCATGTAATATGAGGTCCTTTCTAAACCTTTCATAAAAAACAGTGGATTGTACAGAAATTGTATGGTAAGATTGTAAGGTGTAGAGGAGCCTTTAGGCTATTTTAACGGTGCCATGATATATTCTGCTTAGAGTTTAATATCAAAGAATACCTACAGCTAAAGGTGTAAATGATGTTTTGGAGGGAGTGTAGTGTAATAAATGTGAAACTATTCCTCAATGGTATGTCTAAAGCACAAAACCCAAAGCAACTCTAATCACTTATGTATACTGGGCACGCTGGGGCTTGTAGTACTTCATCAAATAAAGGGCCAGCCACATTGCACAGCCAAGCGAGTCCTACCATGTAGTAACAGCTGACAGACGTGTTTGGAAACCGATCATTTCACAACATAGTAAGGCATTTGTGAGTTGGCTCTGGTTACTCTGTGTATACTAAGAATAACTGGTTATGATGTGTGGGAACAAGATATTAATAACAGAGCGATAAAATGCTTCAAAGTATAATACAGTCCTGCTGGCCAAATCCATCGGTTTTAGGCTATCCACAGACAAAATATGTTTTCTGCATGCATTGGGTACAAATAGTCAAGAAAGTGCTGATAAGGCATTCTATTGTTTCTTGTTAAAATAAACCTTTATGTGTATAGATGTGAATTTGCTCAGGTCTATCTGCAGATCGTCTTTTCCCCCATTGTGCAGGGGATACAGGACTGGAGCGAGCAGGGGCCCCCCATCCAAGATAGGTTAAAAAATTGTGTTCCAGGGATGCCCTCCAATTGGAGCATACCTATGGCAAGTTCGAAGACAGCTAGTATGTCAGGACAGGCAGCCAGAAAGTCCCTTCCTGGCTGCCTGGCCTGACATACTGGCTATCTTTGAACTTGCATGCTCCAGTCCTGTATCCCCTGCACATGGGTATTGGCATGAGTGTGATACAGACGTTGGTCACCCCTGGCAACCCAACTTAATGTGTAACTATGTCAACAAGCCAGGATCTGTGTTTTCGCTCCTGATTATGCCGACACCAGCAGGCCAGAACGCGTTGGGGTTCCAAAATGAGGGGCTTAATTACCCAGACCTTTCTCCCATGAGTTTGTTACCTCATGGGTGAGCCACCCTCTGAGCTCAGATGTGACTGACTCATTTTAGAAAGCACCCAATATTGGACTTTGTCCAGCACCATGTTTAATGTTTACAATTTGTATGTATGCCACCCCAAAGTGATTTAGCTCTTGCTTTATCATAGTTGTTTTTACTAGTTTGTGAGCTAATGACTTTTGGGAGCCAGGAAGCAACATAGGAACACATGGGTCAACAATTATATATCAAGCAAAACAAGAGGTTGCTTCCATTGCACGTTGTAAGGTACTACTTTCATTCTAACAAGAAGAATATTAAGCATCATGTAAAGGTCCACCCTTCCAGCATCACTGCCTTCTGGCTGGCTGCCATGTAAAAGGAGATTTGGGAAGGATTATATGTCACCTTTCCAAGTCCCCTTGGGCCCAGAGTGACATCCCTGGAGGGATGGAGCTCTGTCAGATTTTGACAGCTTTCACCCATGTATTTTTTTTTCCACCTTTAATCTGCCCCATTATTGGCAATTCTGGGGTTGGGGTTTCCAAAAGCAACAGCATGAATCAGGAGAAGGCACAAAATTATATTAGTCAGTTGAACCTAAAAACAGCCCTCACTGGAGGATTTCCTGTTCATATACAAAAGTCTCTGGTCTCTGGAAAAGTAGCAACCAAAATCAAAAGCACCCTTTTCTCTTTTATCCAAAGCTTTAAAATGTCTTTATTAGGTCTAAATATTTTTTTTGCATTGATAATAAAATAATATGCACTAAACAGAAATCATATATGCGGTTGATATGATAATGGTCATTTGTAGACTCTCCTTAGTCCAGAGAGCTATAAAACTCTGTCTTATCATGGACACGCATATTGTTATGGTCTTAAGGAATCACTCAGCCCAGTGCATTTTTGGGACATTAGCATGTGCCATGAACCTGACAGCCCAGCCAGTAACGCATTTTAACAGCGTGTTTCAATTACTTGGAATTCATCTCATCTTTCTCAGAGAAAGAACAGGGCGATCGGCCAATCAAAGTGCTCGCCATCAGCAGAGAAGCACAAAACAGCGGGGAGAATTCCCAGTAACATTTCACTATTGTTGCTGTTCCGAAACATGTTCCTGTTCCGAAAGAATTGTCTAGCTCTTCGTTGTGACTAAAGGTGACATCAGCTTGTCAGCATCCGCTCAAATGTTGGAGGAACAGAGGCAAAGTGGTAACAACTTTCAGAAGACTTATGTAGTTTGACAAATGGCATGAATAGAGATGGTCATATACAAAAACACATGCGTTTTGCACATATACTTCTGCGGTTGCATTTTTGAACTGGAAACACAAATTATAGCTTGTTTGTACAAGAAAAAGCCCTCCAAATAGTAAAAACTAGCTGAAACCAGTCTGGGGGTGTTCAAGATTTAAGCAGCTCACATTTTACAGTCACCAGTCTCTTTTTTGGCTGATTGGTAGTGTGTGGTATTTTCATTCATTGTGCACCAATTGTTTGCAGTGTGTGGAATTTGCGCTCAGTGTGCGGCATTTATTCTCAAGGTGCAAAATTTGCTTGTAGTGTGCCGTGTTTGTGCCTCGTGTGCGCCATGTGCACTCAGTGTACTGCTTGCCACGCCGTGTTTGGTATGAGGGTGCTTCAGCGATGTTTATGACAATGAGTGCAAAAGCCAACAGTGGAATGTGGATGATTAAATGGGTACGGCTGAGGCTCCACTACGCTCTGCCAAAAACACACATTGCGCGTATGGCCCATATAAATGAATGTAATGCATACAAAATTCGCAGCCTCAACGTTTTCAGCAGAACGTAGTGGAGCCTCAGCCTATCCGCTACCATGAAATTGTGGGCAATGCGTGGATTGGCAGTCATGGAAGTGTCATGCAAATACATCCATGATGCCTGGTCGAAACAAGCATAGGCATTTGAAAAAATGCAAATAACAAAAATTTGCTATGATTGCAAAATGCATAAAAAATGCATGCAGGAGAGCGTTACAAAACTATTTTTAAAAAGGCAACACATGCAGTGTGAATGGCAGCATTCTTTTTCTATGAGAAAACATGGTACTGTGAAAAAAATCCTAAAGCTAGCCATACATGTTCCGATTCCATGGCCATCCGATCGATTCCGCGATGCCAGAGGGAATCGGATGTCCAATCGATCGCCCAATTAAGCCTGTCCCTACCACCTTGGGCCACCGATTCCTGGACGATTCCGTGCCCGATCGATCACTTTACACAAGGCAACTCCCCCTGATGTGTGCTGAATCGGATCAGAAAGACCAACATGTTGGTTCTCTGGCAGATCCGATTCTGGGCCCCCGATCGATTGGACGTGATCGATCGGGCAAGGTGGGCTTCACGCGATTCCGGGACGATCGATTAGCGTGCACGCGCCCGGAATCGATTGTCCCGGAATCCCTTGGGAATCGGACCCGTGTATGGAGACCTTAACACTGCTTTAAAAAAGAAATAAGGGAAAGATCCCAATATGCTGAAATCTGTTTGTGAGATGCGAATTGTTGGTTTTCTGCCACTCAGACACCAACTGCTGGAAGAGCTTCAAATATTTTACATGTAGAGACAATCTTAAAAGTTTACAAACTACTTTGAAACAGAACAGAGCTCTGAGTGGGCTAAAGAGGGGGAGGGATAGTAGTTTACTTTCAGGCTGATTTTGTTCTGTATATGTTCCTTGGCGCCAAATGGTTTATAGCTTTGATTATCTGCATACACATGTGAGGGAAGAAGGATTATTCTATACATTCTGGCCCCACAATACATATACACTGGGCTCCATGTTCAGAAATCTTGCTAAACCCTTAAGGTGCACCTGTCAAAAATATTTTATAGTCTGCCATTGCTGGCTTCATCTTAAAACTGCCATTTGTTCTACCATTAGATTCACCATGAACTTGACAGTAGCCCCCATTTCGTTACTGGCTCCAAGTTAGAAGGTCAGCATCAATAAAAATAAATAAAAAGTAAAGTAATGAGTAGCATAGACAAATTGTTCTCCAAATATTCTAAGTAAATTAAAACATTTGTAATGCAAATATCAGTACTTTTACATGCAAATATGTGTTGTCACAGTGACATCTAGTGGCAGAATGGAAAATAGCAGCTGCATAGAAGTCATGTGAAAATCGGCACTTGTATTTGTAAATATTGTTAACGTAATGCATAGGACATTCCTCAGATTTGCGAATATTTGAGATGAAAAAGAAAAAGAAGTTTTTAATCCTGATGGCTTCCCCACCCTGCAGAAATCATTGTATCCAATTATGCAGGTATAAGTTGTATGGACTCGGGGAACACCAGCAACAATCCATTCCCTCCCACTGCTTGATAATATATATCCTCTCCTTCCATTTGCACTTTTACACATTAGCCAAAGAAGCAGCCATGATAGTGATAAGCCACTAGGAATGTGCAGGGGTGGGAGCAAGCATGCTCAAGTAAGCAATAGGGGTAGGTTCAACCATCTCATTTCTGGACCAGAAAATATAGCTTTTGTATTTATTTTATTTATAAAAACATTTAATTTGCATTAAGGACAATACCATATTGGACATATAGAAAATGATCAATTCTATTATTTTTATTTCACATTTGTTTTTTATTTCAGTAAGTAATCTAATACCTGTCCATTCATGTTTTCAATGCTGTTTTTCAGTGCTGTTTGCAGATGTAATCGTTGAAGGTTCCGTCTCATGTAGTTTTGGGTATAAGACGTGCTGAAAGTTATTCACATTAACGTATTGTATTTAATTAGAAACTAGCCATTTCTTCTGGGCACATGAGGGGCCCAGTCTTAACCATTACTGACCTTTATGACCTGGTCCAGTATTTACATAGAAGCAGACGAGTTGAAAAATTGTTAGCTGTTCGATATAAAATAATCCAACTGGTGTTGGATAGTTTTGTTTTTTTATGCTTCCAGCTGCTGGGCTTGTAATGGTGCAGAAGCAAGCTTTCCTTCTACAGCAGTGCTTCTAAACCTTTCAGATCCACAACCCAGAAAAAATGCAAAGTTTCCATTCCTGTATTTGGAATGGTGTTAGGCGACACGTACGCGGTCCAAATGCCACCATCATGTAAATATAATGTCACCCTCCTTTTTTTTTCCACCCCGCTTGTGGTGATGATGTGTGGGGTGTGAAGTTTGTAAGGAGAGAGGTAGGGGGCATAGCTCTACCTCCTAACTTTCCACCCCGCTCTCTGATGCTTTCAGCGGCCACCCCTGTGAAATGGTTGTTCGACCCCCGAGGGGGTCCTGACCCACAGTTTAAGAGCCACTGTTCTTGAGGGATGGGGACAGAGGAGAAGAGCACCCCCCAGTCACCACCTTCTACTCACTCCCTCACCTCTTGCTTAGATTTCTGCTGATTAAGTGATTAATGGACTGTGCTTAGGGAGCGGCAAGATTCAGTGATATAAAACCTTTATCCTAGAGCTCAGAATTTCAAATGTATTAAACATTGCAATAATGTAATAATTTGATGCAACCACCATGCAGGAAAAAGGAAAGCTGCAAGATGACAGCAGGGCCTTTAAATAAAAGGATTACACTTCCCTTGAATTAGAGGACATGCGTCCTGTTCAATCTGAGATTATTTCCTGTCAGGGCACTTCAGCAAAATGATGAAAAAAGGTTTCTCCCCTTAACGTAATTTCTGTTGCTTACTTATTCCTTGGTGAGATACTGGCAACCAGTAGCAGACAAGATTACGCTTGACAAGCACTTTAAGTAACTTTAGGTTGTTGACACTCCTCATAAAAATCAGCTAACAAGACAAGTAGCTCTGATTAGCGCTGCACTTGGCTCTGTGAGAGACCCCAGCAATCCTTTTGCTTTCAAAACGGCACCTTTGCCCCTTGTAAGAGCCATCATAGTGTCACTCAGCGTTGGCGGATTATACTGTTGTTTTAGAGGATGTCTGGCAGGGTTGGCGGCCTTCTGCACTTTTAGCTGGAGCATGGACAAAATCTCCATTAAAGTACAGCTAATAATTACTCTGTATGCTGATTTTTATTTTAAACACTGTTTTCCTCCTATAACCTTCCACATTGTTTGTCGCTCATCTTATGGCTCCTAATGGATGTAATAAGCAGTAATGGGCCTCTGTGCTCTGCCCTGGCTAATGGGCCCTGTAATGCATGTTGCATAATCATTGCTGAAACGGCTGCTTTACTAGTGCTGACCAGTTTTAAGAATTATTGCAAACATTGTTGAGATATCCCATGTGTTTGGTGGCAGGTTTGTGAACTGGGCTAATGTCACTGTGCCCCAGGCTAAAGACAAATGAATGGATGTAGTCCATCCATAGCAATAACACAGCAGCTTTTTGCTGTGAGAAAATAAGTGTGTTAACTGCAAATTGTAACATGGCCGAGTACTCTGCCTAATTTGTGACAGAGTTGGTATTGGTCACTGTAGCACCAGATGATGTCACATGAGAACAGAGTAATGTGAGGCATTTAAACATTTACCTGAAAGAACCAGGATGCTAGAAGACAGATAGGATTGGGATTATGCAATGCTCTGAACTAGTTATTAAACTAAACTAAACCTACCGATCATCACTTACCCCATGGAAGAGAGTCTTGGTTCCAGGCATGTTAGAGAACCCCACTCCATGTATATTTAAGGGGAGAACTTTACTAAACTACAGGAGTATATACATACTTGTGCTGCCGATGAGCTTACTGGCAGGGTACATTTCTTGGGATAAGCTACCAACAATAAAAATTTACAGTCCAATTATACAGTCCTATATTATACACACACATACACATATATACACGCACATACATACGCACATGGCAGCTGAAGCTGTAACCCAGAAGACAGGTGCTGATTACTATAGCTTAAAACAGTGAGGGCGAAGCTATGGCACGAGCGCCAGAAGTGGCACTCTGAGCCCTACCTGTGGGCACCTGACCAGCCAATATAATTTCTCAATGATGACATTGATGGACACCACCAGGTATAGCAAAACATGATCAACTAAGTCAGCAGATTAAACCCCCTGCCCTTCCTGACAGTCCCAGCTCGTCCCGCTCTGACCTGTCAGAACAGCAGTGGACGAGCTGGGTTCGTCAGGCAGAGATCAGAGCCACAGGAGAGAAAACTCACTGCTCCGTGTATCTCTGATCTAATGAGGCAGGAGAACGGATCACTCCCCCCCCCCCATGCTCTCCTTTGTAACCTGGCACATCTGCACTGCCATCTAGTGGTTGCAGTGCTAATTTTCCTGATTAAGTGAATTATTGAAATCTTCATTATCTGATATTGTGAGTTATTCACAAAGCATCTGAACATGTTATTATATTCAGGATGTCTACCAGACTCTTGAATGGACATGGGAAAGTACAGGCCTACAATGTAAAAAAAAAATTTCCATTAACCCTCTGGGTGTCACAGGTTTTTCACACCATTTATTATGGCACCAAAAGCCATTTCCCCCGCACTGTACACTGTACTCCGCGGTGATTGCCAGCTCTCTGCCCAGCCCTCTACACACCGCCAGTGTGGGGAGGAGAGCGGTGCTTCGGGCATAGCGCCCAGAAGGTTAAAGTCTATGGTGTGCTTTTGGTACAGAAATCTGTACCTCAGCAGTGCGCTAGGGAGGTTAATTAGCATTTTCCTGATTAGCTTAAACAGAAAGCAGAAATGAGACACAATCAAATGATCCTAACCATGGAACATGAGCAGCTGATCACATCGATCATGCGCCTCTGCATGAATTTGCAGAAGCAGTAAAAATCAGCTAATGGTGAACATCAAACAACAGACAATACAATTATAAATACACAGTTCCAAAATCTGACGTACATTTGTGCCTCATGCCTTAGTGATGTTCATGCTTTCCAGTAGGCATTTTGAATGAGAACAGGACAGGGTTGCCAACACTAACAGCTCATGATGGTCACACTTCAAGATTTACAGCTCTGCTGCCAAGGCCAGGCTTAGCCATTAGGAATGTGTCCAGGAAATACCAGTCAGATTATCTACATATCTTTATTTTTTATGCTTGTTTCATAAGGATAACAATGCCTTATATGATTACAAACCATAAACAGTGACACAATGCCTGGGAGTGGGTGGCTCTGAACGTGGTAACTAATTTGCCATTCTATCAGGAAATGGCATCACAGCTAAAACAATGCTCAGGAGTTTGATGGGCACAATACAAAGTAACATTTCTGTTCTTATACTTCTGTAAAGGGACAAACTGGTGGACCTGTGAATTGTGTAATTGCATTGAAGCTCAACTCCAAGCACAAATAAATACATTATTAAATGTAATGTTGCCCCTGATTTTGACACCGTGATATTAAAATCCCTAAACAGTAGATCATAATTTTGGAGAAGCATACAAGCCATCAATAAAACATACTTCAGAATTATATCAACAGGAGGAAAGAACAGACTGGCAGAAAGATAAACAAATCAGTCTGCGGCTTCTCCTTTCCCTTTCCAGTCACAGGCTATTGGACACCGGGTGGTGAGGTCAAATAGAGCTGGACCTCTATATTACCATCTATACACTACAACAAAGGTGCTAGGAGAAAGGCAGCTTTAGTCCCAATGTTATTTGCTAAAACTCAAAAGGTGCCCATACATGGGTCTATACCCATGCGATCAGCGAATGATCAATCAAGGATTGATGACCCTGGTCCCCCCATCCAAAGTAATGGCGATCGAATAGGCATTTACCAACATGTGGGTTCCCTGTTCTATCGACATTTCTTGAAGCGGGATCGATCAAACAAAACAACGAAAACAAACAACGAAAAAATTTACATTGACACTGTACATAGGTACCTTTTGCGTTTATTGCAAAGGAGATATAGAAATCTAAAGTGCCGATTAAATGTGCTTCTATTTCAAGGTTTTATGATTGTAAATACAATGATATGTGCATCCATCACATTTCAGGGGCTCA
The DNA here is from genome assembly GCA_036250615.1 of Ptychadena robeensis. Taxonomy (NCBI): domain Eukaryota; kingdom Metazoa; phylum Chordata; class Amphibia; order Anura; family Ptychadenidae; genus Ptychadena; species Ptychadena robeensis. Next base: position 87,039,460 of record CM070037.1, read on the forward strand.
GCATTCCCCTTTCCTCAGGGCTCATAAGAACAAAAGAAAGCATCTAGCTAAGCTTACATTTCCTGGTAAATACAGATTCCAGAAGAAAGCAGCCATATCCTTGTTTCTCAATGTAAGTTACGTTGTTATATTTGTATATGTACTGTAGTTCTATCCTCACGTGAGCGTAGCTTCCAGATATATTGTTCTGGGATCAGGGAACATCTCTGCCAGGCATCTGGGATGCTTTATTTTCCAGATCTTCTCTTTCTATTGCCTCATCATTCGGAACTAGGGAAGGGACAGGTTGTACACACAGGAAGCCTGAGAAGGGAGACTGGCAGCTGAGGCAGGGGATGGTCAGGGGTAGGAAGAAGCTGGACAGCTTCCAAGAACACAGAAGATTCCAAATACACCTCCTGAGACATGATAAGGGAAGGGAATGTGCAAGTCGCATTTAGATCAACAGCATCTGTCTCACACAAGACTCCTGCCCTTTCGTCTGTGCTAAACCATCAAGTACATACCACCCAGGAAACGTACATAAAACTTGTAAATAAAAGGTGAAGCTAAACAGCATATTGTTCTAATTTTTTAAATAGATAATTGTTTATGTTTACGAATATAAAATCTTTGAATCTTTTTGCAGATCTATTTCTTGCAGTGCAGTAAATGCCAAGGCACTACTGGAAGCTAAAATAAAGTGAACAGGATCTGAAAACTTTAGTGCTGGTACTATAAAGTTTAAGAATAAAATGCTCTACAGCCCAGGTGTCCAACCTGTGGCCCTTTGGGGGTTCCTTGGCGGCCCCCCAACTGTTAATGCATAGGGCATAAGAACTCACCTGTCCTAGCCCAGGATCTTCTTCGGGAGGTAAGAGGAGGAGAGGGACTCTCTCTGGCTGAGCACATGAAAGCCAATCAGCAACCCAGACAGCGCCTGAGCACATAAGCTAACTTATGCAGTGTGAACTACGTAAAGCTCACATATTAAACTCTCCATTCATATGCTCTTGTTCTGCCCTCTCTCATATTATTCCACCATTGTGGAGCATGAGTCAAAAAAGTGGAATACATATTCCAATTCTTGGAAATGATCATTTCTTGTAAGGTCCCTTGAGGTATGTGATGACTAAGTGGTCTCATATGTTGCAAGTAAAACATGGTCGGGAAAGCACCCCAAAGGCATTTATGCACTAAGTAACCCCCCCCCCTCCCCTCCCCGCTCACACACACTCTCAATCAGTATGAACTAGAACAAATTAGCCCTGTTAAATTAGACACTTGGAATCAACCTTTGACTAAATGACTAACTGTAGTGGATGGCAGCTCCATTTTCCTGTGCCCAGTGTTTTCTTACTTCCTCCTGCGTGTGGTTGGGTATGTGGGACCATGTATGAGTTTCTGCAGACTGCCTTCACTAAAGGTGCAATTTCCACTCAGCTGTACTATATCCCTACTACGTGTTTAAGCTTTGAGTATACTCCAAAACTACAACAGATTCCCTCCTGGGACTTTGGTTGGAGCAGTGACCCGGTAGGATAATCCTGATATAGATTTGAGCAAGTTGTATAATAACAGAACGTTTATTTTTGTGAACGCTGGATACCTTGTGAAGGTTGATATAAGGAAAGCGTGATGATGCTCCAATAAAGAATCCCGTACCAAAGTAGCTGCCGCTGACCTGGGAGCCTCCACAAGTAGCAGCCGCTACACAGACTCCTGTGGACCACAGTAGGTATCCACCATAACCATCCTGAAAGCTGAACCAACTCTCTCCATCCTCCCGATTTTATCGGGGGGGCCCAAACGAATCCCGGAGTAAGCTGCCATCCACCTGTTGAGACACTCACACCCGCCCACGGCGTCACCGCGAGACCTCCCCCTGTATCCTCTTTGACATAGGAGAGGCATTATTTTAACTGTCAAGACCCATACATTACAAGGTGCCCTTGGCCTGAAGAAGCCGCAACCGGCGAAACATGTAGCCTCCCACGCACCTTGCCTATTATTTCTTCCATCTACATGTTCATCTGTCTCATGTTTTTGCCGCTATACCTCATGTGTGTTATAGGTTAGCTGGCAATTTGTTTGTTATATCATTGTATTTATTGTATATCATTGTATCAGGATTGTCCTACCGGGTCACTGCTCCAACCAAAGTCCCAGGAGGGTAGTTTTGGAGTATTATTTTAGGGATGGGAACAGTGACCAAACCCACCCTCCAATCCTAATCTTGAATTGTATAAACTTTGAGTATAGATCTATATCTATATGCATTTAGGAGTAGGATTTGAAATGTATTTATGGAATCTTTACGATGAAAATTTCAGTGATATTATGAGTTTAGATTACCTGAGGAAGCAAGGTTGCAAAACAAATAGAGGCAATACTTTTCAGCATTATGGAGCTCTTACAGATTTGAAATGTCAATGAATGCGATATGGCAAAAACACAGGGATGTAGCTGCTGAACTTTTCCATTTCAAATACATATGTTGCACATCATTGAAAGAAACATTTTGATCTTATCATTAAACATTCAATGAAAAAAAGTGTGTGCCACAAAGTCCTGCAATACTAGGCTCTATTCTGGGATGCGAAACCAGGGTCCAATTTCCAGACTCCATTGTATAGATGGCAAAAAAGGATAGGGATTATACGTCCACTGCAATTACAAATTTGCAAGTTCAATTTGTGGTACCAGTGGCTGCTGAGTCCTTAATACCCATATTACATTAAATAAGCAAACCTGCTCACTAGGGTCTCTGCTGTTGTATTCATCATAGACCGCATTGGGAGAAAAGTTAACTAACATAGGGATTCAATGCTTGGGCAATTGTGTTAAAGACATAAGTCTATATGGATTGCCATGTGAACAGAAAAATATGTTGTTTCTTAGAAAATTAAAGACTCTGGGAAGGGGTTACATTTTTTTCATACTTTGTTACATCTCAGTATACTGATCTTCTGCATTCTCTATACAGGGAGTGCAGAATTATTAGGCAAATGAGTATTTTGACCACATCATCCTC
>CM070037.1:87059975-87099778 GCA_036250615.1 Ptychadena robeensis
TTAACAAAACTAACAAAGGAACAGAGATTTTCAATAGTAAAAATAAATGAGGTAAAACAGGAAAAAGAGAACTTGTCTGAGGAGTAAGATTTTACCAGAGTAGAAGTGTCCTTAGAAATGAGTCCAAATATTGTAATCCAGCGGTCCAATTCTGGGGTTGTGATGACGGGTGTCAGAACACGAAGACAGCAGTTCGAGGTCAGCATCAGACATGAGACAAAAGACTTGAGAGACAATCACTGAGTAGATGGGGGGTGCTTTTAACCCCTTACTCCTCTATGGGAGGGGTTGACACCAGAGCTGACCAAACCTCTCACCTGGTTAGTGAGACAGCCCCCTCATTGTCTGGTGGAGATGTAATGTGGCTTAGGACAAGATATATACGACGATTACATTGAATATTCGTCACAAGGTGTATCTATGATGAATATTATAGGCCTCTCATCTTTTTAAGTGTAAGAACCTGCACAATTGGTGGCTGACTAAATACTTTTTGTTCATCTGTACCTTGGAGACAACATAGAAATTCGAATTTCTCACTGACCATCAATACCTTTTCACTGACCATTGATGGCCCTTTAAATGTATCCCCATGGCAGTGTGTGGATACCTTTAGCCATTCATCCACCCATGTGAACGAGCGGAGGGGAGTGCAGTGGCCTCTATAGCTTTATATAGGGAGCAAAAAAATTCTGTATGCAGTGATAGCGTCATGTACCCTACCATCTTCTAGCTTTCCCTACCCAACACCCCTCCATAATAATACACTGCTAATATCGACCTATTGGTGTGTTTTTGACACTTTAAACATGTTTCCATTGATAATCAATAGTACATACTTAAGCTTCATTTTCATTGCAGCTCTCTTGGTTCCCCATCGTTAGAGAGTCCGAATTTGTCCATTGAAAATGCATTCAATGTGTCCTTAGCGCAGTGAATGCATATTTGATGGGGTTTGTGATTTCTGCTTTTGGTCCAGCTGCTTTTTCAAATGTAATAACCCATTTTGGCCAAGTCAAAAAGTTTGTCCATCTCTAATCTATACAGCAGTCTGCCATATTGTTGGCCACCCTTCCACACATGTCTGTGCATTATAATATACATTTTTATATTAATGAAAATACAATCTTTCCAAAGCAAAATCAACAGAAAAATATCCGATCATCTCTGTTGCCTTTGCTAGTTAATAGCCAATGCCTGGGGATTTGGTCACCTATGTATAGGCAGACTAGAGGCAAATACCTTTTTTTACCTCTTTCCTAATATAACTCTTGATGGAATTATGAAATTATATGACAACTAAACAAGTGTAAGAGATGCTTTTAAAAAAAAACTTTTCTCAGCAACAAGAGTGCTGCGGTTGAAAGATAAACCCTGACATGTTACAGCTATCCTTAGGCGGCACCACTCTGATACAGCATGCTACTTTGGACATGTAATGGAGTACATTTGCTCTTCCCATCACATTGGCTTTGGTCATAATGTTCCTGTCTGTACTTGGCATTTCAGAATTTCAGATGATGGCTCTAATAAGTCATGAGCAGTAATTGGGTGGGGGAATCTGCTTAATGGGTGCCAGAAATGCCTTGTCCAGAATTTATCACGGATGACTGAAATTAAAACACAAACCATAGCTATGCACAGCTGCTAAGGACAACCTAGAATTCCACCAATTTATAACATGCATAACAGAGTTTTACTCCATTATAAATACAATTTTAAGCCAAGAAAACACATTTAAAATATATGAGAATCATATATCTTTACATGCTAAAAGTTTTTTTTTCTGTTCAGAAGAGCTTGTGAGAGAGTAGCCAGGTCCTCTTCTTTACCTTTTGCCCACTGAATGGACAATGAAGGAATAGAAGTACCATCATACCATCTGTCCACTTCTAATGGTGCCCATACATGGGCAGATTCTCCCTCAATAGATGAGGGACAGACTGTAGCATGATGACATCGATCACTGTATAATCAAATATAATATTTTGCATTAAGACTATGTATTGTATCCATGTTACATATTATACATAGAATTCATATAATAACTCACTGTTAATAATAGTAAAACGTGAATCTTGTACTAAAAGAATAGGTGTCAAATCAACCTTGCAGAATGTCCATCCGTTACAGCAATAACATACCATTATGACAATTATATCTATAGGTGCTAAGGATATCCCAGTATGTTACTCCTATAAAGATTGGTATATACTAACTCCAATTTCTGTATGTTAACATCATTGGGATTTTTTGAAATGTTTATAATAGCTTACCATTGCGGCTGAGAAGTTAGGTGTAATGTATATATTAACTCAAGAAGGGAACTATGCAACTAGAATATCCATGAATGAATAAGTTTAAACTCCATTATTGCATTTAAAGTATATCCATAAGCAGGCTGAATAAGTCCCCCATTCTTTACGGTGTCCAGCAAGGCACCCACCATCCCTACCATGCAGGCAGGAACGGATGGAGATTCTGTAAGGTTGATATGACACCTCTTTAGGTACAAGATTCACTTTTTAGTATAATTAAAAGTTATTATATAAATCCTATTCATAATTTTTACATGGAAACAATACATAAAGTGTTAATACAAAATATTATATTTGATTATACAGTGACCTATGTCCCCTGAGGATGTGGAGGTATTTTAATGAATCGCGTCGGGGAACATTTTGCTCATCCTTATATAGAAGAGTGCAATCACAATGTCATGCAATTTTATATATGTATTATTATATATATGTATTATTGTATTGTATTATTATTATTATAAAAAATTGTATCTTTGTTCATATGTAATTCAATCTTTCATTGAATTAAAGCTACTCAAATCTATGAAAATGTTATACCGTTTGCTGTGAAAGTCACCTGTGTTGTTTTTTTTGTGCAAAAAATATAAACATGGCATTATCGGGACAATAAGTATTGTTCTAGCATATGCAGATTTAGCATAAATTGAGTTTAAAATGTAAAAGATTTTCTAACAATTTTAGAGATAGTATTCATTGGCTTAACAATTAACTGGATGAAGTGGTTCCAAGCCTTGACCACATTTCTGAAAAGTTCTAGAGTGCTGTAGGAGTCAGATACCACTCGGTGTCTTTGGAGATAAAAATCAAAACACCCTAGTAAGTATTGAATGTGAAGGGTCTTATATGGAGCTATGTTAATGCAATAGAGAAAATGTAGATGACTGACAGAAAACCCATAGAGGTGAGTAAAACACCTGTTTAATGGCAATTAACCATCAATAACAAATTAAATAATCTAGAAAACAGTAGATTTTACATTTTAATTACATGTTTTATACTATTGTAATTTTGGGCCAAGTAGTGAATTGTGAAGCTTATTTCCAAGCAGGCATCAAAAGCCACTAAATGGAGTCATGTATTTGTCAAAAATAAATGAAATATTGCAATTGCAACTGGAATAACCATCCACAATGTAACAATGCTAATGGAGGTCAGGTACTGTTGGGTTGTTGCATTATAAGTCTGTGGTGGATTACTACTCCTAAGTAGTCTTTTATAATAGTCTTCTGCATGAGAAACACATTTTCAGCTCCTCATGGGTGGTGCTTATAGTGAGCCTAATCACTAGTTGCTCGTGCCAGTAGTTCCCCGGCTATATTACCACAGCCAAACAAATAGTAATAATGTCATCATTGCCTTCACAGGAAACAGGTGAAGTTTTAAAATTACTTAAGCAGAATTTTTTTTCGACACAGGGTTAACTCAAGCTGTAAAAACGAAGTTCCTCTTTCATATTTGATCCCCAGGCAGTAAGCAGAGTAAAGTATTATTGTTCCTCTTTTATGCAGCAGCCTGGCAAGTTCTCATCATGTGAATCTGTGAACAAAGATGTTTTTTTCTAAGTCTTAGCAGCAGAAAATATTGATGAGGATTTGTCCTTTAGTAAAACATGTGGGTGAGCCATGAATATACATCAGGCTTTATGTTCAATCCTCCCTGCTGCTCCATGCACCCTCTCCACCAGCGCTCATCACGTTGTTATCATATTGAATTACAGCGAGCGTGTAGCAGCACGTGCGGTGCATGGAAAATCATGACTGAGGTGTATTTTTCAAGTGTGGATGGCAGCGAGAGATGCAGGTAATGAGCCCTGATAAGGGGGTTGCGAATGAAGCATTCTCTGTGTATCCTCCTGGCCCTCATTAGGCATCATATACAGATCCACGTGCCGCCTCACATGGAAGGCCATGAATTTATTAACATGCAGCCCACTAATTTGTGCTCTTATTCAAATGAAGCTGCTGCATAACAGCCTGAGCAAAAAAAAATTAAAAATATTATATTTAATCATTTTAAAATGGAATGCTTTATTTTGCCCTGTGAACAGGCAGTGTGAAGAACACGTTTAACTCTGTCGATACAGAGGAGCACTCTGGCCTGATTCATTTCAAATTAAACAGTTTTTTAAGGGGGTTGTAAGCTATAATATATAGAAATGGTTGTGAAATTTTGATGAGTTTATCGCAAAGAGTCTGAATATGGTATATGTTGTGGGCAAGTGAAAAAAAAAGAAAATATTGCATTAGCACAGGTATTTGAATTGACTTTGAACTTAATTTATACAAAAATGTGCTAGAGTAGTACTTTAGTTTTTGTAATGTTCTCACGACACTTCTCTACATCTCCAACAATGTTGGTGATGTATTGTCCATTTGTTTTTTACTCACAAATTCAGCTACTCAAAAGTTCTTGAGGAAATCCAACCATCATTAATAATAGGCCTGGAGTAACTGGGGAAAGGGATTAAAATTAATTTTTAAAAATATAAATAAATAAAGTCCCAATATCCCTCCTTCTTCTAGTCTAGTAGTTTGTTTTCTTATTAGGCCATTGCTGCTGGAAGGGCAAACCTGTGGCTAAATCCCACTTTTTATTGAGCCTCCAAATTCAAACACTGTTGGGCAAAATGAAATACTGGGACAAAGTCATAGGACAACCTTTATATTTATAAAAATGTATCATTGTGCATAGCGAGTGTCAAAATTTTTTTTAAATTCAAAGTCAAGTAGAAATTTTGAAAATTTTAATTTCTAATTTGTAACCTAATTTATGCGAAAACTATGTGCTAGGGCAAATTGTTTTCAAATGTTCCCACACCCCCTCTCTACATCCCCAGCAAGATTTTAGCTGATGGTACCATGTTCAGGGGCTTTGCAATCAGCTCACAAAGTCAGCAAGTTAAAAAATTTGACCATCTCTAATTGTGGACGTTTTTCTTTCTCATCAGAAAATAAAAAATAAAAAAACCTTTTCGTAAGGAGGGAAAGATGAAGGTTTTACAAATAACATTGAATCATGAACCAGAAAAGTGACATCAAATGTAAAAAAAAAAGACAACAGCTGCAAATATAATTGAACTGGTCCAAGTTGTAACTAACACAGGATAGATTTGGGGTGGGAGCCAATTAACCTATCAATGTGTCTTTGAAAGGAAGAGAGAAACCAGATTATCCAGAGGAAACCTACAGAGAGATGGAGAGAACGTACAAAAGTGCACAGACCTAGATTCGAACCTGGGACCCCACTGTACTGCCCCTGATTCAATGAGTGTGCAAGGGGATACCACAAATTGTCATGAGAGAATATATTTCAGCACTTTTGAAAGTAGATGATCGCCATTCATTGTTGAGAGGCCAGACGCCCATTTTTCAAGCCTTCTCAAGGATAACATTGATAAGGGAAGTTTAATTGATCTGTCCTTCATTGCTTCTGTTCTTCGTCATTTTAATGAAAATTTTTCTCCTCACTTTAAAATTAGCTCAAATATGTAACATCTGAGGGTTGTGTTAATGAGTCAACCAGTCTGTCTGCTCCCTAGGTAGCCCTAGTGACTGACGTTGGCCTCTCCATGATGTTCATTGAGCCTTCTTATTGACAAAATCTATATCTCAGCATTGTTAGGGACCTGAACACTAACAGTTATTAAGGAGTCAGCTGTTTTACAGTCATTACCGGTAAACAAGAGGATGCATGCTGTATTATTTATCCATTGAAGTCATTACTAAACTATTTATTTACTCTGAAATCCTATCTAGGCCAAGTATCGTCTGTTCTGTCTCCCTAGCAACAAGCTGATTTTCACACCGGCCAGGCAGGTCATTGTAATGTCACCAGTTGTCTAAAATGTGTGCCAGTAGGTATCATGGTAACTGCTTGGTTTATCTGAACTACTTAACTCCGAACTGTGGCTTCATCTGCAGAATTCATTTAATACTCAATTACTTTACTAACCCATTTTATAAATATAATTTTTTTTATAAAGCGTTAAAAATAACCCCCAACCCTTATTTTATCTATGGCCCTGGCTCTGTTGCAACGCATGGTGGCCATATTATTTGCAATGACCCTTTTCACATGAAAAGGCATATTACAAAATGGATAGGCATAAACCAAGCCTATAGGTTTATACATATATATGCATTGGGACATTCTGTGGACCCTAGCTTCAAGCAGTTAATAGACAGCTTCAGGAGAAAGGTCTGATCCTATCATCCAACTGCCAAATCTGGTGACTTATTTTGTAAGGAGATGCTCTGGCATTTAACTATTTAATGACAAGCATTGGTTTGAATGGGGGTTGGGTACTTTCCATGCTTCCTTCTCTGGCGGGGTCACTCTGGAGTCACCGCTCCGGAAATTTTCTCCATAAGTTTCATAGACCCTATGTGCAGAATGCACCCCCCTTGTGCAACAAGCCAAGACACCCCTCTTGCAGTATCTCTCTTCCCAGAATGATTCAATCTCAGTGAAACAACCCCTTTAGTACACTGCCTACAGCCATCCTATTATAAAGGTCGCACTGTGTTTGCAGGTCCAGAAAATGAACTGTTCCCAGGAGTAGGGTAGAAGTTGCAAATCATCAAACAGTCTCTAAGACTGTGCCCTGTCCAAGTGGCGCGCTTGCCCACACTTCTCTATATAGGCCTCTCAAGTGATGGCATTTCTAGAGCCTAAAGTTTACCCTCCTCCCTAGCCTAGTTGAAGGGGGTCTGGCTCATGCACGATCTTTGTTCTTAAGTCCTGCAGACAATCCTGTCTGCCTCCCATAGGACAGGATCCATGCCTTAGTACAACAGGAACTTTTCAACTATGCTATTTATGAACTCTGGGTTCAAGCAACACCTCCCCTTAGCCTGGGTCACAGCACACTATAGTTAACTTCTACAGTGAGCAGTATACCATATAACATGTATACCCATCCTTATCAAGGCACATTATCTTTATACTTATACTATAACAGGTACACTTATACTTAACCTATTAAAGATACAGCACTCTATCTAAAATGAGGGGTTACTATCCTTACAAGGTAATCCATTTCTCACCAACAGTACCACCCAGTGCATTTCAACTTTAAGCTTGGTTGGTTGTAAAAACGAAAAAATAACCGGCATGCTATGTGTATTTACGGTTTTACTGCCTTGTAACCTACATTCAGCTCTTGTGCCACAGGAGAAAGCTTTAGCCGTTCATTGAGTTCATTTAAAAAGGAACTAGAGGGAAAAATGCAATTTATAGATTTCAACAATTTGAGTGTACTTTTGGATCAACCAACAATCTGTATTTAACAAGACCTGAACTTTGATGGCGTTAATCAACATTTCCAGCACTATCTCAGCTATTAGCGCCTGATAGTTTATCTATTTTATGATTTTAAACATTTGAATGGTCAAAAATTCCTGCTCACTCTGCTCTAAGCTGTGCAAATATTTGCTGTAAAGCTGGAAATAGAGGAATGCAGAGATTTGGAGAACGAGGAGGTCAATGAGTTTGTTTGTTTTCAGCAGCAGAGGGAAATCCATAGAAAATGAAGGAGAGGGTCTGTCTATGCAACTAATGGGATGTCGGAAAACAAGAAGCATGAAGATTTAATTACTATTGGGTATCATTAACCAGTCTTGTCTGAACAAATTCAAACACCGCAAATCCCAAGGAGAAAAAGCACACAGTTCAGTAATTAGTTATAGGTAAAAGGGCTAAAAGCTGAAATCTGAGCACATATGAAAGAAAGATGAAATTCTTTATGGAACTAAAAGATGTATTTTTCTAAAATGCAAACAATAAACAGATTAATTTAACTCGGTATTGGCCTCTTAAATGGCCTTGTACAAAAGATCTCTGATTGGTAAATAATTATCCAGTCAACTATGCTATAGTGCTTATGTACTAACACGGATATGAAGAGAGTAATTTACAAAATTTGTCAGCTGTTTCTTATTTCACTGTACAGTTACAGGCTAGAGGATAGAAAGACCTTCACAAGATTGGTTTCAGGGTGGTTGTTTGGCAATTGTATGCTTTGTGCGGGTATGTGGCCAGCATTTGTCAGTGATTGACCGCATTATCCCTATAAACGTACTCCCATAGGCCGACCAGTGAGCGCATAAGTGTAAATGAGGACACCAATTTCCTATGGAAAGCTATGTACCACAAACATTGCACAATGCAAATAGTGTAAAAGAACTAAGAGATCCACTTCAAAAAAGACAAAATACTATAAAGGAAGACAATTAAGGTAGAGCTGACCTAACGCAGAGAGTAAAGCCGGCCATAGACGTCTCGATCTATGGCCGGCTTGTAGAAGACTCCTCACAGCGTGGTGACGTCAGTCAGGAGTCGGCTACAGAACTGACAGGAATCCTGTGTGTTCCACTAACAGACACGATTCCTGTCAGACTATAGTGAATTAACTTGGAGGGGGAGGAGACTGCAGCAGGATCGGAGGATCGGCTACAAAAAGAACCAGCAGGACGGATCCGCGTGTGACCTGCTGGCTTTTTTGGTCGGATCCTCAAGGTGGGCTCCCCTGTAGTTGCAGGCGCCCAACCTTTATGTGTTCGGTGGGAGCGAGCACGGTGCTTTCCCGCAATTATGTCCGGGAATCGGCCCGTCTATGGGGGCTTAGGAAGTAAAACGAAGGAGGGAATGCTAGGAAAATGGCTCTTTAGGTGCCCATACACATGTAGACCGATGACCTGTTGAGCTTACCCACTTATCTATTGGAATGGAATTTAGATGTATCAGATTTCCTTTAGATCTCATTTTGTTTTACCAAAACCATGTTATATGAGGGATTTTCTAAAAACTTATGTGCAATTGCAGAGGACCCTATACTACATAGTTTTTGGTAGATCTAAAGGATATCTGACAGAGAGATCTAAAGGTGTATGGCCAGCTTATATTGGCATGGGTTTGTATTGAAAATAATTGGCTGTTTAGGATAAAAGTGACAATTGGTGCAAAGATCTCCCCTTACCCTTCCCAGACTCTCTGGTATTTGCTATTCAACTATAAACTAACTGTCCTTTAGGTCATAAAAAAACCCATCCAAATTTAAAGTCTGCCCCACCAGTATATACCTAAAATACATTATTTATGTCCCTTTGTAGAATGTGTCCAGAACATGGAGAATATGTTCTGTGTGTGCTCCATTTCCATACTGACTGGAACTTCCCCAACAATCAATTTCCAAACACAGCTACATGTGGGACTATCAGTACTTTTTTTTTTACCTAATTTGCCCCCCAACAATGTTCATCTTCTTCAGCTTCCTTCAGCTCTGGATTGACTTCCTGCCAATGTAAGTGAATTTGATTTTAGCCATTCTTTATCAGTCAGTCACCCCTGGAGTGTCTAGGCATATGCAAACCTTTCGCTATACAGTGTGCGGACAACACTGACTCCATTAAAGACATTACACAAGACAGAATAAAGGTAGCCATGCACAGGCCTGATTTTTGGCCAATCGACTGCTGTGTGTGTTCCCGACAACCGCCTAGCCGTAAAGTGCACCCGCCTGGCGAGATCGGCCAGGAATCTCCTGCATGTTGGATCGCAAGGTAAACCAACATGTTGGAAAATTCCTGGCTGATGCCATTACTTTGAATGGTACGGGACAGTAAACAAAGCTGCCGATCCTCCGAGGGGTCCTTTGACGTCACCACACTGCAGTCTGTCCCTCATCTATTGAGGCAGAATCTCAATGTGCCTACCCATCAATATTATTTTATATATTATATTATATTATATTACACCAGAACTCCCAGAAGTGTTATGCAGACAGAAGAACCAATGTTACCTGAATGTTTCCAGCTGAGTTTTAGTCTATTTTGTTGGGTAATGGCCCTAGAAATATTTTATTGACCTGATTTTTTATTTAAGACTGATGTATATACCACTGCTTGACAATTCCTAGGTGTGTTTTCCCCATAAACCTTACAATCTTATCATACAATTTTGTTCTACCAAAACCATGTAATATGAGGACCTTTCTAAACTTTCCAATCAGTTGTTGTTGGTAGATCTAAAGAAAATTGTACAGAGCGATCTAAAGGTGTATGGGGGGGGCTTTACTTTTATGTAATGACCCTGCCAGCAATGCAATGGGTTTATTTAAAACATAAGGAGAGCATGAAGAGAAATGAACTTTATGCACCCAACCTCTTTTCTAGTAGAACATCTGGGGTATGAGAAGCTGCATATATCTTTAAAGACATGAACTAGCTGCACCCAACCCCTCTTTACCATGAAGGAGAAAGGATTTCTCAGTATGGGCTACACCTGTCATTCAATGATTAGGTACCTGAGGAGTAGTAGAGCCTGCTATGCTCTGCATTCCTCTCCCTACACAAACATTTACACTGCCACGGCTGTGATCCAGGCAGATGTCGGGGTCAGTGAGTTTGTTGACTGTAGCTTCTTGTGCTCAGCATAGTAAAAGGAAGCAGAGAGAATTACAAGAGAGGGGTTAGTAAGGATAACGAGAACAGAGGGAATGAGACATACAAACACCAATAAAATCCATTTATTCTAAGCAAACATCATGCAGAAATGCTGATTATTGTGGTTTTAGCACAAGGCCAGTTAGGAAGGAACTACAAATCCCAGAACTACCTGGCCTAGTGGCACATAAACTTTTCAGCGTTCAAGCAAAGTATCAAGAATGAAGAGCCAACCCTAACAACTTTTAGCGACTGGCATGGCTTTGTAAAAGTCTTGCTTTGGAGTTCAATTGATACCCTTTTTTGGCTAACTGGAGTCACTTTGCATAGACCTGGTTTTTTAATTGATGGCTATCATGATACAACATACTGAGATTACAAGTTTAATAAAAAGAAAAAAAACATATTGAGGTGGATAAGATGCAGCTCAGAATGATTGCAGCTCAAATGCATCTCAGGATGATATCAAACTGCCACCATTGACACAAGCCCCAAAGCCCTGTCTTATCACTAACAACCCATCACGAACTAATCTTAACATTTAACTGGAGTTCATATAATATATAAATATATTTATATAATATAAAAATAATGCTTCCTGTAGCCCCAAAGTTGTAGTAACGCAAAGTAGCCCCAAAGTTGTAGTAACGCAACTTAAGCCTGGCATACACACGCCAATTAGCGGCTGATTTTGCCGCTCACCAACGGGCGTGGGCGCACGCTCGGCGGCAAGATCCCTGTCGCCCCACAGCTCGGCTGGCCAGAGAACGGACATGTCCGATGTTCTCTGGCCGATGCCGGCCGATGCCGGCCGATGCCATTAACTTCAATGAAGACCGGCGTCTCCATTGAAGCTGATGGCCGGCACACAAAGGGTGTAAAGCAGCCCCAGAATGCACCGCGATGACTTCATCACGCTGCATTCCAGAGCTCATCGGAGCTCGTCTGTCTGCACCCGTCTGTAGGTGTATGGCAGGCATTAAAGCCCCCCATAGACAGGCCGATTCCCGGCCATAGTTGCAGCCGACCAACATTAAGGTTGGTCGGCTGCAACTATAAGGGAGCCTACCTTGAGGATCTGACAAAAAAATTGCACACACATCCGTCCTGCTGGTTCTTTTTCTGCCCAATCCTCCGATCCCTCCGAGTTAATTGGCTACAGTCTGACAGGAATCGCGTGTGTTAGTGGAACACACGGGATTCCTGTCCGTTCTGTAGCCGACTCCTCACAGCGTGGTGACATCACCACGCTGTGAGGAATCTGCTAAAAGTTGGCCATAGATCGGGACATCTATGGTCGGCTTAAGTTAATGTTTTATGTTAAGTGCACTTCATCTGCATTCATTATAGTGCGTTCATGTGACGCGATGTTCGTATGAAGTTTGTGAAGTCTTCTTCTTGAAGTGCAAGGAAGCTTGCTGTGGTGCATTGCAACTCGCATTGCAAATGTCAGGAATGGTGGGATAACTTGAGCCCAGCACTTCAACGGTAAAAATTTAAATAACACTTTACTGTTGAGCACTTGAATCTTACAGTGCAAATTAAAGAAAGAAAATAGCTTACCGTATTTATTCGACTATAACGCGCATTTTTTTATACCCAAAAAAGAAGTCAAAATTTAAATACACGAGGGTGGCAGTGGCGGCCAGTTGTGCCGATGTTTTATACTCCCCGCCGAGATCTTCTACTCCCCGCCGAGATCGTCATGCATAGCAGTGGCCGCAAATCTGTCACCCACGGCGGCTGCTCCATGTTCCCCCGGTCTTCTTGCCCTGCGTCCACATCTGCTCCCCCTGCTACATCACCTCGTTGCGTACAGTGTCACCTGTGTACAGTACAGTTTACAGTGTACACGTGCCGGTACCCACGTTATGGTAAGCATTGCTTCCTTCATTGTATCCTGTTAATTCAGTGTTTTGTGAACTGTACAAAGTTAGGGGTGCGCGTTATACACGAGTGCGTGTATAATATACCGATTTTTAAGCGAAAATTAGGGGTGCGCGTTATACACGGGTGCGCGTTATACTCGAATAAATACGGTACTTTAGTTTAGTTGATACACTCCAGCAGAAAACAAAAAGTCCAGCAATAGTGGCAATATGTAGTTGTCTCTCCAGTCTCTCACCCCAATTGATCTTTCTCTGTAGTCCCCTGATTAGATCACCTGATGCAGATTGCACCCCAGTCTGCATCCCAAAGGAAAACCAGGTAGGTACTACTTTTGCAATGGAAGTCCCTCGTATCCCTTCAACCCATTCCGCGATCTGGTTCTTTTTTAACCTCCCTATTGGTCACTCTGCTTCTACTCTGTATTACTCTGCTTGAATTTCCCATGTCTGTCCACCACCATTATAATGGAGGGATTATTATTGTTATCATCATTTTTAGCACCAACATATTGCACAGCGCTGTACAATAAATAAGAGCGATGTCGGTTTTCCAGCCCAAGTCACCAGCGTCATTGTCCCCTTCGGCGTCATCGGTGACCGGAAGTCTGGAAATGCTGCAACAATATAGATAATCACCACAGCTTTCCGGGGATACACCGGGTTTTTTCCAATCCTGGTTGCAGTAGCAGTTGAGATGAACCCAACCTCTAGAAGAAATAGGTTCATCTCAACCGATAGGAAGGTTAAATTAAAACAATACTGCAGCCATATGCTGCTAAATTAACCCAGATTTCATTAACCCCTACCTACATTTTCATGAACAATGCAAAAGAGTGCACATTAAACCCCCCACACCTTACAATCTTACCATACAAATTCTATACAATCAACATTTTTTTCTACCAAAACCATGTAATTTGAAGACATTTATAAATCTTCAAATCACTATTTTTTATATCAGGGAGGCCACTATACTACATAGCCGTTGGCAGATCTAAAGGAAATTGTATGGAGTGATCTAAAGGTTTATGGGGGGCTTTAGACATGCTTAAACGTATGCTACATTTTGAAATTAAAATGCAGGTTGTATTCAGATTGAATGGTCTAAGGTGAATGGTAAAGGTGATTTAAGAGATGCTTAATCTATTTTTTAATAGCTTAAGCCAGCCATGCACGTTGCGATCTATGGTTGATTGGGCTATTACCTTGAGCGATCCACCCAAAAGGGTCGAAATCATTCAGCGTATGGATTGCACAGGGATAAACCAGGATGGTAAATCCCTATGCGATCTGCTTACTTTGGATGAGGACCTTCGATCCCCATCCAAAGAATCATGCAGGACTCGCCACCAACACAACGATTCCCTCCCGATTGTTTGGATGGTGTCACCACACTAAGATCAAATGTCCACAGAACTAACAGGAAAAGCAACGTGTATGGGTAGCTTTAATCCCCTTTAGAACACGGGCTTATGAATCAGTGGAATGCTTGCCATGTCTTGGTGTATGTTATGTTAGTTGTTAAAAAAGCTCAATAAACTTAAAATGTTAAAAACAAAAACAAAACTGACTCACAGACCAAGGGTGCTAATTCAGCCATCAACAATGTACTCATTACTAGTGATGAGCGACTAGGCAATATTCGAATTCGCGTAATTTCGCGAATATCAGCCATAATATTTGTTTCCATTTTCGAAATCTTAAATAACTACACATCTGAAAATCGCACTTGCGATCACATTAGTGCAATGCATGCAAGTCAATGGAGCTCGGATATTCGACTGGGAGAATATCCGTCATTTCCGTTTAAAAAAAATCGCATTGTGATTATATAATCGCGATCAATTGAAATCAAAAATCGCGATCGCGTCAGATATGTGATTTTATATTCGCGAATATTCGCAAAATGGCAAAATGGTGATATTCGAGCTAAATATTCGAAAATCGAATATTCGAGTTCAACACTACTTATTACCAATGCAGGCAGCAGTTGCCAACTATGACCAGTAAAAGGTCCACAGTTACCAACTTCAGTTCAGTTCAACAGAGTCAACATTCTGAACTTATACTACAGTTTGGACTAAAGGCCTTCAAATGTACTTGAGACAAATTTAAACAATTTAGAAACAATTGATCAAAGTACTGCTGTCATATGAACTTGGAATTTGCATAGGCATTCCGATATGAGTGCAAGTCAAAGAAGACAACATAAAAAAGAGGAAGACATGTTATGAAAAAGAGTTTTGCAGAATAAGTTGATGGCTCAAGTGTTTCAAGGGTTTCTGAGGTCTGCTCACATTCTGGGGCATAGGTGAATCCTTCAACGGGTGTTGAACCATATGATCTTTGGACAGCAGTGCAGTGAGTTTTTTTGTTCTCTCTGTCACTAACCAAGTGACTTTTGTCTTCGTGTCAGCTTCAGTTTTATGGCTCCATCTCAATTGAAACTAGTAGGAATAACAAGAATGTGAGCTTTTCCATCACAAAGGAAGAAAATGGGAGTGCAAAGGTTTCTGCTACATGTTTTAATGTATTGGTACCAGCACACCAAAAATACAAAACCCTGATTCTAATTCAGGGGGTTTTCCAAACATTTTGCAAAAAAGGAGCAGGTTTGGTGAGGTGAAAATGTGTGAAGTATTGAACTATTTTATGAACTGTAATTTCGTGCCAGATGCCAACTGAAGCCACTTGTACCTTAAGCAAGACCAGTGAGCACAACATTAGGTGTCCATGGGTCGGTCTTCTGGCTTTCGTCCCAAAGGACTGCCATTAGGGGCCTTATCTAGACGACCTGCAAGCGCCTGCGCATGTAAACAGGTCTTACTTAATAAAACCCTTGCACAAGGGCAAAGTTTCACATTAGATACAAAAAAATCACATTAAATAAATAAGTAATACAATAAAGATCTGGAGGAGATTAACAAATGACTAAAGGCCCCCATACACCTTACAATCTTTCCACACAATTTCTGTACAATCAACTTTTGTTCTTCCAAAACCATGTAATAGGAGGACCTCTGTAATCCTTCCAATCACTATGTATGTATCAGGGAGGACCCAGTACTACATAGTTGTTGGTAGATCTTAAGGCTTAGGCTTAAGGGCACTTTCATTGTACACATTGCGTCTTGAGCAACACTAATGCACAGCATTGTTTAGCTGCGTTTTCGATTTCCTTTTCATTAATTGGGAACACATGGAAACGCTGACAAAATTATTAAAGCTAGCCATACATGTGTCGATTCCCTGAACGATCGATCACCCATCCGATCGATTCCGGCGATGCCACAGGCGATCGGATGGACGATCGATCGCCCAATTACGTCTGTGCCTACCACCTTAGGCCACCGATTCCTGGACGATTCCATGCCCGATCGATCGCTTCACAAATGGCAACTCCCCTTGATGTGTGCTGAATCGATCAGAAAAGACCAACAGGTTGGTTCTCTTGGCTGATCCGATTTGGGGGCCATGTCGATCGGGCAGGGTCGATCGGGCAAGGTGGGCTGCACGCAATTCCTTGGCGATCGATCCGCGTGCACGCGCCCGGTGATCGATCGGCCAGGAATCGTGTGGGAAATCGACCCGTGTATGGCTACCTTGAGGGACCTTAAATCATGGTAGCATTAATACAGGGTACACAAATTTCCATGGAAAACCTGTTGTACTTTTCACACTGACCCCATGATGCATAATGCCTTAACGCACAAAGAAGAGCATCGATGCATGATTTTGTCTAAGGTAAAAACCACACTGCAGCCACAGTGCAGCTAGTGTGAAATGAGCCTGCCACAGTGTGAGAGAGCCCTTGGGAATAACAAAAATGCTAAGTTTTTTTGTACATTGGGATTAGATAGGAGTAGTCTAAAGCTATACACAGGCTGATTTTTCATTCGTTCGGGAATCAACAAGGATCGCTCAAGAAATTGATCAGTTCGCCATTATTTTGGATCGCCTAGGTCCCGATCCAAAGCATCAAACTATGATCGTTGTTTGTTGTTTGAGATTTTTGCGTTCACATGTTGCGATGGATAGTATGCCTGGGTATGAAGGTTGTAAACGAATCTATGATCTGTAATTGGGGTGAATATAGTATGAGTACAATAAATTCCTCTTCCAAATATATTCCACAACTATCAACGCATAAGGCGAAAGTCCCAACTGTTCACCTGTTACCCCTTAAACTATCCTCAAAAAACAGATTTCACAGGGAAAACATTTTAATGATAGGAAAGAAGCTGATCCATGACATATAAAACTACTAATCATTGGAAGAATTCATAAACAGTAAAATAAATCAATCACTTAAACTGTACAGAAAACAAGGGCAGCGGCTGGAGGCTCCTTTAAGCCAGGGCCTGGCAGGGTGCACTCCTTCCTTTGCTGACGACAGACTGTTTACATTGCTGGAGTCACAGTGCACTCCATGACCTACAGCTGTGTGTGAATCTGCACATTTCAAAAGCTGCCAGCGTGTATCTAGACTATGGAGCCTGCAAGCTGCAACCAACTCCAGCAAAGAAACGCTTCAACAGATGCCAAATATATCCCAATATATACATTTTAACAACATTCCCACATAAATATGACGTATGAATATGTACAATATGTTTTCAGATGTCTTCATTGTTTCTTTTCTCATGTTTGCTTGCTTCACAGAAACATTTTCTTTACATGTTTTGGGCCTGTAACAGTGACACAAGCCTCACTGCAACGCCAACTAGATTTCTGGAAGTGGCTCGTCTTTCCCTATAGAGACATTTTCATGGGAAATTATATTATATTATTCATTTCCATTTTACCGAGAAATACAATAACAAAAAGCAAGTTGAAATCGCCTTCTCAAGGCACTGGTAAATGTAATACCCTACACATAATTAGGTGAAAATATAATAACCAATCAATGTAAAGCTGGTGGCAAGATGATTGAGAATTTGAGGGAACATCTTTAATAATTATAACCCCAAACCCCAAGAAAATGCAAAAACAAATTCACACAAGACAAATTTTTTTGTGTCATCCTTTTTAATCACTACATCTAACATTGGAGATTCAAATTATTCACCACAAGCAATAAGGGGTGACCCTTTCTGTCACCATCATAATTCAGAATGTCAGGGAACCAACTTGTGAATGGAAAAGAGGGCCCGTTGCCATGCTCTGTTTACTAACAGAGCGAAGCATCAATGGCTGTTTCATAATGCCTTGCTTTGTATATACCAGACCATGATTCCTTGCTCCATTTGACACCTGGTATGGATAGAAGGCATTCTCTTCCATCAGTACCCCTTTTCTGTTTCAATAATTTTTATTGATTTTATATAAACAAAAGAAAAACTAAACATTAAAAAACAATAATTCCTGAGTGATTATTAAAAGATATTGTACTCATCTTATTTACATTGAAAGAATCATATATGGTAGGTACAGCGCTGGAGACAACCTGACATAAGGTTGCCAAGTGTACAGTATCCATAAGGGAGTATAAGTTGCGGGGTTACCAACTCAACAAATTTAGAATCATGAAGTGAGAAAAAAAAGACGTAATTTCTGGACCTCAAATGCAAGGAGAGAACAATAAGAAGAAAGGGATACAAAAGAAAGAAGAAAGTAGAAGCAAACAGAGAGGAAAGGAACAACTGACAGTGAATCCAGGTAGCAGCTTCGTACGAGCTTAGATTTAGTCCAGTGGTGGGGTGGCTGTCAAAAATTGGTGAGAAATGTAAGTAAGAGTGTAGTGTCGTGGGAGTGTGATGTGTAATGCTACCTCATGCTACTCATGCAACCAGGTTCTTGAGATGGATGTTCTCTGTTCACACACCAGGCTCAGCTCACAGCCCAATAAAGCCAAGGTCCACGCTAGCTGGTAGGGGCTATTTACAGTTTTATTTGGAGGATATATACAAGCTTGCATTATCACCCGGAGGCAGGGATGGGGTTCAATCTTGGGAATTAACGTTTCCAATAGTTGCTGTCGAGCTGCTGGACCTGTGGGCAGGGTGTTCTCCAAGATAAAGCACAAAGGGCTTGTAGTCATCTGGGAGCCAATGCAGAAAAGCCCAGAATTTTCTAAGGGACTTCTATTTAGGTCCTTAGACAGGGGCTGGCATAAGGCCTGTTACTGGGCTGAAACGATTAGCTACTTTTTGGAGGGAAAGAAGAGAGCGGGTAAACACCCTTTCACCCTGCCCATGGACATACACCAATTCAATAAGCACTATACAAGCAAAAAATATACAGAGCATATTATGTCAGGATTGTATATACATTATATTAAATATATACAATTTTAGTGTTCACTACAGGATAATTGAAAGAAGATATGAATGATAATAAATACCACACAAGAGTTGTAATCCTTCCCCACTCCATCCAGATCTAAAATGAAAAAACAAAGCTTTTGGCTTGGCATATACTTTGAATGTCCATTATTCCAACTACATACGTAGTTCCCTGCACTCAGTTATATAACTCTGCATCACCAAACACCAGTGGAACACAATGTAACATACATGGATTCTCCATAATAAATGTTCTTTTGTAAACTGGGAAACGTGTTGCTCCTCTCACAAAAACATTCCTCATTATCACTTATGGATAAAGGCCATTTAATTAGTGGTTTCATAATATTGTGGCAATTACTCATAAAACCAAGGGAATGTGCCCAGAAATAATTGACAGCACAAGGGAACCGTTTGGTGCCAGGATGGAGAGAGCTCAGAGGGTGTAACTGGGCAAAGTGAGATACAGATCTGAGACATGACGTCACCGCCCAGAGGCTGATCTCTCCCATGACAATTATGGCACAGTTTGAGTCCAAATTGTTTAAAAACAAAGGTTGAAATCTGATTATTTCTGTTTTTTCCCGTTTCTGCTTTTTACAAGAGAAGTTAGACTTACAGTATTGAAAACAACTTTAGTAATTAGGACAGAGCAGAGTGATTTCAGCAAAAAGTATTCTGTAGCCGTCAGTAAAATATGTTAACATAGAGTCTCAATTTTGCTTAATAAGCTGTTTACGCTGAAATGCTGAAAAAGTTGATAAGCTGCAACGCAAACAAAGTCCAAACAGCTATGCGTTATAAAAAGGTCTGTGAACAGTGCTCAGATATCCTATGGGAAAGCTGCGCACTTGTGGGTTCTGCACCAAATGTGATGCCGAGAGCGGACAGCAAAGCACACAGTGTAAGAGAGCCCTGATGCACTTTGCATCTTGGCTGCTGCACTGGGATAAAATAAATTGTTAGCTCTTGTCATTATTTTGTTTTATTATTATTTCTTTTTAATAACCCTTTAAGTTTATGTGTGTGAGGCTGGCATTCACAACACAATGATTAAAGGTCACGCTGGGTGTACAAGGTGTAAAGTGTATACTAGTTGTAGACATTTTTTATAGTATATATGCCCAATATTCAGTGACACTGGCCCAAACAAACCAAACACAACCACCCTATGCCATACCTCAATGAAGGTGAGACCCCTCATTAAAGTAAGGGGCTATTTTCCCCACAACCTTGCCCCGGTGTTGTGCGGGTTCGGGTAGAGGTCATAAGGATACGGTGGTTCCATTAAACCCCCTATGCCACCCCTTTTTTTTATTTGAACAAAAAAATATATAATATTTATGTGCAAATGCAACTTTGTATGCTAGTGCACAGGTGTTTAATGTGTAAAACAGAGGTCATTAGCTTTGTCTTATCTGACTCTTGACATCTGACCTGACAATCTGAGCTGTTTGACACAACAACCAAGTAAAAAGTCTATTGCGGCATTTTACAGCAAAATATCAGCCCACTAGATGTGACATGCAGTGTCCATGGTCGTTTGAAAAAACACCCAAAAGACCCAAAGAAAACCACTCTAATAGAGTACAGTTTACAAACCCCTTTTAAGCTGCAAAAATGTGAATCTATCCTTAACAAGCACAGTAGCTGCAGAGTTTGATTGGGGAAGATTCAGTCTGCTAACAACTTGCATGCTAAAGCTAGCCATACAGGCACCGAGCGGCAGGCGATTTTGCTATGTAGTAATGAATAATTCTAATAATAATCAAGGCTTTATCCTTTCTGCCTTAACTTTCATACATTGGATTTTCTATTTTTCATTAAAACTGCCCTGTTTTACACAATATTCCAGCTTGTCTTGTGTCCAGGGATTTCCAAAAACCTCAATATTAATTGCTGTGAACCACTAAACCAATGGGAAGAAAAAACATCCATATCACAATTTCATCTTTTAACTCTGTTTAATAAAATTGATAGTACGTGTCACTCTGACCCTAGAGGGACGGTCCCCATCCCAAATATGATCCAAAAATACAGAAGGTGGGAAGAAAGACCATTGGTAATGGTCTAACTGCCCATCAATTTCCCTTGAACAATCAAGGCTTGGGGACTTTTTAAGTGGGACCGGCCTCTAATTACACGACAACCTCTAACTAGAGGGTTTCAATGTTTGGTAGATCTAACAAAATAAGGTATACAAAGTCAACAAAAACACCCATAAATCATAGGCACCAACAAAATAGCAGGTTGGTGTAGGGTAAGAAGTCCTCGGTGGCAGATTATACAATTAAAATGTTAATCTTTAATACATTTGATTTAAAATCATCAGACGTCACAGGACGACGGGGGCGAACCAACTTCTAATTCCACCCAACAGACCTATGGGCACAGCCCACAACCTACTAGAGATACACTCAACCTATTACCACTGCAGCTGGTTGTTAGGTTCCTGCTGGGATTCGAACCCAGAACTCGGTTCTGGGTATGTAGCAGAGCACGCCGCGTACAATTGGTGGGAGCGAGTCTGGTTTGTGTGCCACTCCATTTCGGTCAGTAACATCTTCGATCCGGCAACTTGCAGGGAGTGGACCACACAGCCCTGCTTCTTGGAACCTTGTCCAGCTGAGTTCCATCACATCTTTCAGTAGTTTTGGACGGTCCTCAGCTGATGGGTCCAGGGTTCAGCAACCTTCCTATTTAAGCACAGACAGGGGGAATAGGAAAGTTGCTGTTCATTGGGTTTTACCCTGACGTTCCAAATTCCTGGCCTCAAACACCTGTACTGACTAAGATCCGTTTCCTGTTTCCCGTGGCTGACCCTGCTTTGTTCCCCCTTGGACACCGGACCTGCCCTTGCCCCTGACTGTGCCGGCCTGACCGCCATCCCTGTTTCGATATTCCTTTCCTTCCCTGCTCTCCTTCCCTACTTGATACCCGTTCTTGGTTAGACCACTACCTTATCCTCGTGTTGCACCCCTTACCTGGTTTTGCCCTCACTGGATCCCGACTACACATCCACTATTGACCGCCTTCCCGACAAACCGGGGGATCAGTGTACCCCGCATCCTGTCGGTCCACCACCCAGGACACCCTTCTGGGGGGATTGTCTGGGGCGCGGGGGCGGCCTGGCCCTCGTGTGCGGGAAAATCTATTCTGGTCCCCCTAAGGGGATTGGTCCCAACCCCCTAAGGGGGGGCTATTAGGGAAAAAGACCCAGAGCAAGCCTAGACTCCCCGCTCCCGTCAGTCCTTGTGCCTATCCCTGGTTGGGTAGTCCTCTGGGCTGACCGCTGCCGGAGAGTCTCCGGGATCGGTGGACAACAGCAACAGCCCAGGCTCTCAGCGCTGTCCTCCTGGGCAGTTCCTGCCTTGAAGCCACCCAGGGCTAACATAGTACATTCATGGTACTCCTGTCACCGGCAACAAGCCCTGACTCTCCACTGCAAGAACGCCACCTACTCCTCCATACCACCGGCAAATGGCTTAGACTGTCTCGTCCCCAAGCCCATGCGAACACTGGCCTACCCGCCCCCCCCCCACGTTCCTCCGTGACCCTGGCAGCAGCCACAAACACCTATTGGACCTACCCAAGTTGACATCTCCTAGAAGAAGTTTGTCGAAACGCACGTCGAGATGTCTTCATCTTGTTCAACATTACTTCATTTGATTACCTTATGAACATTGGCTGCCCGACTTCATTGACCCCAACATCCGGGTCCTAGTCTGCCACCGAGGACTTCTTACCCTACACCAACCTGCTATTTTGTTGGTGCCTATGATTTATGGGTTTTTTTGTTGACTTTGTATACCTTATTTTGTTGGATCTACCAAACATTGAAACCTTCTAGTTAGAGGTTGTCGTGTAATTAGAGGCCGGTCCCACTTTAAAAGTCCCCAAGCCTTGATTGTTCAAGGGAAATTTATGGGCAGTTAGACCATTACCAATGGTCTTTCTTCCCACCTTCTGGATTTTAACTCTGTTTATGTGGTTTCTTTTTATTCAAATATATCCCAAAAACCTTTCTATAGCTAGTATAACAATATTGATTTTATGTATTTGGATTGATTTTGATTACCATTGTTTAGCAAATTTCAAGCAGAGTATTTTAAATGTGACTTTTCCCTGAAAGCATTTTAAGGATTTATTAAGTGTGGGTGTTACCTAGGGTGGTCTTCAGCCTGTCCAGGAACACCTACACTCAATGCTCAATGCTGACATCTAACATTCAGGGATTTTGAGCCACTCCACTTCTCCCTTTAGGAAAGTTTCATACTTAACGCATTGCATTTTTCAAAATGCAGAGTTAACCCAAGTGTTTCCCCTAATGCTTTGCTGCAAAAGCAAATGCTTGAAAAGTGCAAAATGCCTATGTAAATGTGTTCTCCTTTAAAAAACCTATAGTGTGAAAGGGCCCTAAAGCCGGGAATACACAGTATGATTTTTTTTTGATCAACTTAACCTATGATTGTATTATCATATTACATTTGGATTGTTTTACCACCTCATAATGTAATTTAGATTGAAAACAGATAGATTCCTTTCCTAAGTCCTGTGTGAATGCTTCACAGTACCATCGGATACAAAATGATTGAAATACCTAGAAACCCCAGCAGATACTTGATGCTCGATTAATACATGATCGACTAAAATTTACAGTCATGTTCGATCACTGGTCAATCCATTTTATGCTTACTTTTGATAAAATGTTTGGTTCCAATTCGATTCGATTCAAATTGTTTTTCAAGCCAAACAGATGGAAATATCAAACCATGTATGCCAACCTTTGTGGCATGTTAAGTGAAAATAATAAATAGAGGGTCACAGATATTCAGAATATTGAAATGAAACTAAGCATTTTAAATAATACAAAGTTGTATTCTTTTTTTTATATTATATCTGCTCGCATTTAGTTACTAGCATGCGTATGTTTTACTTTCTATTGAACATATTAAATAAAAGCATCCATTGGCTGCTCTGCACTAGCTATAGACATGTTTAATGCAGTTAAAAAACATATACTTATATACTAGTGATACATATACTAGTGATCATAGCAACAAAAGAATAGCTTTTTCCTGCTCAGAATGCCTCATCAGTAGTTACTCATCAGTACTCCTCTCATGCCTATGGTGCCCACATATCTTCAGTGTATGACATGTAACTCCCACAGCATAGATTGGTATCTTGAATCCCGGGCTCTACAGCTTTGCTCTTGCTGCAGCAGTTGATTTTGCTGATTCTATATCAAACTATTTGCTTCCGGAAAATATTATATACTGAACATATTCCTTTCCCAAAATATAGTTGATTTTGGTGCCACGGCCAATACATATGGAATCTAAAGCAGGCTAATGAATAGGCAAGTCAAATCATTAAAATATCATATATCACAAAAATATTAAATGCATAAAAATACATCTCAGTGGTTGTTTATATGTATTCTGCTTTTAACTGTAGCCAACGCATTTGTCCCCCTTCAGGGGTATCTTCAGAGTTTTGTTATAGCAGTAGACAGTCTGCAGAAGTAGTACAGTGACCCCTAAGCCTGGGTTTCTAGCTAATATAATCCAGTCCAGACTGTCGGTAGACTGGGTGAAGGGGATGCTATAGCATCTCTGGTTCTGGGATCCAGTGACTGCTGGAAAGAGCGCTGACGGAACCGGTGACCCCTTTGAAGGTAAAGGGCAGTGTGGGGGGGGGGGAGACCTCCTGTCCCTGAATGCCCACCAAGGCAAGTGAACCCGCTCCCCTCCTAGGACCCCTCGTAGGTTAGTCCCTAAAACAGAGAAATCTAGAATATATATATATAGAGAAGTTTCTTATCCAAGTCTTGTCAGTCAAACAGGATGGTGGCAGGCAAAACAAAACCCTGAAGAAGCCCCCAATTGTGGGAGAAACGCGTTGGTTACGGTTATAACCATGACTCATGAACAACCACTGGTATGTTTTTTTTAATGCATATTAGATATATTTGTGATGAATGATATTTTAATAATCTCTTAGGAAAAAGTTGTGCACTTGACTGACCTTTCTTAATTATATAATATTTGTTTTTCATTGGACTTTCGGTGCCCTTAAACACTATTTATTAGCTTGTTTTAGAAGTATTATTTACTGATTGGAATGTGTATATGATAATAGACATAAACTAATTAAAATGATTTCAAATTAATTTTTCCCATTTGAAGTCCAATAAACTCAGACTGGGTCCACATTTATGAGTTCATACTTCAATCAGAGGATATAAGCAACAAACCCACAATCATGTTACCAAACAATACATTATGAAACAAAGCCTACATCAAATACAGATGTTTTTCTAAAACTATGGTCTGTTTGGTTCTGTGTGTATCACTTACCTATCATTGGCCTTATTATATCATTTATGTTGATACTTGTGGGTGGATTTTTTTTCAACTTTTATTAAACAAACATATAAAGACATGTAAATAAAAACAGGTATAAACAACAATTCATAAAACAGTACAATAGTAAAAGAAAAAAGAAGGAGAGCCCTCCTCCACATTCAAAAAAGAGAATACAATACAGATACAGATTATACTAGTGTAATCAATAAAAGCAACCAACAACGATGGGCCTGCAATAAAAGCAACCAACAACGATGGGCCTGTATGTATGTGAGGGTTACTATTCATTTATGTTGTGTTATACTTCTTAATCATCCAGGTCATGCTTGTGCTGAAGAAGTGGCTTAGATTGAATGCAAAACATCTTCAACACAACTAATTAGGTCCGGATGAATAGGACTTCTACAACTAGCTAATGATCTGCTTTAATATAAAAAAAAAAGCTTAGATGTAAAAAGATCAAGAGAAACAGAAAGGAGACCCGAGATGTCACATTGACTGTGAGTTACCTAAAATCCTCTGAAATGTGGATGGTAAAAGTCTATGTATTGGGTAAGGGAAGAATAGCAGATGATACCACAGCAATGATCAAAAGGCCTTCTAAGAATTAGAACACAACAACAGCAGCACTATACTTTATAGTGAATTACAATCTCACCAAATCATTAAGGTTATGGGATGGAGAGCGCAGAAACTTTAGAGCCCCAACGTGTTTTGATTGTTCCAGGGATCTTATGATGGGGCATGAAGAAGTGTGCACTCCTTCTCTTATGTAGAACAGTTCTTCTATTGAATACTATTGTCTGTATTGCTCCTTGGTTGTATCCTAACATGAGTGAGAGACAGAACCAAGAACATGATCTTTTTCAGCTAAAATGCAGTGTGGGCACGAAACAAGCCATATGCAGGGATCAACAGAATTGAAGAACCTTAAACAACACACAAAAGTCCTTCTTACCGAAACTTTAAGAAAGGTAACGTAATAGGATCATCCAAAAGTATAGCCCATTTTCATATTCCATCAGACCATACAAATGAGGCAGCCTCTATGTGGTCAAAGCTGCTTCTTTGCCTAGAGCCAATACTGTGTTGATGCACTTTTGAAGGGCATCATCCAGAGCCACAGAGCAGAGCCAGGCGCCACATGCAACTTGTGAGACTGAAGTGTAAAGATAAGCATACAGGTTTTTTGTATACATTCGAGCACAATCATTTGCTGCAATTGAAAATCCAGCAGACAGGAAACCAACATGTTGGTAAATCTTGCTAAGTTTGCGTATCTTTGGATGGAAATCGAGGGGCAGGGTTAAGTGTTTGCATCAATCCAGTGAGAGGCATCTGCTAATGTATTTAAAAAGTCTACTCTCCTTCAAAAACTTTCAACTCAGCAGAAGGCAACATAGCATAGGTCAGATAGAGATGTTGTAGGCCTTTTTTTACTTTCAGGCATTTTTTCAATTGTTGTGAGGTTTACCTAAATAATCCAGGAAAACAGAGGGCATTGAAAGGGTAAAAAGCATCTTTACTGAATAGTTGTAACAGTTATTGTTCTATACAAGTTGGGAACCCTCCAGCACTTTTCTGGGTTATTGAACATTATGAATGTTGTTTTAGTGAAGCTGGTTTTCCAATTCATAATGCCTGGGGTGCAGATTGGATGTTGTCTTCAGAAATAAGTCTAGGTGCGCAGTGGCATCTAAAATGTGGTCCAAAGATTTAGACCAGGTCAATGTAAGGGTGCCATCAGTCATCAGTCCCATCCAAAAAATGTCCGACACACAAAGGGATCCTCCAAAGGGCCAGCTGAAGCTTCATCACATCATTACTCTGCAGTCAACACTTGGCGCCATCTGGAGGCTTTCCATCCATCGAGGGAGAAACGGACAGTGTATGGCTAGCTTTAGATGAAGAGATCATTAACAAGATGCACAAAATATAAAACCTTGCCAAAATCTTCTATTTTTGCAGTTCTTTTAGCACTAATTGTAAGGATTAGTGTATTGTGTGCATATTATTTACCTGTAAAAGCCTCCAGGTGGCTCAAGTGTTGATCTTAAGTTCAAATATTTCTCTAAAACCTAATAAAAGTTATTGAATTCTAAAAAAAAAACAGGTGTAGCCTATTAAACCCATGAGACCACTGCTAGGAGCTTCCATCTTGTGAGCAGCCTCAGTAGACTCAACGCTGTTCCTTAAGTAACACTATAGAAAGGGTTCTTTTGCTTTTATAACATAAAAATTCACAGTCCTGAAACCCAAACGCAACCCTGGTAACACTACATAGTCCAGTGGTGACCCATCACAGACAGATACAGGACCCTGTTTGGGTAGAGGTGAGTGATTTGGCTATGACATGCAGGACAGGAGGGTGGGTGTGCTATTGAAATATACTTAAAACTAAATTTCCAGTGAGTTCAAAGACACATTGAAACCAACCATGAATAATTCTGACAATATAAAAAAAACTGCAAACAAGTTAAGAAAAAACTTGATTTATTTCTGTGCTGAGCAACAAAACTGTTGACATTGTCTACTGGATTGGGCTGCCTCTTATCTCCCTGGCAGTGTAGTGCGGATTGAGCCTTCACTTTCCTCATAGAGATCTCATGACTCCAGAAGCTCAAATAACACCATAGGTGACTTGTGTCTGTGGAATCCACCTACCGATTTGCATTCTTTGTACCAGAGGTTATAACGAACACCAATATTTATAAATGACAACAACGTAAACACACAGCAAGAACAGACATGTTGTACCTTCTGATGGTTAATTAATAATTTCATTGGTTTATGAAAGATTAGACTATGGTGTATTCTGAACAGCAACGTCACAAAGGAATGCAAACAAAGCTTGTACTACTAGAGGTACAAAACATATTATATAACCTCATCTTGAAACATATTACTTAATTATGATGTGTTGCCTGTGGCAGCCATAGATATTTGAGGGGGAGAGCTAATAGTCCTGTACTTACCTTGGAATGCTCAGATATAGTTTACAGACATTGTAGGTAGTAAGGTACAGGTTCCCCTTCAGACATCTATGATAATAATTATAAGGTACTAGGGAAAAAGCTGATTTTATATAATATACCATCGAAAACAATACATTATGTAGCCAACTAGTTGTGACTGTAACAACCTCCATTTTAAGATATTTTTTCAAAATTGCATGCCTGTTCAATGAAACAATTATTTCTAAGGTCATGTATAAATGTAATATGAGAAGACCTGGCTACCAGGTAATAAGCATTCCAGTTCATCCCAAAGTGCTCAATAGGCTAAAGCTAGCCACACATGGTTCAATTTAGCGTTCAATCGATGTTCGATTAGATTTTGTAGTTCGATTAAAAATATCAAATATTGATTTTAATTTAATCAATGTACACCACATGGGGAGTACGATTATTATTCAATTTCGACTGAAAAGTTAATCGAAGTAATCCAAAATCGTCGATTGAATTGCTTTTACGATTTTAGTTTCAATCGGAAGTTAAAGGGAAGTAGCCACACAAGAGCCAAAAAAATCGAGCCAAAAAATCAACCAAAAAATCGAGCCAATGATTGTACAATCGAGCATAATCGTCGATTGTACTATGTGGACAGCACATCGATTTTTTTTACAATCGATCACTTTTTTCATCGAAAAACGTTAATTGAACGCTGAAATCAAACGATGTGTGGCTAGCTTTTGGTCAGGGATCTGTCCACTTCCGCTGCTCGTCAAACAATGTCTTTGGAGAGGGCTTTGTACACAAGCAAAATCATTCTGGAAAAGAAGAGGAAACTGTTATCACAATCTTGTAAAGGCCCAATTGTGTAAAATATCTATGTTTGCTGAAGCATTACCCAACACCCTTTTCTGGAAACACCTGAGAATACTCTCAACCAAACAGTGGATTTACCATAATTTGTGCATATCCATGGTTCTTTGTGATATAAAAAACACAGCTTGCTATAAAAAAAATTTAAACGTTTCCCAATTTTTATGTGACCTTTAACATTTCATATCATTTGATTGAAAAATAAACAAAAAAATATAAAAAATTAAAACTAGACAATAAGCTGCTTGCATGAGTGTACACAACTAATCATTTGTTGAAGTGCCTTTTGATTAAATTCCAGCATTCAGTCTTCTTGGTTACGAGTCTTTATTCTTTACCCGCCAATATTTGCCCTCTCCCTTCTATTCTGCATCTCTTGTGCACGTTCCTTCTTCAGGTTACCCCACAGATATTGCATTTGGATTTAGGTCTTTGGCATTGCAAAACCTTTATCTCTTTTGTTGATTTGGATGTATACTTTTGGGTCATTGTCTAGCAGAAGCGCTATGGTATTGGACCAAAAGTGAACTGTTTAAAATTCTTTTGACCTTGACTAAATCCTTGTAACCTTAAAGTTCTGGCAACAGTCTTTGGAGGTACACCTCACAGGATTTGCTTTAATTTTAAGGCCCCCATACACGGCACGGATTCGTGCCGGATTCCGGCGCGATGGATTCCGGGCGCGTGCACGCGGATCCATCGTGCCGGAATCCCCTGCAGCCCACCTTGCCCGTCCGATCGCGTCCGATGGATCGGGGGCACAGAATCTGATCCGAGGAAGAACCAACCTGTTGGTCTTTTCGGGTCCGATTCTGCTCTGATCAGGGGTCGTTGCGGTCAGGGAGGCGATCCATCAGACACGGATCCCTCCCGGATCCGGCCGTACAAGGTGGGCTGCCACGATCGGATTCCCTAATTAGCTAATCGTTCTCACCTGTGGATGCCGACGGAATCGCCGGAATCCATCGGGTGCTGAATCGATCAGCCAGGGAATCCGTGCCGTGTATGGCTAGCTTAAGAGTTCGATTAGACATTAAGGTGCTTAGAGTTTAATAATAACTAGACAAATAGGGATGTTCTCAAATTTCTTACAGTTTAGTTTGTGGCGATCCTGAGCTTCAATGATTGAAAGGACTGAAAACCTATGTATAAAAGGGATGAGCCACAGATAATTAGGAAAAAAGGAAAGGGTTCTCGTCCAGACAGTAAATGAGGTGAGTTTGTTGTGACCTAAAATAGGTGTATATGTATCTATCTGCTTTGTTATAAATGCCTGTACATTACCGTATATTTGATGTTTGTCCCTTGTGTATTTTGCAGCTGCTCTGGGAATCTTCAAGTAGGCAAGGCCAGTTTTTCCCTCCATAATATATTACTTTGTAACAGTCCTAGTCTGCTTGGTGATAGGAGTTAGCCACTGCTTGAATCAAGGTTATATATTATAGAGCCACAGATGGTTCTGGGCTCCTCTGTTAAGTTCTGCTGTCTGACTGACTTCCCCCCCCCCCCCCCCCCCCCCCCCCCCCCCCCCCCCCCCCCCCCCCCCCCCCCCCCCCCTCCCTGGCTCCAGCTCCTCCACAGCCACTGGCAAGGGTCCCAGCTTGTCAAATCCAGATGGAAGAAGCCACTTTAAAGCCAATGTTAGAAAAGGGTTATACCATTGTGCAAGACTGAAGGTAAGGTTCAAGTTTGGGTTTAACTAAAGCAAGAAAAGGGCAATTTTGGCTAACAGAGACAACTTTAAAGAAGTAGGATTTAATTGATGTAAAAAATGTCTCTCCACAGGCTGACCATCATGTCTTGTGCTCACATGATGTACTAGAAAGTTAAATTTAGCGGCAGTTTCACGTGCACATTATAAACTTCAGCTCCACTGCCTACACTTCTAGAGGCAGCCAATGTGAAATTGCCTAATGACCTGGATGACGGGAATACAGACTGGCTGACAGAAACATGTTATCACAATTACAGTTAGAGCTCATCACGTTCAGAGAAGATCCTGGCACGCCAAAATATAAAAAGCAACTTTCCTTTCAGTGAAAAATAAACAGTCCTCTCTCGCTACATGCAGTGACAGTCTTAAAGTACCCCTTATGTTTCTAAATATAAAAACTGCATGACTTGACAAAAGTTTGTTGGCAAATGAAAGACCACCAGCTATACAGGCCATGGAGACCCTATCAATCTTTATAAAAGCTAGAGAGGTTAGTTCATAAGTGTGCTTTTCACAGTCCAGTCATAAATGAAGTGCTGGGTGCTTCAATATCAACTTTCCATACTGCTTAGGGCAAAGCTGCTTAAATCGCAGGTCCAGATAAATAGAAATACAGATGGCAATCTGTCAAGTTAAGCAGCTCCTATGTATTTAAAGTTCTGTACTAGGCCATTAACAACTTAAGATTTTATAAAGTTGAGTCACCAGTCACTAAAGTCATAGTTGAGGCGACTAGTCATGATGATGTCATCAGAGATGACAGACACACTTAAGGAACACAAGTGGCCAACAATAAACAACTTTTATTAAAGTTCTCTGTACCATGTAAATGACAATAAAAAAATAGGACAATACCTCTCAGGAGCTGTTGAGTGACCCTGTGATGTCGACTAGGCAACAAGTTTGTGAGTGCCCTACTCCATACACATGTCCAAGGCAATCTATCATGAACCCTCTCTGAAGAATATTTGACAAATGTCAGCTGTCCTCTGTATCATATGGGGCGGGGGTGGGGGTGCAGTGGGGTGTGACTTGTCCTACCATCTCCTTAGAACAGAACAAACGCTAGGCGCGACTGCTTGCTGATGTGCCATATCGCCAGGTGGTTTTCTCACAATCTCTGCACAGCTGTGTGCTTGCAGTTTCACGGCAGCTGCCATGTGTCAGTTGCTCTGAAACTAATAATTAAACCTC
Source organism: Ptychadena robeensis (assembly GCA_036250615.1). Taxonomy (NCBI): domain Eukaryota; kingdom Metazoa; phylum Chordata; class Amphibia; order Anura; family Ptychadenidae; genus Ptychadena; species Ptychadena robeensis. Next base: position 87,092,014 of record CM070037.1, read on the forward strand.
TTAATGGAGCCTAAGGCTAAGGGGAGGTTTCCACATGCATCGGGACCCCCTCCGCTAAGCGCATTGCTTGGCGGGAGGTCAAGACGAAGCCCATTCACTTACCTGCTTGGTGGATGCGTTGTCTTCACAGCATCCGCCAAGCAGGTAAAGTCTATGTGCACCGTTAGGATCGCAGGGATATGCTTAGTGGAGGGGGTCCTGGCGGATGTGGAAACATAGCCTTAGGCTCCACTGTGCGTTAAGGATGCGCTGCGTTAACGGATCCAATAAACGCAACCCATGCATTAGGGATCCATTAGGGTGCATTAGGGATGCGTTAGGGATGCCTTAAGGGATGCGTTTGTGACGTATACATTTTTTTTGTGTTTGTTTTTATACCATGAACAGATTGATCAATGCATTGAACAACACATACTATTGCGGTTCAACTGAACACATACCATTTCGGTTCAACTGATGTGTAGACTCATCCATTGACTTACAATGTACTGTAAACACAGGGTTTTAACGCACAGTGGAGCCTAAGGTGTCCCGACGTATCACACAGACTCAGCCTGCCGGGGGATGGTCTGTTTACACATCCGCCGGTGCAGAGGCTGAATGTACTTGACTACGTTCAGCCTTACATCGGCGGAGCGGCTCGGCGCCGTGAAGACAGTTCCTCCGCCGAGCAGGTTAGTCTATTCCATTACGGGGTTCCGTTGTAAAGGAAACAAGCCCTAGACCTAACGGTGGCCATACACACTTCAAATTTTTCTTTCAAACCTTCCTTTCAAGCAAATGATTTTAAAGTAGATTGAATGGAAATCTATGCTACCTAACCTTGTGCGATCGACCAAAATTGATCGGTCATGTCGGTAAATTTTGATCGAATCAAGCAAAAATCACAAGTGTTTTAACTACAAAAAATCGATTTTTGTGAGATCAAATTAATTTGCATGGAAATATTTCCTGTATCGTGGCAACCATTGTTTAAACCAAAATCACGTTTTGATCGAAATTGGGAGAATGTCAAACACATAATGTGGTATAGCTTTCAATTCTATTGGGATCGATGCCTGCGATCAAATTAGCAAAAACTCTGATGGAATCTATGGTTGATCGTCCATAAAATCTACATGTGTATGCCCAGCTTTACTGCCAAGGCTGCCATAGAGAGACCTTTTACTTATAAATAGCACCTGGCATAATAATAGCGCATTGATTGACCCTGCTCGAAAACAGGGATGGCCAAATTAGATATGCGCTAGACCAATGGCCATGAGAGCGCACGGCGCTCGAATCGGCCGTCGATCTAGCTTCATATCTATGCATGTATGGGCACCTTAACACGATCTGGCTTCCAAACAACATCTTTGGTCCAGTTTCTCCTTTTTCTCTGAAAACGACGGCTCTGTTTAAAGGTAAGAGGGACAAAATAGATTTGTCACAAACAGCTTCAGTATCACTAAACAAATGAATTTTGTCCACTCAGAACTGGATAATCGAATGGGTTTCTATGGGCTCCTCATTCATTCAAAAAATTTGTTTTCAATGTTTGTACTTAGGATAAAAATGACTTCACTCATGTGGGTGTTGATGCTTTAAGTATTTTCTATTTATAGGGTGAAATAACATTTCATGAATTTACATAAGAAAGAACAATCGTGTCTACTGATAATAATGTAGAGAGATAAAGTTTGATTTTGTGTAACATTTCATTTCATTCATTTTTCTTTAAGCTGAACTCTAGGCAGATATAACGTGCATTGTCCTGGCTCATTTAAGGGTTATTAAGCCTGAAAAGTTATATTTCTTATATGGCATACATACATGTGCTGTTGGCATTTTCTTTTATTTCTTATTTCCTTCCTTATGATCCTGGCAGTGACTAGTGTTGAGCTTGAATATTCAAAAATGCAAATATTTTTGACGAATATTGGCCTTTTCGAGAATTCGTGAATTTCACAAATATAGCGGCGGATATCGAAGATAATGGCAATGCATGGCCATGGAATTTCGTATTTATGAATATCAAATCGAATATTGATAGAATTATTAGTGACATGTCGCAAATTGCCGCTCATTACTAGCAGTGACATGCATCATGCTGGGGAGACAGCTCTGCTCTCTCTCCAGCTCACCCAATGCTTTGCATGGAGACCTGTGGTTTCCATGCAAAGCAAGGGACATCGGCCGTATTTAACGATGGCCGCATATTATATGGGCCAAATAGATGGCCGTGAGTGCGCACGGCACTCGAAGCGCCCATCGATCTACATGTCTGTACCCTGCTTAACTTACATAAGTACAAACAAAGCCTAAATCATGTTAAACAATAATAAAAGATAAAGGCTTAAACCATATGAATCAAAGCTGATCGTTGAAAGCCACCCTGTCCCTTGATTATCTCAGCCTGTTAGTTTATTTTTGCTTGGTCTGTTCATGAATAAACAGATAATGCAGTGGCGTGAAAATCAGGTCTACATTCATCCTTAGAAATCACAGCTGCTCTGTCAGTGTGTCAGCTGCAGCACAGTCTTTCTCCCTGCCCATTAAATGGTACAGTCCCTGCATGTCTCATGTATGTTAGAACTTCTCTGCCCGTTCCTACTGCACCTCCCCTGGATCCCGGGCTACACATATCTCTGAATACTTGGCATCCTTTTAGTCTTGGGGCAAATTGATGTTTGCAGTAGTTCTGCTTTACATGTACCTATTATGGTCTTTTGCTTTTATTGTTTAATGTAAGCAAAGTACAGGAGAACTCAAATTGGAAATGGATAAAGAAGCACAAGGCTCCAATGAATTCCATCAGTCTCCTTCTTCCACTTTCACTGCGTAGTGGCAGTAAATGACAAAACCTGGAAGTGTTCCTGAATTTGGGCAAAAAATGATCAGGTCTTTTCTTTAGCCAGAGAGATGTGCTGTGTGACAGAGCTGGATAAATATTAGAACTGGAAGGACAGAAATGCTAATCTTTTAAGCTAGCCATACACAGTCGGATTCCATGGCCGATCGATCACCTATCCGATCGATTCCGGCGATCTCAGCGGGAATCGGAGGTCCGATCGATCAGCCAATTAAGTGTGTCCGATCGCTACATACCACCTTGTCCCACGGATTCCTGGACGATTCCGTGTCCGATCGCTTACTCCACAAATGGCAACTCGCCCTGATGTGTGCAGAATCGGATCAGAAAGACCAACATGTTGGTTCTCTGTCCGATCCGATTCTGGGCCCCGAACGATCGGACGTGATCGGACGGACAAGGTGGGCTTCACACGATTCCGGGACGATCGTTTCGCGTGCACGCGCCCGGAATCAATCGTCCCAAAATCCACTGGGAAACGGACCCGTGTATGGGGGCCTTAAGAAAGCAATTTTGTTCTCTTTCATATACTATATTTGATGTGTATTGTCTATTAACCTGGAGTTCAGCTTTAGGGTTTTTCCTTTTATGGTATAATCACAAACTCTCTTTACCTTTTAAGCAGATTACAAGGACATAATTACGTATTAGAACAAAGAAGATGCTTAACTGGCTTGGAAATTAAAGGAATTACATAATGGGAAGCATTCTTAGCTAGTTGTGTTCTTGGAAACTAAAGTAAAACAGCAATTTTGTGCTTCCTGCAGGTATACAGCTTTTGTCGGCTGCAATTGGTTTGATTGGTTTGGGGGCCGGGTAGATTGGAGTTGAATTGACAATAGCAGTTGGTGGTATACACTTAGGAATTCTCAGCAAACCTACTGAATGGCTCCAGAAGACACCATGCATAGCTAGCTTCAGCATGCAGGTTTTTTTTGAAAAAAAAAAGATTCATCATCTAGAAAATTGTATTTAATGTTTTAAAGTTTGCAGATTTTGTACAGGATGACACTGTATAGAAACATACAGAAGCCCTGAGATTGCAGCACTCAAGAAGCTTTGCTCAAAATAAAATATCTATGATTCATAATGATATGATGTGTTTCATGCCTTCTACCAATGGTGTTCCAGTAAATACAATTTCTCAGCTTCTATTTAAATTTGAGCAAAAAGTGTCATGTCAAAAATTATTCATACCTTTCACAAACTGTCACAGTCTCTGGAAAATCCAAAGTCCAAAGGCTACAAGGCCATATACAGAGAGAGTTTAAAAAACGATGGGATCAAACTCTGTCTGGACTCTGTAACAACATACAAAATGCTTGGGGAAAGGCAGCTTTTAGTCCTAAGATCCTTGCTGCAACTCTTAAGCCCCTCATACACGGACAATTTTCGTTCGATCTCCCGAACGACCGCTTGGGATCCATCATTTGGGGAATTGAACGCGACCACCCTTTCTCTTAGTGGGAGAAACAATCCTACTCAATCAAACAGTGAACCAGCATGTTGGTAAATCTCTGTTCCATTGCCATTACTTTGGATGGGGACTCGCTCCGACATAAACATGACAGAGACTTAACATATGGCGGGTCCATTGGCAGCGTGGCTAATAACACGGTCGGGGGGGGGGGGGGGGGGGGGGGGGGGGGGGGGGTTGGACACATTGGATGTACTGATTAGTGTAGTCATATAGCCTAAGTGTCGGGGGCCCATTTAGCTTTCTTTTATGGCCCTATGTCACCTTTTTCAAAAGATGCTCCCCTACACTTAAGCTAGGCACACATGGGTAGATCTGTAAAAAGATTTGAATACACTTGAGCAACGTGCTCAATCTGTTTACAAAGTTCCCCGTGTGTGCCTTTCTTGAGCGGGATCAATAGAGCCCGCTCAAAGAAACTCGATTGAAGGGGTTTCCAACATGTTGGAAAACCCAGTTCAATCTCCATTCCTTTCAATAGAGACATGAGTCTACATTCAAAGTATTGGAGCAGCTGCAGCCTGGATCTGCTGTCAGTGTGAAGGGGCGGAGCCAGCACTTCTCTCTCTGAAGCTGTGAGGCTGGCTGCCTTTCTCTCCAGCTCACAGTCCGTGTTGTGATTCATACGTGCTGCAAGCTGGGGAGAACGGGCCCCCAGGGTCCCCATTGAACGGGAATCGACATGTCCATGTGGTGCACATTGATTTCCGTTCAATTGATCCCCGATCAATCACAGCGTGGTGAAGTCACCACTCTGTGATTGATCGGGGGTTGATTGCACGGGGATCTACCCATGTGTGCCTAGCTTTATTCTCTGCAATGAGTGCACATAATGCCTAGATGTTGTCTTTGGGATGATGCAATGAAGTGATAATGACACTGTTGGTGGATCCTCTCTGCTCATTGCAATGAATGAGCACTTCTTTGAAAGATAACAACATCCCTGTCACACTTGCCTATTACACATCAGCGCCATCATAAGTGATGCCAGCGATGCATGGAATTGGCACACATATGGTGGGTCGGCCATTATAGGCTCTTGGTCCGACCCCTTTTATTACATTTAAGAAGCCAGTGTGGCCCACGAGTCATAACGTTTGGCCACCCCTGCAGAAAACGGAATGCTAATGCACAGTTCAACATTTTGTTGTGTAAATAAAACATTTCCTAACGTGTTTCAGGGGCTCATGATTACCCCTTCCTCAGGGATTTACACTGCAGAAATATTGCTTCCTAAATAACAGAAGGATTGGACTGTTGGTTAAAGAAGTCTGGTTTTCATTTATAATTTGGGTTGTCCAGAGCTAAATAATTATTGTTGTACTGTCACAATTTGAATTCCAGTGGGAAGTGTAAAAGCAGGATGAAGTTATCTAAAGAAGAATATCATGAATTTAGGGTTCCTGCTATTGCTGCAGATTTTGTGCAATCTTTGAGTTTATAGCTGTCATGCCTCTCATGGATCTTTCCAACATTCTGCTAGATGTGTTGCTCAATTCTCTCTCTTTCAAATTTGAATAATTGTGTTTTCACATTTCCTACAGCCGTCCAGCTATTATCCTGAATCTGCAATACGGGCCATCTACATGTTTATCTGTATTGTACTTTGTAACACCTTTATATTTGCTCCATTTAGACTTTTTTTTCTATTGCATTTCTCTATTTTATCTTTGGAAAGAGTACAGTGTAAGCCAAGGGTACATGGTGTGATACAGTGAAAAAGGTAACCATGTTAGTTGGATGTATAAAGATGTGGTCTATACACATGTAAGAATGGTGTTTGTGGGAAAGGTTTAAAGCTGACTATACATATATGGACTAGTAATGAGCGAGCACTAAAGTGGTGGTTTGACAATTGTTTGACAATTGTTTTACTTTTAATGTGCGTATTGCTAGGGGTTAATGGATTTGTAATCACTAAGGGGTAAATATAACCCAGTAGTTGTTCCAAGTTATTATCTGTAATCATTTATTTCATGATTACAAATGATATTTGTGGGGGTTATATGTATTCATTTTTTATTAGTTATGAGCGGCATAGGCAAATTATTGTACTAATATTTGATATTAAAATATATGCTCAATTATAATCGCCTTGCAATTACCTTCGAAATGAATGGTCACATGTGCTATTTATTTTGGCATTGCGATTATGTATTCACAATCCATGGCCATAAGCATCCCAATGCAGAATATCCAGAATATTCGAATATGTGAATATCCGCCTCCATATTCGCGAAATTTGCGACATGTTTGTACGTAGCGCGCACTATGGGGGTGAATGTATATAATTATTTTGGCATGTAATCATTCTTTTGGAATGATTACATTGCAAAATAAATATGTTCTTGCCTCTCCCTGACTCTTTCTGAGCCGAACATTCGGCATCAAGTGCTATATAGCACACGGTGACCTGTTCCGGCCAGCTGTAATGTCAGCACCTAACATAGATTATAGTAAGGACAGTACTTGCCTGACCCTTGATTGCCGGTCTACAACCTGCGTAATGTGCGGGTTGCAGACCTGAACATGGACACTAACATGGCGAGGTGCTTTTCCGAGTAGCCCCGAGCATAGCAATGTTCGAGCCGAACATAAATTTGAAAGAGCTGTATATGGTCTGGCTGGTAAATTTGCAATTGACAATTATTTTGAATTTATATCTTTGTAACACTTGTTACACTGTGCGGTCCTGCTGTAGGGACCAGAGACAGATGTCCGTCACACATCCCGTCAACACCTTACAACACTATAATTACAATTCTCACACGTTTGACAGCTGATCCATGTGGAGTTAAGTTTTTACATTTCTAGACAAACATAAAGTATTTTTGGAACAGGTAGACGCTGTTACTGAAGCTCTGGGTGTGCAAATCAGATCCAGAGAGCATCCTTAAAAAGATATGTCAGGAAAAATTATATACACCTATAAATACACTGAAGATGTTTACAGCAGGAATTCAGAGAACCACTTAGGTCGCTCTGGAAGGACATGTCCTGGCTATGTGTACATGGCAATAATTAGATTATTATTGTGACCTTCCTAAATAAAATCAAAAACATCCCTAATACAAAAATGGCGTTCACTGCTGACAAAATAATAACAGCTACCAAAACTCTTTGGGCCCTTTCACACTACTCGCACTGCGTTCATTAATTGCTTCCATTATCGGCAAAACCCATTTTGCATTTTGCTTGCGCTTGCATCTCTTACACGTTTGTACTGCATCTGCAAAACTGCATGCAGCGGGCATTTATAGTAATTATCATTACCACAGCTGACTTTTTAGGTTCCCAACCTTTTTATCACTTTTTGAATAAACATTTCTGTGCAATGCTTTCTCCTTAAAATTCCTTTTTTAATAAAATTTTTTTTTTACAAATTCTATTAGCCAGACAACAGGTAACTTGTAGTGTAAAGGCCCCCCCCCCCCCCC
>CM070037.1:87110139-87143974 GCA_036250615.1 Ptychadena robeensis
CAACAGAAACATCTACACCACTTGAGGGGTTCACATACTTTCAAGCAGCACTGTATTTAATCAAGAATTGTGTAATTATATCAAGACAAATTCCAGCTTGAGCAGAAAAAGAACACTGGTCCCCTCTATGTAAAGAAAATGTACATTTGTGTACATGTGCAATTGTGGCTTTTATAGAGGTCCAAATCTTTGGCGCTCTCCCCCACAGATTTAAAGAAATCTTCATCTCCTCAGAATAAATAAAATCCACAATATATATACTATGAATACACCATTTATGAAAATATTATTATTGATGTAAAAATGCTGAGTTTGCAAACACAGCTCTGACCTATTGATGCATACACTACCCAAGGCCTTTGAATATGTCATAAGATGCTGCTATAAGGTGTGGCACCAAAAGCAGCAAATTGGGCCATGTTAACAAGCACAGTAGTAGTAGTAGGATTATTTAGGTGGGGCCTCTGTGGATAATTTTTTCACATAAAAATACTGTAATGGCAAGGTGCCTGTTAGTGAACCAGGAACAACTCAGAGAACCAGTATAGTGCAACTTTATTGAGGAACAGCACAACAAATGAGTAACTGTTCAGTCTTATTTATAACGAAGTGTAGTCTTTAAGGCATTCATCGCACTGCAGCAAGTTAGGATGTTGTAACAGTCCAGTACCCAACCCTCGGGCACAGCAGCAGGCAGTTACTATAGACATCCTTGGGGGACCTCCGATGCTCCATGCAGTTCAGCTGTCTCCCGTTCCTGGCCCCTCCCAGGGCCTTTCTCTCCGGTGGGAGCAATCCACCCTACTTTTCCCTTGCTCAGCTGTGCTTGTGACCGGAAGGCAATTGGCATGGTTCTGTATTCCGGACACAGGTTGTTCTACTCCAGAGACACCTGTACGCTCCTGCGCTGCCTTCTTCCTCTCTACCCAGATCAACCAACGCTGTATTTCCGTCTGGAAGGTTTTTTTGGACTCAGGACGCTGGGGTCCCCTCTAGTGTCGGGAGGACAAACTGCAGCCTCTGAACCAGAAACTTCTGCTTCACTGATGGGCGCCCCTTCTCCTGTAGTACCTGAGAGTGGTCCCTACTACACTACCCTCAATCTCCCATATGACCCAAAAAATGTAAGCTCCTTCATTTGCTTTGTGCTCAATTTTCACATGCCTATGGAAGGTACTTTAGCTAGTAGAGTTGGCTCCACATGGGTATCTTGACTGGTCTGCAAGTATGCAGCCACATGTGTGGAAGACCATGATGGAAAAGTGGCCAGTGACAGTATATTCAAATTTGAATCATACATTAATACAATAAGCAAGGAATGTTTACACAAAGTTCGGACACTCTATACATTATGTTGAATGTATTGTATCATACATTAATACAATATCCATGGAATATCTACACAAAGTTCAGACACTCAATAAAATTTCTGACCATAATTCAGCATAGTATAGTAAGGGGCTCTAGGGTTTGTAATTGTTGCAGAGAAAACAGACTATTATTAAATAGAAAGTGGCTTTTCTGAATATAAATACATGTGTACCGGTTTGTAGGTCAGCAGTCAGAGGTGTGGCAGCACATGCACCTGAACAACAATGCACATAATTTGTACATGTGTATGCCTGCACAGGTACCATATTTGTGTCACATGAACTATTTAAAGCCCACTATATATTTGCTACATTGCTGAGTGGTCTTCAGCTATTTCTGTGCCTGACTTGATCTGTGACCCATGGATATTAGCATTGACCTTGCTTACATTTCTGGCTGGCTCTCATATTTCCCCTTTTGGATTGTTGCTTGGACCTCTAAACTCCTGTTACTGACCTCAGTCTATTTACGTGACCTTCTTCTGTCTTCTGCATCAGTACTGATTTACTTCCATTTTATTTTTTTAGGACAGGAAGCAAAGGCTAAATTCTCATTTTAATGATTAATAAGATGCCGAAATTACAAGCAGAATGGACTCCCAGATACGGGGCTGGAAGCCTAGGTGGGAGGGAGCTTGACAAGGTGGGCTGACTGTAAGGAGTAGTTGATAATAGGGTATAAGGTGAAGTAGGTGGGGTAGCAGAAAGGAGAGGTCTTCTTTAAATAGGGCAGTGCACAGGAAGAGACAGCCATTTTAGGAGAAAAATCTCCCACCCTCCCTCCCTATGGTGATGTCTATTATAATTATGTATTTTGATATGTTATTTTGTGTATGCTAATTTGCTTGTTGTCACAGCAGTGCAGGCCCTCGGCAGTGCCTATAGATGTTATAAAGAAAAATAAGGTGTAATGATGTGCTTTAATGGATGGCAGTCACCAAGGAGTACAATAACAGTATTTTATAGAGGGCAAAGGCCCTAAGGTTTGTATATGTTTCCTGTTTATTAACAGGGTTGTGTATTACTAACTGTGCTGGATGTAAAAGGGCTAGTGGCTGGTACGGGCGGTTGGTTAATTATTTATGGTTATTATTATTAATGTTTTGGGTTTATAAAGTGAAATGTAAATTATCCACTGTGCTGGATGTAAAAGGGCTAGTGGCTGGTAAGGATGGTTGATTTATTATTAATGGTTAATATTATTAATTATTTGTGTAAACCTAAAGAGGCACTGTTGAGCGATCTCATTGGTTCTTTGAGTTTTAAAAGCTGTGGTCTAATGTTGTGTATATATTTTTCCACACAAATATATATATATAAACTTTTGGAATGAGAAAGGAATGAGTGTTGTGTTTTCATTTAAGGAATGGGGAGTTTGATACGGGTGCACATTAGTGGTCTGCCAGTACACAAATGGGGTCGAAAACAAGTTATGCAGACCAATATTGATGTTACTGATCTCATTTGCATACCTAGGAGAAATTGGCAGCTCCCCCTTCCTCTCTTCTTTCTCCATGTGTGAGAAGCCTAAATGACAACAAGTGCTCACTAGTGACACTCTGGCTGAAATTGGTATAACAGCTCCGTTGTATCATACACTACTTTAAAAAATTTATTCTTTCAGTTTTATTGTTAAATGTATACAATTTATGTCACGTGGATAACCACAGGGAAACACATATATAACACAGGGAAACATTTATATAACTGAAAGGTTGCAGAAAGGGGTGTCAAATTGGGAATGTAAATTACAAAATTTTTATTTTTAAGGTTGTTGAAGATCTGGGGGTTGAAATTAAGAGTGGACATATGTAAAGCCATGTATCCACTGTTGTTTCCCTACTCTGGGTGGAAAAAGATGAGCGCCAGAACATTTGCCAAAGGGTTTCCCACGACTTACAGGCAGTTTGCCCATAGCTTAGAGCCCTATTAATTTAGCATACCAAAAACATGGAAAACCAGAGCCTGAACAGTTTCAGGTGTTGCTTTTTCACGTCTTGGAGACACACCAGCTGTTCAACTGTGGACCGAGATAGCTAATCAGAGGCTCAATCAAGAACAGGAAGGTCCATCTGCATAAGAATCTACCATGAAATAAGCTGACGCAGAGGACAGTGAGGAAAGCACCATCTCCTAGTACTCTGAGTAGCTCACTAAAAAGTTATGTGCACCCCTGGATATGGGAATTTGGGCGACTGGTAGGGGTTACGAATGCAGCTTAGCACTACCCTTGTCATGAAACAGAGCCAATGAAACTTGGCTCAGTTTCAGTTTGCATACAATTTGCATACCAATGTAAAAATGTATTTTCATAGATTTTGAGTTAAAGAACAAAGATTCCATGAAAATCCATAAAAATTTTTTTTTAAAGCATTACCCCCCCCCCCCAGCAGAACTGTTAGTTGTTAATATTAGACTATAACCCCACAACACTCATGCCTTGGCTGCAACACTAATAAGTTGATATAATCATTTATTTTTCTAGTCTTGACAGAGATACCCATCTACATGGCGACCAGACAATTTTAGATCACATTTTCAAAAACAAATGGCCTAGAAGAATTCCAGAATTTGGGCTATAACATTGGGTCAGGGCTCATAAAGACTCTAAAGGAAAAAGTTGAAGAAACTAAAGCCTTGTCTACACGCATAAAGAGACAAGAAGGGCTTCTTTGAAAGTTGGAGTGTTGACAAAGCCCTCAACGCCTCTAGCCTTATCCACCACCAACATCCTAAATGTCTTGATGTTGGTATGAAAGCAACTTTATGAGAAAATAATTATGGAAATCAAATAGCATAGTTTAGCGCCAGAAACTAGCCGCTGAAAATGAATTATTAAATGTTGGAAAATAATTGTTTAGCCATGAAGTACCTTTTTTCTCAGAATCTTAAATCCTATTCTGGGTAATGTCAATGTATATATATATATATATATATGTTAAGAGTGAACAGAACATTTAGTTTTGCTCCTTTACAACCATGGTATGCCTGCAGCGAGGCTGGAAACCAAATACTGTGCTGAAACCAAGAGACCCATTACATGATACTGCATAGTCAGGATGGCTGTCAGCGCAGTCACCAAATGACATTAGGTCAGGGCTTGTACTATTCCACTCTTTATGTAACATGTTCTGATACAGTGACAGACCACTATGGAAGTGATGTGTGTCAGGGTGAACTTATGACTTTACAAAGCCCATTTAATGCCTTTGTGATCCCAAGGGAATCTGCTGCAACACTGACATATAATTCTTTACTATGGCTAGAATGATTTCTGCTTACCACTCAGAGGGTAAAGCATGGGTAGAAAGGAGTTCATCCAAAATTGTGATATTTAAACAAATATAACTCACCGATTTTTGAAACATCAGTATCTTGAACTTGCACAGAAACAAAACAGTTTTTTGCATACCTTATTTTTATTGAGAAAATTGGTTTTGTTGAAAATTGTAAATTGAAAAGTAAATACAAGTATAAAAGTAATATGTGGACCAAGTGTAAGTGGTCAGACTTAAATAAATTCAAAATTGTATTGATAACTAGAGCATGTCAACCATCCTGTTTTGGCCGGAAAATCGAATTTTTTATGTGAATTTCCCAGCCAAATCCCTATTACCATCACCTGGCTTGTGCAGGCGATGTGCGAGGTTGGAAGTTAGTAGGGAGAGTAACACCCACTCCTTCCTAAGTTAGCCAGCTACTAAATAGAGGGGTTGGAGAGGTAAACCTCCCAATACCGGAAGTGACGGCCATCACTTAACTTCCTGTATATTGAACACAGATGTACTCGTTCTGCATAGCAGAAGCGACGTCAGTGATGAAATTTTGACACTAGTATACACATGTATCCATACCATGTGAAAACATGTATTCACCTGGTACAGCACAGTTGATTTGCCTGGTTTCAGTCTGCATGTGATTTGCATGAATTAGCATCTCATTTACTATCTTTATTGACAATTAGAGATGCTTAAGTCGATGCCAAAACTTTGGTACCAGATATCGAATTGGATGCAGACTCAAGTTAAGCCAATCAAGCACAACTGCACAAATTTGATTCTACCTCATCCTGCTTGCAATTTGCTAATGTAAAATTTTCAGCATCTCATTAACCATCTCTATTGACAACAATGCAGCAAAAACAACCTGTACATTAAAGATCACACAAGGAATTAAAGATACTAAAACTTAATACAGTAGTAGGCGACCCAAGAGTAAATTTGCTTTACATACCGAACAATGACATAATTTTGTAATTGAGGGACCTTTAGAATTCAGAATGTGAATAAGGGGTTAGATCTAAGTTTGCTTTATGAATAGTTTAGGCATCTATTTTTTATGAATACATGATTCCTAAACTTAAAAAAAAACAGTTGTATGCAACATTTTTTAGAAAGTATTTAATGCCACCCTTTCTCATCCAGTTGGTTTATAATGGTCTGGCTGCTTAATACATCTACTGCTGTTACTTTATGAAGATATTTGTGATTATGTCTAAAGGTAATACAATGTAGAGTAAATAAAATAATTGATTGTGGAACATTCTAGATGTCGTTCATTGGGGACCCAGATCTTAAACCCATATTCCCAGTGGGATTGTATCCATTCTCTGTGCCAGCTGATGTCATTTTTTCCTTTCAGCCTGATAATTTGGAAGGATACAGCGGTTGCTTGCTATATGTACTGTATATCACATATATAGTCATGCACATAAACTGTGCAAGGTGCAAGAATGTCTTAGCAAAATATGTTTTATACCCTGCAAGAATACTTTTCTTAAGCAGAACTTAATTCTATCAAGAACAGAGTTAGCATTCGTTGTTTTCTGAACTTTTAAATAGTGATAGATAGAATGATAGAAGTGAAATACATAGGACTTATAATTAAAATTATGCAGGAAATCATCGCTAACGATATTAATAATTTTGAAAGCACCTACTCAGCCTTAAAATTAATACTCAAAAAATATATATACATTTTAGTATGGTTTATAGGCAGCAACATACTTAATGAAATGCCGAATTTCCACATTAGCATACAGACTGATATTATTCCAATCGAAATCATAGCTTGGCTCTTGACAGCTTAGCTTCAGTCTGCATTTAATTTGCCTGCTAATGTCAAAATATGGTATCTCAACCCACAAATCCTGCCTCATTCTTTAGTGATTATCTGTTTGTATGTCTAAACCTAAACTTGTTTATCATAAATTAGGGTAAAACTCTTCTTTTTCTTCTGAATAAAAGGATACCTTACCATATGCTTTAACTTTCTGACAGCTAATGTTCTTCTTTACTACCATTATGTGGCTAAACCATGACTTCCTTACATACCTCTAATGACTTTTGACTATATAACTACTATATAACTGGAAACAACTAGAGGCATTTGGGACCAGTTACACAGGAGAAAAATGGCATCAGTGAGGGGTAAATAATTTTTACCTTTTCCTTCCTAACCTAATGAAATTAACATTAATTCTTGTTATGTTATGAGTGTGTGTGCCTAGGGGGCCATACACATACATTTTACCATTCACTTAATTCAGTTTTGGGCAGTAACATATATTTTGTTTGACTGCAGATACCCTGAAACTGAAAGCATTAATCTGCCATTTTATTGCCAGGCATGTGCCAGATATTTTCATCAATGATAACAATTACAGGAGTTATGGACAAATTTAGTTAATTGAGCTTCTTATCTATAAAGAACTATTTGAGAAATCTGGAAAATCCCTCCTAGCTCTCAATTCTCAATATTCACTGTCATTGATAAAACAAACAACTGCATATTGTCCTGGTACTTTTGGTTTAATTTCTGCATGTTTACATAACAGATCCTGTCCATCTGTGCTGCAAATGTAAAGTTCAGTTTAGTGTGTTTTATACATATTTGTTATTAGGTTGACTTTAGAGGTAATAAAAAAAAGGCTGCATTTACACAACTGGTTTTACCGTAACCCCACTTCTGAGCAGAGCAGTGTGTACTACTGAGCAATACTGTTCAGAGGTTGTACACATTGTCTGGGTCCCAGGTGCCCAACCTGCAGCCCTGTGGGCATTCAGCGGCCCCCCTCAGGCCCCCATACTGTTAATGCACAGAGCATAGAAACTCACCTGTCCACCGATCCCCCGCTGACAAATTTTCGCCCGGGATCTTCTTACAGCATGAAGAGGAGAAGAGGAACAGAATTGAATCAAAGGTTATGTGCTCTATAGACATCCTCAAAGGCTTCAATACATTTGAGGCACATAACCTTTGATGATATGACACACAATGTGCATCTCCATAATAAAGTGTTCCCTAATGTTATTTAAAAATGAAAAATAATGTATTTTAGCTGTTCATCTTGCCCTTCTCCAGACCTTCTCTTATTCACCTAATGCAAACTATCACTTACCACCATCTCGATAGAGAGGACTTTACTAAGAAGGACAACCTGACAGCGTGCATTCTAAGCAGGGCAGCTGTCAGAAATCATGGGGCCCCGTACAGAAAAAAGGCCCCCCTAGCTGCCTGGGCCCGGGACGGGAGTCACCTCTGTCCCCCCCTGATGGCGGCCCTGATTCTATGAGTCACCACACAAACTTGATAAAGAGTGCCCAACTCATAATCCCTGTCACGCCTGAATATATGGCCACATTTGTGCATGTAGGCCGAAAGGACCCTAAAGCTGGAAACACACATAAAGATATGGGCCAGATTAATGGCCATTTTGAGCGCCGTAAACGCTCACCGCCATCTATCTGGCCCATATCATATGCGGACATCCCTGTTTTCAAGCAGGATTGATTGATATCGGATATGACAGTAAACCTCGGTCGATGTCCATTGCTTTGCATGGAGACCGCGCGGGTCTCCATACAAAGGAACGGCAGTGCTGCACCTCTAGCTCTTCCGATATCGGGCAGCAGTGTGATGACATCATTATGCTGCTGCAGGGAACCTCGAACAGCTCCTATATCGAGCCGTGTGTATCCTGCTTAAACATTTGCCTTCATTTTTGGGCACAGCTTCCAGAGTTTAGTTCTCTTTTCTTTCTAAGTGTTGGAGTCTGTTCTGTGAACAGGCTGTCTGTGGATGTAGGCGAGCTGCTGACATGCAGAAAGTCACATACTCCTCACACCTGCTTTTGATTTACATAGAAAAAGGGACATCACAGTGTTCACAATTCCCTTCAGAGAAGTGTGATGATTCCCAAGAGCGTTACTTTGTGTACCTGCACCCAGTTGTTTAAACAGAAGGAAGATGAAGCAGAACTCAAAATGGATAATGAAGGGCCATTTGTTTAGTTTCATCAATATCAGGGAACTAGAAAAAGGGAAGCCCATTAATTAGATCTAATAAGATACTTAACATTCATGACAAAAAACCCAGCTTCTAAAATAAAAGAAACTGCATAAACAGCCTAACTACCTATTTTATGTAATGATTCTATGTTGATTTGGTGTATTAAAATGCGGTTGTAAAATTGCATTATTATAATAGTTTAAACTATATATAAACATGGTGCTATCCCAGTTATGTATGTTCACCAAGGTTACTTTTATATCAAATAATTTTAGTTAATTGCAAGAATCAATTTCATATCATCATTATCATTGATAAATATATCAGTTGTAAATATCATCTAAAATTTTGCTTAGAATAAATGAATGACTATAATAGTGTTATGGGAAATGCTCAGCTTTAGGAGCATGAGGCGAAGCTAGTAAATTGGTAATATTTTGGCCATGCAGCACTAGGGTTCTAGGTTTTAATTTATGCCAAAACACCATTTGCAAGCAGTCTGCGTGGGCTTCCTCCCACACTCTAAAGTCATGCTGGTAGGATGATTGGCTTCTCTCCAAAATAAAAGTTTGAGAGACATATAACCCCTCTTACTAGGCTTTGCCAAGCCCTATGCCTAGAGGGATCTGGTATCACCTTGTGGGGAGGGCACGCTGTTTGTTTCTGCCCCCTTTTTCAGGTCTTGTCAGGACCTATGCTTAGTGGGGGTCTGTTTTGGCTGGCCTGGAGAAGTGGCCATGCTTGTTAGTTGGCCCAACTTATTAGGTCTGCCAGGCATTTTGCAAAAGAGTTAATTGCACAAAAAGTATTGATCTAGCACATGTAAATTTTCCATAAATTCAATTCAGAATAGTACTTACTGTTGGGGATTATACCATGTTTAAGGGCATTGCAATTAACTTACAAAAACATTAAAGCCCCCCATACACCTTAAGATCACTCCATACAATTTCCTACCAACAACTATGTAGTGCCGGATCCTCCCTGATACAATACATAGTCATTGGAAGGGTTACAAAAGGTCCTCATATTACATGGTTTTGGTAGAAGAGAAGTTGATTGTACATAAATTGTATGGTAAGATTGTAAGGTGTATGGGGCGGCTTTAGTTTCATTAAAAAACAATCATCACCATCTCTCTTGCTATGGGGTTTTAACATGTAAAATTGTCCTGACCTTAAAAGATATTTCCTATACAGGAGATTTAAACTGCAAATGCCCCTCAGAGGTTAAAAAAGTCCCAATAAACTAAATGCAAAGGATGTCACTCAAACTCTCAAATCATTTTACGAACTAAATGACCTAAAAACCTAGCACTAGAAAACTTGTGTTTGTCACTTAGGTTTATGAAAATATTAACAATGATATTAAAGGAAGAACTATCTGTGTTTTCCCCAGTGACCAAGTAGAGAGTAAAGACAGTTCGTCTTTCAAAGCCTCTTGTAATTACATTGTAGAACCTAACATCATCTTTGGCTTTTCTATAAACGTCGACCTGTATGATATTTGACAGTTGTTTTGTCTTCAGCAAGAGATCAAAACAAGGACGAGTGTTTGGCTCGCAGCTGAGCAGTTAAACAAGGCAGTGTGTTGAAAAGCAATGTATAATGAAGAGCAGACCAGACGCTAAACCCAGCAGTTTCCAGTAAACAAGACCTCATCAGCTTGCACTGATCTGAAAGTCAAATAAAGCTTAAGGCAATTCACAGATCCTGATCAAGGAGCCAGGAAAAGAATAATCCTGCAAATACACCTTCTGTATCCTCCAGAGCCCAGGATCAGTACATAAACCAAAGACCTATTATCACTCTACACATTTTTACAGTG
Organism: Ptychadena robeensis; assembly: GCA_036250615.1. Lineage (NCBI taxonomy): Eukaryota > Metazoa > Chordata > Amphibia > Anura > Ptychadenidae > Ptychadena > Ptychadena robeensis. The sequence continues at coordinate 87,120,627 of CM070037.1, forward strand.
TATAACATGTATGATTATACCTTTAATTGTAAACAGCAATACAATTTATATTATTAAACTGATATTAGTCTATTACTGACTTTGACCTTCTTCCAATTGCTTGACTTTGCCTTAAGCCCCCCATAGACGGGCAGACTCCCGGCCATAGTTGTAGCAGACCAACCTGCATGCTCGCTCCCGCCGAGCACATAAAGGTTGGTCTGCCGCAACTATGAGGGAGCCCACCTTGAGTGTTTCCTCCCCCTCCGAGTTAATTGGCTAGAGTCTGACAGGAGTCCTGTGTGTTAGTGGAACACACAGGATTCCTGTCCGACATTTAGCAGACTACTCACAGCGTGGTGACGTCACCACGCTGTAATAAGTCTGCTAAAGGTCTGCCATAGATCGAGGTGTCTATGGCTACCTTTAGAGCTCTTTCACACTTGATTGAAAGTGCATTGCAAATCAGGTGTCAACGCACATTGTAGGTTACATTTTGCAAATGAACTTAACAGCAGCATACAAAGTTGCGCAGAATATTTGCGCAATATGCAGAAAGTTGGGGAAGCCATTGACTTAATGTTGTCAAAATACAATCTGATTTTCAGCATTAGGCTTAGGCTCAACTATGCATTTAAACCCTTGAAAGTCAATGGATGTGTCTACACATCCGTCAGCTTGTGTTGTGTTTAAATAAATGCAGAGTACTGCATTGACATTAATGCAACGTAAGCCAATACAACTATGGATGCATTAGCACACCCATTAGAAAATGCATTGAGTCCGTTGAAATACAATGGTATGCGCTGTTTGATACGTTGATCAATCCGTTCATCCCTGATGGATCCCTAAAGCCCCCCATAGACGGGCCGATTCCCGGCCATAGTTGTAGCAGACCAACCTGCGTGCTCGATCCCGCCGAGCACATAAAGGTTGGTCTGCCGCAACTATGAGGGAGCCCACCTTAAGTTTTGTAGAAAAAAAGCCGTCAGTTTGGATCGCACACGGATCCGACCTGCCGGTTACTTTTCTGCCCGACTGCTCTGCAGGCTGTTAACTCGGAGGGGGAGTCTCCTCCCCCTCCGAGTTATTTGGCTACAGTCTGACAGAAATCCCGTGTGTTAGTGGAACACACAGGATTCCTGTCCTCTCTGTAGCAGACTGCTCACAGCGTGGTGACTTCACCACGCTGTGATTAGTCTGCTAAATGTCGGCCACAGATCGGGACGTCTATAGCCGAATTATAGGCCAAAGACGTCTCAACCTATGGCCGGCTTGTAGCAGACTCCTCACAGCGTGGTGATGTCACCACGCTGTGGTAGCCAATTGTAGCCAATTTACTTGGAGGGGGAGGAGACTCCCCCTCCGAGTTAACTGCCTGCAGCAGGATCGGAGGATCGGGCACAAAAAGAACCAGCAGGACGGATCCGTGTGCAATCCGACCTGCCGGCTTTTTGGGTCGGATCCTCAAGTTCCCCTGTAGTTGCAGGCGACCGACATTTATGCGCAACTATGGCCAGGAATCGGCCCATCTATGGGGGGTTTAACGGATCCCTAATGCATGGGTTGTGTTTATTGGATCTGTAAACGCAGGGCGTCCTTAAAGCCCTCCATACACCTTACAATCTTTCCATACAATTTCTGTGCAATCCACTTTTGTTCTACCAAAACCATGTAATATGAGGACCTTTCTAATCCTTTGAATCACTATTTATTCTATCAGGAAGGCCACTATACTACACAGTTGTTGGTAGATCTAATGGAAATTGTAAGGATCGATCTTAAGGTGTATGGGGGGGCTTAACGCATAGTGAAGCCTAAGCCTAAAGGCCCCCATACACCTTACAATCTTTCCATACAATTTCGGTACAATCCAATTTTGTTCTACCAAAACCATGTAATATGAGGACCTTTCTAATCCCTCCAATCTTAAGGTGTATGGGGGGGGGGGGTTTAGACTCAGCATTTAAATTGCATGAAAGATAACTGGAAATGGTTGTGGAGATAATTACAAAGCCGATAAACAATGTATCATCACCAATGTATTAACTCAAAATTTTTTAACTTGACTTCGAACTTCACGTGCTCAAGCAATACTTTTAAAAACAAAAATAAATTGTTCCTACAACCATTTTATACATCTCCAACATTTTTTGTGATGATACCATGTTCAGCTTTGCAATTCACTCACAAAGTCAGCTAGTTGAAAATTACCAAAAATGTTTTAACAATCTCTACTACTTACTTTAGTTTACAATTTTCATACTCCTACCTTTGGAAGACCAAAACTACACACATATCAATTTATTTATATTTCTAAAGTTGTCCATACACCTTATACCATAGATCTCTCTGTCAGATATCCTTTAGATCTACCAACAACTATGTAGTATAGGGTCCTCTGGGATTGAACACAGGTAGACCTGATGGTATAGAGGGTCCCTCATATTACATGGTTTTGGTAAAACAAAAGGAGATCTGAAGGAAATCTGAGAAATCTTAAGGTGTATGGGGACCATAGTCATTCCAATTACAGTAGCAGAAAAATAAATCTATATATAAATCTATATTAATAAATAAATATTGTAACCTATTGTGCATTCTGCCATGCTGAAGTAAAAATGTAAATACATTTTCTTCTATTTCCCATCACTGTAAGTGAATAAAACGTTAAAATATGTGACAGAGAGTGTGAAGAAATCTTCAGTCCTTCCCACGGTTTTCTATCTATAAGGCTGAAGCAGACTTGACACTAGAATATATAGATTCTTATATATGTTTTTGACATTTATTACTATGTTTTACACACCGAATAGCTGAAAATTGTCACAATTCAACTTACGCTAACCAGAAGTAAATCTCTCTGGAAGTATTAGCCCAAAGTACTAGTAAGCTAGTAAGTTTAATAAATTGAGCTCTGCACTAATACTACAGTGCTGAGATAAAAATTCTACATACAAATGCACCAAAAGAGACCATGGAATGTTTTTTCCGTAAAATGTCAATACAGTAAAATTTTTCTAAAGGACTGTTTAAGTCAATGGATAGGAAATAATTCCTTTTTTACTAAGTTGATCGAGCCTCCATGGGGCTGATGGTGATCACAGAAGGTTCAGGAGTTTAGGGATCTAGGGTGTATTAGAACCTCAACTCACGGTTGTGAAGTTCACATATAAATTAATTTGGCCCACTAACATAGGCTGGGCCTTGGAGGGGATTATAGCATTATTCCATCTGGGGGTAGGGTCAATCTGTACCCATCCCCCACTAGTTTGTACCCTCCTTGATGTCAGTTGCAGATCTCTGGGTGGATGGCCCTGCATCCTCAATCCCAACACCCTCCAGTGGAGTTTTGGCATCCATCTTCCATCTATCTGTAATATTGCATAAGCTGTACACTGTTTGCGTTCTCACTGAAGAAATTTGCGTTCTCACTGAAGAAGCACAAATGGGCAAAACATATGCCTGTAACATCTGCTAAAAAGATTATCTTTGATTTTATCACAAGAATGATGGGATACATGCCATATTTGATTAGAATTTTGTATGTTCACTACAATTTTGTCATGTTTTTATATGTGATTTTGTTTCAATCGGTCCTAAATGATAAATAAATAAGACTTTCTTCTTAGAATTCTATGAATTTTGATACATTCATGCATTTTGATACATTCATGCATACCCCACTACTAGTTCACATAGGTAGATCCTAAAGGGGATTCACTAACATATAAAGGGGTGTGTCATGTATTGTGTTGACCACCAGTAGCAGTTAGAAATGTTTGAATCAAAATTGAGCATAAAATGGAAAGAGCCATGATTGGTATGGCTGGAAAATTTAAGTTGATTGAAAAAGTATCTGATGTGTTTCTAGATGTTTTGATTTATTTGTTACTGATCTTACTATGGAGCATGTATACACACCTTTATCCTCATAACTAGCATGGTATAAAAACTGGAAAGCAATGAAAATTGGATGAAAGGAATTGGTTTTTCATCGAACACATTGCGTTCACTGAATTTTTAAATTAATATTATTGTCTATAAATAAAATAAATTATACAACAATAATTGAAAATTACATTTTAAGATTTGCTGCTAAATAAATTTAAAGGGTGGAAGCAATGCATGAACTCTGTATCTAGAATTCAGTGATCTTGCTATCCAATTGGGTGAAGCCTCACATAAAAAGACTATATAAATCACCAGAAAACTATACCAGCCTCACAAAACTTTTAAATAATCATTGTACCTATGGACTAAATAGTTAAATGTCCTGAAATTTTATTGAATCAAAGCTAATTCAAAGCTACATAAACAGAAAACTACACCATATCCCTTCTTCAAAATTCTTCCAAAATGCTCACAGCTGCACTTTCAGGTTTTCCAGGCAGGAAGTGAATATTTTAAAGTTGTCCATTTATGTCAACAAGAAATATTCATGGGGCACTCCTCTACCTTTTAAGACTAGAGTCCAGCTTCAAAATTAACTCATAAAAAGGAACAATTTTTGCTTTGCTTTTTTCAGTTTGTAGAAAATTGTTTCAAAGCTATATATCATAAAAAAAGTTTTCATTCATTAAAGTTTTGAGGAGAATCCTTGTGCATACATAGAAATGGTATAAAAACACAGAGTAACAATGTAGTACTGTTCTGTGGTTCTGGAAGGAGGAATGTACATTACAGCTTGTAAACTGACCAGGGTAAAGTAAGGACACTAAGTAATGCGAGGACACAGATGGAAAACTCTTGTAAGTTTTGTTATTTGGCACTGACTGAGTTAGAGATTGTTCCACATAAGGAACTGGCTAGCTGCTACCAGTCATCTAATGAGGGACTATAAGTCCAATCATTCTCAGACATCAGTCATTTATGAGAAGTGCCTTGTCAGAAAACAAATGATTGCTCACTTTCAGCTTTACAATTCTGGCGGTGGGTAGATTAATAACCATTACTTGAGATTACACTCATATTTGTGATGTGGTAACACAAACACTGCAATATTTTGTACAATTTAATAATAATTAATTATAACCAGTACACAAAATATTGCTTCATTATCTTCTGGAATGCTTTAAATGTTATCCTGATGTTTATTACAATTCCAAGGGATCCTTTGAAACTCTGGACAACCTACTAAAGCAACAAGCCATTAAGAAGGTAGGAATTGACTGCTACTCAAAAACTTATAACTGCACAAAAAAAATGATGTTTTCAGTCAGTGTTGACATGAGGATATAACGTACAGAAAGTATTCAAAAACTGTTTAAAATATATACTCCAACTATAGAAAAGAGAAACATTTAAAAATTCCCCATTATCTGAAGCTTTGTTTATTCTCACCCTTCATGCTTCAGTCATATAGCCTAATTTGGCATACCACTCACCCCCAATCCTGTGAAGTGAGCAAGCATACTTGTTTACAGCTCCTTCTATAACAGCTCATACATTACGTACTCACTTCCTGGAACCAGCCCAGGTTGTCATTTGGTAGTGGGATTTTTTCTCCCACTCCGGGCTCTTTTCTTTGGCGTTATTATAAAGTTTCATTAACTGGTCCGGTTTGTGACCCATTAGTTTTGTCAGTGATACCTGTGCTAGTTTTCACTGTATTGTACTGATTGTTATTGTGTCTGTGGATAATTTGAGGATTGGTTGAGGGTTTACTGTTCTACCCATTAGCTAACGCTTACTATGAACTTAATCTACTATCGCTTAATGTTAAAGCGCTCAATGTCCCAGAAAAACGGTCTCAGGTCTTACACATACTTCAGAAATATAAAGCTGACGTGGTCTTTCTTCAGGAGACCCATTTTAAATCCTCCTCTATCCAAAAAATTACAAATAAAAGATACCAAGTAGTGTACCACTCCACCAATCCTTCGCAAAAAAATAAGGGGGTTGCTATACTCATAGCTAACCATGTACATTTCCGATGAACTTATTGATGCTACTGGACGTTTCATATTCTTAAAAGGTACTTTGGGGACCATCCCTATCACATTTGCCAATATTTACTGCCCGAATAGAAAACAACCCGCTTTTTTCTCAAAAATTGTCAATGCCCTTCAAGGCTTTGCCACGGGTATGACAATTCTTGGGGGGGACTTTAATGTCCCCTTGAATCCGTCTTCGGACTCTTCCACGGGTGCCTCCTCACTCCTCACACATTCAAAGCTCCTAGAGCGATCAAAACCAAACTACAGAGTCTTGCCATGCATGATGTATGGAGATATCTTCATCCATCTACTAAAGATTACACTTTATTCTTCCCTCCCCCCCACCAAAAGTACACACGCATTGATTATTTTTTCCTTTCCCAGAAGGACTTAACCCTGGTCCACAATGCCAATATTAAACCGATTGATGTTTCGGATCATGCTCCAATAACTTTTACACTCCACCTTCCCTCCTCAGCCCCTACATTGAAAACGTGGAGGTTGGATTCTTCCCTACTGGGAGACAAATCCATAGTGCAATCTATAGAAAAGGAACTGAAAGAATATTTTGACATCAATGTCTCTCCGGAGACTTCAACCCTGAACCTTTGGGAGGCGCACAAGTGTGTAGTACGGGGCATTTTTATGAAACACTCCGCTAGTAGAAACAAGAAAGCACAAGCTAGAATATCAGCCTTACTCGCTGATATTGCCAAGCTGGAACAAGTTCATAAGTCTACCCTATCGACTCACACTCTGAGCGGCCTAATCGCCCTGAGAAACCAATTAAAAGAGGAGTTGAATCTTAAACACAAGCGTGCTTATATTCTGTCGCAGAAGTTATTTTACAGGCATGGCAATAAGAATGGTAAATATTTGGCAAGGGCGCTGAAAGCCAAGCAATCACAGTACACCAAATTAATAACGCCAATGGCAAGTCATACCAGACGATTGATGGCATTGCCGCACAATTCTCCGCTTATTATAGTAGCCTCTATAATCTGCCTAAATCCCAACCTGCAGGGTCTAGACACACTCGCTCAGAACTGATTCACTCGTTCTTACAAAAACATGATCCCCCACCAATAGCGGATTCTTTGGCACAAGACTTAGAACGCCCGCTGACCAAAGAGGAACTGCTTATGGCCCTTAAATCATTGAAACCAGGTAAAGCCCCCGGCCCTGATGGACTGCCAGCACAATATTACCAGACTTATATTGACATACTAGCCCCACATTTTCTGACCCTTTGTAATTCTCTCCACCCAACTGATTTGCAGACTGCTGAATTTCTAGAGGCTCATATTTCGGTTATTCCGAAAGATGGGAAGGATCCAATATCATGCAGCAATTACAGGCCAATTTCTCTACTCAATGTGGACCTTAAATTATTTGCCAAAATGCTGGCGATGCGGCTTGGACCGCTTCTGCCTTCCACTATCGACTTGGACCAGGTTGGTTTTGTCCTGGGCAGAGAAGCCCGAGACAACACAACCAAAGCGATAAATATTTTGCACCCCTTTTCAGATCAGGCGATAAAAGTTTTTTCATATCCACTGACGCTGAAAAGGCCTTTGATCGCATCAGCTGGGATTATATGGAAGCAACTCTATCAAGAAAAGGAAAACATAATTCAAAGTTCAGCAGATGGACATTGCTGTGAATTTAGTATGTGGGGAGGATCCCGCTGATAACTTGATTATTTCTCTGATAAAAGTTAAAATTCCAGATAGAAGATGGATGGCAAGCACCTAGTTCAGATGTTTTTGGTGTCCCACTGGTGACTGTAGTTTTTTTGGCCCACAAATCCCCCACACTCCTACCACTTCATAGAGATGGTCGAATTTTTCGACTAGCTGACTTTGCGAGCTGATTGCAAAGCCTCTGAAAATGGTATCATCACCAAAATTGCTAAAGATGTAGAGATGGGTTTGGAAAAAAAGTTTTGCTCTAGCACATGTAGTTTTTGCATAAATTAAATTGGAAATTAAAGTCGAAATTTAGATTTTCAAAATTTATGCAAAAACTATTTGCGTTAGCTCCAGCAAGATTGGTGATGATACCATGTTTAGGGGCGTTGTAATTAACTCGAAATAACTTTTTTTTTTATGAACCATGCTTCAATGATCATCTACCCTTTAATATCTAACTAAAATAGCCTAGACTCATTGTATTTATTTTTCTACTCTGGCTACTAGAGAGAATTTTTGAAATTTCAAATCTGAGTTTGTGAGTCAATTGCAAAGCCCCTAAACACGATATAATCACCAGAACTGTTGGAGTCATTGAGAAAGCCTGTGGGAACCCTTCTTTACATCTACAAAAATCACATGTCGTTTTTGCATAAATTACGTATAAAGTTTTTTCATTTTTTTAAAACTACAACCCTTCTTCTCCAATTGGTGATAATACAATGGCCAGGGTCTTTGCAATTAACTTTAAAATAAACTAGTTGAAATTAATGGTGAGCAGCATAGACAATATTCCTACTCTCAAAATATTGCAAATTGTTCACCTAATTTTCACCTAATTTGCAATAAATTTGTAATTTGGGAAATTCGTGATGTTCAGTTATTATAACCTTTATTGCGCAAATTGGCTCTTGTACAGCACTATATTCGAGATTTTCATGAATTCTCAAAGTGATGATATTTTGCAATAAAAATTTGTGATTAAAATATTCACGATCAACACTTGTTGAAATTCACGACCATTTCTAAGGCCACCTAATTATTGCTTTTCCTGTAAGTCCATGGATATTCTTGCACACAGGCCATTGCCACCCTTCAAATAAAATGTTTTAAAATATTACTGAAAACCATTTTAGCAGCCATCTGGCTTTCTTGTGATTTCAGAGACAATTTGCGAATGTTATTTATTGTGAAATGTTCTCTGAATCAAGAAAAACAAACAAATTGACATCCTGCAGCTTGACTCAAAAATTAAAAGAAAAGAAAAAAACAGCCTCTGTGAAGAAATGTACAGCTGGGTATGGCAGAAGTGCTGGCATGTTATGTTCATAACTTAAGATCAACAGACAAAAGGTTAAACAGAAGTCGTGTGGTTGTGGTACAGGGAAAAGTCAACTTAGGTAAGATGCAAATTTGAGTTATCAGCAACCATATTTTCTTTTCCTGAGCTTTAGATCCTCAGGATAGTCACTATAAACAACAAAACAAGCCAAAATCCCCAGAAGAGGGGGCACAGTAATATAGTCTTTCTAAAAATGTCTTATTTAGGGGCAAGCCAATTAACCTACCAGCATTTATTTGGAGTGTGGGAAGAAACCAAAGTACCTGGATGAAACCCCCGTAGACTCGGAGAGAACATACAAACTCTTTGGCTGAGATTCAAACCTGTGACCCTAACACTGCATGGCCACTCCTGAACCACCGTGCCTCCCAGCTGAGCAGGTCAACTTCCGGTTTGGGTGACCAGTTTGATCTTTTTTCCACTTGAAAATCAGAATGATTAAAACTTGAGAAATGGTCATGAAATTTCGACCAGTTTATTTGGGAACAATTTTCAAAGCCCCAAAACAAGCTATTATCACCAAAATTACTATGAATAAAGAGAAGTGTTATAGGAACATAAAAAAAAACGAATGTTCTAGCACATGTAGCTTTTACTTGAATTTGAATTTATTCACGCCAAAACTACATGTTCTAGAGCAATATTTTTTTTGTTCCCACAGCATCATCATTTTGCTAATGATACCACAGGAAGTGGCTTTGCAATTAACTCATAAAGTAAGCTAGTCAGCTAGTAAAGATATTGACCATCTTGGATGGAAGTTTTTATCCTTCAATAAAGATTGTTGGTTTTAAGTTCCAGAGGGAGTGCCAAATTTTCCTTGAATTATCATGTGGAGGTTGGAGCACTAAAATATAATTATTTGCATGTCAACACAGGTAACAAAAGCCATAATCTGAAATGTGAAATGTTTGGTTTACCAATCCTCTGGTCACTTGCCCTTACCAATCCTTTTGGTACATATATATAAAGGACATGACATAAAAACATATAAGGGCTAATTGGCGAATATCCGACATTCGACAATTCGTGAATGTGCACTCGGATATTTGCAATGGCAGATATTCATCATATTATGCTTCAACATTGTTTACCAGCATACATCTAGCAAAAAGAGAAGCTGTAAAGCTGCATCGCGAATCATTGCGAATAATTGTGAACAGGCGCACGTGATGGAAGGCAATAGAATAAAGTCGTTATGAATTTCACGAATTTCGAATGTTCCTTTGTATATTCTCGAAATTACGCAAATTTAAATACCATATGCTACTCAACACTAATCAGGGCTTTTCTTCTTTTTTTTTAACAATGTTGTTTTTGTTTACTACTAAGGTTGTGTTCTGTACTAAGGGGTAGTAGTTACCTTCTTAGTGACAAATCTGGTGACTCCAGTTCATTTCTAGCTACATATCGATCGGCTAAGAATTGAGTGCAGCCTACCTTGCCCGATCGACCCCTCCCGATCGATATGGCCCCCTGAATCGGATCTGCCAGAGAACCAACATGCTGGTCTTTCTGATTCGATTCAGCACACATCAGGGGGAGTTGCCATTTGTGAAGTGATCGATCGGGCACGGAATCGTCCAGGAATCGGTGGCCCAAGGTGGTAGGGACAGGCTTAATTGGGCGATCAATCGGACATCCGATTCCCTCTGGCATCGCCGGAATCGATCGGATGGGTGATCGATCGTCCATGGAATCGGGACATGTATGGCTAGCTTTTAACATTAGCACATTTAATTTCTGCTTAAAAATCTGCCATCTGACATGGCCCTTACAGTAAAACATCCACGTGGAAAGTAAACATAGGAAATACCTCTGAACTAAAATGGAACATGACCTTCAGCGGACATATTGCTTTGTAAATACCAATTATAAAAGAGTAAATTCAAAATATTGATGGCTAATAAAAACCAACCTGCTAATCTAGATTTCTCATTTGCTTAATAAAAACTTTGCCTGGGGGCAGATCTCTACTTCCTGTAGGTTAAAGTACTAAGTTTATAATGATTTTTAAAGTAGCAGATCTCAAGATCTAATTATGGAAGCTTTTTAGTTTTAATCTTCTAATTAAGAATCATAAATCTATCTTTGAAATTATGAAAATAAAAAATAAATGCAATACGTGGACAAAACACCTGGCTGTTATTCCCATAGTCATCAATATGGAGCCTGGGGAGGCATTTCATAAGATTAATTTGTAAGGTACAGCACTAATAGTGGATAAAGAGGCCTTGCTCACAACTTGTTCATCCCAAAGATTTTGTTCATCCCCAAGAGTTTGATAGAGTTGAGGTTATTCCTCTGTGGGTCAGTCAAGTTTTTTCATAACAGACTCACTCAGATATGTTTAGGGGCCTTGTTAAAAGGAAAAAGGTCCTTTATCTACTGCTCTACAAAGTTTGAAGCAAAGAATTGTCTACTATATTGTCTTTCTTCATTGGAAACCTAAAAATCAACCCCATACCATTATCGCTCCTCTGCCAAACTTTTCATATAATACAGTTCGCCAAACTTTTCCAGTAGATAGGTAATTGATCACTCCACAGGTTCAAATACCATTTGGTGCACCACAACACTACAGGGAACATTGGAATAGAGAGTTGTGTTAAAAACAGTAACACACAAGGCAGAATGGGTCTGAAGAAACATTTGTACAAAGAACATATTGTACAGCAATCTAGAACTATCATTTCCTTTAGAAATATGTTTTGTGAGGTCCTTAGTCTTTACATGTTTACTTTGTAAATACCTTCTGTTTTAAGAAGGCTTGATTGTGCTATGCACTGCTCGAGTTGAGGGCTTTTTGATTCCTTTCATCCCTTCTCACCATAACCTTCACAGGTACTTCTCTTTGTTCGGCTTCCAAGCCCCACACCATAGAGCCATTGTTTCCATGCACTGCACTGATGATGGCCAAGTAGCCTGAAACAGCTGTATGCAGTTTGGAATAAATGGCTCTGTACCAAAAAGGCTATATTTGCACTGTACACCAGCACTTTCTTGATGTGCATCTGGCTGATGGGGTGAAAAGGAATAATTTGCATGGCTCCGCCCACTGTCCCAGGCTTCCACTACATTTTTGGGATTTGTGCTGGATTGGGCCGTTAAATACCTTCTGTTTAAGAAGGCTTGATTGTGCTATGCACTGCTTGAGTTGAGGGCTTTTTGATTCCTTTTCATCCTTTCTCACCATAACCATCTTTAAGACGTAACGGTTGGCACCAGATATCCCTAAAGATTCCCATTCTGCTTCAACCCTCCTGGTTTTATAGCCTCCTGTCAACGGTCATCGCAGCATCCAACCTCAGAACAAACACCGTAAGAGCTATCGGACAAACTCAAGCTGAAAACTGCAACCTTAATGCGGCTGATGCGTGCTGCCATTCAACAGCTACCAGAGGATGAGGTTAAATCATCTGGTAAAGGTGGACCACAAAGAGCTTTTTCAACCGCCAAAGGACTTGGCTGGGTCTTTGTGCACGAGTGCCTGCCCACCAAAGCCTTTCTCAACACATGAGACGTCTGACCCCATCAGCCAATGCCTAAGACCCACCTGCACAACCACGAGACCATCAAGCACCCTCTTATGGACTGTGATTATGCTCAGAGACTCTGGATTACAGTGAAACCACTATGATAATGGTGGAGACATCAAAAGCTTGGACTATGATACAATTTTATTGGGAAAAGGGAGACTGAAAGAGCAAGGAGAAATTCTTGATCGTCTGGAAGATGATCACTGTTTTTAAGGAAGCGCTATGGAAGATGAAAACAAGATCATCTTCACTCCAAGGTAGCTGCCATTGACTGCCTGCATATCACCTAGCGTACAGCATGATGCACCTGTATGTTCTACTAGGACGAGAAGAACCACCAACCACTACTTATTGTGGCGACAAGACCAATGGTCCAGATCTCATCATAGGACTACCCCAGGAACTCATGTTTATTGTATTTGAAATAGAATTGCCATTATGTAGGAGGAGTTAATGTTTAACTAGGTATCTGAAATGTTGTCCAAATGTAAATCCATCTTATTTATTTATTATTTATTTCATAAGCCTTTACAACACAAGTAAGCCTGAAACAGCTGTATCACGTTTGGAATAAAGGGCTCTGTACCAAAAAGGCTATATTGTGCAACTGTACACCAGCGGTTTCTGGATGTGCATCTGGCTGATGGGCCCGAAAAGGAATATTTTGCATGGCTCCGCCCACTGTCCCAAAACGCAGGCTTCCACCTAAAGTTTTGGGATTTGTGCTGGATTGGGCCGTGGTAAATACCTTCTGTTTTAAGTAAGGCTTGACTGTGTCTATGCACTGCTCCGAGTTGAGGGCTTTTTGATTCCTTTCATCCCTTCTCACCATAACCATCACAGGTACTTCTCCATGTTTACTTTGGAAAGAGAAAAGCCAGGTGATGAGTTTGGAAATTGTAAATCATAAAAATAATAAGGGAAGAAATGTTTATTTAATTTTATATCGATGACTGATAAATCACCAACCTGATAAACCAGTTTTGCTTTAATTTGCTTATTAACTACTTTGCCTTAGGACACATCCTAAATTACTGTAGATGTAATAACATTAAATCAGGGTCATTATATTGAAGGGAAACAACCTACTCCACTTACACACAAAAATGGTTAGAGTGTCATGCAAAAGAAAACCACTCCTCTGGTCCATTTCTCCATCTTTCCTTTCTTTGCAGTTCTGCAATCTGCATAAGACTCCTCTGCATTCAATAGTCCCAGGGGTGTTGTAACCCCATGCTTCCATGTGGCATGCTGTAGCTGAACCAAGACTGGTGCAAGGGGACAGAGTCATCCAATGCTACATCATTTTAAGGGAGGATGTATGACCTCAGTAAAATTTTAGAATTGTATGTACTTGTACTGCATTGTGTGTGATCATGTGCCCAGTGGTTCACTATGGTGGACTACAATGCACAACATTGCCACAGATAATAGTGTAAATAAGCCTTTACCGGCTAGAGGACATCATCATGCAGCCTTTCCATTACCAGGCTAAATTATCTTGTCTACATATTTATTTGATAAAATTTTTTGTTAATGGAGGCTCAGCATCAAATGCTGTATTATGTACATCTTCATGTTTTCCATAGTCTATATACAGCAACCAGGTGGCATCTCTATCTAACCACTCTTCAGACTTCAGACTTGTTCCAGGAATCTTTGTAAAGACATTATATGTACTGGTCTGAACAAAACACCAAATTTCTCTTTAAAATGTACCATTATGTTTGTAGAATAGAAAAAAACTTTTATATGGTACATGGTCACCAGATTTAACCCAAACATGTGTTGTTAACCAATGTGGAATTCCTTGCACTATGTTAAAATCTATTCTGCAAAACACTTTGTTGCTTGGCTGCTTCCTTGAAATTAGGGGTGGCTGGCAAATTTGACCATATAATTTATGTGTTTATCTGAAAGTGCACAATGAAGCTTTGATAGGCAGGAACATGCCAGTTTGCTCTTGTTTTGTCTTTGTTTATTGTTTTTACTGGTTGTGAAATGTGTAATGGAAATCCAAAATTTAAAATACAGGGGGCCTCAAGATTTCAACTCCTGTTTGGGTCCAACAAAGCAGATCCACAGAATGCTTTCGGTGTGTGTGTGTGATTTATCCATTTATCAAAATGAACATTTGTAGTAAAGCTAGCCATACATGTGTCGACTCGTGAGCGATCGCCCATCCGATCGATTCCGGTGAAGCCACAGGCGTCGATCGATCGCCCAATCAAGTCTGAGCCTACCACCTTAGGCCAATGATTCCTGGACGATTCTGTTCCCGATCGACCGCTTCACAAATGTCAACTCCCCTTGATGTGTGCTCAATCGATCAGAAAAGACCAACAGGTTAGTTCTCTGGCCGATCCCATTTGGGGGCCAAGTCGATCGGGCGGGGTCGATCGGTCAAGGTGGGCTGCACTCGATTCCTCGTCGATCGATCGGCGTGCACGCGCCCGGTGATCGATCGGCCAGGAATCGCGTGGGAAATCGACCCGTGTATCGCTACCTTAAGACACTGATGTTGGATGATGAGGCTTGGTGTGTTAAGGTCCGCATACATGGGGGACCGTGGGGGGTGAGTATACAGATATCTTTACTGTCATTCGAGACCCACTTGATACTTATATAGATTTATACTTTCTTACAGTTCACATATACCCCCTTACCAGTGTCCCTTTAGGCTATCCTCTGCTTACAGGCTTTGGCTTTTTTCATCTTGGTTCTAATCTTTTCTTTAACCTGCTTAATACTCTTTTGTTAGTCATGGTATGTTTTTAGTAATAGTAGAGTCCTTGAGCCCCTTGAGGAAGCCAAATGGGCAAAACTTGTCGGAATCTCTTGGGACACCCCAACAAATTGTTGATTGCAAAGTAATTGATACAGTATATTCTTACACACCATTTAATCCAATATGACGTTGGACATGATTTTATATTTCTATAGTATTTATGTATTTTTATGAATGGTCTATAGACTGGTGTTTTATTTTAAAATACATTTTTGTAGTGCCTCAAAAGCCCATTTCTTGTTTCCCTTATCGGGGGAATCAGTCAAATCATCCAACTCGAAGACAGCTTGATCGAACAGGGAACCAACATGTTGGTAAATCACTGTTCGATCTCCATTGCTTTGGATGGAAAACCAAGGGTTCCCGTCCAAAGAATCGAATGGGAATCTATTGCACAAAGAGGTTTGCATAGATTCAATCAATGAACACTTGACCTTATTGTGGTGATGTCAGTGCGCTCAAGCAGGTCAACAATTGAACGGGTATCAACCCGTGTATGGGGACCTTTACAAAGAGTTGAGGTCAGGATTTTATTAACCACCCTAGCCATCAGGACGGCACCATCTCGTCCAGTGCTGCTACTCCTACTATCCCTCTGGACGAGATGGTGCTGTCCAGTACACACCAGGGCTCCGGCAGCGTATACTTACAGTTTTGGCCTGTCCCGGTGTCCGCGATATGACATGCTGCCAGCAGATCCTCTGTCTCTTCTCTCTAACCCCCTTCCCCCCTCCGAGTGACGGGATGACGTCACATCGGGGAGGCGTCAGGAAATTTGAAAGTAATTTGCATGAAATCAGTTTTCTATGTAGAAAACTGATTTCATTGTGCTTTTATGTACTAAATCCCGCCCAAATAAAAAGTCTCTGGTGCCCCAGATGTGCCCATTTGCAGTAACCCTCTCTTCCCTGGTGTGATTTTACCACATCCATCACACCAGGTTAGAGAGGGTTAACTGCAAATGGGCACATCTGGGGCACCAGAGACATTATTTTAGCGAGATTTAGTACATAGCAGCATAGCTTTGTGCCCTGATTTTTGTGTTTTCTCATTAATTTTATATAAAAAAAATTATTTTACATAATTGTTTGTTTTAAACATTATTATATTCAGGATGTCTATTAGACCCTTGTACGGACATATTTTGGGAAGTTACAGGCCTACAGCATAAAAAAAAATTACCATTGAAGTCTATGATGCACTTTTGGTACAGAAATCTGGACCTCATCAGTGCGCTAAGGATGTTAAAGTCAGTGGTTTGACCAGCTGCATGTAAAAGAAATTGAATGGTCTGCAAAGAGTCCTACCATCAAACCAACTGAACACATTTGGATGAACTGGAAAGCATATTACAATGTAAGTCTTTCTATCTTTGTTGGCAGCATGGGCACAAATTCCCACACTCCAAATTGAGGTGGAAAGCCTGATATAGCAGATGATATTGGTGCATTTGCTTATCAGTACAAAATACACTATAATTACCTTACTGCAAACAAACACAAAAAAATATTAGATACAATTATGTCACATAAATATCTACCAAACATTTAAATTCTAAAAACTGTGTATATCCATGAAACAGTGACAAATCACAAACAAACAACCATACCACAACCATGGATGACAAGGTACAGGTCATCAGTTCAAAGATAACTTATATTTCATTAAAATAACTTGATAATCTGCTGTATCTGTAAGTATTCTGCAGTTGCATGTTCTCTTTAGGGAGATATCAGAGATCTACCCTACCTGCAGAAGTGATTGGGTGGATCTATAGCTCAGGGCATGCTTGCATTAAACTTTATGGCTGCCATGATTGCTACCACTTAGCATTGGCTCTCTAGGACAGCAATGCTGAATGACATTTGCATTGGCATTGACCGCAAAAATGTAAAGCATGCAAACCCTAACTAGGTTACAATTTGCTTAGCTGTGTGTATCATCAGCTGTACTATACATAAACCCAATACCTCAAACAGGAGATACAGTAAGTACTTAAATTTCTACTTACATTTCGAGTTTCCCAATCGAATTTCGTTTCGACTGCGAAATTTCGACTTTTTTCAAGTAGAAATTTCTAAAGTCGAAAATTCATGAATTCGCATAAAGCCGAAAATTCGCATAAGGTAAAAAATAACATAAGGTGGAAAATTTGGATTTGCTGCATGAGCTATAATAGAAGAATCAGTGTACATAGTAGCAGAGCTTTACAATCAGAGCTGAGATTTAAACCCAATTTATACACAAACTTGACATGTTAGAGCAAAACTTATTTTTTTCAAATGTCCCCCAACCCTTCTCTACAACTCCAGCAATTTTTGTGAGGATACCATTTTCAGGGGCTTTGCAATAAGCTGACAAAGTAAGCTAGCACCATGCAAATTTTCGCCAATGCAAATTTACGGCAATGCGAATTTACGCCAATGCGAATTTTTCAATCACTCCCGCATGGGAAAATTTAACATGGCGATATGCGCACGTGAAATAGCGGCACGGCAAATCAAAAGCAAAGTTCTTTTTTAAGTTGAAATTTCGATTTCAGTCGAAATATCAGGCTGAAAAAGTCAAAATTTCTACTTAAAAATTCGCACTGCGAATTTTTCGACCATCCCTAGAGATAAGTACTGAAGCACATACAAGCTCATCAATTATCTATTATATAAAATACTAAGAATGGCACTCAGATCAAGATCAAACTTTTTTGTATTTACATTAACATAATACATCTAGACAGTAAAGTAACATCTAGATCTTTATGGAACAATCATCAGGTAAGTAGAGCAGCTATTTAAAAATGTCTTTTAGATGATCTTAATATGGTAAAGCTTATGTTAGTAAAATGCTTTACTATCATAAAAGTACACACATTTAAGGATCATATGTCCTGTATAACAATATCATAAGAGCCTTTGAAAAACAGGACCTGTCAACCCATTGTAGTAAACATTCTCAGTGAATTGTTGCATTAACATGCCTCATTGATCCCATGTCATGTGCTCCTGTGACGCAGGTTATTAGCCTGAGGCACCTTCCATGTAAATCCAGCCTAGGGAAATATATTCAGCAAACGTCTAGGTAAATACGTGTCTTTAGCCTGTAACTATACATGGACACAGGGAAAACCGGTTCAACAGGAACAAGTACATTGTCAAGGATAACTACTTTGAGTTTCTGTTAAAGGGACCAACAAGCATGAACAACACCAAGCTGTTCTACAAATCTAACAGCTGATCTAACAGCAACCTATTCAGTTTGATGAGGAAGTCTGAAAGATTTTCTTACTACACAATTATACATCTAAAATGTGAAAATGTGTGTTATATCTGAGCTTTTTTCACATGTACAAAACACCATTTATATAATTAAATAGTAAAATCAGACGCTGTACGCTACAAAATTTAAAAATCTGAACCATTCAGGCTTTCTCTGCTCGGCCGAACAGATTTTCAACATGTTGGAAAACCTTGTTTGATTTCCATTGTGCTGCGCTTGGCTGTGACTGTGTATAACACAGTGATGCCAGATAGGGGGGAGGAATAGTTGATTAAAGCTAGCCATACACGTGTCGATTCCTGAGCGATCGATCGACGATCCGATCGATTCCAGTGAAGCGATCGATCGACCATACAAGTCTGTGCCTATCACCTTAGGCCACTGATTCCTGGACAATTCTGTTACCAGTCGATCGATTCACAAATGTCAGTAGATCGGAAATGATCCTGATAATCAATCCGTGGGCCTCCACCAACGTCCCTCGATGTGTGCCCGATCGACCAGAAAACACCAACAGGTTGGTTCCCTGGCCGATCTGAAATGGGGGCCATATCGATCAGTTGAGGTCAATCGGTCAAGGTGGGCTGCACTCGATTCCTCGTTGATCGATCGACGTGCACGCGCCTGGTGATCGATTGGCCAGGATTGTGAAATCGACCTGTGTATGGCTACCTTAAGATTTACTGTTTACTTTCAGCAATGAAAAATTAGGTCACAGGTCTGGCAATGTTGTCTGGCAGGTTGCCTACATCCAGACTTAGTGAGCAGAAATACAGGACTTTCAGCAGGTAGAACAGGTACCATATCTCATACCTGTGTATTTATCAGCAGTACAGCTTACAAATTATGTAAAGAACAGCTGCTTAGTGTAAATGGTCGGTAGAGTTTTCAGTTAAAATGTTAGGAAATAGTGATGATCGCGAATATTCGGATTCCGAATATTAATCGCGAATATCGTCAATTCGGAAATATCGTCAATTCGAAGATGGTGAATATATTGCCGAATATTCGCAATTCCGGATATTCGGTATTTTTTATCCATTACACTTCCCTCTCAATGTGAGTGGACAAATGGGAAGGCTGCAACAAGAGCTTAGCAACACCATCAACAGATTTTTAAATGAATATTGGGGTGATGCGAATATTGCGAAAATCGTCACTTTTAAAATTCGCATAAAAATTCGCACCATGTTAAACATATATTGCGCGCGCGATATTCGCAATAAACTGCCGATATTCGCAATAACCAAAAAAAAACCTGAATATTGCCGAATGCAAATATTTTCCGAATGTTTTCCATAAAATTCGTGGCATGCCGCGAATACGAATGTTGCCTATGCCGCTCATCACTATTAGGAAACTGTGGCTTTATTGCTATGACACCAAAGCCTCTTCAGGAGGGCACTGACTGGATGATATAAAGCATTGTTTATTTGGAGCTCTGGGTGCAAAGGTACTTGGGAAGGTAGACGTCACAGGGACTCCTTCTTTCCCAAGTCTTCTTTCTAGCCAGCAGCCCCCTGCAGTATCACTGGAGGGATGGAGTGCTGCTGGATATAGATGCAGATTGGTGGGGTAAGCAAGACCAGTGTCTTTCTCCTCCATCTTGTAGCCTAGAGTACAGGACCCAGTAATAAAAGTGGCATAGAAGCAAAGAAGAGAGGAAGGCAAGTATGTGTTTCTGTGAATTTCCAGATCGGTTAGCCTGAATTAGGAAATTCTACAAATTCTACAACACTGGTAGCCAGTATGCAGGATTTAATAAACACTTGCCTCTTCAAAAGTGAGGCCTAGCTATCGCATTTAAGTCCCAATCAATATGCTAAGGACTTACCTAACAAGTTAAATTATATATATCATCTAAAGTTTTACACATTAGAGCATAATAAAAAATCTACTGGTCTGTAACAGGTCTTAAAAATAGGTAAAGATAACCTCAGAAACACCACATGGCATACAGTAATACATTAAGTCAATATTTATGTACCAGAAAATAGGTCAAATGCAGAAGCAGTATGTGAAAAGTAAAATATGCCCTTACTTACTAAAGGGCTAGTACATGCACTGTATAAACTGATTATTTGAAAGTGTAAACAGCTCTATAAATGAAGAAATTGTGGTTGCTATATAAATTAAACATCAAAGTGTGTGTTAACCCAAAACAGTCAACAGAATGGCTTTATAGGAACTGTAGTGGTAAGGGTAGCAATCCCTTTAAAACGACTACGCATGATGACCCAGGACCGGGAGCAAATTTAAGTGAAGGGTCGGGCCCTGGGGTTGTGCTCAGTGGGACAGGACTACATGGAGATGTTGTAACTGGGCAAGCTAACTTCTCCCAGGCTTTTCTCCCCCACTCGTTTGTGCTGGCGTGTGTGCAGCCAGGGAGCGGAATAGAATGCAATGTTCCTACAAGCCCCAGTTACACTCTTGTGCAGCATCTGCTGCCGCCATTGCAGCCAACCCGTATTAACGTTCTGGTGTGGTGGCTGCCGGCCCCCACTTCTTGTTCCCACCGGCATACCAGAGGACAGACTGCCTGCACTGTGCCAGTGTCTGCGGCCCCCAGGCCCCCCAGCTCCTGGGTCACACAAGTACCTGACACTATTGGCCTAATTACCCCTTGCCCCACATGGGTTGAGCAGACTGTAGGCCTATCAGTCTGCTACTAGTTGGACTTCTACATAGCATTGCCCTGTAATGGACTAAAGTTTACACAGTTATTTTTGCCGTTGTTGGTTGATCCCTGAAGCTTACAGAACAAAATCAAGGTCTTGCAAATGTCCAGTCAAAATTCAGGTCTCAACTCAATCAAAATATTATGGGGAGACTATAACAGAGCTGTACATTAACAAATGCTCAGGAAGCATGAACTGAAGCAATGTGGTGTACCAACATTTCTCCATAACATGTGAGAGATTGATATCCGTAGGCTCCACTAACCTGCATTGAATGCAGGGATTTTAATGGAGTGCATGAGCCGCCCATTGGCGGTAATGGGGCTATGACAGGGCTGTCTCCACAGCACATCAGAGCTCCGGATCCGCTGGTCCCCGTCTCTGTCAGGTTAATGTCAACTCAGCTACAATCTGCGTCCACAGCAACGTAACGAAGATTTACTCTGACATCATCGCATAATGGAGCCTGGGGCATAATGTTTTTAAAAAAAAGATGTTTCAAGTTGTTTCTGCTGAAGATCTTGTGCAAGTTTCTGACACAATGGGGTGTACTTATTATCTCATACATAACTTTCCACTTTGGTTAGTGTGTGTAGAAGGGAGAAAGTTGGAATAATTTTTGTCTGGAAACAAGCTTTATAATTATTAAATGATACTAACACTTAGGTCTTTTACAAAGCATACTCTGGAAATTGAAGTGCATTTTCCTTTTATGAAATTAGGTTAAAGGTTACCCTGCAGAAAGAAAAACAAAATCATTAAGATAAAACATATCAGTCCTGCCAAATTAGGTTTGCTGAGTCAAGCTGTTAAGCAAAATGTATTAAATTAGGAGTCACAGATACTTAGTATAAATACTTGATTGGTCTCAGTAGACACACACGCACATTATGTACACTGTATTGAGAAAAGTATTGGGACAGCAGTGTCTTTACATATATGAACTTTTTTTAATATCCTATTTGTGCTTTAATATGGAGTTGACCTTTGCAGCTACAACGGTTTAAATTTTTCTGGGAGGGTTTTAGGAGTGTGTTTATTAGGAATTTCTTACCATTCTTCTAGAAAAACATTTATGAGGTCAGGAAATGATTTTGTTAAAAAAAGGCCTGGCTCCCAGTGTGTGCTCCAATTCATACCAAAGTTGTTTAGTTGGGTTAAAGTCAGGGCACTATGCAGACCACCAAAATTGCTCATCCATGCCTAGAGAAATGGTGCTGGCCATGTTGGGGTTCTTTGCATTGCACATGATTGAAGTCAATTACAATAGTCTCATTTTGTTTTATATAGCAAATCCTGCCATTTAATCTGGGTCTGTAAATGGATGCAAAAGTGGCATCCTATGACATAACAACATTCAAATTAACTAACCTCTTCACTAAGTGCAGACTAAAACTGGACATTTACACCTCGATTTTTCATTCAATCGACTTAAAAAAAGATTGTTTTGGAAAACATAATGTGATCCATTCACAGCCACTTAAATTCTTTCCTTCGAACTGTGCACATGCTCCATAGTACCATTGGATACAAACGCCAAGAAAATGATTGACTGAAATTTACCAACATGTCAGATCACTGCTCGATAATTTTTTGTTTGGATCACTTTTGGATGACGATTAAGCTAAAAAGGAAACAAATTAAAAAAGATTGTTTTTTAAGTAATTCAAACGGAAAAATTGAACTGTGTACGCCCACCATTAGAGTATTTTTTGCTAGGGGCAATGGGTCTTGATCAAACACCCAAGCATATTTAGAGATGCATACCAATACTTTTGGCACATTGGTCACCCAAAAAAATGTATCTGCAGTTGCTAAGTCTTAATTGTGTTTATTGAGCTCTTTAAGTAAAATTTGCTTAAAAAATGTAACCATTATTTGTTTCAGAAGTTTGTTTCAAAAGGTGGAGTTTGACTGTTATAGTTGTTTTTATGGTATTTATTTAAATACCAAATTTTGTGGACCCTTAACTCTGGGGAACTGTCAATCTTCTGACCGGAGTGTCGTGGGAGCTAAAGGAGTAGTGATGGCCCGAACTGTTTGCCAGAGAACTATTCGCGGTGAACATCGCATGTTCGCCCATGTTCGCGAACATATGGCGAGTTCGGTTCGCCCCCTA